>OX421952.2:17799399-18999399 GCA_949128155.2 Xanthia icteritia | reverse complement strand
TTCGAACCCAACGCACGCACCTCTAACTTTTCGAATTCACGTGCGTCTTGTAAAATTATCACTTGCTTCAAAAACGGTGAAGGAAAACTTCGTGACGTAACCGGCATGCTTTAAAATTCTGAGACCAGGTTAGTCACTAACCACATGAAAAGAAGAAGAAGAGGAGAAGAAGACTCCGAAACTTCCAGACCGAAAGTGTCAAAAAAAACAATACTCTGAAAACATTAATTCAGTTTTTTTTGTTGTATTTTACAGCCGCACAACAATATTCCTTTATTATCAACCAGATTTAACTTATTCAAAGTCTCAAAAGCAAACGTAATAAGTTTATTTCAAGTAAATTATAACGTAACGCGATCAAGAAACTTGTAGCAAAGTAATCTAATCTCGAGACAAACGAGAAGAAGAGAATTTAATACAATTCTGTTTCACTGACAACTTTGCCCTTTGCTTTAGAATCGCCCAGAAATAATTATATTAGCAGCATTTTGAAACATGTTACAAAAGACGGTACCTACAAGTATAAAGACGAGGGACAATTCTGTGGTGTGTTCGAAATAACGCAGTTATAAATTGTAAAAAAAATATTGAAAGGTATGTGTGCAAAATGCTTGAACGGTAATAAATTCACTTGTTTTATTTATCTTTGTAGTAGTGTTACAGTATTGTAAAGTTCCATAATTAGATAATAACCCCTCAACCGAACCTATGCCGAGAGTAACCGTGGCCCATTTTCTACTCAATATGAAATTTATTTTTGAGGATTACTTACGTTCTTTTAAATGTCAGCAGGTGTAAGTAAATCACATTGAATTATTACTTTCAAAAGCTAAGATTTCATCGAGCCCACATGTCCAAAGCGCCATAAAGTTGCCAAATATAACTTCTATCATTCCCCTGCATAGTGCTGGGAACGCAAGGAATGTGTTGCGACGAAAACTTTCGTCGATTCAGGGAAGTTCCTCCAAGAATCCCGTGAGTTCGGCACTGCGGGGTTACTGCGTTGTTACAGCGGGGTTACGTGGCTAACCCATGTGTTTTAATTCACCATACCGCCTTGATGGAAGAGTTTCATTTGATTACTTAAGCGGTTTAGGGAGAATACGATGTTCGTACGTCTGTTTATTGTGATTGCTCCTCGAGTTCACTTATTTGAAATCTCAAGGGAACTTCTGATTTTATTCGGATGAAAGACTGCAACGCTTTATATAATAAATGATTTTGTCCGCGTAAAACAATGAATATTTGGCAGGAATCTAGTGATAGAAAGTACGACCGCGAAGTCTGGGACCCAAATTCACGTGACACGAGAGTTATTGTTATCAATATACTTGGCTAAATTATTCGTAGTGTGTTTACATAATGATGAAAAATCTTACCCATAATTAGCAAACTGTACTGACTATATTACTCACATTTCCATGCAAAATTTGAATTTAATCAATTTTCTCAAAGCTTCTTTCACAAGTTTTTATTTTTGCTAGTATAGACGAGTATTGACTCTCTCTGGTATTCTGATTACGATAGATACAAATTCTTGTATCATCATAGTGGTTTTTGTAAGCTACGAAGTGTTCGTAGCCGTAGCCCGGACCAGTTCGCTACGCCGTAGTAGTTCGCTACGCCGTAGCGGAGATTAGTTTTCCTTTGAGCTTCCTAGTAATTCGTATCTTCATGCTACGTGGAAATGTTTGAGCTTATTTTTTGTATGTGTTTAAGAATCAAATGATGAATGCTAAGTAACAAACAAATATTGAAGCAACGGTCTTCATTACTGAAATGAAACCTCTGATTACGTTCAGCTGAAATATGCTTAAGATTTTAATAAACCCAGAATAAATGAGAAAAACATGCAAGGAAGACAAATTAAGGCTGGGAATTTATTCGATTTTTTCAATTACCTCTTGCAAAGAGAGAAGATATTTCTGTTAAGCCTAGAATTAAATAATTATTCGTTGTGATATAAATATTTCTGCTTTCAAAGCGCACAGTCTACGCTATCGTAGACCCGTAGCACTATGCTACCTATATACTACGCCGTAGCTCGATGCGTAGTGGAACAAAACGCCTACGCCAGTCTGCGTTGATGTCTACGATGAGGAAATCACGCACTGATAATGGTTCGAAACTACTTGTTACTTGAAAAATACAATATAAAATCGTAATAAACATTATAAGTATCATAATCATTATAAGTTAAACATTTATTGATTTGCTAATATAAATAACATTTGTTTTGGTTATTAAAAAATCAAGAATCATAACATATTTATATTTGATGCCCTACTTTTCGTTTAGAATCGTTGTTCGTGATAGTAGTCTTATAAGTCACAATGAAAACCATTGAAATAAAACATCTTATACTCGTACATCGAAATAGCCAATTTTAAGTACAATTTATAATTCTGTTTTCATAAAATTTTAGGTAAAAGTAAATATGTTTTGGTATTTATTTAGACTGATTCACAGATCACATGTTTCGTTCAGAATTGATTTTTCATCTAGAATCACTGCGGAAGTCTACAATAAGAATTAAACCGAAGATTAATTTAATAAAATCGTGATAGTAGTCTTATAAGTCACAATGAAAACCATTGAAATAAAACATCTTATACTCGTACATCGAAATAGCCAATTTTAAGTACAATTTATAATTCTGTTTTCATAAAATTTTAGGTAAAAGTAAATATGTTTTGGTATTTATTTAGACTGATTCACAGATCACATGTTTCGTTCAGAATTGATTTTTCATCTAGAATCACTGCGGAAGTCTACAATAAGAATTAAACCGAAGATTAGATATACGACTAAAGAAGAAGACTACATATTCCGACACTGTCGTCAGTAACACTTGCTTCAGAATAATCGTCCTTACTGCTACGTCATACAGTGACTGGCAATGTCAACCTGTTACCAATGATGTGTGGCTGATTGTAAAAATACATAACATACTAATTTCCCCGAAACGATGGACAGAGGTGCACTATAACGAGTCTTTAGTTATACTTAAACTAAGACTTTAAGACTAGTTACGTTTAAGTCCCATGTGATACCCAGCTTATTGCCACCAACCGCTCACAAATGTAGCCTCCGGGCCGGAGTGAGAAATTCCAAAATCTCAACATTTGCCTGAGAATCGAACCCAGGTACCAGAGCTTTTATTAACAGAGATTTTATTTATTTACTGGTATATTCACAAAATTTTCCGGTACAATAATAGTGCGTAAAATATATCAAGTCACAATCTGTCAAATTTGTTAAAAATGTTGGTAAATTAATTGTTTTTTTGACAGATTCCGAATTAGATTAGAATGCGAACGTCCTTAAACATTATGGGAATAGCCCCTTTTTTTTTTTTTTTTTTTTGGGTGGGAAATTATCAAATAACTTCTCCCGCTCTGGGTGGAGCGGGAGGGCGTGTCAGACTCTTACTGACTAAAACCCACCCGTGTTCCTTCCGTTGCCTGTACATTGCCAGGGGCCACGGTATCCCTTTCGGACTTTCCCGCAACCCCGGCAGGCATTGGTCCTATCGGACCCCTTCACTTGCTGACATCTCTTTGAGGCGCGCGTGGAACACAACGCGCCGTCGACCCGGGCCTGGTCCTTATCGGACGGCGAGCTACCCATTGCTCACCGTCCGCAAGCCCGCGCCTACGGTGGCCGGGAATCGGCCTGCGATTCCCGACGCCCAGGGCGTCTCCTGCGGCGGCTAGGGGCGTGAGGACGCGAACTTTGCCTCTCCCTCACGCGTTCTGCCTCCTCCTTCGCGAGCATTACTGCTTCGCAGAAGGAGGTGACGGCCTCCCATGCCCTCTCGCTCCGTACCATGGCCTGGACTAGGGCCGGACGCGAGAGATCCCCGCCGCCGATCGCCTCCACGAGGACACGGCGATGCTCTGCCCAAGCCGGACAGACCTCCACCGTATGCTCAACCGTGTCCTCCGGGCGATCCACGCAGTGATGACACCCGGGCGTTTCCTCCCGCCTGATACGAAACAGGAACCTCCCGAAACAACCATGTCCGGTGAGGACCTGCGTCAGGCGGAAGGTGAGGACGCCGTGGCGCCTCTCTAGCCACTCCTCAAAGAGGGGACTTATCGCCGCAATAGTGGCGTGCCCAGCACTGGGTTGCGACAATCGCACTCTCCATGACGCCATGAGATCCCGCCGGAGCTCTGTCCGCTGTGCCGCGATTTCTCGCGGCAGCGGAGTTACGCCCCGGCGTTTCGCCTCCTCACGCCACTCCCAAATGTGCGCGAGGACTTTTGCCTCCAGATCCCATGGCGGTAATCCGGCAAGGAGGCTCGCCGCCTCACCGGAGACCGTGCGGTATCCCCGGACCAGCCGGGTGGCCATGACCCTCTGGGACGCGTTCAACCGGCGGGCTGGCCGCCGCCTCAATGAACGCGCCCAAACCGGTGCCCCGTAAAGGGCCATGGACCGCACGACCCCCGCGTATAGCCTCCGGCAGGAGGCGTTTGGACCCCCCAGATTGGGCAGGAGCCGCTTCAAAGCAGCCCCGGCCCGCTCCAGTCTGGGAGCCAAACGTCGGAAGTGCTCCACGAAGTTCCACCGGCTGTCGAGGACGAGTCCTAGGTACTTCATCGTCGACTCGACGCCGATGTGAACTCCTCCTACCGTTATTTGGGAACCCGACGGTGGCGCGTTCCGAGGACCATGAAAACACATGGCCTCGGACTTGTGCAGGGCCACCTCGAGTCCCAATTGCCGGATCCTGTCCACGATTGTCGCAACCCCGTGTGTCGCTAGTTCGGCCGCCGCCTGGTGCGACCTCCCCTGCGCCAGGACCAACGTGTCGTCAGCGTAACAAACGACGCTGACGCCGCTAGGGAGGTCGGCGCGCAGCACCCAGTCGTATCCGATGTCCCACAGATGCGGCCCCAGGACCGATCCCTGTGGGACACCGCACGACATCTCTTGCCGGTTCCATTCTCCCTGGTGACCGGGGTAGATGACGGCCCTGTCCGTCAAATAGGCCTCGACCACACGACAGAGGTAGGTCGGCATCCGGTGATACCGGAGTGCCTCCCTGATGCAACTCCAGGGCAGGGTATTGAAGGCATTGGCGATGTCTAGAGACACCGCCAAGACGACCCCACCCCGGGCCACGGCGTCCCCCGTCGTGAGGGCTCGCACGCGCATGATGGCGTCCACCGTAGAGCGCCCCCTGCGGAAACCAAACTGGCTCTCCGCCAAATCCGGCCCCACCCGCACCAGCCGCCCGACGAGGCGGTCTGCAATGACTCTTTCAAAGAGCTTGCCCACCTCATCGAGCAGCACGATGGGCCGGTAAGCGGACGGAGAGTCCGCAGGGCGCCCCGGCTTCTTGATGAGGACCAGTTTCCCCGTCTTCCAGCGAAGTGGGAACTGGCCCCTCTCCAAGCATGCGCTTAGGAGCCCTCTTAGTCGAGGCCCGAGAGCCTCCAAGGCCAGGACCCAGGCTTTTCCAGGTAAGCCGTCGGGTCCTGGGGCGGTATTTTTGGCATTCAGCCTACGTACCGCCACTCTCATCTCTACCTCGGTCACCTCCGGAGCATCGTCGTCGTCGTCGTCGGCGGTGTGATCCGCATCGGGCACCGCAGTAGGCGGAGCCATGGGCGGGGAGGCATGTTCCCCTCTCGAAGGGAACAGAGCGCTCACCACGTCCCCCACAAGCTGCGGCCGGAGACTCTGCGTCAGCGGGGGAGCCCATGGGCGGAGTTTCTCCCGCACCATCTTGTATGGGCGTCCCCACGGGTCCCTGTTCAGAGTCTCCAGCGACTCCTCGCGGGCCACTCCCCTGGCCCGCAGGATCTCCGCTTGGAGGGCGGTCTTCGCCGCTCTGTACCCCTCGTACAGCTCCGCCTGAATGGCTTCCGTATCCGGAGGACGAATACGGAGCCTGCGGTGCCTGGTGTACCGGCGTCGCGCAGCAACGCACGCATTGCGCAGTGTCGTCAGCTGTTGCGACCACCAGTACCCCTGGCGCGAGGCACGTCCGGGCTGGACCCGGGGCATTGCCACGTCACATATTTCGGACATGGCCTCCCGGAACCACTCCGCCTCGTCGTTGATGTCGGCAGGCCTGTCCGGTGGTGACACCCAGGCCTGCACGATCGAGGCTTCCAGGAGGAGCTCCCGGTCCAGCTGCTTCAGCGCCCACCGCGGACCACTCGGGGCCTGTCGGACCGGCGCGCTCGAGGTCTGGGCGGAGACGTCAAACCGGATGTACCGGTGATCGGAATAGGTCTCCACCCCCTCCATGACGCGCCAGTCAATTACACGCGGCGACAGAGCGGGGCTGGCGAACGAAATGTCCACCACTGATTCACCCCGCATCCGCACACACGTGGGGACAGAACCCCGATTCAGGACGACCAGGCCTGTCTCCAGAGCCCAGTCCTCCACCATCCTGCCCCGTGTGTCCGTATACCGGGAACCCCAAGCCACATTCTTGGCATTGAAGTCCCCGAGGACGAACACGGGAAGGGAACAGAACCCGACGACGACAACTCTCAACTCCGCAAGGGAGTTGTGGAACTCGGCAATGGGAATAGCCCCTCAGATCATATTAAAACAAATGAAAGAAATACTTGTAAGACTTATCTAGCACACAAAATTTAATAAAACAAAATAAGGTTGTATCCTGAAAGTTTCGTCTTCACTCTCACAATTGTGTATTAGTTAGGCAATCAAACTTGATCGCAGCTTATCGCGAAGTTTCGTAGTTTTAAATTGTTCGCTCAAGTTTATTAACTTTAACGCGCTCGCTTCGTCTGATAGCTTATTATTATCGTGTGCTTTTATTTTTACTACAAGTAAAGGGTATTAATAAATTGGAAATTATGGAGCTTCGCTCAAAAGTGCACTGTTTTGATAACGCATTAATTATATTATTAATTTAATGAATGATGCATTTCATTTTTGTTTTCAATTACTAAATAATTATAGTAATAGGTTGCTAATTATTTTTATAATATAAATTATAGAAAACTGGAAAATAGAAAGCGAGGCCTTTGCCCAGCAGTGGGACATTACGTACCAAATAGATAGAAATTCTAGAAATTCCGCGAATACTCGCTATTATTCGGTATTCGGCATTACTCGTTTTTTTTTTATATTCGTCCAATACGGAATAATACTGTCTATTATTAGATATTCAGCGAATAGTTGTCTAAATAAAAATAAACTTTTAATGAACAGAAAAACTATAGATTTAAAAATAATTAAACTTTTATTAATCTTTAAAAACAAAACACATTAGTATTATAATCATAAATATAAAAAGTATGCCAAATATCAGTCCTGTGAAAGTTAATTAGTAAGGATTTTTAATTAATAATTTAATATTTAAAGGCCAAAAGGGGCAGATTGTGGTGCAGAAAAACTGGTTTGTCGGTTGGGATCAAGTCGGTTGCGCTTTTGTTCATAAATCAAACCTGCCTCAGAAAATAAATAATCTATATTATTATTTCAGAATAAATAAACTTTTTTTTATATCACTTTTATATGTCGAGTAATAATGGCGAGAATTCGACTATTCGTCATAGGGAATGGCGATTAATCGGTATTCGACTATTAGCTATAACTATAATTCGCGGCATCTCTAGACATTACAGACCTGCACTCTAAATTGCGAACACTCTTCAGTCACAACCCGAGGGTCTCTTCATTGGGTTGAAAAATTCGTCTGTTTAACCACGTAGATAACGCAATAAACGTGGTTGAATTGTCAAAATGAAAGGCATTGCGATCCATGGCCATGTGATGTATGTTCCGCAATTGGGGTAATTGCCGGTAGTCCATTATAGATTGCATTGATTTTATTTTAAATCTAATGGTTTATGGTGTATTTCTGTTTCAAAAAACATTATTTTAAAATCATAACTAATTTCATTTCTTTCTTTTCTTACAGGTAAGTCTCCATTCTAACTCCTGAGGGTAAGTCATATTTTTAAGATTAATTTTAAGCAACTTAATATCGCGACGAATCTCCCGAAATGCCAACAATGTGACTTTTATTGACAATTGGAATAAGTCGTAGGAGGTACTCTTGAGAAGGTTTTATTAAAGCCTTAGACAAACGATGAGCGATGTACTTCGGACGAGTGGAGCCTTCGTCCGCTGTTTGATAACAATGTTTGTAGGACTGTTCAAAAATCTTGCCGAATTGTATTTAAATAGACGAAGGAAACGACGTCTCAGGAATTATTTTAGTTTATGTGGATCTTAATATCCAGTAAACGACAACTGAGCGAGGTGCGGATTTGATTTCCGTTAGATAATTGATAAGATTGTTTCAACAACAGTGTCAGGAAAATGACTTAATAAGCAAATTGACACTCTACGTCAATTTGCCGTGTTATAGCTATTTCATGCATCTGTCAAAGAATGACAGTTGTGATTTGAATAAACTGACCGTCAATTTAAGTTGGTAGGCATTTTTTAATTTCCCCGACTAAAATGACAAAAATCGAAATTGAAAAACGTGCTACAAAAATGTCCCTATTGAAGCTCTCTCGGCTGAAAAGCTCCACGAAAAATCAAGGATTACACATTTGATGAAAATCCTTCAAAATACCTTTGCAAAAGACCGGAAAAGCTACGATGAATAACTCGATAGCACCAAGTAAATGTTGATCAAAATATCCTATACTACGCTACGAATACAAATCGTAGCACTCTACGGCGTAGACGGCTACATCTATCACGCTACGTCGCTACGTCGCTTCACCGTAGAGCCCAAAACAAACTAAAAATATCTGAGAAATGGCTGTCCTTATATTTTCGTCTCAGATCAAATAAATAAAGTGGATATGTTGTCTTCAGAACGGTAGCTGCTGCCATTTTCAGGGTTTACATAAAGGGAAACTACTATTATTATATCGAGAAAACAAGCCTTTTTCGCGTCTTGAACTCTGAACCGCACGATCAAGTTGTAATTTTGTTTTCCTTAAATTGCTATGCCTTTTTATTTCATTCTAATGGTATAGTCATGTTACATTTCCACGAAAATTACTTTTTTTATCCAAATAGAGTAATCAACGACCTTGCTCTTCTAGTAAATATCCCAGTTATTTTCTTCCAAAGATATAAGTAAATCCAAGGCTACTTCTCTCATTTCAGCCTGGTTCGTCAGGCTTCAGTGTACGGCTTCAGTTGTTTGTTTCACGTCCGTAAACCGAGACTTATTACTTCAATTATTGTTCGGACCGTTTTCTTTTTTACATCTATGTTCATCATGCTTTACAAAATGAGGTCAATAGAAACTGCCTCAATGGTCTGATGGTAACAAGCGCCAGCGCTGAGCATGACGTCCTGGGTTCGATTCCCAGACCCGGCAAGGTGTTATTGGGTTTTTCCATCAGGAACTTCGCAGTAGCAGCCCGGAATCTGGATCTGTGCCCGATTGATGGTAATATGTTCGCCCGCTATTACATGGGACTTAAACATAATGCGGGTGTACATACTACAGGTGCTCCTCTGCCTAACCCTTGGGGGAACAGGCGCGATATTGTGGTGGTCAGTAGTTTAGTTAGGATACTCTATTAGGAATATAATATATTAAAAAAATAATGGATGTACGCTAATACGCTTGCTCTATACAATTTCAGTCAGAAGTCCAGATTTTCTTAGGATATTATCCTTTTACACTGAGTCCGCGGTATCTTCGATAAACACACTATTAATATATTTATGAAAAGTCACATCAATGCCAGGCTGTCAGAACCCTTCAAATGGTCGCTAGAGAAGTGGTATCTAATACCTCTAGAGTACCAAAACATTAATATCATTTTCATAAGAAAAGTATGTATTCAGACAAACACAATATCACGCATGTATTCCGCGAACGGGTAACCAGAAGTGTAACCACATATTATCAGTTGTTAGAAGTCCCTTATAATAGGGATCGGCAAATTTTGGTATATTTTCGGCCATAACAAAAATGGTTGATATAAAGCAGGAGCAGCCATATAGAGGCAGTTTACTAGTCCATTGTGTGCTAACACTATTTAGGATCGGTTTTCATTGAAACCACTCTCTCTGTGCGGTCGTTATCAACCCGTATGTTAGACTATCTGGACCTAGATAACAGGCCTTATATAATGAAAAGTGTGACATAATAAGTGCAAATGATTAAGATTATCATGTCATGTTTTTACCTAATAAACATTTATTGTTATCTAAAGAATTAATCGCGTCCCAAGTTTTATTATAATGCAATTCTCAATGAATTACAAGAGTCATTTAAATGGGACCGACAGAACATACAGAATGTATACAGGTTTCTACTGAGAATTATCAAACAGATACTATTTTGTTTGTGTATTTTTTTATAAAAGTTTTGTATTTGTTTCTCGTAAAATATAATAAATAAAAATAAAAAATTAAAAAAATTAAATCAGATAAATAAATCCATACAATTCGATTAAAAAACCAACCCAAAACGATTTAATATCTTTATTGTTTTACTTAACAGCATAACAATAAGCAAAATCAACTCCATAACACAACTAATATTATAAACTCGACGATTAAACGCACGCGTTCCCGACCACACCCTTACAATATACATAAAACATAAACAGGCATATAATAAGGCGTCGCGCACACGTGCGGCTTGTCGTGCGTGCGTCAAATAGCTGACGTTCATGCATAATGCGCATATCGCGCGTATTAGGCTGTAGCACAATATTAATATTGG
This sequence comes from Xanthia icteritia, assembly GCA_949128155.2. Classification (NCBI taxonomy): domain Eukaryota; kingdom Metazoa; phylum Arthropoda; class Insecta; order Lepidoptera; family Noctuidae; genus Xanthia; species Xanthia icteritia. The sequence continues at coordinate 18,988,691 of OX421952.2, read as the reverse complement.
AAGGCGAACACCTGCGATGCATATTGACGTGTGTGTTATTGCGTTTTATATTGCGGTTGGTTCCGGCTCTATTTGTGTTGGGTTGCAATATTTGCGAGGAATGGTGTGTGTGTAAAGATTTGATTTGGTTTTTGGTCCCCGGGAGGGGACGCCCTAGGAGGACATAATTATAGTCACATTATCGGTAATGTTTTTCAGAAAGGTCAGGGAGTACTACGCACGTACTCGCAACGGGGGTACGCGTATGACTAGATGTATGAACGTGAACGAAGCAAAAGCAGTGTGTTAGGATCGTAGCAGGCGGCGTTCTGTAGTTTCTTCATGGGTTCTCTTATTTCTAGTTTAAATAGTAACTAGGTATTAGGTAATTATACTCTGATCTGCTTAGCCCGCGTTAACAACAAGGTACTGTTTACACACAGCACACACATATCATCACGCCTGTATTCCGCAAAAGGTTATGCAGAGGTGTTCCTATTCCTACCTAAAACCAGTCGTAAAGACTAGTTAAAATGTCAATAAGTTGATCAAAATAGGTGAACAAGACATGTCTGAAACAACGTCCAAATGTATGATACATGTATGATACAATTGTTTCATACATGACACGATTTTGATAAGTTAGCCTTTTACAAGACTTGTTAAAAACAAGTACGTAACACGGGTGTAAACAGGGTGACAATAATGTCGATAGCGATATGCAAAATACGTATGACATGGTAAACAAAGCCAGTCGAATTACACTTGCTTAAATGCGTTAAGAATTGTATTAACATAACTAAATGCGATAATAAAGTAACAATAAAAACGTATTCTACTTTCGCTCGCTTAGCTCCAAGAGCTCACATTGTGTATATAAACACTACATTATCCAGTAACATTATTTTCTCCTCTTTTATACGAATTTGGACGCGTCTGAAATTAAAACAAGTATTCGGATGCGGGCAGAGCCTGTAGATGTGTATGTATGTGTGGGTCGCTATGTTCTCAGTAAGTAAATATTTTGGTGGAACGGTTGTATGGAACAGAGGGCGATACTCAAATACGTGGGTTATCTTGTAATGGTTATTGTTAACCTTGTTGGCAATGTTCGGAAAATCTGATTTTACGCGTAACATTTAGTCAAATACAAAATCTTAGGTATTCTTGTCGACGTTTGACTTAAACATTCTAAGTGATGAATATAATTCATATCAATTATTTGGATTACCTACCTATTTATTCTTATACTGCTCGTCTTATTGGATAAATAAATGATCGTGTATCTTATAGTCCAGTGCATATAAGTAAGTCGGGCTTAGTATTCAGACCCACGTAGTTAACAAAATGCAACATAAATAGAAACTCTATATGTTAGCCTTTTAACAGACTGACCCAATTCCCAATACAGTTAAAAGGAATATACGAGGTCTGTCCGAAGTGGATCGGCCGTAAAACCTCAAATTTCTTTACGACTTCAACTCCCATTTCCGGTGAAAGTTATAAGAGCTTCAGCTGATAATAGGAGACCGCTCATCGGGTCCTATTACCGTTCTTCGGCTCGGCACAATTAACACTGCCTTTGGTTAGAACCTTTTAATTAAACGCCTTCTTAGGGCTGTTAAAAAATCGTAAATTTTAAAATAAAGATCTCTCCTTGAGATAACTTTTTTCATGAGTCACCCACGCGTAATCACCCAATAAGTAAAATGGGTAATATTTATTATAATGTTCGCGTAACATCATGTCCTATAAATTTTGCGTAACATGACTGTTATCGGCAATGATCATAAAAATAAAGGGTATTAGTATTTGCCATAACCACCATGCTTAGCAAAGGGATCGATGATGGCATTTATTTTTATTAGCAGACAAAAGTACGCTTCTACTATCCACCCTCTTAAAACAATCCTTATTTCTCATTTTACAAAATACATGAACAAAAAAAAGTCTATTATTTGCCAAAAAAGGGTTCGTTATTAAAAAGAATAAAAAACCCTTATATATTTATGTCTGTCATTCTCTACAAATAAACAGCACAACAGTCAACATAGGGTTGAAAACGGAAACGGGATAAAATAAAGAAGGTTCATTAACAGATGGATTAGCAGCATCAACTGGTCATAGGATAATTAACAGTTGCATGAAATTCGTGACATGACGAGAGTTTTTACTGAAACCGTAGTCTTTTTGGCAACCATAGTCGTAGTTGGTAAAATATCCAGCTATGTGTACAAAAAGACCCAATGTTTCCCGTTTATTAGAAGTCTCATAGTCACTGCATACCTAAAACTTGCACAATATATTGATGACCCTATAAAACCATAACAGGAACAATATGTTAATTAATCTCATGTTTATAAAAACTGTAATGCTGTAAAACTCTCTGCTGGCATATAAAAAATATGTTTCGTGTTTGAATTAAACGTGGTTGAACGTATAGCGTAGATTCGCTCAACCACTTTAGTAAACGAGCCGTCAAATTGGCATTTACTTATAATCATTACTTCTGCCATTCAAAAATAAAACAGCCGTCCCCTTTACCACATCCACCATTTTCCCACAGACTAACTTAGAAAAAACTTTGTATGTTACAAGTATAAAAATCTCCTTCAACCGTAAACTGTCGTCGACACTTCGCATGTCGCCAAGTTGTGCCGCCACAAGTCGGCAACGTCGCCAACTTCCCGACACTCGTTGTTCAGCGGAATCCTCTTTAATCTCTGAGATATCGTCAAAGTCTAGGTTTTCTTTTAATCATTCAATAGCACTAGAAGTTTTATTAGTTGTCTGCTGAAGTTAGGAGCGGTGCTTTATCAAAAGTCGTGTTGTAAAAGGCAGGGGGATGATACTAAGAAGAAAATCGGGTTGTGATCTTGTTACGTAAAGGTACCCAACAACTTTTTACTGGTTTTCTATTAAGAACATAAATAAATATTCATAACAATATTACAATATTAAGTGTATGCTAAAAATGTATAAAGAAATATATTGTAAAACATATTTCCTCCCTCACTTTTTCTCCCCACCGGTATGCGGTAGTAGTAAAGGTTTCAAATTTAATCTCCGTAGAAAATTGGCGAGTGTCGCTTGCACTCTTACTGCCAGGTACCCACAGGTAGCAGGCACCAACTTTGCGCATTAAACTGTCGTTAGTAGCTTATTAACACTTCTCAATTGATTCAATTTAACTTTAGTTACCTTATTATAAAGTTTAAGTTCACAGCGTCAGCAGTTTGGAGAGTTTATCAAATATGTTTGTAACGGGCTACGATATTTAGTTGCATTATTATAATAATACCAGTGATATCTTGTGTAATCAGTTCCCATCCCGGTTATAACCGCTTATTAATTTAAAAATCATCACTGTAACGAAATTAAGAAATAACTGTGTCCGTAATAACACCTACATGTTTCAACAATCCGGCCACTTATAATAACCCACTGAAACTTTCCAGTCGAAAGAAATAAACTACACAGCAAATAATCTTTATTAAAAGCTGCACTTTGAATTAGTTCCCTCCAATACCACTTAAAAGTCCCACAAAACGATACAAAACTAAAGCAATTACAAAATGCAAATGTACCTCACATAGAAAAAGACAAAAGATACATAAAATGACCTATTAAAAACTCGTTACGTCACACCATTGTTGTCCGCCATTGTCTCTTGTTGCTATGGCTACGGGGTCCCCGAGACCGCGGGGTACAACGGACCCCAAGTTATTGTAGTAAATAGCGCTAATGGAAAACTATTTGTACCATTGTCTGGTTTTGTATTAACTAGTACAATACAATACAATAGCGAGAAATATTTTTGGTTCGGTTTCCTGAACTTGGATCACTGGTTGTTGATGTTACAAACAGGGTGTTGGTTTTTGGTAGATACTGTTTAGAAGACAACCAACTAAACCAGTATACAGATGTATCATGCAGTTCTAAGTTGAGCTACACGATTAATGACAAATGTAGTGTGCACTGAGCGGACATGTTCAGTCAAATCTGTGTGGATCTTTCAAAAGACCTGACTAACATAATTTCTCGACTATTAAAGAAACTGTGACCTCTGAGTTTATTTCGCTGTTTCGTCTCAGAGTTATCGGATAGGAAACAGTAACTTCATCTAGTTTAAGAAATATATAATTTTGATGAGTAAAAGTGTTTGATAAATATAAATAAGAAAGACGGTTTTTTTTAAATATTTCTAAGGTTAAAACCAATTTACAGAAATAATTACCATTTACATTTCAAAATAAATAAATGGCGATACTATGTTTTTGTTAAAGCAGTGGTGGCCCAGTGGTATCGGCCCCGACTTACAAGTTGTAGGTCGTCGGTTCGAACCCAGGCGCCTCGATTTACTATGTGTAAATAATTTCTTCACCACTGCTCTCAAAACGGCGAAGGAAAACACCGTGAGGAAACTGGCGTGTCCTACAACCAAAAATTAGAAGACATGTGACGTCTACCAACCCGCATTGGCCTGCGTGGTGGATTACTAAAGCCCACTCCCTCTCAAAGATCGGAGGCCTATGTCCCAGCAGTGGGCACATTATAGGCTAACTATGTTTTTAGCAGGTTTTAAAATAACATCGTCTAAATGAGGCCTTACTTAATTGAAACTAACATAAAGAACCTACTAATAATCTTCAACATTTTGTTTAAATCAATTTATTACAAAATAATAAGTGTTATTCCAAGCGCCCTCTTATTATATTACGCCCTTTTATTATTCAAGTTAGTTGCACGTTGAAACTAACCAAGTTCCCGTCAGTCGGTGTTGTCTTCCACAGAACAGCATAATTATGAATATATTAGCACAAGATTAAGGAGCTAAAGGCACCTTCTTTCTTCGCCTATTTAATCTATTTGTTTTGTCAACAATGAATTATGGGTAGACGATACTTTATGTATTTAAAACGGGTACAGCTCAGACACTGGCTGGCTTCAAGCTGGGTATGCAAAGCAAATGTATTCTTGATATGAATACCTTTGCAAGCCAGTGAAATATCGTAAAGCCAACCAAAATGCATAATATGTTACTTTTTGTATGAAATTAAGCTATACAGGGTGACTTTCAATTTATTCATAATCTTTCAAGGGTTACTAATAAATATAAATAATTTTTACTATGACTCATACTGAAATACTTCGGGTTCTACGGTGTGGGCTTACTATAGGCACACTTCTGCCCAACCCTTCGGGGAAACAAGGCGTGACGTTATGTTATGAGTTTAAAGTTACCCTGTATATTCTCACATCACTAACAAATAGTTGCTAACATGGTAGCAATCATACTAACTACCAACTTCAAACATAATGTTGAACACAAAACTATCAGCTGCACTAATTGGCAAGATAAACTCGATAACTAACAAGTGGATGTATCAGTTATCACGCCTGTCTGTCTGAGTGTCGACTTGTAACTTGTTACAATTACCGACAAGTTATGTTAACATCGCTAACGTTTGGCCGAATCTCTCGTCGTTAGGGAGTTTATGAAAATGTTTGGGGATCTTTTAGTTTGATACAATGATTTTTTGGAATTATGTATTTTGTTGGTATTTCTTATTAAAAGTATGATAATTAAGTTCTAAATAGGCTTCCTATAAAATGCTACTTAAACATTTCTAGCAAGCAGTAATTTTAAAACTCATCAATAGAACATAGCAGATTGGTTACACAATGATGGAATTAAAGACTATTTAATTAAGATTATTTTTAAACGAGTAATCAACCAGAAACACACTATTAATATACAACTGAAGTCCCACTTCTATTAAAAATACTTCGTTCACTATGAAACTAGTACACGGATTACATTTTCATTCAACTTTCTACATCTCCGATGTTTGAAGCGCTGCAGCGCTGCTCAGCGCTTTATTCAGCGGAGCCTTCCATCTTGCCTGTAATTGGGTACTTGACTAGCTTTGAAATGGTGATGTTTTCTTGACGTAACAAATAATAGATCAGTTATAAGATTATGAAAACAATAACTAGGTATTCAAAATCGGAAACATTTTCAGAGCTCCCAGATTCGAGATTTGTTTTTTAAAACAATGAGCGTGATTCTCACTACATTTTACATGATTACTATACGATTAGATTATTTAGCTCATTTAACCGGTCTGCCCTTCAAAAAATGATACTTGTTAATGTTCAAGCCCCGCGGTTTGACATTGCCGCGCGCTTCACGTCACTTTCCTTTCATTTTTCTAAATCTAACGGTGTTACCTGTAATTTTTTGATTATTTTAGTTCTAATTGACGAGAATATCCATCAGGCCCTAGAGTGAAACAGCCCACAGCCAATACTAGCCCTTATTTAGCAGTGTAAAAAGAAACCAGTAAAAATAGTGATTTAAGCCGCGTGTACCAGCCGCGTACCGATGTACATGGTGGGGCTTTACGGGCACTATAGCTTATTTTCGGGCGAGCCTATTGCCACCAAATGGGCACGTCTCCAGGTTGGTACTGAGTTGGTTCCTGACAGAATAACACTACATTCTCATTTTGAAAGCTACTAAATTCGTTTTCTAAACCATATTAAAGTATTTGCTGTCCTTCAGCAACAATCCGCGCGCCCCGCCGGGCTCCGTCTCCGTCGATTGAGAACGCAATTACACGTCTTGAGAGCCGCCTGATTGATCACCGGCTTGTTTGAACGCATTGTGCTCGAGAATGAATGAGTGAATGAATGAGTTGGAGACGTGGCGCCATTTCGTGGGCGTGTGTTTTTAATGGGAAATTAATGTTTTGACTTGTTAAAAGCATGCATTCTGATAGTGGGCAACGTCACAAGTATTTCGCTGTTTTGATTAATTTGGCAATATTACTGTATGGAAATATGATATATGGCTAAATAGTGAACTAAAATTTTGATTATGAAATGCAATAATTAATATCGTAACAACGAATATTTAGTTTAAAGTGTAAAAAAAGTACTTGGAAACTTTCCGAGTGCCTTTTTTACATCTAAAACAGTTACAACATCAAATTCAGTGTTATAATTGCAATTCATTATAATATTTTAGTTCACTAGTTAGTGATATTTCATATTTCCATACAGTAATGTTTCCAAACTAATCAAAACAGGTAAATATCAGCAATTTGCGACGTCGCCAACTTATAGAATGAACGCTCTTAAAGGGATGAAAAAAGAATAATATAAATAAAAAAATGGTTTTCCATACAAAAGTGATACACGATGGAAATGTATGGAACATCTGATTGTTTGTTTCATATTTCTGAGAAGGTCCCATAGTAAAACTTAATCATATTCATGTGTATCACTAACTTAGTCTAGGTGTAACGTTAGACATTTTATAATTGAAGTCATAACCACTCGATCAACGTAAATTTCAATATAATTTTTCTCATAAAAAAGGCGTTATAAAGGACGATGTTATTTTAAATTTCCTAGCGAAATTAATGTTGAAACATCTCATTTACAAGGTAAGCTTGTTCGTCCAATATTTTACAATTTAATCAAAATATTTTTTCTCGCTCTCTGCCAACTAAGTGACCATTTATCATAGTCTTATTTATATTCCTTTCATAAGGCAAGAAGCAAGATTCATGCCGCAAAACTATATTTATAAAGATAAATGGCAAACACGAAACTTGCCGCCTCCAAAATGCTGACTAAAACACTTTCATAAATCCTATGAAATCTCAATTAGGGATTATAATGAAGCTTTTAAAATTTGCGCTATCAATTAAACTGCCTGTTAATTTCAATATTAAAGATCCAATATTTTTTTAATCGCGACAATATTATATTTTTACAAGTGACCCGCCCTTGCTTCGCTCGGGTGCAATCTACAATGTGCCGTCATGTCAAAACATCAAGATTGCTGTATCTGTGTGAATATATACACATAAACCTTCCGGAATAAAAAAAATATATCTGAATGATGGTGAAAACTGCATCAACATCCATTGGGCAGTTTAGAAGAACACCGCGGTCACACAGACAGACACGAAAAGACACTTTGTTTTATACTATGTTAACGTTAAAATATGATTAATATTTCACCCATTTTGTAACTGGCAGTACCTACACTTAATATCAAACTCTACGCATGACTGCCTTATTTAATTCATTTACAAAATACCTACTTGCCTCCGGAACCAAGTTCACCCCACTGTTAATTCAAAGATATCGTGAGTTGACTTACGACCATTTTGCCAACGCGATTTACTTTCTAACTCGAATCCAAATTGAGTGTGCTGACAAGTGGGCTGCAAAGGATCGTGTGTGTTATAATATTAAATCATTATTTGCCTCACTATTTGCCAAGGCCGTATTACTCGCCGTCCTATGAATAATTACGTTTGCGTTTGTAATTTATGCGTGAACTGTGTGCTAAGTTTTGTTCAGGAGAACAATTATATTGTGTAACGCTTTAGATTCGGGTATTTAAACTCAGTTTCCTTATTTAGAGGAGTTTTTGTTGTGTGAGCTACATGCACACGCTCAGCATGGGTTTCAACCGGGAAGAAGTACCACCAGTAATCTTCTCTGCCACATGGCTCACCTGGTGCCGATGGTGGATGGTGGGGGGCAGACTGATGCTGCTTACTTTGACTTCAGAAAAGCATTCGATCTAGTCGATAATGACATTTTGCTTAAAAAGTTTGCAGGTGTTGGTTTCACCCCACACTCTCTCCAGTTTTTTGCCAGTTATTTGAGGGATAGGCAGCAATATGTGGAATATGCGGGACACGTGTCAGATCCATATTTCACTAGGTCCGGGGTAAGTCAAGGTAGTAACCTTGGCCCGTTGGGCTTTCTTCTGGTGGTTAACAACTTACCAGAAGTAGTCCTAGACGCTTCCTGTCTGTTGTTTGCCGACGACCTCAAATTGTCCCTCGCGATAAAGAGCAGCGATGACTGTGTCAGGCTACAAAGGGACATCGATAGGGTAGTGAGATGGAGCAAACAAAATCTCTTGCAATTTAATAGCTCGAAGTGTGTGACCATCACTTTTTCTCGCGCACACAATCCCATCTTACATACCTACTATATTGACGGGTTGCCTATGGAATCGGTCACAGAAGTCAAGGATTTGGGAGTAGTGTTTAACACCGGTTTGACTTTTCGGGATCTCATCATGCGTAGCTGTAAAAGAGCGTATAGAAATTTAGGTTTCATGCTTCGTACGGTCCGAGGTTTCACGAATGTGAAAGCTATTATAGCATTGTATAATGCATTGGTGAGGAGCCAGTTAGAATGTAATGCAGTCATCTGGGCTCCGCATGAAGCTAAATATAGTCTCATGCTGGAGAGGGCACAAAATAAATGTGGGATTGTATTTATTTATATATACATGTGCCACAAAATTGGGGGCTCGTCTGGGATTGGCAAAAATAACGACACGGGTTCGAGTTTGAAGACGACGGACGACGGAGACCGGCGGCGGCGCGTGGCGTGGTGCACCGCGGCGGATATTATTCAAAAACTACGTACGACGGCATCGGCAACTAAAACATGACGAAAGACGAATCACGTTCGGGCCAAAGCTCGATGTTGTATCTCACGACGGATCTGATACCTAAATTCACCGGTCAAGATAAAACTTATCCAGTTACGCGATGGATTCAAGACGTGGAAGAAAATGGAGAAATATGTGGTTGGACACCGTTACAACAGCTGCTGATGGCACGGAGGTCCCTATCAGGCACCGCACAGCTATGGATGGAAGCTGAACGCCCTCACAAATCATGGGAAGAACTTAAAGCGGCCCTGAGTAAAGAATTCCCTGACACAGTCGACATCAAAACAATCCACGAGCTTATGAGCCAGCGGAAGAAAAAACGTGACGAGAGTTGTATCGACTATATGATGGTCATGAAGGCGTTAGGGAAAAGAGGAAAGATTCCCGATTACGTGGCCATTAAATACATCGTTGATGGCATAGTGGACCACGAAACCAATAAAATCATGCTTTACGGTGTTACGTCGTATCCTGAACTTAAAGAGAAGTTTAAAATCTACGAGACGATTAAGGAAAAGATGAAACTGGAACATTCTAGAAGTACCTACAGAAACGAAAAACGCGGCAACGTACGGCATGAGAAAACGTCGAAAAGGTGTTATAACTGTGGTGAAGGCGATCATGTGTCGGAAGATTGTCCGCAGAAGGCACAAGGTCCAAAGTGCTTTAACTGCAACGAATATGGCCATATTTCATCGAAATGTCCGCATAAAAATAACAAGGAGGTAGGCGGCCGCAAGGAAGATTCGAGTTCATCAAAATGGTGGCGTAGTTCCGGCACTTCCGGCGATAGAAAAGGACAAAACAACGAAGCATCGACGAATGGCGATAGCGGGAGTACGACGAACAGCCACGGTGTAACGCTGATTTTTTATAACGTGTTTCCACAAATAAACGTTTCGATTCTTAGTGCTCGTTTATTTTGCCATACAATCCCACATAAATTTATAAGATATTTATACATGCGTTCTTACGGAGTCTATCTCTTGTACCCGTTAATGTACCCTACCTTATTTATTTTAGGTATGGTAGGATACAACGAGCTAAGGGTTAAGAGGGATCTTGCACTCGCATCATATGTATTTAAATTACTGAGAGGGAAGGTGCATAATGCAGTTATTTTAGGCCAGGTGAGTCTGTGTGTTCCGGACAGGTACGTGTGGCGGCGACGGCAGCCACGACTGTTAGTGGAACCGCGTGCTCGGACCAACCTGTTAAAAGAGGCGCCGCTGACGCGTGCACTCCGCACGCTCAACCTCATAGCGAGTGAGACGGACTTATTCTGTTGTTCTCTGGGTGAATTCAAAATGCTTTGTTTGTAATTATTTATAGGTATTAGTTATAAGTAACAATTAAGTTAAGTTAAGTATTAATTAAGGCGCATTTACCGCATTGGTTAGCTGTAATGGTAGATGTATGTTGTTAAATAAATAAATAAATGTGCGTTAAATCTTGTATGTTCTTTTATTAGCGACAAAAGTAACATCGAGATGAAAATGTGGAAAATGTAGCTGATTTCTAGTATTTTGGACCACTCTGGGTTATTATAGCCTTTATAGTTGATAGTTTTACGCATCGTTCTGTTAAAAAGGTCTGCTTTCAGCATAGTATGTTTACGAGCTGCGAGAGGCATACAGATTTCATACTCATCCTTAGCCTGTAATTACTGGATCCTACCAATTATAATACCAAAATATACCAACTAAAACCAAATGACATCTCTGTGTGTAGCTACCCTTAAATAAATACAATAGTTGTGCAAGTGTCGTGGAAACAATCGGTCGCGTTGTCACACATTCCGGGAATAGTTGCCGACGTCTGCGACAGTCGACGCTAATAGGGACGGGGCGCCGGGGTTCGGGACTGCTAGTGATGTTACTTACGGGATTTTTAATTTTTTGTTTTTATTGGTAAGGCTAGGCGGATGATGGTAATTTACGCAAACAGGGATTCTGTTTGCGTAAATTAGTGAGATGTTTTGGGATTTAATTACATACGTAGGGAATGGTATATTAAGTATTTCTTTCAGATCATGCAAAAGTGCTTTCATCATAAGTATAAAGAGGTTTTTTTATTCAGTTAAAAAGCCAATCATTTCGGGACTGTAGATTTTCTTTTACGTACATGAGTTTAATTTATAGACGATTCTCGCGTAAAAGTAAATAAATAACAAAGTTCTACCTGTAAAAACTTGAAATTGATTTCAAAGACTACCTTCGTAATCGACTTAACTTTAAGAAGTGATATTAAATTTTAGTTCTCAACTAAAAACTTTATCCATAAAACTTCCACGTTGAGAATATATTTAACAACTATAAATAAGTTATATCATTTATTAAACGCTTTATACAAAGAAAAAAACACTAAACCGTGCCATGGAACTCCATCGCAATTATTCTACTTTCGTAAACATTTTCACTAAAGTTGGAATATTAAAAATTTCTCTCTCAAAAGTATCGATAAATAAGTGGAAAGTTTCCCATTGTTTTCCAGCCCTAGTCAAGAAGGAATTCTGCCCAGTGGGCCGATTATCCCTTTTCAAGAACACAAATTGATTTATAGTTTCATATGAAAATTGCGTCTCACGCATTCCTAATACGGTATTAAGGAATTACGAACATATATATTATACATATACGGAACCGAAGCATTTTAGCTAGACGCCCTTTGATCTCAAGAATCCCTTTTCCCCTGATTTTGTTTATGGCAGGATTAAAAAGGGATTTTCTTTGAGACTTTTTTTACTTAGGACGTGGTAAGGGATATGGATGCTCTGTTTATACCCGGGATGTTTAATAAAATATATGAAAATATAGAGCTTAGCCCTGAATAGGCTTTTAGGGTGAATGGGATAAAAATGCCCTGAAATTGTGTGGCTCATGTAGGAAAAAAGTATAATTTCGTAAAAATTATTTCCAGACCTTTATCATAATTTATTTATTATACTCGTAATTATTTCGTGAACACAAACACCTAATATAGAGCTCAAAGAACTCATAAAGTGTGAACTTAAAAGCCATTAATTTATACTTCCCATAAACTAACACTGCTCGGGTTATGAACCCCGAACGATCGATCGTAATTTTATTTAGAACCACCGCTCTGAAGTTCCTGTTATATTTAGATTTAAGACGGTAAATAATACTTCAGATGTTTAAACTTGAATGAGAATAAAGATAAAGGTTCTCATGGCTCTAAAGATAAAGGTTCTGATGGCTCTCAAGTGATATCTGTTACATTATTATTTTAGGAAATTTCCTCCATCTTTGTATGAATCGGTTAATTTTTGCCGAATGGTCTAAAATCACGTAAGTTCACCACATTCTTCAGTGAGTGTACTTTCGTGTGAAAGTTTTTTTCTGCAATGCAGAATCTATGATCTGATATAATTACTAAGGTACTACATTAGTAGGTGTAATGTATATTAAGGAGTAAACAGGAATTTTACTTATATACACAAAAAAGCAATAAGGAACTAGTATGTCTTAGTAAAAACTTGAGACTGATGTGTACACATTAATAACCCTCTATTTATAAACGCAAACAATCTATCTTTAGCAGAAATCTATATTGAAGCTAAAAGCTAACCCACATAGCAATCACCCTGTACATCAATACTATACAGTGTGAATAGCCCTGTTTCGTTAGCACTGCCGAGCCCGTTCGATGGGTGATTTCGGTCAAATCCTAATGGGCTGGACGGCATACACCTCTACTCCACCATTTATGGGACACGTAGCACTAGTTTTTACGAGAATAATTAGTATAAGCAAGGTTTTTGAAGGCTTAAGTAGTTTCGAAATTATTGTGATAATAGTGTAATTTATGGGACTCGAACTCACAACTTCACGCAGATAAATATATTCACAGTTGGGCTATTGTGGCTTTATTTTATTTTTAAAAAATGCCAACGTGCACTAAACACTGGACATAAGCTCAGCAGTATCTTCACAAGTACTAAACTGCAAAAAAAGTTAAAAAACAAGGGTAGTTTGTTAAAAGGTAATTCCAACTAGTGCAGTGACTACACACACGGAATCGAATTGTTCGAAATGTAATGCCATTTTCCTCATATAATATTCTCTCTAGAAACTTTTGCCGTGCTGAGCTAATTTAATTAATGGATTTTTTTCTTTCCCATTTCTGTATTGTCAAAGCGTGGTTTTCTAAAAATTTCTTCCGTATTTAATAATCAGGGCAACATTTTATGAATAAAAAAAACCCTGTAACGTACTTAATGCTGAAAAGATTCTTCTTAATTTCAACAAGTATAACCTACTTACTGGCACTGTTTTAATCACCAAGCATTGTAGATAGATTGGTTATAAAAAAAAGCTGATAATACACCCTGTAAGTCTCCTTGGCAACACTCCTCGTAGGTAGAGGAGATACTTATTTTTCCAAGAATCACAATTTATAAACAAATCATGATAAACAATCAATTTTAAACCAATATAAGCTATAAATAAAAATCGCGATACAAAACATCCAACACCAACATTGAAACACGACCACCAATCGATTCCGTGTGTAATCCGCCTTATAAATAACCCTTTAAATGCGCACCTATTAATAAAGCGCCCTTAAAAACCGGTATTGGCTGCTCCGAAACTGAAATAACAGCACTCGAGATGCATTACAAGCGATCGCGAGTTCGTTGCATCCACTCGAGTACTTAGTGCGGGCGTAATTTATCATATTGTATGAGTTTGATGCACTTGAGCGATTGTTAGGATTAGGTTAAGAAATTGTTGTTATTTGCCGTGGTTTTAGTATTATGTGTAGTGAGAAAAAGCTTTTCTGTTTATTTACCACATTATTTTCATAATTTGGTTAATATACTAAGCGAGTCCTTGAGATGAAAATAATAAAAGTAGTTAAAGAAATTAGGTTAAATGTTAGATTATTGAGAATTGTTTTACACTACTTTTATAACCGAAATAAAGTATCTATACGAGTAACTCTTGATCATCAAAATCACTATTTTAATCACTTCATTGGCAGAAGTCAAATATTGTGTTTGTTTTCCAAGCAAATTTGACACTAATACTAAACTTCCTGAAACTACCAACTGACTGTATTAATCTTCCTTCATAAACAATATTTTTACAATACATATTTTAATAGCACGTGAACGGATACCCCTGTAATGTACGTAGCTGTAAATCATAGCTTCAGTGTGCCGATACAGCGGGCGGGCGGGGCGCGGAAGCGGCGATATTTTAGAGTGACCCCTACTGCGGGTATCACGGCTGCTCTGCAGGCGAGGGGTTGACACACGTGGCCATTACTGTACGGAACTTTCGAAGGGATTGAAATAATGTGGGATGTAGTGTTTATGAGAATAGAAAAAAGTTTTCTTGATTATCTGTTCTAGACGGTTACGAACTTGCAATTACGGGTTAATGTTGAGGGCTGTTTCAGTTAGTTCAAATAAAATATCTGCATAAAAGTAAAGTATTTTTAAATCAACCGTTTCACAAAAACTTGTCGCTGTTTTATAAAACATGAATTTTCTGATTGCTACGTATTTTCCACTCACCGAACGTTTTCCAAACCAATAAATTACATCAACATCGAATTCGTTACAACTACCGATACACACGTAACTCACGCACGTCCAAAACAAACGAGCGCCTGAAAAAAACCGTCCACAAATCAAAACAGAGAGTGCGTCGATGCAGAGACGGGACGGATGCAGCGTCGCGACGCCAGTCGACCGGCGGACGCCGCGCGCGACGCACGCCGCGCCATGTGACGCGCTGCCGGGACAGGCCGCCATGACCGAGGGGGCGGCTCGGCCCAGGCCTCCGCCGCCCCGCAAGCCCGACTCCCTGGCGCTCAGCTGGCCTCGCTGGGAGGACCCACCGCCGCCTGCACCCGACAACCAGCGCCCCACGCCCGCACAACTCAAAGACTTCGATGGCTTTAGCCCCTACACGCCGCCGAACCCGATACAGAACGAACGGCGTCCGCGACGACCCCAGAGCGTAGTCTCCCCGAGACCCCCAGTGAACCACCTCGCGAGGAGGCCGCACTCCATAGGCTCAGTGGACGATGAGTGGGGCCCGGTGCCACTGCTGCAGCCGGTGCCGCGCCGGCCGCGGCCCATGCCCGGCTCCATGTCCACGCTGCCGCGTGCAACCCTACTGCCGTCCTCCCGAAGTGACTATCAGTTGCAAAGACCGGCGATTATGACGAACGGTTACGGCGCCGTGCCGCCGTCAACGTCGCGCCGGTTGTCGTTACCCGGTGGTGTGCAGAATCCTCCGAAGACGTCGGCGACCTTTCATGGCCTGTCTGCCCTGGTGGGGGCGTACCCCACGCTGGGCACGCCGTGCACGCCGAGCACGCCGGCGGCGGTGCGCGAGGCAGTGCTACACCTGCTGCAACAGCCTCGAAATGGATTTCCCATCATGGATCAAAAGTTATCCCTGTTCATCGAAATTCTGGACGCCCAGGAGAGATTCTCACAGGTACGTCAGTGTTACTGATAACAACCCCGGTCAGTTACTGATAACAACCTCGGTCAGGTAGATCAGAATTATAAGATAAAAACCGTGTTTGCTCAATTTATTTTGGTCACATACGTTTCATCCAGTGCCGATGCCGTGATATTTACATCGGTTTGATAGTAACAATCGTATTCAATGTGTGAAACAAATATGCAGAAAGAAAGGTAACAATTTTATTAAATAAAAGCTAAAGTTCTCGAAATGGCGAACGCAAAATTAAATTGGACAGTGTTGTGATAGTGTTAACAGCGAAATTCATTGAAAGTAATTACTAACATTAGCGTAGCGATAAAGCCGCCAAAAAATTAATTGTTCGGAAAATGATAATGATTATTCAAAAGCGGCATCCGTTGTTTTCAGTGATAATGCAAATTCGGGTCGTGTTAGCAGTTAACTTCGCGAGTGTCTGAGGAGGTAGGGTTGTCTCTCAATCATCCCTTCGAGAATGTATAATGTTACAATGTTATATTCAATAATCCAATGCAAGAGTTTGCGTCTGCCTCTGTCACAACTTTGAGTCAACACTTTGAACTTTTTAAAAGCTTTGAAAATTCTGAAATTACTAAGAAAGTGTATTGTTGCAAGGACTTATAATGTATGGAGCGTATTAAGACGTAGTGCTAAGTTAAAGCTGGAACTCGTGAGATATTTTGCTCATAAAATGTGAGATGAGCGTTTTCAGGCGTGCAGCCTCTCGGCAGAATGTAGGCATGCTCTTGATACATGTGTGTATGTATGTGCTACGTATGTTTCGTATGTAAAGGCAGCAGGTTTCGGTATTCTGTTTGCGATGCCTGGCTTTTGGTTATGTATGCATATACATTGTACGTAATGCCAGCAGAAGTATTGAGTGCGATTCGAAGGTTTTCATTACTTTCCAGAAAATTTCGCTGTGGAATGAAAAGTGAATGGAAATTATGGAAATGTGTTTCTTTTACCGGCTCTGAATATTTTTACAGTGGCGGTATTGTAACTTTCAATGTAGTGAATAAATCGATAAATTCTGTGTTTAATTTTTATAGTTTAATAATGTTTATACTTTAAATTGGTTTCAACAAACACTTTCACTCATCAGAAATATTTTAAAAACTAGATGAGGTTTGTTTATTTGACTTGTAAATAATTCAATGAAAAGCTCATAATTCACAAAAACTTAATAACGCAGATTATAATACACAAAAAACCTATTTGAAATTCAGGTCTATAATGTAAATTGATACCTTAAAAGCCTATACACGGCCTTTTAACAAAGCCTAACAACCTTTCACAATTGAGAGCCTATTCAGACTCTCACCAATTAAATTAATGTCATTCTGCTCACAATAACTCGGCCGTTTGACAATATTGAATTCAATTAAAAAGTACGTACTCCTGAAACACTTGGCTGAAAGAACCTGAATCCAACCCCACAGTATTGTCGGCTGAATTTCATGGCGCCCACTCGACCTGGTTCTAAAAGAGGCTTTTGTTTCAATATGAAAAATTACTGAAACTGAAAATGTTGAGGAAAAGTATTACATCTTGTTTGAAGATGTTCATTAACCTTCGTGTGACATTGTCGAGTGGTCACCTGGGGAGCCTTCCGGAGCCTTAAGCGAATTTATTTATAATGAAGGCAGAAAGATGAAACATTTTAATATACCTATCTAACTTTCCGAAGTCGATGAACGATTTAATCATGTTTTCGGGGCCAACGTGACCAGAAATCGCGCAAAATAGAAAGGTTTGGAAGGAAAAAGGAAGTCCTTTGCCCAACAGTGGGACACAAAGTAGGCTAATTAAAAAAAAGCTCTCCAAAGTGATTCCTTGATAGCAATTTCTTGAAACGCAAACAAATTCTGTTTTATGAGTATATTGTATTTTGACTAAGTAAACCTTCTCCGCACACAAAACTCTATCAAAAGTAAACCTACATAAGTACAGTTAAAACAGTATAACAGCAATAAGTATTAAACTTTGTTTCTAATACCGCCTAAAAACTTCACAGACTTACGTAGCCTAAGTCCTGGATACGGTTCAAGTTAAAGTTTTAAGCTACTAAGCCACATCCAGAATGAAATACTAATATCCACCGAACAAACTTTTGTAATAAACCTATAGATTTGACATGAATAACAGTATCCATGATTTTAATATACCTCAGTCGGGAGTGAGTCGGTAAATCGTAGCGCTACGAAGCTCGTAGCACCGTAGCCGCGTAGCTACGTAGACGCGTAGCCATGTGCTACGAATAGGCTGTAACTATTTTACTCGGGTTTAATGTATTTCGAATTCTCGTTGGCTTTTGGGGAATAGTGAAATATGACTATATGTTCACGACTGTATGCCTAGACAGGATACCCAGAGCACTTACCACACTTGTAATCCTCGAAGGGTTAGGGTTAACTTATAGTATACCATATTTACCTATTGCCATCAACCGGACACTAATCTGAATTTGTGCCCGGAATTTCTCAGTAGCAGCCCGGAGTCTGAAATTCCTGATGGAAAAACCCTGATGGAAATATCACTTTGCCTGATCTGGAAATCGAACCCAGGACCTCCTGCTCGGCAGAAGCACTTGCGACCGCTAGACGGACAAGAAAAATTATGAAATGTCGATATAGATATCTCGTGTCACCTATAAACGGAATGTAACAAATTCAATATACAATGAAATGAAATAATGATCACTTTCCGCCTGTTTGATATAACTTCCATATTGCTTTTAGTTACAATTTTTATTGACAAAACTTTGCTGTGAACTTTTTATTGTACATTTCTTGGAAAGCCTTATTTGATGGATTTGTAATAACATAGTATAAAATAAATGTTTAGGTAAAGGTTTTATTCAATATTTGATATTGAATAAAATAAATAAGGTCCAGCTGAGTCTAATTTCAAAACCAAATGAAGAATATCAAAATACATAAAAAACACAAGTACAGACGCATCAAAAACGACTTTTACCCGACTACGTCCGAAAAGGGTTGTGTTTTTTATAGAGCAGTCGAGTATAATCATGATTTGGAGCTTTATCCAACCATACCTAATATAATTATAACATGAAACATGCATGTAGGTACATCAATAATTATAAAAATAATAATAAAATTCGTTTATTTCAGACTGGGTAGTGTCCATATTTTTGTTAGTAACAAATTAATTATCTTAAAGCTAAAGTTAGAGATTATATTTAAATATCAATTTCTTGGACAAAATATTTCAAACCCTAGAAACGTCACATAAAATTACGTGCACAATGCTAAGTCCTAAGTGGTTGTCCCGGTTGATTCTCGCGTGTAATTCCAGCGTACTCGCGTATTGTCTCCGTTTCACCCAGTTTCAGCACAAAAGTGAAATCATGACTGCTATGACCCGTTTACTGTAATGAGTGAAGTTTTACGACTCACTTGCATTTATTACTTAGACTAAGATCTTTTTAGCTTTATTGGTTATAATCTGGATATTTATGGTCTCTACCAAGAGTATCTCATAGTAAAAATGTAAACAAACCCTATGCAACCACTCATTACAGAAGCCACACATTAATCTGTGTTTAAAAGGTAACAAATCTATATTTTCCCACTTTTTCCAATAATTATTGTTTGATTAACATTATTAAATTGTATTTTAAAAATCATCAACATAATTTTGAGGTCATAAAATTAACCTCAATTGTTAAATCTTAGAGGTAATTTAAAACAAAAAAAAAAAATGGTTAATCAAAAAAAGGGTATTCAAATAACCGATTCAAAGCTCCCATTCAGTAAGTGGCACACAAATTGATACCCACAGGCACGTTTTCTAATCCATTTGTTTACAGATACTTTTATAATTCATTTGTTAACAGATACTTTTCGAATAGACTAAACGATCGTGAGATAGAAAAGACATTTAAAAAATATTTGAATTTTTATGTTCTGCCCAAAATGCCACTAGGGCAGGGTCTTTTTAGCTGTTCCGTCTAAATGTCACAGGACTGTAAAATAGCATACATAGTATTTTGACCGATATTTCAGCTACGGCGCTCCTTGTTAAGTAGATCGTCAACTAGCACAAATTAAAAAAAAAATCGTCAATCAGGTCCTGATTGAGTATCTTCCAGATATGACTTTATTCACCAGGACTTATCAATTTCTGCTTCAACCTTAAGCCTTGTACAAGTCGCACGTAACACGTTGATACATCCCGCAACGTCATCAGTTTACATCCAACATCCGTTATGTTAGAAATATATAAAATGTACAGTAATAAATATAGATATGAAAAATAAAGTAAATGCCGTGACGTCACCGCTCAGCCTGCATTTAGATATTACGCTGAATATTTTAGTGTTTGCTATCCTATCTAGTATCCCGCAGCAGTATCACTTTATTTAGTTTAGATGACGGAGCTGTTTTATGGTGATTTGGTAGCAAACTAGGTTTATGTGAATCATATTTTCTTACTTATCGTATCGAGGGAGTAGGTTGCGACCTAGAAAGTTGGCGTGCAGGTACTACTTTGTGAAAAAAAAAGATAAGATAAGATAAGATAATTTTTATTTGTCAAAAACATGTGTAGGTTTACAGTTGGTATGTTAAAAAAAAATAAAGTTTCAACATGTTTTGCCTGGAAAGGCGTACAAATACAATAATAATAGCTTGAAACAATGAAATCATGCAGTTACATTAAATTAATAGAACATTTCAAATTAATACAGTAATTAATAAAATAAAATAAAAGATGTCAAAAGTAAGATAACAATTCAAATTAATAATCTAATTAATAAAATAAAAGATGTCAAAAGTAAAATAACAAAATAAAAAAATGTTACTAAAAAATACAAAATAAATAATAAATAAATGTTGTTGATAGGCCTACACTGTCCTCTCATACCTATTAACTCTGTAATTTGAAAGCATTGTAAATACCATTTATTTTTAAAAGAGTAACCATGGAGTTTCTTGCCGGCTCTTCTCCATAGGAAACGACCAATTGGAACCGTGCATCTAGCTTCTGACGTTTCATAAGTGCCCTTATAGGTTTATGTGAAATAAAATATTTTGAATTTGAATTTGAATTTGTTACTAGGTTACTTTTGGCCACCACTGATCTACGGAAAGAAAACATAGCCCGCCTGCGGGGAGCCCCCGCATGCTGTATATCGACCGAGTAATCGACTAATGAAAATGAGCCATTAGAGATGGCTAACTGCGACCGTAGTGATCTTTTTTACTTTTAAAATATCATTTTGCTCTGCAGTTAGACAGTTTTAAGCTTATATTATATATGTTGGGAACCAAAGTAAAAAAAAAAAACGATATAAAAGTAATTAAAGTTATTTTCCTGTTTACAACCTTTCTTTATTAAAAAATATTTTATTTTTATATACAGCCCTATACCAATAAAAAACAACGTAAAAGAAAGACCTTTTGAGATTCCTCCCTATCCACATATTATTCTGTCCAACATATAAAGCTATCCACTTCACACAGGGCGGATGAAAGGAGTCAATATTATGTCGTGAACACTCTCTTTGTCCGTCTTGCAGCAAAGAAAACACGGTAGCGTGCCACTGTCCATCCTCAGCAATTAGTAAAGACCGATACTGGATTTTATATCACACGACAACTTATTGTTTTAGTACTTTTATCTTCAATGAGTTATTTCTTAGTTTTAAGTGAGAAAAGTTTATTTGAAGTGGTCCTGTCTTGTTTAGTTTGAAACTGATTGAGTTGTTGTTTTTGATTAAATGAAATATGGCCTAATTGGACAACAGAGGCGGTTTAAGCTGTCTATTCAGTTATTGAGTTTTGTTAGTCTTGTTATTTATTTGAAGCACTGGTATTCTTGATGTTTTTTTTTTTAAACATAAACGATTTTTTTAGATAAAGATTAAAAAGGAATTATAACATAACACATGCCTATATGCTAAAATTATTAGGTTCATAGCAAATAAAATGAAGTAAGTACATATTCTATTTCATTGTTCTCACTCGAACCCAAAGGGTAGCACATACCGACATAAAAACATTATTCCGGAACACACCACTCATTACTCCAGCCAAACAGTCAGATCAAATTATTCTAATTTCCAAACAACGCCATACGTTTCATGCATAATTCCCTTCAAAAGCCGAACTTTATGAATACTCCACAAAACAATGCAATGGGTTCTGAGTTCCTGAAAAATCCATTTTACGGTGAAAATGGAACAGCGGTCGAAATTCCGGAATTCCCGTATCGTATCGTGAATGCTTCGTATCGTCATCGTATCGTGGAGTGTTAAGGGGAGCTCTCTCGCTAAAAGCAACGTGGCTTTTTCTATTTTGTTTCGTTTCAGAGTTAAAATTAGTGCGCGTTTTAGCGGCCGCCACACGTGCTATAGATATAACTACTGCTTTAAAACTTTAGACTATTCTTATTAAAATGTTCATGTTTTTGGGGAGTATTTTCGTTGTGTATATCGCGAATGTATCTCTCTGAAAGAATAGATGCAAAATATGTTACCTATCAAAGACTGCAATATAATGACTAAGCGGTGCGAGTGTTATAATAGTTTATGGCTATTTGTTTACAATAAAACAATTTCTATGATGGTATTTTACCTACGTGTGATTTTAACCAGCATTGTGCAACATACTTTCAGTCACAATCCGTAGGATTTTGAAGGACATTCATAATCCATAGCTTCATACGTCTGAAAAAATGATCTAATCGACAACGTATTGGGCACGCCACTATTGCGGCGATAAGTCCCCTCTTTGAGGAGTGGCTAGAGAAACGCCACGGCGCACATTGGTTCAAGGTTTATTTTTATTTTTATTTTTATGAAATATATTGTAATATATGGTCAGCTAGCGACCTCGAAAATTGATCATACTAATCTTGTCTGAGCAACCGGCAGCAAGTGTGCGTTGTGTTGCGTAAAGTAAATTATTACTATTGTATAGAATCATGTTCTTCTAACTATTCAGACAGCTGTGCTGCTGGGGAGTTTGTTGCGCCACTTCTTCTTCCCAGCTAAAGCACTAGGAAGTGGTGAAGGGTGGGCGTTTTTGGGGGACTGTCTTATGTAATTTTGACGTTCGAAAAGTGCTGATTTTCAGCCTAGTTTGAATAAATGACTTTTGAATTTGAATTTGAATTTGAAGGGCGGAAAAAAGTCCTTTGTTTCGACTTTGTTTAAAATGTCTACAATTTGGTACACACATACTAGAATGTTAGTAGAAACAAGTCCTAAAATTAATACGGGTAAATAATTATACAGTATTTACTTATATGATGCCAAAGTAGGGTGATCGAGAATTAACAAATTTCGTGCAAAAAATATTGTTACTTCAAGTATGAATAGAACCTAAATACTATAATAATCAACTTTTATTTTTAGTTTAGTCATAAGTTTATTGTGTGTATTAATAAAATACGTAAACATATATTAGGATATAATGATTAATTACTTGCTATTAAATTTTTAGTGAAGAAGGTAATTTGGAACCTTTTGTTTTCAATCATGAGATCATAACTAATCTCCGTTATCGACCGATGCGTAATAATATACTTTCGGAGATTAATTAGACCCTATAGATTAAGAATACATCAGTTTTGGCTGCGATAACCTGCGATCTTGGAAATACCAGGTCATTAACTAATGACGCTCTGTAATTAAGAAAAAGTGCATTATATTAATAAGTGTTTCTAATGAGGGTAATGAACACTTTATCATGTCATGTAAGTATATATAGCATTGAACGGTAGTTTTAACTTCAATTACAATTATTTTCTCTTACGATAACAGTGTTATGGATAGCTTTGCTATTGCCTATGCCGATATAGTGGAAATCATAATATCAAGTAATCGTAAGATACATAAATGCCTCGAAAATTTAAAACTTATGTATCCACAGCTTACAGAAAGTGTTTGGAAGCAAGTTTATGAAAAACAATTAATTCTAGTGCATTCGTTGATTCGGATAAGTTTGGCAGTTATTGTTATGAGACTGCTGAACTATGCGTAAGCCTGTACAGCTGGTATAATATGCCAAATACAGTGCATAAAATCTTGTTGCATGGCAAAAAAATAATAAGTGTTGCTGCCTTACCTATTGGGATGCTATCTGAGGAAGCTCAAGAAGCGCGAAATAAAGATTACCGCAATTATAGGTTAGGTCATTCAAGAAAATGTTCTCGTCTATAATGTAATGAAGATGTAATGAATATGCTCTTAGCTACCTCAGATCCCTTATCAACAGTTTACGTGCAGTACCGAATAAACAATACTAACCTCTTCATGATTGGCATCATCATGAAGAGGTTAGTATTGTTTATTCGGTTTTCAGCTTTATTAGTGGATAGCACCCATCTCTAAAACTATGTCTTCTCCATTTATTATTTAGTTTATTAATATTTATTTATATAGAAATGCTTAAAGACTGTACATATATTTTGCATAATATTTAATTGAATTCATGTGAAAAAATATGATGAATTTTTTTATAAAAAAAAAACATGTATTATATCTTTCTCTTTGTATAGTGGTACATTCATTATATCATTTTAATAAAGTATTATGAAGAAACGCAACGTCTTTTCATTTAAAAATAATATTTTCCGCATGCCCGTACTACCTGCACCACTGTGCGGCGTCCTCACCTTCCGCCTGACGCAGGTCCTCACCGGACACGGTTGTTTCGGGAGGTTCCTGTTTCGTATCAGGCGGGAGGAAACGCCCGGGTGTCATTACTGCGTGGATCGCCCGGAGGATACGGTTGACCATACGGTGGAGGTCTACCCGGATTGGGCAGAGCATCGCCGTGTCCTCGTGGAGGCGATCGGTGGCTGGGGATCTCTCGCGTCCTGGACCAGGGCCAGACGCGAGAGATCCCCAGCCATGTTACGACGAGAGGGCATGGGAAGCCGTCACCTCCTTCTGCGAAGCAGTAATGCTCGCGAAGAAATGAAATGGAATGAAATGAAATTGTTTATTCTGTAAATAGGATTTATTGCAATCACTTTTACACGTCATATTAAAAAAATATTTAAGAAAAAAAGAAGAAAATGCTAGATGAGTTCGGCGTTTCCTATCTGACTACTCTGAGAAGAAAGACCGAAACAAACTCAGAGGTCACAGTCTCTTTTAAAGTCCAGACATAATCTTGGTCAGGCCATATGAGGACCATGTAGATTAGTGTCTGAAATGGTCTTTTGAGGAAAAGAACCACACAGATTTGAGTGGACCTGTCCAGTCAGTGCAAGCATTTGTCAGTAATCGTAGAGCTCAACTCAGAACTTAAGGAGCTCAACTCGACAAACAATACCAAAGAAAGGACATTTGGGTAGGTCGCATAAAGTACTCAAACTGCCAGACCATCATTTAAACTAACTGAGAAAGAAAAAATTAAAGAAAGAGGAAAAACAATAAAAATAAAATATCCACATAGTCCTCACATTCACAATAATTAAAACAATATAATACTTTACAAAGTAATCATGTTATTTTGTATATAATTTTCAACAATGTCAATATGTATATAAAAAACTGGTATTTTTAATGATTTACATAATAATTGAAGAAGGAGGAGGCAGAACACGTGAGGGAGAGGCAAACTTCGCGCCCTCACGCCCCTAGCCGCCGCAGGAGACGCCCTGGGCGTCGGGAATCGCAGACAGACCCGGCCGCCGTAGGCGTGGGCTTGCGGATGGTGAGCAATGGGTAGCTCGCTGTCCGATAAGGACCAGGCCCGGGTCGACGGCGCGTTGTGTTCTACGCGCGCCTCAAAGTGATGTCAGCAACTGAAGGGGTCTGATAGGACCGATGCCTGCCGGGGTTGCGGGAAAGTCCGAAAGGGATACCCTTGGCCCCTGGCAACGTACAGGCAACTGAAGGAACACGGGTGGGTCTTAGTCAGTAAGAGTCTGACACGCCCTCAGCTCCACCCAGAACGGGAGAAGGTATTTGATAATATCCCATATAAAAAAAAAAATCGACAACGTAAATAACGCAATGAATATTGTTGAGTTGTTAAAATGAAAGGCATTAAAATTGTAAGTGTTACGCAATTAGGTCCACCAGATATTACCCATATGAACCCGTAACTCGGTGTTCCAACCATCAAATTACCATCCTATCATTAATCATAATTCTATTCTTCCTCTTCCGACCACTAGTTCCCATCTCTAAATAGTTCCCTAATAACAGCTCATCTCTACAATTTATTATCTCGTTAGTAACGTTTCTTCTCCACCCGAAGTTCGTCGAATGAAAAATTAAAATTTATTCTTTCACTGAACTTTAATCCTTTGACGAAGGTTTTTTTTTTGAAAAAAAGTATCTTTACGCTTGCTTTACCTCGTATGAGCAGAGGTAATCGGGTGAATTATTGCTTTGGATGCATCTGTGTGTATGAAGTTCATTTTTAGGATTCCGTACTTCAAAAGAAAAAAAACCCTTATTAGGATCACTTCCTTGTTCGTCCGTCAGTCTGTCAAGACCATTTTTCTCAGGAACGCGTGGTGGTTTCAAATTGAAATTAATATCAAATACGTAGGTCTGCGGTCCCTTAGAGCTCTAAAAAAATCAAGTTCTAAATCAACGCAATAAAAAAATACGGCCATTTAAGCGATATATTTTGATACTCGCAAATAAATCAAAACCTACCCGGAAGTACCCTTACTTCCCGTTGACCTAGAATCATGAAATCCGGTACGAAGCTAGATCTCACAGAACAAATAAAGGAAAAAGTCCGAAAATCGTAAATTATTAGTTTTATCACATAGAAATATGTGTTTTTGCGATTACATACTTACATTTGATGTTGGAGAATTGACGTGACGTATATCGATATATGGGAGAACATGTTTTTCAACTACAAAGTTAAGTTTGTTTTTGGGATAAATTCATCCTAAATACAGAACCCTTCATTGTGCGTGGTCCAACACGCACTTGGTCGGTTTGTAGTAATAATTGAATCTCCTAATTTAAGATAAGCTCGCGTGGGACCGCCGGAAGCCCGCAGCGCCGGAGCCGTGACAGAAACCATGTTGCATGTTCGCTTGCATGCTGCTTGCTTGTATGCTCGCTTACATGCTCCATGCTTGCTTGCAACAAGTGAATTATCTATAACCTAACTCGTATCTACTTAACGCCTTAGAGAAGTACATAGCAAAAGCTTTGTAGTATTAGGATAAATAAACGATAAATAAACAATAAATAATTTGAATTTAGGACTTATAACTTTTATTGAAAACGATTTTAAGTCTTTTGTATGTTATTGATTGTAATATTTATGACAGATCTGGGGTATTTAGGGATTTCAATTTTATGACATTATGTGTCATTATGTTCGGGCAAATTATCATTCGGACAAATGAAGAGTAGGACAAAAAAAAAGGCAATTGATATTATGGATAAAAAAGTTAGGGAACAAAATAGAGAACCAATCTAAACATGTCAATGTGTGACGTGTATTGGATGTACCGTGATGATTGTGTGTGATACAGAGATAATATTGACAGAATAACAAATAATACAACAGCTATGCCAAATAGTCATTGAATTAATTTATCGTAGTGTAACAAAGTCAGTATGATGACAAGCTTGCGGACTGACAGTCTCGCAATCACCACTATGACACTCTTACAGACCCATAAAGACGTCGTGCCATCACAGGTCGCCATACTATTGGTATAATCCCGTCATTGTTTCTGACAGCTATGGGAACTCATGGGTTAGTTCTTTATATGGGATATACCGCTGTTTATTTCTTAAGTCTGAAGTAACGTAGCCCATTGCCTAGCTTTAGGGTACCGTGTGTAGGTACTGATACTATCACGCAAGCGTATAACTTGAATTTTGAATGATGATACAATAAAATTTGACCTTTGATGAATGAAGGAAGATTTTTATAGAATACGTTTATTCAGCGTTGAAACATCATAGAAAAACGTGTCTGATTCTGTGTTGAAGGACGTGTACACATAATATAGAGACGATTGGGAACTGATGAATTGAAAAATACTGGACGTGGTTATAACAGGCACTATCTGATGTTCAGGAAAGGCCACACGCAGCAATAAAGTACAAAAGACACTAGGATTGACTATATAGAACTCTCAGCGATCTCAGGATTGACACGCATTACCGCTACATACACGACCTTATACATATTTTAGGGGCCAATATAACGTACACTTAGCAACAGAATGAGCCTATCACCGCAGCCGTAACCCGCTCATTACAGCGTGTTTATTTACCCATCACGCGTAGTTTTTCCCATAAAGTTGCTTCGATCGCTGCTGTTGGCAGCTGTCCACTGGCTCGTGCCAAAATGCGTGATACTTATACTTGTAGCTATAGTAAATGGGTAATAACAGACCCCAAGGTAATGTTAATATTGCTAGTTTTAATGAGGACTACCTATTAGCGCCTTGCCTCTCGAATTAAATGTATCCCAGTCTTATAAAGCTTAGTAATTAGCTGTGTTGAGGGTTTTCGGATAGAATACAAAGCATTCTTCCGGTTTTTTTTCCACCTACCATCAGATTTAAATCATGGCTATTTATCCTTCCCTTATATAATTATATATCATATAGGTCTATTCTTTAAGGTAAAGTCTCCCAACACAATATTTATTAAATTTTTCGATGATTATATAATGTCAAATTACTCTGTAGACTTTCCTCGTACGTAAATGCAAAGGTATCTTCATCTATATTGCCTCTTACTCGATGTGCGACAGTTTTACCTTTCAAAAGTAACAAATAATGTCAAAACAAATAATATAGAAGCCCACTTCCAATTGTACCGATACTCAATACTTATGAGTATGTCGTTTAGTTCACAAAAATGTTATTATGTTATTGTTTATTACTCACACGACACTCTGGAGGGAGATAGCAGTATAAAATTATAGCATATTCTACGTGCTGCTCGTTTTTCACACGTTTTCGGTAAAAGGTACTGAAATAGCAGAGTTTATTAAAATTTTGTAACTATTTTTGTTGAACATCAATGCTTTTTATTGGTTGAATAAAACTGTCAACTTTAAACAGTCTTGACTTTCATACTTTACTAAGTATTTGTTATTTCTATATTGGACGCTACTGGCGGTTTAATCAGTAAATAATATAAAACGTTTTTTTTCTGAATATGCCTACAAAAACCGCCCTTCACCGTATCATTGATTGAAGTAGACCGGATATGGAAGGCTGAGAACTAGGCTTGATATGGTATGTTAGGCGACCAGCGATATTGACTGTAAACACTCGATTTGTTAAGCACTAGCTTTTACCGGCGACTTCACCCGCGTGGAGGTTGAAAAATATCCCATAGGAACGTAGTACCGGGATAAAAAGTAAATAATGTCCTAATCCAGGTCATTGCCTACCCGTGTGCCCAATTTCATCGAAATCAGATCAGCAGTTAGGGCATGTAAAGGTAACAGACAGAGTTACTTTCTCATGTATGATATGAGTATGGCAGTATGGATTCTTACTTGATTTATTCATTATCTTGAACTCCATAAAACTCCATTTTCTCTAAATGAAAAACTGTCTTTCTAATATAAAATGTTAAAGTTTTCCTCTTGAATGAGCTATCATTAAATACTTAAATCAGAATGTTTTAACTCTGATATAGATCATTTTTTATTCCGGCACTTCGTTTGCGAGTTATATGATACTAAAACGCTACTCTTCTACTAATTTGCTGAAAGCAATACATGAAGAATTATGTAGCACTTAAAGGGTTTTGATAATTTTCCCGGAATTAAATGAAATATTTTGTTTTAGAAAAAGAAACATTGTAAGAGATAGTCCATACAGTTTCATAAGCAAAGATGACTTTAACGAGATTAATGCAAATTGTAAATTAATGTACGAATTGTAATCGTCGTTAAATCTCATGCTATGGAGTTAATTCCGCGAATGTCAGTAGTTATATTAAAAATGCGAGAAAACTGTCTGAACTTGACTGACACCACCAACAATCTAGATCAAATCGTTATAAAACAGTATTTAATATAGAATCGCGTAGGTGTTACAACAACCATCACACAATTCAGTTTCAATGTTTTCGTTTCAAATTGTACAAAGAACGACTTCAAAGAAGAAATTCCTTCCATTCATCTTTTATTTACAAAGTTAAACACTGCCATAACCAAACATTTGCCTAAGAACAACCAACCTTATCTCATAAGTCTAAAGATGATTTTAGAAGAGGTCGGTTTTTCAGTTGTAATTGTAAAGTTGAGTTTCTGAAAGTACAGTCGACGAAAATGATTCCCAATTACTAGTGTCCCCACATCTTGTTCCCCTCTTAATTCCTTTGTGAGGAGCGGAATTAAAAAATAATACGCGTCGTTACAAGCCGTTTGATTAAGAAATTGTTGATACGAATTTATTTCCAGAACTTGAAGGATGAAATATGGTAATGAGATTTATGCTGAAGGAATTTTAGTTGAAAATTAACGGAATACACTTTTTCATAATTAGAATACCGAAGTGATTTCTTAAAATGTTCTGATAGATCTAGCTCGCTGCTAAGTGACAAGTAACAGCATAGATCCTGAAGGCTAATTCTCGTACTTAAAAAACGTTCAATTTGAAGTTGCAATCTCATCTCAGTGACAATCAATGTCAACATCTTGTCAAAATGTACGTAGATAAGAGGTTTTTTTGACAGGTTGAGACAGGGATTAGAATGCGAACGTCCTTAAAAATACGGGAATTCAAAACCACGGGAATTTGAAAATCAAAATATTTTATTTCGCATAAACCTACATGGGCATAGAGCTAGCCGGCAACAAACTCCACGGTTACTCTTTTAAAAATAATAGGCTTTTACAATGTTTTCAGACTACAGTGTTAATAGGTATGGGAGGACAGTGTAGGCCCGTCAACAAGTACCAGGTACTTAACAGAATAGAAAATGGCAAACACAAGTACAGTCTACAAGGCCTACAACGTTGCCCCTCTCAGGTAGGGCAATGGAGGTCCTCAGTAGCTACTCATAAGTTAGGTCTCTGTCCATTGCACGACAATAGAGCAACCCATGAATGACCCAAATAAAAAAAATACCGAACGGTAAAGAATCATAAACTATTCAGTGTTTCCTAGGAATTGCCTGACAATATATTTGTACCGGAGGGCAGGGATCCGTTATTTTTCAGCGCAGTTTTCATTCGATCCGTCTTTATTAGTGTTGGTGACGCGCGGGTAACTATATTTGCGCTCACATACAAATACAGTTGGAGATTTGTTTGGCTGACTGTACCTGGAGCTGACAATAATGGATACTGTCGTGTCTCGATATGGATTTATAAAATAAGGTTAAAAGTTTTGAAAGAAAATGCTGAAAAATAGTTTAGATTAAAAACTAATTGAATCTTATTTATTTCCAATTTTAGTATGGTCATAATATGGTTAACTTTTACGAGTGTCATGTGCAAACTTTTAACTAAATGAATTGAACGATTAATTAATTTTAGAAAATTGCAGTTCTAAAATTCTGACTGTCGATACGAAAAAACTCACGACCTTCTAGTTGCGTAACTCCCGTTAAAGATAACTTTCAAACTCCCAGAAAAACCTGTCAATAATTTACCCCGAACTTTGATACCCAACAAATTATTAAATAATTTAGCCGCGGATATTTTTCCGTCCTAAAAACGGAATAACACGTAGGTATACAGGCGTAATGATCCGTTCAACGATTTTGTTAACTCATCTCAACTGACTAGTTTAGACAGACCTTTTCTGCCCTTCCTTCTTCGTGCATTTTAGGTCTTTTAAGGGGTTTTTTTTGGGAAACCAGGGGTCAAAGTATGTAGGTTGATACGTTACAAATTGCGTAAACAAGTTTAGTGGGTGCGTCAAATAAGACTGATGTACTTTTAACTTGGATATCAGAAGAGCATTAAGTTTTTTTTATGGCGATTGGTAACGATAACGTAGCGATCAGTTTTTTGGGCAGAAAAAGTCTTCTGCCTATTACAAATGGCGGCCAAAGGTGATTTTATTTTTGCAATCACATACCCGCTTTTCTAGCTTGACCAACCTAAAGTTCCTCAAACTATAGCCTAATTTGGTCTCGCAATTAATAGGTACACCTTCTATCACATTGAAGCCTTCTACCATCATAACCTGCAAAGGATAACCAACAACTTCTTCCCAAACCGCTTTATACACTCAAACATGAATGCCTCTTTCGAAATAAGCAAAACGAGTTATTTCGAGCCACGTACAGACGTAGTGCTATTAAAAGTTGCAGCCCTTTGCAGTACTTTGTTAAAAGAGGAGAAAATATTTTATTGTACTGGGTTCGGTGTTAGGGACTGTTTGTGACGTCTGTCTTATTTGCATGAACAACAACTTTGCATGATCTGGTGGGACAATCTGTACTGAAACTCGTTGCGTTATCCATAATAATAATGATTGAATAAGCCTGATCCCGACTGTCATTCGTAGATCTTTGACAGTCGTTACAGTAAGTCAGGAGTGCGAAAGTCTAACAACCAGTCTTACTAAGGCGTATCGTATTACCGAGTTACTGGGTCGTGGAGGTAAGATAGGCAGTCGCTCCATGTACTGTTACTAGTACTGGTATTCAGCTGCATCCGGTTAGACAAGTAGCCTACCCCAATACATTTGGGAAAAGGCTCGACAGATGATGATTATGTATTAATCATAATCTATCATCATTATCAACTGCCTAGCCTTTTCCAAAGCTTTAGTCCAGCGAATCAGTATCTTGTTTTGGACTAGCCGTCTGACCAACGTAACCCTAATTTCTGATACTAGGTTAACCCTTTATCTGCCTTTAGAAGTCGATAACA
Organism: Xanthia icteritia; assembly: GCA_949128155.2. Taxonomy (NCBI): domain Eukaryota; kingdom Metazoa; phylum Arthropoda; class Insecta; order Lepidoptera; family Noctuidae; genus Xanthia; species Xanthia icteritia. The sequence continues at coordinate 18,955,902 of OX421952.2, read as the reverse complement.
ATAAAAATTATATTGTGTGTTAGTGACAGTTAAACTCTTAAGAGATAACATTTATCTATACTTAGCTCATAAGTACCCGTATAAAAATATCCATCATTCATATACTTAACTCCGTCCACAGAATACTCCAGCAAATGATGAGTTCTTACAAAATCGTCAGGAGCGCCATTCATCACGCGCACAAAACGACATGATAATTTGTCAAAAAGGTCGTCTGATGCGCTCTCAAGTGTACTTTACTTACGCCAAGTGAAGTACTTAGTGGCATTATTATGTGTTATGATGGTGGGTATGTAGATAGGGATGTGTGTCACGAAGAACATAAAGAAGTACGAGTTTTTTGGGTCTTTGTCTTACGAATGCTAATGTTAATAACAGTCATAAAAGCAGTCTATATATTGTCGGCTTTGACCTTACTTTTTCAATGTGTACCTATGCGTTCGATTTCACTAATTTAAAAAAATATTTGTCTCCCACTTCATTAACATGTGGTAAAAAGCGTTATTTTTACACTCACGCTTTCATTAAAACAACAGAAAGTTCTAATAATGCAGCACATTTCGTCTTCCATGGTAAAATGATTTCTCAACAAAACATACAATTTTACAAACAACGCTAGATATCACAATTTGCATAGTGAAACTAACATAAAATTTCGTCCATTCTTCAAGTGTGCGCCAACGGTACCCAGGTGCACACTTGCGACTTTGCAGGAAAAAAAAGTCGCGCGATTTTTCAACGCCACTCGCTTCCCGTCGCTGGCGATTTCGCGCAATTGACCTAATTATGACGTCGTGAAATTCAGCACTGAAAACTGTTTTAAAAATGATATTTTTCAGTTTCTGCTGAGCTCGGCACGAACTATTTAATTTTACGACTATTATATTATTACGGTTCCTTTTGAAAACGAAACGGTTTCTAAATGAAAGCCGAAGGTTTAGTTTATTTTTGTATTTTTTTGAGGTCAGCAACATTTTGGTTACGATTTTGAAATGATTGCTGCATGTTCCAAGAATCTCTCAAATTCAGCATCTTTTCGCCAACCTAAAACATACAACTCAACCAAGAATTAAACTGCTCCTTGTCTACATTGACTGGTGTAAGATGCACCGCATCCCCTACCATTTGTTCCTCGCATATTTGATTAACTAGTAACAAAACCTTCATCATTTATTCACAGTTGGACGGCGTATAATTTGTATAGGCCCTTTCGTTACCACCGAGATCTTCGGAGGGATTACGACGGGTACTCGAATCAATGTTATAAATGGTTTCACTGTCAATAAATGTAATGTTATTAGGAGTGTGCGTTTGTTGTTTGAATTCGTGTGGCGGAAAATTCGAGTTTCATCTGATTTAATGCTGGTAGTACTGTGGTGGTGTTAGTTAATATTACCACTGTGCTTATTTCATCATTTGTTCGTTATTTTCTATCGAGCCATCGTTTCAAATTATTCTTACTTGTAGCAAAATTGTATCCCCTTACACAAAATTATATTCATAATCAAGCAGCATCTGTGTTAATTTGCTATTTTTGCAAGCACTATCAATTTCTTTACCAATATCTCATTACAATCTCAGTTTTTATATCGACAACAATTGGTACTAGTCGTTTTGATGACATAGAATATTCAGAGGCCGAGGAGAGGGCGTCTCATTAAATTGTAATATTCTCCTCCTCGTTTACAGACACCCTGTAATTGAGCGTGTGACGGTGTTTTAATTCATTATTCCTTTGTTGCTGTTGCGTTGATTAAATTTGTAACATCTTGTAAGGGATCCCTGAAAGCGGCCAGTGAAATGGGAACTGAAACAATATTTTAATGTTTCGTCAGGATATTAAACAACTAAATTATTATTTCTTTTATCTTTAGGTAGCAAATAACGGACACTGACCTGAGGTTTTTATCTATCCCGCTATCTCTATATTTTATGAAGAAATTCATCAGTTATAATATTATCTTCTACAAGAAAGCTATTGTTAAATTATTTCAATGTGAAACCTGATAAGCCTCGCTCACAATCTTGGGTCGATATGAAGGCTTTTTGTGACCCTCTCCTACTCACCGTTTCATTTGTCAGGAGGCTTTACTACGTTACGTTTGTCGGTTTTTGGTTCACCATTTATTAGCAATGGCATACGTGGTCGCATGAAGCGTCCAAACTTTTTTCTGCGTGACGACTGCTTTTTATTATTTTCCTGTAAGGGGAGAGAGTGTTTGAGTGGAAAACGAAAGTCAACATTTAATAGAAGCCAATCGATATGTTATTAGGGATTAGATAAATGGGTTGGGACAACTGGAATACCTACGAGTATGAGTATCATAACATGCCTGGAACCGTTTAGGTTAGCAGGCTGTCATTTTGGCAAACGTAAGGCACACAAATGTTTATTCATTCGTGTGCCTAAGGTTTGAATCTTGAAGAATCTCGAAACATTAAAATCTAATTTAAAATTTGTAATTAGACGCTCTCAAAAAGACACTTCAGACATTCATCTCAAAAGAAACAATATTAAAAAAATCTATCGGAACCGAGATTTATAGCAATAAACAAACAATATCAAGTGACACAGCTTATTCCAGCAACGAGGGAGCCTGTCTGCGACAGCAATGGAACCTACCTGTTGGAACCTTTTTGCAACCGACCGATGTAATATCCAGTGCAATCTGTTCGTTATTTAGTGGCCTGCCTGCCAGGGTAATCACAGAGGATCATGTTGTTTTTCTGTTTTTTTTTATGAATGCAGCTATTTGTATAGAAATTGAAGTAGTTTTATGAATGAAATAATGTTTTATTACGACATTTTGAGCTTGAGCTAAATGAAACAAGATTGAGAAAATATTTTTACAGTTCAACTTGTTTCCTATAAAGTTAGTTTGTTGTAGAACTATCACTAGCTCTAAGTAGCTTTATTAACTGAATGGTTTTAAAACAAAATATCTTCAAATTTAATGCATTACTCATATTATAATCAGTTAAAGAGACTAATACTGCATTTAAAATTTAAATTCATTCATGTAAGCAATTCCTTGAACTATCCGTTTATCTAGATGATATGATTCTCGCATCAAGCATCCAATATAACCAAACTAATTGATAGAGGAAGCCAGTTCATGTTCCTTCTCTGCATTTGTAGTGTTCTTTATTTTTAATTTCCTGTTCGTTCGTGCCGGAGCCGGAAACACGCGTCTCTCGCACAACTAGGCCTATTGTTATGGAAAAATGGTTATGTGCTTTTTTTCTCTCAGAATCTTTGATCGCCGTTATTTTTCATGTATTTTATTTTACTACCATCCAAATAATAATAAAGCTTAGGTAGTTATAATAGTGGTTATCTTTATTTCTGTACATAAGGTATAAAATACCAAATTTACTTACCTATAAAAGCTCTTTTGCTGATCAGAAAAATATAACACGGGAGCTTAAAAAGAAAAACCAGTAGTAACCCTTCCTGTACGAGAAAAACCCCTGTTAGTTTTCAAACGGAACACAGGCATCGTTAAAATGAGTAACCACTACAAAATACGGCGCAAAGAATAGCAGAACTTGAGGAAACAGATAATGATGGTCATCAATAATCACGCTGCACTCGTTACTGGAGTAGCTAGCTACGGGTAGAAAAGATAGGGAACGTATTATTTATATTCTATTTTTATTTTTCTATCGTTTATTAAAACTAATATCGCTTGGACACTTCTTCAGATGTTATGTTCAGAATTGTTGCCTTCGTATCGGCTTTTGGGGTGGCAACCATTTGGGGAATGCTAACTTCTGGAAGCGTCACCATATATATTTTACAGTAGTAGTGACCATAACTACAGCAATTTGAGCTTCAATGAAAATTAGAATTCAATTTTTTATTTACAATCAAAAACTGGAAAAAGGCCACACGGCAAACAGCCACGAAAATAAAATCGTGTAGCCGAACTAACGTAAATACAAAACAGCTGGCGTACTTTATTCCTCATCATAAAAGTATAATTATCTTAATTACATTTCACCTATAAAGTCTAAAGATAAAATTAGGTAAGTAGATGAAAATACCACTGTAATTACAGATGAGATGTAAACAGAACTGACTGAGAACAGATACTTGTAGTGCATGTGACCTTGGTGGACCCCTAGCTCATTACTAATGTATTAGCAAGTTTTCAATACTCTTACTAGCTCTGATAAGAAATACCTATTTGTAATTGTTGTCTGTCTATGTATTATTTTTACTTCTAAATAGTTTATTGTATAGCCAGGGGAAGCCGTAGTTCATTTGCCAATTACAACATTTCACAAAAAACTTGCACTTAAAATCGACCTACTGCAGCTACGAGTAATTCCAGCAGAAGTTAACCAAACTTGTATCCAAACAAAAAGCTAGGCGAACTTGCTAGCCGTGTGTCCCCGGGCTAGAATGATAACTTCATAACGTGATTAGTCACCCGGCACTCGCGCCAGTTGTTCTATAACTTGTTCCTACTCGCGCCAGTAACTCGAACACACAGTTGGGGAATTACTCAGCCATTATCACTAGCTGCCCTGTTTAGGCTGTCTGGTTTAATGTTGGATGTATTGGGATTCGTAAATCCGTGAATCTGTACTGGCTTTGCGGTTACCAATTGAGTTGCCTAGCTGGATAACTATGACTAGTGAAATGCTTGCAGCTGTTGTGATAATAATTTGCAACATTAGCGCTTGGAATTTGTAAACCACTGACTTTATTATTTTTCAGTACATTAAGACTGTAAATAAAACAACCAATAAACGAAAGGTATTAAGTAACTGATCTTTATACCCAATATGGCAAAAGTAGATACTGAATCATCCGGTAAAAGTAGAAGACGCTAAAGACGAAGATGCTTTTAGAACGACCACAACTGAAAATGATCTAACAGTTGCAGTATTATTGACAACAATAACCAATTCTCAACTACCAGTATATGCAATATTCACTGCAGTATTGATTCTAATATAGTAGCTACTGCTCTAGCTCCAAAAGTACTGTCTCCGTAGTAATTCTACAATGTAATATCCAAAGCGCTGCTGTGCTTGAAATTGGCGTAATAACTTAAACGTGGTTAGCGTCCAACTTGTGCGTTTGTTCGTCAACTTAGTTCGCTCGCCATCTTGTCTGTGTCTACTCTGTTGTTGCTTAAGTGATTGGTTTAAGTTAGAAAATGAGTTCGTCTTCAGATGAAGCTGGATAGGAGAGAATAAATACGTTCTTCTTTTTGTTGTGGTCTAGATTTTTATTCTTGGACGATGTTTTTAATTTAGCTTTGTTAAACATTTACCCCCTTATTCATAAACGCTGCTTAAAGTAATGATTAGCGTCCGTTCAACCATTCATTTATGACGTTTAAACGTCTCTTAACTTTAGCAGCGTTTATGAATAAGAGGGTTAGTTTCGTTCCTAGAGTTTATTAATAGGTAAGTTTATCCTTTATAGAATAAGACTTATTGAAATTCTTTGATCATTCAGTTTTGATATTAACCGAGCCATAGATTAAAAATCAGTACCCATATTTGTTTCTAAAGATACTATTTCTGTCAACATAATTCAAATCTAGATTCTATGAAGAACTAAAGAAATCCATTGGAAAACGTTTATTCAATAAACGGCGTTATTTTTCCAAATCGCCTTTAAGTAAATAATTGTAGGTTTCCTTCCATTGAGGTGTCAACATGACGAATGGGGCCGAGCCGTCGATTTCTTTGTGCTCAGATTATATAGAAAATTCTCCGTTTTCTACTATTATTGAAAATGTTATATATGTTGTTAATGTTATTATGAGGTAGTATTGAAATGTGGCCCTTTGTTCGCTTTGTGGTTGGGATTATTGTTAAATGTGGGGTATTTACCTGGAATTCTGAGTTGAAGGAAGGCGCGATGTTTTATTTTCTTTGAGAAAGTTTGTTTTATTTTACAAGGACTTCATCGGTGGCTTTGCGCTCATCTACAGGCACATGTCGAGCTTTCTGTTTGCTGGTAACAATTTCAGTAGCTTTCAATAATTCAACAATATTCACTGTTTATCTACATAGTTGCCGATAAGACTTCTGAAAACATAGATGATCTATCAAAATAGAAATCTATTTTAATAGCGAGTTTATGCCATAATAACCTAGATATTATTAATACAATGTTCCAACAATGCAGACTTTTACTGCAGAATATAATAATCGTTATAGTCCCATTTCATAAAAGTTGAAGGCAATATACGAGGCAGGGGAAACCAGGGTTAGATATACTGTTACCATTGAGTAAGAAGTAACAGAAAACCAAGACTCTATTTTTCCTTCATATGAAAATAAGCTGTCAAAGAAATAGTTCGTTAGTTAAACGGCTTCGGTTAAAAGGAATATAACTTAACTGTAGTTCTAAGGGCAAATTTTACCAATAAAACTGAATGCGATCAGCACATCTAAATCGCGATCAAAAGCTGTCAGTGTCATCATTATTGTGGAATATTGACACTGACAGCCCTTGAACGCGTTTAGACTTGTTTAGGTGGGCTGATTGCGTTCAGTTTCATTAGTGAAATTCACCCTTAATTTTTTTTAAAGTAAATAATCTGTATAAAGTTTAAGAAACGTGAGAAAATTGTGACTTAATTTTCCAAAATTGCTTACACACAGAGTGCAAGATGATTATTGCTGATTCTTTGTCGGTATGAAAGAGGCATTTGTTGTGCATTATGAAAGTAACGAGCTTCTTTTATGAATATGCAAAGTCATAGTAATTATAACTTAAACTATTTACAGGCACTTTTGAACAGTCGGTCAGTTCGTCAAATATTTGTTGCCCGTTCCTAACTTCGGTTACTTGATTCATGCACTCTGATGCCAATGCGTAATATTGGAATGAACCTTTTGTACTCTATGTTACATTATCTCCCTACACTTTAAACACCAATACTGAGATATTGTCCGTGACACTTTAGTGCCGGAGTAGCACCTGTCTAGAATTGTATTAAGTTGCGGAATGGAGCTGAAAAGTGGGTCAGTTTCAGTTATGGAGGTACATTGTAGGGTGAAGATTTAGTTAGCTGTGTTGCAGAAGACAAAAATAAAGATGATGGCGACAAATTTTAATGCCATTTGATGACTGTTATTTATCCGGCAGGTATAATAATTATATTAGGAGGAGTCGTTATTGAGTTAGTAATTGGTTTTTAAAATGGAAATAGTTTATTAGAGAAGGCCCTTTTATGTAGAATTATTTTTAACTGTAGTTTTCTATTAGTTAGTCCAGACTGGCTGAAACGACAATCAAATCGACCTATCGTATCTTTTATCATTCTCTTATGTATTATTATGACTATGATTTTTAGTTTTTTTTCGACGGCTGCAGTGACTCTGCTGTTGACGCATGCCGCTCGTGTGTATAAGCACTTATGCTGTGACGTTTTTTCTATAATACTGGTGAGACATTTCATGAACCACTAGATTTTTATCACCAGTTTGTCTTTATCATCATTTTTTATAACATTTCATCACGATTCAATTGAACCATTTGGGGTAAGCAGCCTTGACGCAGATGTAGTGCGGTGCTTAGCCGATGTGTTGTTGCACCAATAATTCATGGCGGGCCCACCGTGATTTGTGTCCCTATCTGTCTCGGTTCCCATGACAACGCGCATATTTTACCTACAGCACTTACATATGTGCCCCATGGATGTGGTATTTTACGTCAGCTTGGCAAGTTATATCATGCTTAGATTTCATTGTATATTCTGCTTAGAATTCATGATTGTCAACTTTATACTTTTTCACTATTCCTTACTTATCGGTTACTTTAAGATGATGAGCAGTAGTTTCCTCTCGTCGGCTTATTACAAAAAATTGCGATAGTCAATTGGCTTTAGAACTATGGAGATCAGCGAATTTATACCTTAGACTATTCCCTGTTGTGAAAGTTAGAAAGTCCATGTTCATCAGTGGACGTGTACGAGTCAATGTGATGATGCACTGACACTAAACAAACAGAACTTTTTGAGAATATGTTTTTCAATTTTGCAGCCCTTAAATACAAAAGGTTAATAAAATTTAATATAGCACGGGCGTCCAAGAGTTGAAATATTTAAAACATTGCTGCAATACCATATAGGATTTATATTTTAAACTCTGGCACATAACGCCTTTACATCAACTCTCCACAGAGTGATACAAACCTTAAGTCGCAGTGACAAGGTTGAATTTTGCTTAAAGGTTCCATGTGAATTATGTAAAGCTGTTGAAGCGAAACATAGTGCAAGAACGGACGTGATCCATCAAAGTACTACACATTGAGATTATGATATTAGATTTATTGATGGACTGCGCAAAAATTCTCTTTAGGTATGACACACACACACACACTCACACACCTCACTCACATTCACCTTCGCTCTCCACAGATCACAGTGTTAATTTACTCTTTTTTATAATTATTTCTTTTTTTTTTTTTTTTTGTATATTTGTAAACATTCCTGTCAATGTATGCCATACTTGTAAATAATTAATTATTAAATTCTTGTCTATCGCGCTTCTGTACCATATTCCCTGTAAATTGAGAGGACTGGCCCTTGTGATGCAGGAACTCCTAGTACAGGAGCCAGGGCTACACAGATGTTTGCGACTTTGAAGTGTAAATAAAGAAAATGATAAAGAAACTTATAACAGGCTGGTGACAGGTAAGGAAGATTTTAAATGACACCGACTAGTCTAAAACGTCGTGGATCATCTGACAAAGGACGAAAAAAAAAATACAATAAAAGCTGAAGAAACGGTCGATGGCCATTTCGACTATAAAGTTTAACCACCATCATAGATATCATAGTGCGCGCAGAAAGAAAGCAGTTTAATCCGTCGTACACACAATAGACTTAACATAACACCACGCTTGTAAGCCCCGAAGAGTTAGGCAGACGTGTACCTATAGTACACTATAGTACACCCACATTTCGCCAGTTATGTTGAATAGACTTGTTATCATTCGATATCATATTTTTGTAGATTGTTAACAACATAGATATGATCATGACACTATTTTGTTACGAGTGTGCGCTACATTATTGTTTTTAAAGAGCAACAGTGTCTTACGAAAGTTAGGATCCAAGTTTGTTCAAAGCCTTTAAAATTCTATTTCATTCAAGAAAAATAGAAAACCTCGCGAATAGAGCCGCTATACTCAGTTCTTTATAATAAGTAACAGCTACAAATATTAGGTTGGGGAAAAAGTCTTTTCGCATTATAGTATGTATGAACTTGTAATAAAATCTCTTTGGCTATACTATGTGTATCTGGCTGGTTTTGGTATCATTGAAAGTTTAAATTTTAAAGAACATAATTCCAAATTCAAATTAGGAAAATGTGTGATTTTTATTTGTTTTTCGTACTGTCAAGATGAGTGAATCTAATGAAGAAATTCGATACATTTTAAAGTTTTACTACAAAAAAGGTAAAAATGCAACGCAAGCCGCGAAAAAAATTTGCGATGTTTATGGACCTAGTGCAGTGTCTGTGAGAGTAGCACAAATTTGGTTTAAGCGTTTTCAATCCGGAAATTTTGATGTCAAAGATGCACGTCGCTCTGGTCGCCCTATTACGGATAAAATGGATGCCATTTTTGAAAAAGTGGAGCAAGATCGGCATATTAGTAGTTACGACGTAGCTGAAGAACTGGGAATTGACCACAAAACAGTTTTGGCGCATTTGAAAAAAACTGGGTACACAAAAAAGCTCGATATTTGGGTACCTCACGAGCTCACTGAAAGAAACCTAATGAACCGTGTACTCATTTGTGATTCTTTATTACGACGTAATGAAACCGAACCATTTTTGAAGAAGCTGATAACTGGTGATGAAAAGTGGATCACGTACGACAAGAACGTGCGAAAAAGGTCGTGGTCAAAGGCCGGTCAGGCTTCACAGACTGTGGCAAAACCCGGGTTAACTCGCAACAAGGTGATGCTGTGTGTGTGGTGGGATTGGAAGGGCATTATTCATTATGAGCTGTTACCACCAGGCAGGACCATCGATTCTGAACTCTACTGCGAACAACTGATGAGATTAAAGCAAGAAGTTGAGAGAAAGCGGCCGGAATTAATCAACAGAAGGGGTGTGGTTTTTCATCATGATAACGCTAGACCTCACACATCTTTAGCCACTCAGCAAAAATTAAGAGAGTTTGGCTGGGAGGTGTTAATGCATCCGCCGTATAGTCCTGACCTTGCACCTTCAGATTTCCACCTGTTTCGGTCTCTTCAGAATTCTTTAGGCAGTGTCAGGTTAACATCACGGGAGGACTGCCAAAACCACTTGTCGCGGTATTTTGATCAGAAGTCCCAAAATTTCTATAGCAATGGGATCATGTCCCTACCTACAAGATGGCAAAAAGTTATCGAACAAAATGGTACCTACATACTTTAGTTAAATGTAAACATACTATGTTAAAAAATGTTTTGAATTTTCTTAAAAAATACGAAGAAACTTTTTCCCCAACCTATTATATCAACACCATCTCAAGAAAATCCCTGTTATCCTCCTGAAAGGAGTACATTTGTGATTCTTTCAAGATTTATTAGTACATATTAGATGGCGCCACTATCGGAATGTACTAGCACCTGGAAAATAACTCGACTGTAAAAATAGCTCGTCCGGAGAAATAAACCGCATACACTGCATAAAAGTGTTTATATGTTGCACATTAGTTCAGTTTCAAAGTATTTATGTTGAAAATGTTATAGAGATAGGATTTTGATGCATTTTGCATGTTTTAGAAGATAGCTGAAGCTTTTAGTTTATTTTATATTTTCTTTTAAAGTAAGCGCGTCACTTTTCTATCGGCACCTGTCGAAGTTACTTTATAAAATAACTGTGATTTTCTTCTAAGTATAGGTAAGTGTTTTTCGTAAAAGGTTTAATTAGAATTTGTCTGAAAGTTTTTAAAACACCATTACAAACGTACAGGCAGATTCTCCTATAACTTCTTCTATAATTCAAAAGACACAGCCTAGTTACTGTTGCACCTCCAGATTTAGTCAAAATTGCTGAATTTTGTTTATGTCGAGATCTTCATGTTCTTTTTGATCCGTGTGATGTACTCGTATGCTTTGAGCGAACCCTTGCCCCTTTTCTTCCCATATTACTTACTCTAGAGATTCTTTTCTCCTGCAATACAATAGAAAACACTTGCTACTTAACGTCTACCTGTTCTTCAAACAGACAGACACAGTTTATAAATAAATTTCGCCGTCGGAACGTTCCTACCTGCATCACAAACACAGAGTGCTGTAATATCATACTAAATAATATAATTAATATCAAAATTCATGCCCCGCTCGGAGCGGGAGCGAATAAAGCGAAAACAAGAGCGCTGAAAGCTCATAAATTATATATTCTGGACACTTGGCGATGCAGCGATGTTAAAACAATTGGAATGTTTTCAACTACCCACATATTTTAGCTGCTTGTTTTATCTTTTTTTCTTGTTTTTTGTGAGCACCCTGTAGTTGCTATGATTTAGTAACGGATTATCTTGTCTTGTGTAAAGAAATGTTTTTGAAAAGGTGAGCAATTCAAAGATTGTCATAGTCTGAAGTGCACTGTGAGTTACTTGCATACCTAACTTAAACACTATCTCTCATACAATTCGTTGTGGCATAACATTAAATTATAGTGTGTTTATTGCTTGCAAGTATGAGCAAATTTACTTGCATAACAAAACTGCTTGTAGCAGCCCAAATATAAATCTAATAAAATACAAGCTTCTAAAAATTTGTTACTTTTACCTACTTCCACTTCTACCAATCCAGGACTCTTCCCCTGGACAGTTTCTAATATTTATTCCAAAAGACGTCGACACAGGAATTCAATGTAAGTTTTGAAATATAAAATGCAAGTGCTTGCTTCTATTTAAAGCTGGCTACAGTTGTCGCGACAACTATTTTGGAACCTCACCAGGAGCGGGTCGCAACGACTTCTAAACTTTGAGGTTGTTCGCTTCCATTGAAATGTTGGATTCAATGTGCATTTGTATTATTTATATTTGTTTGTTTTTTCAATCGGTTTTGTGTTTTGTTTGGTTTATGAATACAGTAGTTGGATTATTTATGTGCTATTGGTGCTTATTGAATGCTCCGTTTACGCTCCCATTCAATGATATTTATGTTGGTTCAAAATAAAGGTAAATCTAAATTATTATTGGCATATAATGGTATTTGATGCTACTAAAATCCTAACTGTAATAATCATAATAGGATTGCTGTTTTAACAAATATTGTTGTTGATTGTTAATTCATTTTAAAATGAAGATATCATAAAAACCTCGAAACCAAAGGGTAAAAATTGAATAGAGTAAATTTAATTTTACCCTTTTATATCGTGACTTTTGTTTGACAAAGCAGAAATAACTCAATATCCTTCTCGTTTCCAAGCATAAAACTTCCACAAAAAAATCCCGACTAATCGCATCGGCGACAGTCGCCCGCGTGCATCCGGCCTATCAGTCGGACACTTCCCGAATATTTTTTCTCGTTCCCCTCAAAAGAATCGGCTTGAGTTGCCCGCAGTAATTACTTACTCATTGGTTCCTTTGATTCTCCCCACCCGGTTTTAACTTAGAAACTCTGAAGAAATTCTTATATTTTCGTTTTCTGATGTTTTTTTTTTCGAGTATTGTTAGATTACTTTTGAATCTGATGAGTATGGAATCTGCTTTGAGGGTTAAGTTTAATCAACGGTTGGGGGGATTATAAAAATATGATAAGTTTGGAGAAAGTTCTTCTTGCAATCTGCTTGGGGGAATGGGGACTCATCAACAAAGAATAAACACAGACTCTCCTTTTCTTTTGTCGTCTTTTTTTTTTTCACCTGAGATATCAAACTTGAAGATAAAAAAATATCAAAGGGAAAAACAATTTCATTTGGCATGGCAGTCATTATACTTCTCATAAATAAAAAATATTACTACCATACACAATTATGAACTAAACGAGTAACCCTCTCACTGCCGCGTGGCCGCAGAGACCGCATATCGACGAAATGGGTCCCGCAGACCGCGCTCTAATGAAGCCACCAATGTGAGCCGTAATCACGCCACATTTGCGCCACACACTGCGTTTTAACGAAGACAAACCCACTAGTTGTGCGGAAAAATGGTTACCTGTGCAAGTATACCTTGGTTTCTGAAAGGGTTTTTCATTTTGTCTACTGACAAATCGTGTAGTAACCTCAAACTCAAACTCAAAGCATTTATTTCAATTAAACCATTTACAGGCACTTGAATTGTCAAGAAGTCGGTCAGTCAGAAATATGAAGCTAGTTGCCCATTCCAAAGCGTAGTAGGTACCTATGGAGAAGAACGGGCAAGAAACTCCACGGACACTCTTTTAAATCAATTTTTTTTTTTACAAAATATTGGTTACATCATTAACGTTGAAATTATACATGTGAGTACAATGAAGAAAGACGTGCACGTTAAAAGCGTCCGTAATAAAAATATAAAAAACAAAGAACAATTCAAAAATTTAAATAAGCCATGGCAGCTAAGAGATGACCAGTCTCTACTGACGGCGCCCGTTCACGAACATGACGCATGGATTAGCACCATTCATCTCAACCATTTTGAAGGGAGCTAAATGATCCAACACACGCGCCACCGCCAGCGAGACATTAGAGTGAGCATGACATAATCTCAGCCGCCAGGGCACATTCAAGTCAATGAAAAACATACCCAGTACCTAAATGGTAGCTTTACAGTCGGTACATAGTACTCACACATGTGCTATGCAATTATACAATGCTAAGACATTGAATTTATACAATGCAAAGATAGTTTTTAAAATCTTCAGCAGCTCCAACGGTATTTTCAAATGCTAATCAATTAGTTTATGCTTGTGGAGCAGGACCAGCAATGAGCCAAGCATTTTTATCAATTATGTAATCCCCCAACTTATAATAAGCCTGCCTACATAGTGTGCGTTTTATACAAGATTTGAATTTCGTCTCATTCAGTTGAAGTATGTGGGGAGGAATTTTATTGTAACATTTTAAACAGTACCCCATGAAAGATGAGTCTACTTTAGCCAGTCTGAAACCTGGTTGAACTAATAAACCTAAATTAGTATAATTGTATAAAACTTGCTTGTTTCGCTCCCATTGATTAGTATAATTATATAAAACTTGCTTGTTTCGCCCCACTAGCACTACGAGGCAAAGGACCTCTTCTTATACAAATCGTTGATATCTGAGGTTGTTGTTGAATTTTTGGTCAAAAAATCTTAGAGCCTTAAAGTTGACAGCAGATTTCCAAATGAGAGCCAGAATCCGACCGCGGATGTAAATGTACTTACACTTAAAACTATACTTACTTCTACATTAGCGTAGATTTTGCAGACAAAAATGTAGTATTTTTGTCTGCAAAATCTCGCTCCCTGTAAACCACACTATCTCATCTATTCTTATTAACACCACGTCGTCCATAAATATACTATAGATTTCTAAGTAGCACTTCTTGTAACCTTAAAAGCACAATATTCATGTTTAACATTAACTTTGAAACAGGTAGGTATCATAAAAAAGAGCTTCTAAATTAACAGCTACATAGATCGGTTCATCATCAGCGACCTCGCTTTCAAGTATGTTGAACATTGTCACTACTTTCAGGATTATTCTCTTTGACGTACTTTGAGCCAGCTTAGCCCAGGGCTTGAAATTTTCCAGCCGACATGTCCATAAAGGTTTTATTTGGTTTAGATGGCCCTTATTTTCGGTTCACTGGAATTGTAAAGCCAATACGAACCATATTGCAATCGTTTTAAAATGACGTCACACGAACAAGTTCTGTGCTAAATTGCAAAACGTTTGCAGCAATATTATTAACGTTATTAACTAACCAGTTTCCTGGTATTTACTTTTGCAGTCTTTGCTAGAAAAAATAGCTTTGTCAGGGTTTCTTTTTATTTCCCAACGGTTACTATGAGAATATGATATCACAATAAATATTATTTACGTAGATAATAAATAATCTAACTTATTATATTATAGTCCTGCCGTGTCTGTCAACTAAGTCGTATTATTAATTTCAGGAATTATTTCGGTCTAAAGGTAGACAGACTAAATATTAACAAGACCCTCAAAATGCCGCATCATGATCTAACGTTGAGTACGCCCGCCCCAAACTATCAGGTCTTTCGGGCCCGTAGTATTGTAGTGGCGTCAACCCTCCCGCGGCGCGCCGGCGACCGCGTATCGGAGCGCAGGCCGCAGCGGCCGCTCGCTAATTAACCACAAACAAAAGGTGCCCATTAGTCACCGCCGCGCCGCATCCCTCGCTGATTTTATTCAACTTTTACAATAAAACACGCCATTTTGTTTCGCGGGAACATTTTATTGTTAGCTTTATTATGGATTGTGGGATTAAAATTTAGTTCTATTGTTTTAATCGACCTTGAATGGCTTTGAAGTTTGTGTTTAATAGTTATCTGCGTTTAACTATTCCACTTTGGGTTATTAACGCAGATATTTTTGAAAGGGATATTTTTGTTGAACCATCTTAAAAGAATAATAGTTAAGGATCTAATAGAAAATATATTTAATTCCGTTAGGTTGAACCTGGAGAGATATTGGACCGGTCACATCTGTTACAGAATCGATAATATGGACCGTCTCATAGTGAATGCTTTGTAGAAGCGACGGCTAGTTTCTGAGGAGGAAGGTCTATGTAATCTCTACTTATCGAATTGAGCCTGATGGTCCTATCGCAGTTCCGAGGTGTGTTATGTACTCTAAATCGTTCTAAAACGGTATAAGTACTAGGAATCTTCATGTGTTAAAATCTCAATGTGTCTTGATGGAATATTCTGTTTAAATCATGTTAAGTGTTGTTAGCTTTGTATTGTATATGCATTGCACACTGCAATTTGTTTAATAATTTCCATACCAGCATAAATTATGTAATTAATCTTATTGAATATATAAATCACATTATACAAATCAGTAGGATATTAAGAGTAAATTGCAGAACAATCGCCTGATTTTAATTACGACTGACGGCACTCTTGTGGAGCTGCTGTGAATTATAATTCATAGCTGCAAAAATAAGTCGGTGAATGTTAATGAATATTGTAGGGATGGTAGATCTACATTTGTGCTCGTGTTTTGTTTGAAAAATGTCTAGAAATGGAGTGTTAAGTTACGTAGAGCGGAATACTGAGTAATACGGGAGGAATTTTGCCATTTGCTAGAGTTGGAATATAAGTCACAATTACTTTAACTACGTTTCTTGAACTGTTATTTACTATCATCATCTAGAATTTTAGACTTTTTAATGATATGATAAAAGTTCAATGAACTGCATTTGTTGTTAGGTTTATAAGGGCGCGTCTTACGTGTAAAATGTATCCTTTGTTTTTAGTTATTTGAATGTACTATTTTATACTTATAAAGCTCACACCTAAATTGTATCTCTATTCCAAACTTATTGAAATTGAAATACGTAAGGTCCCCTAAAACTACCATAGACGCATCGAAGCAAAACAGCACAGAATGTAAACTACATATTTAATATTAGAAATAACCGG
The DNA here is from genome assembly GCA_949128155.2 of Xanthia icteritia. Taxonomy (NCBI): domain Eukaryota; kingdom Metazoa; phylum Arthropoda; class Insecta; order Lepidoptera; family Noctuidae; genus Xanthia; species Xanthia icteritia. The sequence continues at coordinate 18,939,343 of OX421952.2, read as the reverse complement.
AACAATAGCTAACAATATTCGGCGGCCGCGCCGCTATCTCCCTCCAACGACTTGCATACAAAGTGGTCACAATCATTATTCCGACCAGTGGTTGATTTTATTCATACCCAGCGTGCTGCATTTAATTCATTTTAATTCTCTGTCCGTCCAGTTTGTGGCCGACAATTTTAATTATTAACTTTAAAATTATTTACCTACCGTTTTAGGGTTAAATGGATGAAGCTTTGTTACGTTCAGCTGTCTAATGTGGTTCGTTCGTAAGTAATCTATTTTTAGCAGCACTGGGATTTTGTGAAAGCTTTTATCATATTACATTTTATCTCGTCTCGTCGTTAGGTATATACTTTGTTTGGGATCGTTAGACCGTTACAGATAATAGAATTAATGTTATTGTGTGCGCAGGGTTTGGAAATCAACTGAGAGGAACGGGGTAATTAATGCGTGCAGATGATAAGTTAGTATTATAAGTAATTCTAGGTAATTTCATATTTTCATCGCGGACTCAAAAAGGTTCACGAGAACAAGAATTTTTAGTTTTAGTACATAATATAACTCTGACTGCAAATCAGTAGGGTAAGTGAAATGTAGACATTTCGACATTTCTAAGCGCTTCATGATCTGTCCGCAAAGAAATAAAATCAACAGCTCAAATTCCCATTACATACTGCAATTTCAGGAAAACCATTTTAACAAGGTAAATAATAATTCACCTGTTCTCGAATGAATGCGGTAAGTTTAATTAAAAACGAGGTTTTATTACCGCGAAACTTAATATTATTTACATTACAGAATTCATGTACGATTTAATCATAACATCATCATGCCTGTAACAAAGGGTAAGCAAAAGTGCACCTATAGTACACCAACATATCACCAGTTATATTTAAGTCCCATGTAATAGGGGTCGAGCTTATTAGCACAAATCTAGACTCCGGGCTGCGACTGAAAAATTGCTGTTGGAGAAACCCATGTACGATTTAAGTCTACTTATCCTTACATGACATGACAGAATTCGATAAACAGGCCGCTAGACCGACATTATCGCGGTCGACAATGGTAATCGACAAGCGACACATAATAACCAAAGCAGACCTAAAAGGGTTTGTGTAATGGAGCAATTGCCAGTTAATTACGCGTGTGGGTCTAACAGACCCGCCTCGTTTTGTAAGGGTTGAGTGTTACGGGAAACTAGCTAGTGTGTATTTGAAATGAAGGGTTTGTATATTTGTGTATTGGGAATAACTGTTTTTATGTATTGTTTGCTGGTTTTAGAACATGACTCGCGTGTTTTTATTTCCTAGAGGTCGGCACCTTACCTGTATTTTGCTGATAAGCCCCTATTTAAGAGGAGGTAAGTCAGACACAAGGCTGTTAGGTTAGTCAGTCCGCCTCGGAGATTCAAACTAGGACCCCACAGCAAGCGCTCGCGGTTACCTACTCACGACCTAAGTCCAACAAGGGACTAGTTTAAAAAGATTTTATATGAGTCGATTACAACAGGATTTGAATGTATAGGTATATCGGTATCTTCAAAAAGGGCTAATTGTCAGATTATTTTAAAATCCTCAAAATTAATCTCTTTTGTCCCCAGATTAACGTAAACAACGACTTGCTCATCTCGATCAGCGAACGCCGACCGGTTACAATTTTAGTTCGCTATCGATCCATCTGCCACCGCCGTCTTATTAACTCTCTCTCTGTATTCTGTGATATATCACATTGTTATTTTGTGGATGGTATAGGGATTAATGGTATTTTGTGTCTTTTGAAAAATGTTAAGACGATATTGTGATGTCATGTGGGCGGGATCACTATCGGATGCGTATAGGTTGGAGTGTGGCGTAAGACAGGGTGGTCTGACTTCGCCCAAGTTCGTGATCTCAGCAGCACTCGGGTAGGTTGCTCGATTGATGGAGTTTTTGTTAACAATATAAGTTACGCCGACGATATGGTGCTGCTGAGCCCATCGACCAGTGCCCCCAGGCGCTTAATAAAGGTATGCGAATGCTATGCGGAGGCCCATGGGCTCGAGTAAACAAGAGTGATGTGATGGTGTTCAATTCCGGTACGAAGAGCTATGACACCGTACCTCAAGTCACATTGTCAGGTCTCAAAAGAGTGGCGCAGTTCAAGTTCCTGGGCCACTGGGTCAGCGAGGCCCTCACAGATGATGTGGATGTTGAAAGGGAACGCAGGGCATTATCAGTCAGAGCTAATATGTATGCTGGCCCGTAGGTTTGCTCGCTGTACTGCACAGGTAAAAATAACTTTATTCAAGGCGTACTGTCAGTCTTTTTTTACCTGCAGCCTATGGGTGAAGCATGCGAAGAAGACTTACAATGCCCTGCGTGTTCAATACAATAACGCGTTCAGGATGTTGATGGGGCTGCCACGCTTTTGTAGCGCATCAGGTATTTTTATAGACGCTCAAGTGGATGGCTTCCAAGCGATACATCGCAAAAAAAAGAATAGCGTCTAAGCTTCCTGCAGCTTATTGTAGGGAGAATGGATGTGGATTGCTCCTTCATGGAACTAACTGGAAAGAAGGGCGGGTAAGAGAAAACTTGTTTTTGTTTTGATGAGCTCGCTTTATACTTCTTTCTTTCAGTTTGACTTTGCGCTTCTTTAGGTTAGTGTTTAGCCTGAGACTGGGTTTATATAGCGTGCAAACCAAACATTCAGACTTCAAAACATATCGTTAAGCCATCATCGGTATCATTATTGTCGTCCAAAAGACGTCCCAACTGGATAGAAGCCTCCACCAAGAATCTGTATACTTGTATTTGTTACGTTCAGGAATTAATCTTGTTACCCTTAATGCAAATTCCAGTCCTGTAGCCACTGCACTTACTGCGTCATCAATTATTATTTCTATAACTTCAAGGTAACGTCATCATAATCTACAATACAATAAACACAATGCAACTTGTGATTACAGCTGCAAGCCGGCGGTTAATTTTAAAAGCCGGGTTTAATGCCAACTAAATCTTGCTCGGTCGGATAACACCGGCACCGGGTAGACCCGACTAATACCCGTAACACCCGGGTAATTCGTCACTAAGATGTTTATGCGTCGCCATTGGTTTTTTTGTTATAATAGTTGCGTTATCTGTTGTGGGTCTGTTTTTTCTCTTTTTGGGTGGGCTTGAAACCTACAACGTGTAGATGTTAAAAATAATAGGTATGTGTGTAATACTATGGAATGCAATAAAGAATTGAGTATTGAGTATTAAGCGGTTGACTGTACCCAGATTTTTACGGTACAACTCTCGCTGTTGCTGTGGAAAACGGCATTTCCTCGGATTTGTGTACTTTCATAAAACTAGAACCAAGCAAACCATATTCTAAAATAAAATAAGAATTTTATAAACTCAAATATTTACCATATGTTGCACATCAAAACGAAAATAAAACTGTTTTATTTTTATATCAAGTCAAGGTAAACGATATTATGTACAATGTTTTAACTTCGGGTAAAGTCCGGATAATATGCGTAATCTCCGGCTATTAACGTTTTAAAGATAAAGCTGGCGCGGGCCGGATTCGAATGAAGTCGATTGAAAACGCTAAGGAAATGGAAATTGTTATTTTAGGAGATTAACGAAATAGTTATTGTTGCGATGTTTTTCAAGAGATTCATTCGTTTTTTTTCAGATAGCCTTATTAAATTAGGTACTTAATTATGTTTGAGAAAAACCTAATCAATGCAGCAGTCTACTCTTTACAAAAAGAAGTTTGGCACAGCATATTCAGCCTATAATCCCTGCTGGGACACAGGCCTCCCGTAATCCACCACGCGGGCCCAGTGCGGGTTGGTTGATGTCACATATCTTCGAATTTTTGGTTCTAGGACATGTCGGTTTCCTCATGATGTTTATCTTCCCTGTTTTGAGAGCAGTGGTGATGAAATAATTTACACCAAGTAAAGCGCCTGTCGGGGTTCGAACCTAAAACCTACAACTCGTCAAAAGTAAAAGTCGCAGCCGTCACCACTGAGCTACCAATGCTCACAAAGAAGTTTACCTTGAAAATAGTTATTATTTTAGTAGGCAAGAATGTTTTTTTTTTAAATACACATTATAAACTGGAATTAAAAACATTATTAATTATGTATTTCTAAGAACTCAACCACCTATCTGAAAAATGTCTTCTTACCAATATTTATAAATATTATATATATTTTAAGAAATAAGACCTTCTTATTACGCTTGATTAATAGCAACCGGCAGTACTATCCGTTGCCATGGCAACTGGATAATTAATTATTCACACCTGTTACAATTTATTTCGTAGGCTCTTGTATTAATGATAAATTACTTAATTATTAAAATATTTAGTCTTTTGACTACGTTCATTAATTTTGTGTTTGTTTTTTCAGGTAAGTGTCCTAATTAAGAAGATAAGAACAGTGATAAATACGTAAGTGAAGTTTTTTTGGTATTTATGTGATTTTTTGCTGACTCATATTAAGGTTAGTTAGATGAGTGTAAAAAAAAATGAGAAATGTGTTTTTACGGTTTGAAGATGGATTTGTAGTTCGTAATTTTTCATGGCCGCGTACTACAAATTTTTGCCATATCCTTTTTTAATCTTCACACTTAAGACCCAGAACATCATTTCATCTGCCTGACATATTCATACCGAAACAGAGTAAGCAGAGTTCAGGCTCCGAATCCTATTATGTACGTAGTGGGTGTCGACGTCTTCATAAAATGTCTTACAAAAAGATACCACTTAAACACAACAATAGGGAACTAGCCAATATATACACGAAACAACAACCCATTCTTCACGTCAATTCATTCACCACACAAAAGATAAGTACATAATACAAGTTATATCTCTTTTTCATTCCCACGTCGCGAAGCAATAACTATCAAAATACATATAATAGCGGTCTTATGAGAAAAACACGCACTTTCCGCTTCTAAAATAAAATAGGAAAAGCGGTTATAACTAGTTATAACTGGCTGTTACCGCTACAATCTGGTTATATCCGGAAATCTTTCCAATTACCGGACAAGTGGCAGTTTGAGTCGGATTAGTAACGTGTTATTCTTTTTACCGTATTTCTATTTAGCATTTTTCTTTAGCGGGCTTGGATTTGAATAAAATTAATATGATTTTTTATGGATTAATCAGATTAGGTCAGCTATTTCATTAGTACGGTTGTCACACAATAATGATTAAATTATGTAAGTTGCCTAAATAGTGCATGTTGCTATGCAACTAAGAACTTGCACATTTAATTATTTTGCCGAGTGTACCGGTAGACATTTAGATAATGAAGGTATTGAGATTGCATTACCTACATTAAAAAACAAATTGAAGCAAATTTATAATACCTACCTTATCAGATTTGCTCCATAAGTTATCTTAGCCCTGAAGTTGGTCTTCCCAAAAAAAGATCATGTTTCCTTCGATTTTTCTTAAAAGGTTCCAAAACTCGTAACACGATTTCCTTCCTAATTCTGCTTCAGAGATTATCAAAAGTTAACAATATTAATAAAACATTTTTTTTATTAGCCACCCCATTTAATCGAGGTACGTATGTTTGCTTTCAAATAAAAAAACACTGTTCCACACATCGGAATTTCAACCTTATAACTTATGTATTAAAGTTGATATTTTCTTGGTTTATAAAACCAGGGGTACTCAACACAGGGTCGAGCCTGTGTGAATTTTTAAATTATTATTTGAGTGGGCTGGTAACTGGGTTTGCTGTAATTACTGTCTGAAACCTGAAGCCCTTCAGCAACTGTGTCACTGTGCCAAGTTTAGGCGACGTGTTACCTAACGATTTCGTGTGTTATATATTTACTAGATTATTACCGAACTTTGCAAGGGATCAACTTTCAATTTTATGAGAAACTTATGAACAATAAAAGATGTTGTATGGCTTTAGTAAAGATACTGTATTGCATTTGGTCTAAATAGCTTTTTATTTTTATTATTTGATTTTGCTTTTATATAGATTTTTTTCTTTTAGATTTTGTGAATGTGAGAACGTTGTAGGCTTAACAGACTGTAGATCTGTCGACCATTTTCTATCTTGCTAAGTACCTGGTACTTGTTGATAGGCCTACACTGTCCTCTCATACCTATTAACTCTGTAATATGAAAGCATTGTAAATACCATTTACTTTTAAAAGAGTAACCATGGAGTTTCTTGCCGGCTCTTCTCCATAGGAAACGACCAATTGGAACCGTGCATCTAGCTTCTGACGTTTCATAAGTGCCCATGTAGGTTTATGTGAAATAAAATATTTTGAATTTTGAATTTGAATTTTTTTTGAATTTTAGATGCTAAAAAAACATTACTTGAAGTTTAGGACAGTAAAGTTTGACGCATTACATGTATTTCGGGCATCGGTATCGCTTTTCATAAGTATTTTTAGATGATAGTCTGAAATGAGTAACGTTCGCCTTGAAGTATTTTATAGTCACATGTACCTTAAATATGTACTTATAAATTAATTGAATTCAAACGTTATGGTAAAAAAAAATCCTATACAAGCCGCGCCATCATGAAAATTGCAAAGATATTGATTGCAGTCTTGCAAAGTGTCATAGCAAAAGGGCCCAGTAAAGTAACTGAACAAATTATATTTCCACTGCACAATATAATTATGATTAGTAGATCCACTAGTAACAGAGTTATATCCTTAACTACTTCATTATTTTAAAAGCAAATGCAAGCTCTAAACTGAAGATTTTTTCATTCCATTAAGATGGCGTTTACAGAACAAAAACCAACAAAATACGGGACAACAGATTTCATTTCCTCCATTTAATCTACTTGTAAACATTATGGAATGCTAACCTTATTGTTTTAAACATAAAGTTGAAATTGTATTGTTTAGTGAGGGTTAGGTCAAAAAGGGGTCGATGGAACTTTTTACGGCTAGAAGTCACCTGTTGCAGGTAGCTACGAACGGTTATTGTTCAATAAAAACGTACAGTATTCTGTAATGACACCTCGAGAGCGTTGCGTTCATGAATTTAAAAGCGTGTCGCGGTAGAGTTTCGTATATATATATTTTGTTCGTATATATATATATATGTATTTATTTTAGTGGCCGTATCTTGTAATGCGATGTGTTGAGGCCTCACTGATTTTGTGAGGCCTTATGACTGTGTTGGTGAGAGGACGAATTTTGTGGCGGTTTTATTGTGGTTGGTCGGGTGACATCGGTAAGCGAGACGATAATTTTACATCGTAAACAGCCCTTTTGAAGCTGAGACCGGTATGGACACGTGTTATGAAGGACCCTTAGATAATGTCATGCTTCACAGTAAGTTTCTATGTCAGGCGGGTTGGTATTGATTGGTACTACGTAATGTTTTAACATGATCTGTGCGCGTTTATTGAATGATTAATAGTTTAGTCTCATATAAAGATGTTTGTCACGCGTCAAAAGTAGATTGTCTGTTCCAGAGACGAAATACCAACACTTGCTTTACATTTCGTTTCAACTTTTGTAAAAATTAAGGGAAGTTGGCTTTAAGTTTAGGGGAAAAGTCGGATATTTTACCCAACTTTGAAGATAATATGTGTTACAACACCTGGCGACTCACAATCAGCCGTTAACCAAAGTACAATTTCATATCTTATTCAGACTCAAAATAACTACTAGATAATCAGCCTAGCCTTACCCCAACTATGCTGGGGTTACTAGGTATGCCTCCATTTAATCAAGCAATTTACTCCATCTCTTTCGGGCAAAAAGGCCTGCTTAGAGGACAATATTGTGCGCACATTACGTGACAATGAGCGGCGCAATCGGCCGCCGGCTTATGCGGCCTTATTGTAGGCCTTTTTATGTGCCCTTCTGAATTACGCCCGCATTAAGTAAACCGATTTGTTGCCTGTATCGCCGTGGGTTGCTAGGATGTCTGTGTTTTGGGGTCACTTTTTCAGGAGTCAGAGGTTTTGTGGTAAGTCCATTTTTTTTTTTGGCTAATTAGAAATGAACGTTTGTGGCATCTCTCATGATAACATGCTTACTTAGACAGTATTACTGTGAGCACAAAAGTCTCTTGCGCGGTTACTTGACCATTCTTTCTAATTTTAAGATTCAGCAATTAAATAGTAGGCATTTATTTACCTATCTGTAGGACTGTAGTGTCTATTTTCGCTACCGCCATTTCAATAATTTCTCATCTCCTTGAATGCTTTGTAATCTGATTATGTTTTGATTGTTTTTTAATGAATCCACCAAAATAAATAAATAAAAGATTGAGACGTTCCATTTTCGTGTGAGCAGAACATAAACATTTTCCTCCTCACATTACTAGAAGTTCTACCGTCAAATGGAACGTAATCAACATGTAAACTTGAATAGAATCCGTAATTCTACATAATTGAATAACTTACTACCCTCCCTCGTATTAGCTTTTAGTTAATTACATGTTATTATAATTCTGTGATTGTATGCAACTAACTTGAACTAATTTCTGGGTGGCCTGGATTGTATGAGTTACTAATATGTATAGCAAGCTCTTAATGTTACACTTAGAAGATTAGAAAGGCCCATTAGGTTTATTTAAAATAAAAAAAGAAAGAAAATTAGGCGTCACGTGAAGAGTCGACTTACCGCTTGGCGAGGCCCATTGGCCCATTTACTAGCTTTTTCTTTTAATATGAATTATTAGAAGATTTTTACAGACTTAAATGACAATCAGACATTTCATTTTCATGACCTTTTTGTACTCGCATGTGATAACCGATCAGAAAAAGTACCATGCGCATTATTACTATTATCATTATAAGCCTGTGTTGTTCCACTCCAGGGCAAAGACCTTCCTTCTCTCTTTCCACTGTTCCCGGTCTACTGCGACTGCGGCCAATCCTTTAAGCAGGCCAGCTCATCCCGCCATCTCATGCGAATAAGTGAATTTAAAGAATAAGTTCACTGCACATATTTCATACAGAAATGCAAAAACAAAACTATTGTTCTAAACTCACCTGTACTTTTTCCAGAAATAGAGCACCAAAAAGCGAAATTCCCTCTAAAATTAGGTGAGAATGCACAAACTAGAGTTTACCCAATAAACGAACGCATTAACAATACAGTGTATAGTGGGGTTGAATCCCACCTGGTACCTCCCCTTACCCCCCCATCTACCCTGGAAATGATGTCGTCAGCCGGTTAACAGGTTTCCACAATCTTTACCCGAGTATGCTGCGTTTAAAATTAAGCTTTATTTTGAAACAAATGCTAGTCGCTTTCGAAATAGGATTTGTTCGTGGATTTTGTGTGGCTTTGCATACTTCGGATACTATTCCAATTATTTTGTTAGATGAATATGGATAATATGACAAACGAATAGAGTTTTAGGGTACTGATGGCAAATGAAATAGGTAGATAAACGCAGGCAACTGGGTCTTGCGTGCAATTCAAACAACTGATTCTCAAATAGCGCGAAAAAATGATTTGCTAACATTTTAACATACCTAATGGTTTTGCTGTGAACGAACAAAAAAAACGAATAAGAAAGTTCGGTTTTTAGTTCATAGCTTTACAGTTTTTTCATATTTGTGTTCATTCTATTGTAGTTGTACGTTTCTATGTTCACACAAACTTTCCTCATGAGCGCTGTTTCCTTCGACTTAATTCCTGCAAGTTCCGTCGTTACGAACACAAATGTTTTCATCTAAATACTTTGGAACTAAAAGTGCTTGTTCACGAAATTTTTTCGCCAGTGTTTCGGACATTTCTTGTTTTCGACACGACGAAGTAATTTGGCACTTTTTTGCAAATCATCTGGGCTAAGCACGAGGGTGAAGATTCGACAGGGGCGCCCCCTGGAGAATTTGTAATGAAACTTGTTTACTCGGAGCGCCGCTGGCGACACCTGACGGTTTCAAAATGAACTAATTAAGGGAGGCTGCGAAACTTAAAGTGCTATAAAATGTTGAACGTAACATTTTTTATGAGATTTGCTTCGAAAAAATAAGGAGATGTTTTTTCTTAGCGAAATAAAGTTGTTTTGAGTCGGCTGTTATTAATATGATTTCTTTGCTTTATTTAGGGTTTGCTTTCAATTATGTTTTTTACGTATTTTTTATAGATTTTTGTGGCCGAATTTTTAAAGTTAGTGAAGTTAAAGAAAGTGCTGTCAGCCTTGAAATAATATAAGTTCTAAGTCATTTTCTGTCCATCAAAAATAATTTGGTTACTTAACAAACCTTGATAGATTCAATCAATTACTCCGTCACTTGTGATCTATCCAATTATTACTTTCAGCCCTAAAATAAAAGACCCTTTTGGTATTAAAAATATCTATCTTTTTAAACAATTTAAACATTCGCCCCTCTTTATGCGTTCATCCAATTATTTAGATGTTCCATCCCCTCTGAATACAAAACAAAGATATAAATCAACCGTTCGAGTAAAGGAATGCTCTGACGTATGCTAAGCAGAATAAAACGCAACATAACATTTTGTACGTGATGCGTTTCGTTACTGCTCCTTGCAAAGTAATATTTTTCAAATTGCTTTTGTGTAGATGAATATTGACTTTCATATTTATTGGGTAAAAATAAACGGTATTTAATAACTTGAATATTTTCAAAACAAATTGTTTATTCATTTGATTGTACAATTAAACGCACGCGTTGGTCAATTTGCCAGTGACAGCGCTTTTAGTTATTCTTATTTTACCAATATTAACTTTTCACCACAATAATAAATTCTCTAGAAACAAACCCTACATCATATTTTTAATGTATGAAGTATATATTTCGTATGAAGAAGCAACAAAGGCATCCCTCTTGCCGCTCGATTAAAAACTCTCATACGCATTCTCTCAAATAATTCGAATCTACATTACATTACACAAGCGTGCCTGTTTTATTGCTATTGATTCACATAAAAAGAAGTCACCGTACAACGGCAATAGATGGCTTCTTAAATACAATACGGGTTTTATTGAGATAAAAAGTTAGATTGAGAGAGAAACATACGAAAGACTAAGATTCTAAAAACTGTTCTAAAACTAGGATGTAGATTTTCATCTGTAGCGAGGGCCAGATGGCTGTTCCTATATGAAAAGTACTGATTCAGCCGTGCCTGCGGGGTAAGTGCGTTACGCACTTTCAATTGCAATGCTCGTATTGACAATTCAACAACATTCATTGCGTCACTTATGTTGTCGACCACACAAATTTTTCAAACTTAAGAAGCAATGTATCAGAGTCTGATTTGAAAGTGTGTTATGCAAGTGACCCCACTTGCATAACACTGGTCAAAGTCAATGCATTTATTTCAATTCAACGGGAGCATACAAACTTTCGAATTGTCCAAAAGTGTGTAATTTTGTCCGAATGTTAGTTTATGCGATAGCAACTGACACGTTACCATGTCAGGAAAAGGCTCGCCTGGAAACTGAGTATCATTAAACAATTACAATGACTCCAACAAAGCTAATTTCTTCTCAATTCTGGTATTAGTTACAAAGCTTTTGTTTCCATACCTTTATAATAAAAGTAATAGGATACCGTGTGGGCAAGATAAGCATTGTTCTCTTTTCTACAGAAACACATGCGCAGAGCTTAGAGGTCAAACGCGAGCTCTGAACGTAAAATTCTATGTATTTACGTAACGTAACTTAGATGTAGGCAGGTCGGCCATGTTAGGTATATACCTATTGTTCTTTTATGAAAGAAGACAATAGGGCAGGCGGGATACGAAATAAAGAAGAAGGGAGTACCAAAATTGATATATTTAGGTACAGTGACAAGAAAATGTTTGGACCAGCTATAAAAATGGCTTGTCTTATGGTTGACTATAGATAAAATAACCATAATCACAATCATTTATTAATTTGCGAATATGGGTACAAAAGAAAAGGTCTTGTACAAACAATAGTGTTCATTAGCCATATCCTACCATAAGGCATGCAAACACACAGGTATCTATGAAAGTACAATTTAAAAATAGAAGACATTATTTAAAATAAATAATTTAACTTCAGGAGAATTTTATGACTTATTTAAATAGGATTTTGGAGTAATTTACTTAAATATTATGATATAATGTATCTTTTGCAGAATTTCATTTTAGACAGTTTGAACCTTTTGACAGAGGTGAAAAAATACCTGTAACTTCGAACTGAAAACAGCTGAAAAAAAACTCAAAAGATAAAAATTCGTTTCTTTCTCTAAATTCGCGTAATTTCATAGACGTTTGGCAAGGTGTTCCGTATCTGGCGTGCCTCCCCTCTAACGAGCTGTCACACAGATAGGCATCTGAAGCGAAGTTGAATTATTGTTCCAACTCCTCTGATTTTAGTTATATGAGTCTTAGAGAAGATATTATGTGTGTAGGTGGATGTAATTCGGTGTGGGAGGGAGACATAAATAATGGGTAAATTAGAATTGTTTGAAACTGACAACATTGGGGTTTGTTTTTGTCTTTGTAACAACGAGCTGTCAAATCAAAACGATATTCCTTACAGCTTCACTATGTTATTGCCACTGGTTGAAAGCCATGGGTACGTTTTACCACCACACCAAACATGATTTTGTTAAACTAGTTGTACATTACTTAATAAGCTAATTGTTTGCTGTTCCTTTCAATAAAAATAACATAAATACCGTAGATTGGGGGTTACTTTGATAATTTTTTAAATGAAAAACAATTAAATTTAAATTAAATTATTTATTTTCTGGGACAACAATGATCCATTTATGTTAGTTAATTAGTTACAAAAAACTTAAAAGCTATGTTAGTGTGCTATGTGTGTGTGTGTGTGTGTATAAGTAGGTACTAAGCTCATGGAAGAAACAATATTTACATTGTATAAATGTGAATGTATCACATTTCACGGGTAGTAATGCATCACTTCTGCCTAACCAACACTTGCATGAAGTGGTTCATTACCGGTGAATCAAATTTGTCCACTAACATCTTCAGAATGCCATTAGGGCTTGACCGCGTTCTCTCCAATAGCGAACACTGCAGAATGTATCTCTTAAAATAATAACTTTAAAAAAAAAGTTTCATTAATCCAAAATTACTATTTTAATTAAATGAGAAAAAAAAAGATGTCGTGATCAAAGTTATACTGAGAGTGGGGTGGGTTACTTTGATACCCACCTTTTTTATGGGAATCGTAAGTAACCCCATAGAGGTGCACTTTTCCTAAAAAGAATAAAAAAGGTCAACGGGATCAAAAGTTACAACGGTTTTTATTGTTTTGGGGTTATATTGATCGAACAAAATATACTTTTAAGTTCATTTCAAAATCAACTTTATTACTAAACAAGTGTTTTATAATTAAAACACTTTTCACTTTCACTTTATGTTTAATTCATTATACCAGGTTGATATTATAAGACAACAATGTTTTTATCAAAGTGCAATCCACTGGTACCTACTATTTGCTTAATATACTGATAAGTTTTAACTAAAAACCAATATTAACTTCTGTAAAATTCTACAACCGCTCTGTCATTAACCGTTTCTCTTAAAATAGCTGTGAAGATGACCATTTTCTTATCTAGTAAACTTTCGCCTACGTCGACGTGAAAGTTCACAAAAGGCAATCATAGACAAATATCTTACGTCAATACCATTATTTGGAGAAAGTAAATCCCCTACCTATTCCGAGAGCGTAAGCTGCTTATAGATACATTCAATATTTTCTTATATTCCTGAATCAGCAAGTTCCTAAAACTTAATAAAATAACATCTTACGTATTATACAAACAATTCGTATCCTTGACAGCCCTAAAAAGAAAAATTATCACCTGTCACATATACAGGACGTTACAAAAAATAACACATTCGCTAAAACGCACAATGTCGCGTGAAATCGCGCAAAAACACGCCGCGTCGCGTGGAAAGGGCCCGGAGAGATTGTCGGCTGTTCTGTTAGACAAATGGCGCGCTTACTTAGCCGTCTGCGTTTTTTCACTGAGATACATTCGGCAGCGGTAGTTTGTACGAATTGTGTCGATTTGATAGTTTTTCCGGAGAATGAATGTTCCTATTTTGTAGAAGTATGTGCTGGATTTGTCTGGTAAAGTTTGTGTTAAATTGTTAAATATATCTTTATTATCTACATTTTTGATGAAATTTGGTTATTAACGATCATTCTCAGCGTTTCGATTCAATATGAAGATTCTGTTTTATTTATGATTGCAGTTGATTTGACAATAATTCCGTTTTTTTTTCTTGTTGTATTAACTGTATGTTGTCACTATATTTATGTTAAGAAACTCTAAAGTAAACATTCCGAATGCTGTGTGGGCATTATTTGTATTCCAAGCATTACAAATTATAATTTTCAGCCTCTGTTAGTCAAAGATTGAGCTTAACAACTACCTAATTTGGCGGAACATTAACACAGACGTCTTCTACGATTTACTCAACATAAAAAAATTAATTCAACAAACCTTTCAACAGGTCTCTGGGCACTTCAAAAACACCCTCTCGCAAAGTTACTCCATTATTTAGTATCAACCTGTATATTGGGGCAACCACACGGGATTAAACCTTGCTTACTCAACAATAAAGTCTGAATTTGACTGCGCAACTGTAAGCAGTTTACGTCTTTTGGGAATTGAGCTAAACTTTAGCCATTTTGAGGTAAGAAGAGAGTATTAGTTCGACAAGTTTAGGAGGTTTTCAAGTTATCTCGAGCGTTTAACTGCTGTTGAGGTAAATAGGACCGTTTTACTGGGTGCTAGGATTCAATTTAGTTTGGTTAGGGATAAGGTTGACAAACAAAATTTGCACGCGGTGAAGTGCTGACGCAACGAATGTGCTTCGTGTTTATTTTAATTGGTGATTGTTTTTGTGGAGCGTTTATCGAGCTCTCGAGCAATGTAGCTCGATTTGAAGTCGCTGTTGCTCGACGTGAAGTCGCAAATGTAGCTCGATTGGAAGTCGGGACACGTCGCGGGGTGCTTTAAGTTCATCTGCTTGAGAGAGTGCGGGTTGAATTGTTTTTGTCTTAGGTGCTGCTGCGTGTTGCTTAGATTAAATTAAATTAAAACTTCGCTAGAGTTTTATTGATATGTTTTCATTACGTCTTCAGACATTATCTTATTATGTTTTCCGACAAAGAATTAATCAGAAAGAAAACAAAAAGAAAGAAAGAAAATCAGTCTCTTTCATTCTTCCTCTGGAGGGCAAGTCGTAAAATCTGAATAAGAGATTATGTCAAATATGCTGTACGGACAAGCGAAAATAGTGTTTTGACCTTCTATGAAGACTTCCCAAAACCAGTGTGAATAATCACACAGTAAGCTCTGAACTGTTCGTCATGAACATACATTTATGACTGTGTTTGACTAAACAGAGTTCAGTGTTCAGTAAAAATGAAATCGCACGCTATTTGGGTCACGAGTCTCCCTATTGATATCAATTAGATACTACACACAAGTATTTCTAAGTAAACTGTCTTGAATCTAAATAAGCAGACTTGTGAACATTCTACAATAGTTCTAAAGTTCTTGTTAAATTAATTTGACAAGTTATTTACATCAACTTGATTAAGATAAATGTTATTACGTTGGTGTGATAACAAATAGTAATCGAATATTATGAATAAACTCCAACTCACTCGAAACTAATCTACATTATAAACAACTTACCCCCGGCACTTTGAGCCCCGGCCTAAACATGTCACTTTATCGTTTTACGTGGTGGGATAAGATAGTAATCATTTTAATTTAATTACGGTAGGTGAGCCAGTGTCTTTGAATATTTATTTTCTGGTTTCTAAACCAAGACATCAAGATCATGAAAACCGCTGACAAATTCTGTGAGCTGTTGTGATTGGTGGGAACGAAATGACAAAAGCCAATCAAATGACTTGAAATTATTTAATTTAACCACAGATTAGATTAAGCAGGCTGTCCAAAACCTGTGGTATTTCAAACACTCGGACTATTTTACCAGCTCCAGATCAATCAATCACCTCAGCCTATCGCAGTCTACTGCTGGATAATGGCCTCTCCGGGGCGGCGACGTCCGCCTTCCGGATGCAGTGTCCCAACCACCTTTTTTAAGGTCGTTGGAGAAGCTACAGATATTTTTCAGTTAACATAGCTGACACTCTGATAGACCACAAATTCCTCCTCTTCGGCAACAAATAGTGAAATATGGCCGAAATAAAACACAATGCATCTTCACTAAATACACGCCAAAACTCCTCACTTTGTTCACCTCAATGAGCACTATCCCTTAAAAGCTCATAAACGGATCCAGGCGGCGCCAGTGTATAATGAGTGGTGCAGAAGGTGTCTACACGCTGGCCCACAATGGCCCACAATGGCAGGCTTTGAACTGGGAATTTTAATGAACGTCGATGTCATTACTGCGCGGCATGCCGTGCGGAGGTGTGCTGCGGAGTTACGCTCTGATTGTCATGTACCTATGTTTGTGGGAAGGTATTGTTTTGTTCACAATGGGAAGTATGTTACGGGATAGAATTGTCTCTAGGTTTGGATATTGCCGACTTACCCCCGGTGTCCAAAAGCTTTGACATGATTGGTTGTTGGTGTTTTGCCTGACACTATAACAGTTCAAATGAGATTTTATCGCAGATTTGAATAAATAAGGCTTTCAGAAACGGTGCGCAAAATAACATAATTTGTCAGCAGTGACCTCGATTTTTTTTTCTAAATAACAAACAATTACCTACTGAAACGCGAAACTACCTTTAGTTAACCTGAATATACCTGTTAATTTTTTACTGTTCAAAAAGTTTAAAGTGTAAAGGATTTTTATTAAGCTTTCAACGAATGTGCTTCTCGTATCTGTAGCCATTATTTACCACTGACCACCTTATCGGGGCGAATAAATAAAATTAATGTGCACCCGCCATTTTAAAATTAACGACGCAATCAATAAGGTCTCTTCAAATGAGTATTATTTTCGAATCTGTTTGATTGGGAAGGTTCGTAATTATATTGAAGTCATAGGGGCTTAATGACATAAGGGATCCCTAAGCGTATCCCCATAGGACTCTAAAACTCAAAAGAAATTGCCGTTTTCAATGATTATAAAAATAGGCAAAACTTGCGGCAATCTATCACCAATAAATATTGAGATGCTCCTTTAGGTACGTGAATTACTCAATGCAAAAGTTCGTTAATATGACATGATTCTAAATGCTTATTTTAGATCTTTGACATAACATTAAATAGACATAAAAATATATTGTTGCCGAAATTGTTCATTCGGCGATTAGATTTACAATCTGCTTGGAGTGAGTTCTTCATATCTTATACTATTAAACGAGCAATATATGTAATCACGTTCTCGAAAACGGCTCCAACGTTTTCGGTGAAAGTTGCAATGTAGTGTCGTTTTCTCCGTATTTTCATCCGAGCAGGATCTCGGTCGCCCAAAATTTAGAACAAGATGGCTACTTTAGAATAATGACATGGCAGCGTTGAATTAGTAAGTACCTACTATCATGGCAGCATGGAATTAGTATGTACTATACATGGAATTAGTATGAACTATCCTATACTATTAAATGAGCGTTCTCGATTTTCACCCGAGCAGAGCTCGGTCGCCCAGGTACTAATAATGTAATACTAATAATTATTAGCCATGTAAATAGGTAGGTTTGTTATAAAGATTTACTTCGAAATCTAAATTCTTTGCCTAGTCATAATTAATATCTAAAAATCAAGACCTTCCACAAGAACAATGCCAAGTGCTATAATTAATAAAATAAAGCGAGTGAAACTGAAAATGTACTCAAATGTAAAAGGTGGTGGCTGGCATTTCAGCTTTTTAATTCTCCTTTGAGGTGCGACTAGACTCAAAGTTAGTCGCAAATCGTATTACGTTTGTCCTTTGTGGAGGCATGTCTGATGCAGCCGTCTATACCACTTGGTGTTTGCTCCTGCCAGTTTGTTCTTTGATTTGCTGAAGGCATGACAATTTAGATTTTTTTTTTAAAGGGGAACTGTTTTATATAGTGATGGTTTTTTAATACAAGGAATACAGGCAATAGTGTAGAGGGTATTCGTTGGATTTTGTATATAGGTTCTTGATTTAGAAAAATAAGGTTAAAATTGTGTCCTTTCCTGATCGAAACATTTGTACCGATTACACGGTACCTACCTATTTGTGAAAATGATAGTAGGTATCTTGTTTGCTTTCACACTCAATACAACATGAAGATAAAGGTAAATAATTAATTGCAACTAATCCTCGTTTCTAAAGCTACAAGGAGTCATCTCGATGTAATAGCAATAAAAAATGTACCAACCAAAGAACAATTTTCCCGAGCGCCTGATAATTTTCTTATAGCAACGAGTGTCAGTATTGTTATTGCAGCCATAATTTTCAGGCTCTCATTTGATACTGGCCTAATACTTCTGAATTGTAAGGTCATTTTATGGTATAAATGGCTGCTGTTATTGTAGGATAGTGGGGTCGCCGATACCATTGCAAGCTATTTGTTTTTTTTCGTTTGTTGCTTGAATAGTTTGAGGCTTTTGGCTACTTTTGTATTTGTCTATTTTGTATTTTTATTTTAATGTGTGCTTTGTTTGTGCAGAATAAACATTTTTTTTTTCTTTCTTTTTCTTTCTTTCTATTTTGAATACCTTAAATCTCTGATTGTGCTAAGTACTTAGTTATTTTCATTTTGGTAATTATTTTTCTTATTCTAATACTTCTTCCAAAAACAAATAATTGAGTAATTATCTTAACTTACAAATATACTGGGTGGAATTTTTGAACCTCACCTGGAGGGAAAGTACTCTAAATACTGGGGATGGCAAATTTTACTCAAAGGAAACATTCCTTTATTAAAAAAAAAAAAAAAAACTGCATTCAAAGATTTTCGAAAATACGGTTGCCACACTTGGGAATCGAACTGGCTAAAATCTGAAAAAATAACACTTTTTACTGTTATGGCATCAATCGATAGGGTCAATCAAACGTATAAATTCAATGGACAAGATAAAGCACTTAAAGTCCACAGATTACTTATGTTAGTACCTAATTAAAAATTATAAATTTTTTTTATGGCGTTAGGTTAAGAATCAAATTTACCACAAATCCTATGCAACTGTACCTAAACGAGTTAAGAACTGAGGTTCACATTACGATTTTAAATATTCATCACAACTTGCTTTTAAAAGTAACTGCAAATGAATTCCTTATAAGAATAAATTTGTGTATCCAACAAAATGGAACTCATTTCGAGCAACTAATTAGTTAGTTTACCTTTTTTTTCGTTCAATTAAAATAAGTTAAGATTTTATGGTTTCATTTAACTTATCATGTTTGTTTGAGAGATTTGATCCTTATGCTTGACCGTATCGATTGATGCCATAAAAGTACAGTGTTATTTTTTCGGATTTATGCCGGTTCGATTCCCGAAAATCTTTGAAATTCCATCCTGTATTATTTATTCAAATTTCCAAGATAATATTTAAATAATTTAAAAGCTCTAAAAGTCTTAAAATAATAATATATACGACAAGAATATGACGAAATAAAATGAGCTGGATCGCTAGTAAAAGAGAATGCGCAAGTAGACAATGTTCGCAGCAACTCTCCACTCAATCGCATTATAAGACAGCTGCCTTCAAGGAAGTTTTAGATACGCCGCATCTAAATGCTGGAACAATATTCCCCCGCCAATGAGGAATCTTAAATGTCTTGGCACCTTCAGAATTCGATTGCGGCAGTTTCTTATGGCTTCGCAGAAAAAACTGGGTTTGACTGTTTCGAACACGTCCATAATATAACTGGCTGTCGTGTTCTTCCCGAGTCATTCTTCTTTTTTCGTGCAACTCGTGGTCACAATATCTGTGAACAAAGGGAATAGTAATAATTTAATAATTTGTGGATCTATTATTAGATAATGGTTATAATATATATGCTTATTTACCTATAATTATTTATTGCAAACACATTTTAATCCATTTAATTCGATTATTTTATTCACACCTATGCCACTATTATCATAATTGGATGAATCATTTATACAATAAACATTTATCTATTTAGATAATCAAGTAATCAAATACACCATAATCATCTAACAGGAAAATTTAAAATGCTAAACTTTACTGTAGAATACAGTATTTAAATTGCGGGTATACTTACATTTCACTCCGCACATTTCACTTTTCACAACACTTTTACATGCCACTTAATTACTATGAGCGAGAGTAAAAATAAAGAGTAGAATAATAAATAAATATCAATTAAATATCCGGATTATCAATGTCACAAATAATTAAATATAGCTATGTCAGATGTTCAATGTCAATTACTTACTTATATGTCATGAATGTAATTAATCATAAAAAATATACCATTAGTAGCAGCAATAATAATCCTGATAAATTTTTAGTATAATATGTATGTTTACAATTTATTTAAATGTCATTAATTGAATAATGTAGGTAACGCTTCAATTATTTTTGAAGTCCCGTTTGTAAAGAGATAATTTTATATCATCGGGGAGTTTATTGAAGATTTTCACTGACATGTGACCGGTACCGTGTGCGACTACATTAAGTTTAGGAATATTTGTGGTTTTAAAATCTTTTCTTCTCGTACTTTCTCTAAGCTTTATTTCCTCTTCAGTCTCAAAGTGATGTATATATTTAGAAAAATGTGTTAGGAGCACCAATACGTATAAGGAAGGTACAGTGAGAATATTCAAATCCACAAAGTGTCTCTTACAAGACTCTTGCTGACGGATGCAAACCATGGTGCGAATGGCCCTTTTTTTGTAACACAAATGCTCTCTGTATATTGTAATCGTAGCTGCCTCCCCAGCATAAGATTCTGTATCGTAATCTTGACTCGATTAACGCGTAATAGACTTTTTTTAACTGTGTAATGTCAACATCATTTCGCAGGCTTCTCAGTACGTAACATACCGAGCTGATGGAGTTATTTAAGTTTCCAATTTAAATAACAATCAACATATTGTACTCCTAAAAACTTTACTGCCTCCACCATACTGACATGGACTCCACCTAAAGCACAATTTAGGTGGCTTTTATTTTTGGAAGTCGTGCGAAATAACATTAAGTTTGTTTTACTAGTGTTCACTTTGAGTCCGTTGATAGAGAACCAATTGTGAAACACCTCTAAAGCTTTATTTACGCGCAAGTTAAGGGATTGAATGTTGTCTGCTGAAATAATAGCATTAGTATCGAATGCAAATACCACTAACTTTGAATGTCCCCCTAAAATATTTTTTACATAGTCTATTACATCGTTAATAAATATAATAAAGAGAATAGGACTCAGTATACATCCCTGAGGAACTCTCACTGTAGTATTTTCTAATTTAGATTTAATAGCTTGCTGATGAAATGCATTGCTGGAAACATTGTATTTGCCTGGCACATGCTGAGCTGGACTCCCATTTGGTGTAACCTTGAGACGCACACCACACTTTTTATGTTCGTTGATCCATTATTTTAAAGTGTGTCATAGCCAATAGTGTCATCACAATGTCTTGTTTTCTTCCTTTTTTATTTTTTTGTATATTGGCACCTTGCAGCTATTTCCTAATAGCTAATTAGTCATTATTTAATCGTATATTTGTATGTTGTGCTTTTTTTATGTGCACTAAATAAACGATTTATCTGTCTATCTATCTAAGTATATAAAAGAAGTCAGGAAATAATACTTACAAATACATTTAAAAAGTGTTATAAATAAACTGTACCTACCAGTGAATTTTCATTTCATTGAAAGATCAATCTATTATACGGTGTAAAGGTATATTTTTTGATAATTTTCCGTAACTTCCGAGTTACAAACAATAGCTCCTAACTCAGTCATGTAAACAAAGAGAAGTTATTTTCTGAAAAAAATATCTATAAAGTTTTAATAAGTTTCAGGGACTCAGGTATAAGCTAAAAAGAGCGAGTTACTTCACGTGGCAAGTGTTACTCCAACGTGCAGCAAGTCACTATCTGTAATACTCCTCTAAATAGAGTCCCGCAGTTTAAATACTTGGTTCACTGGATCACCGATAGCTTGAGTGATGACCTGGACATTGACAGGGAACGCAGGGCGTCGGCTGTCCGATGTAATATCCTGATCCGCAGATTTGCACGGTGTAGCAAGCAGGTAAAAACTACACTGATTAGAGCTTACTGCCAGTCATTCTACACATGCAGCCTGTGGGTTAGGTGTACGCAAAGGTCATACAACGCTCTGCGTGTGCAGTACAACAATGCGTACAGGATGCTGGTGGGGCTACCGCGTTTTTGTAGCGCTTCGGGGATTGACGGCTTTCATGTGTGCCTCGATCCTTCGTAGAATGCGGGCCAGCTCCCACAGCATCCTGAGCACGTTGTGCGGTAGGTGGGATTGTCCGATGCTGCGTCATTGGATCGGACTTCATACGTCTAATATACGAACTACTTACTACGTGGACAGTGTGAGGTCCGGCTTCAGACTTAAGATTAGTTTTAGGATGCTAATATTCGATTTCGTTTTTCTTTACTAACACTGGATGGATCTGTGGTCTGAAAATAAAGGTTTTAATAATAATAATAAGCTCAATACATCTACATAAATTAACCAGCATATTCGAATTATCGATTCAGACAGTGCGTAACAGACGTACTACACGAAATAGGTTGGACAGTAGAACCCTCATCTCAGTCGGCTTCATAATTACTTCTCCACGTTAAATTTTCATTGCCCTCTCCGTAATAATATGAATATTAAAGTAAAAGGTCGGAACTAGTGATGTGTTACGACTCCAGTCCCGCCACACGTGTCCCGATTTTCCGGGACTTTAATTCCGCCATGACGTCTCGTTGGGGACGCTCAAATATTCCGTTTTCTAAATGTCAACGTTCCATGCATTATATTTTGTGTTTTTGATCCGTTGGTGTTGACTGGCTTTGTTATTCATTAATCCACATGCGAAGCCTTATTTTCATCATATGTGCCGAGAAATATTTTACGTTTTCTTTTAGAATATGTATACAGCGTAGGTTTATTACTTTTCAGGTCACGATATTTCTTTGAGCATCTGTTTTGTTTTGCATGTAGCAGGGGTTGTTACCCCTATCAAAATATCGCCTACTTGTTGTTTGCTTCAAAGAAAAGTTATAATAATGTGAAGCTTTTGAATTCTTTATTTTACCATACCGAAAGCTATCGCATATCTTAGTTACTTTATACATTAATTCATTCTTGATAGTTTGTTGGGTTTAATAAGTGTAGACAGTGCAGTAAGTACTTACAGAACCCGGCCTTTAATATGACACATAGCTTTTTTATTTTTAAGTTCGGCTTTGTGTAGAGTCCTCTCTGCCACCCATGTGTGTGATTGTCTCTTTCTAAAGCATGATGTGTCGTGGTAGCACCCGCATAAACGATTACAACAACCTGTTCATTATTTTGTATTCTAATTATAAATGGAAATGTAAAGTTTCGTGTCAAACCAAAAAATCCCTTTATCCTTTTGTGTTCACACCGAAAGCCCGTAATGTCCCGTGTAGTTACAACACTAGTGGGTACTTATTATAATATTAATTAAATTACGTTTTAGTGCTTAGTTTTACATTTTGTACTCTTGTTTTACTTTACGCTTAATGAAAATGATTGTGTTCATTGTTATTTTAACCCTCACCTTGCTTGTTGGGGTAATACTGTTACTGTTCAGTTTTCGATGTTTGGCTTTCGATTAGTGATAAAAGCATTATAGACCAAATAGTTTCTGGATTACGGGTAAACTCTGGCTTCGTGGTAAACTAGTTTTTAGGGTTTCGTACGTCCGAATGAAAAAACATAACCCTTATAGGATCACTAGTGTGTCTGTCTGTCCTTCTAGAGTAGATTCGGAGCAAATCGGCTGTGGCCAACCGATTTGCTCCGAATCTACTGGACCAATTAAGTTGAAATTTGGTACACATATGAATTTCTGTGACGCAAACACGAACGTGTTTTGAGAGAAGAAGAAAGAAAAAAAAAGGCTTGCAAACTGTACCGTGTGACATATCAAATGAAAGGGCTTGTTAAGAGGGTTTACAATTTTTAATAGTGTTAAAGTTATAAAAGAAAATTTACCATTCCCTCCCCCTACTCCGAAACTGCTCAGACCAATTTTTTTTTTTTAAATACAGAGAATAGTTCTATACGTATAGATTAAAGGGAACCGTATAAGAAGTAAATGGTCTTAAAAAAACACAGTAAATCACTCAATATTTTGCGTACAAACTCACATTATTTTGCAACTGGAATGTATAGGAAAACATGTTTTTCAACTACAATGTTAACTTTGTTTTTTTTCTTTTTAATACGGACGCTTCAAACTTGCACGTCTTTCTACATTATTCTCACATGCATTATTTCAACATGAATGATGTAATGTAATCAATATTTAGTTTTTTATTTTTTATTTAAAAGATTGTCCGTGGAGTTTCTTGCCCGTTCTTCTCCATAGGTACCTACTACGCTTTGGAATGTGCCACTAGCTTCATATTTCTGACTGACCGACTTCTTGACAGTTCAAAAGTGCCTGTAAATGGTTTTATTGAAATAAATGCTTTGAGTTTGAGTTTTGTTCTTGGAATAAATTCATGCCCTCTACGGAACCCTTCATTGTGTGTGGTCCGACACGCACAAGGCCGGTTTTTTTACTTCATATACTATTAAATGAGCAATATTTGTATTATTCACGTTCTCGAAAATGGCTTTAATGATTTCGATGAAAGTTGCAATAATAATATAAGGGTTTCCGGGGGGCGATAAATCGATCTAGCTAGGTCTCTTTACTGAGAAAATTCGTTTTTTCTATTTTCACCCGAGCACAGCTCTGTCGACCAGGTACTAATAAATTCATCAGATAATATTATTAAAGAAACTTTGCTCCCAAAACATTCTACATGCGCCTGCATATTTTTTGACACAAACGCATTCTGTTGCAACAAGCATCTCTGTGTGACGTTGCTATATTAAAACCGGCAGGCGTTTCGTCGGTTTATAATTATTAAAACAGGTTTAACAACACAATGTTCTCTTTTGAAGTGAGTTGAGTGTGAAATTATAACGAATTAATTACTTTTATGAAACTAGTGGTTGTCCATTTTTTCTGTGATATTAATATTGTTAAGTAGGTACCTACGCACTTAGGTATTGCTGTACCTAGCTATAATGTAAGACTTTATTTTCATCATAATAGTTGAGAGAAAGCTGTTTTAATGAGAGATGCTACGAAGCTTCGATTCCGATTCTTAGTTTATTGTTTTTTGTCAGATGCGTGACGTTAATTTGTTAAATTAAATTAAGAGCTATTTATTAAGTAGTATAATTGATGTGATAAGTTAATACCAATATGAAGCAAAAAAAAAGTTTATTAAGGAACATTTTTTCTTATCTTTTTCTTCTTTTAAAATTTAAACCCGGCTCCGGTTCCGGTAAACAAACTCCGTAAAATCTCTAGTCTAGTAATAAAATAAACGGGAAAAATAAATTTTGTCTTTTGTTATAAAAAAATGAAAAAAACCTAATCTCAGTCATATTGTTCACCACGAATACCACGAAAAACATCAAAATATTAACTGTATTAAAATTGTCTATTTAATTATTTCATAACGAACTCGTCCCTCAGAACAAACGTTACATTGTAAACATGAACATAATCTCAAATAACAATAGCCAATAGCGTAGGCCCGTCAAAGTTAACCCTGTGACCGCGACGTATTTATTTACCATTGCTAATCCGCCGTGTTGGTACGACCGACCCCGACCAATTTAAAGAGAACATGCCTAATCCGCCCTTTGTAATGACCCAACTTGGGGTTTTAACCCTTTCAAATACGTAGGTTCGACTTTTTTCACCCCTTTGAATTTATATCAGTTAATTTTTTATTGTACCACTTTATGTGGGAATGTCCTTACGATTATTACGTGACGTTCACAAAGTTTGGCGGAAACGCCCGAAGTTCAGTCTCGGGTTGATAGTAGAGGGTTGTGTTGGTATGTCAGGGGTGCGGTGATTATGTGGTATTAATTAAAAGTTGTTGTTTATGAGTGCGGAATTTAGGATTTTATGTTTGAGTTTTAGAAACTAATATGATAGTGTTTAGTTTTGTGTTTAATTTAAATAATAACATTTTCGTAATGTTTTCAAGGGCTTACGAAACAAACTCAGTACTAATAAATTACTTAAAAGTATTTTTTTCTATTAATTTGTCGGCACGGTTGGCGCAGTGGTTAAGCGATTGACTGCTGCGCTGCGTGTCGCGGGTTCGATTCCCGCACGGAACAAATATTTGTATGACCTACAATTAGTTGTTTCGGGTCTGGCTGTTTGTGTATGTGAGTTTAAATGTTTGTAAACGCACCCACGACACAGGAGAAATTCCTAGTGTGGCCAACGTTTATCAAAAAAAAAAAAAAAAAAAAAATGAGTTTGTAACCCAAAAATCTATGTAGTTTTTCAATTATTGAATTTCTTTTTATTATAGAAACAGGGCAAAGTAGGTATTTGAAACGGTGAAAAGTAGAACTTACACACCCCCAAACACAGGTAATACAAAAAATTCAAGACTTAATCCCTTACTGACTCACCGACTTTCAAAGTGACCAAAACCAGACAAGTTTTACGGTTCACTAAACCCTGAATAACCCTTAGCCCTTCGTCATAAGGTTGAAAGTCGAGTGGTTCAGTGTTTTTGCTTGTGGTTAGCAAAATGGTCGTCTTTGAATGATACTCCACACAAAGGGCACCTCTTGTGCGTTCACGGGTACTTTTAAATAGTGACCTTGACACGAGGTCTTTGTAACTAAGAACTGAAGATCTTTTTCATTTTGAAAGTATACAGCGACAGATAGGATCTTTTTGTCAATGCTGAATTCACAGAAAAAAAAATATTTTGGGGTAATGGATCCGTCTTTTCAGATTAAAAAAGAACAACTATTGGTACTTAGTTTCCAGGCGGGATGATTTAGGGTTTAGTGGTCACTTCTTTTGCAGTTATGGGAATGATTTTAAAGACATCCTTTTAGGGTTAACATAATAATAATAATAAAATTTACTACACGTTCCATCTACACATCAAAAGCAACGGCACAAAAATGTCTATTTCAAACTCAGCAACTCTCTGTTAGAACAACTAAACGTACCCAAAACATACAAAACTTGAAGCCCGAGCAAAAAACAGAACTTTCCTCACCTAAGCTAGGTGAGCTATACGTAAGAGACTCAAAGATGGTGGCGACACCTAGGATCTGCGGATCGTGTTGAACTTTCAAGCTTGTGACAGTTTTAGCAAAGGCTGTCAAGATATATTATACTTTAGAAAGATATACACTGCTGTAAAATATAGTCGGTGGTTGTAGCTATTGACAGCGTTAACCAAAGTTGTAGTGACAGATACGCTATAGGGAAGATATATGTTGCTATGCTTGCCTTATTAATGATATAATTCATTCATGCCGTTATTTCAAGATTGACCTAACAGCAAGGTTGTAATGGAGCTGAATGGCGGTCGTACTAAGATATCACGTGTAGGGCCCACTAAAAATTTAAATATTCTTTGTGAATAGAAAATTTCCTTTTCTATTTTGGGAATAGAACCTACGAAACTACCAGAGGACATAGACAAAGTGACATGCGATCAGCGATAACGATGATGAAAGCCAAAAATGTATTGGATTGACTTATAAGCGGCAGAAAATCTTATGTCAATCCTGTTGAAAGTCGTTGTAGAAATACGCAAAGCTTTGAAAGCGATTGCCACTTGTCTAGGTCCTTAGTAAAGCACAATGTTAACCTTCAGCACAAGAAATTTGGTGAGATTAGGTTAGGTTTCATTTGGAAGATAATTTCTATCTTACGAATATATGTCTTCGATAGCACTGTACTAAGCCCTAAAAACTCGCAAGTGGCAACTACCGACGAATCCTCAGTGACAAAGCGACGACGACAAAAGACGACGCGACGAATCGCAAATGTTCGTGTCGCTTTGTACAGCGACGTCGCCGTCGCATTGTCGCTTTGTCGCTATCTTCGACGCTCCGGCCATGCTTTACTGGCAACATTTGTTTTATTGGATTGTTTAATGTTGCTAGATAGAAATACAGTCTTTGGAGGTTTTTGCAATGATCTAGGGGTTTCTTAGGCATGTTTTAATCTACGTTACACATAAGGTGAAAAAGACAGGAAGATTGGGTTGAAAGAATACCTAACTGGGATAGAAGTTCATACTGTTTACCATGAAATTTCGGTCCTATTGCAACAATCTGGAGCTTTAAGCTTCTTTTGACATAGGCACAGTCATGCTCATGAATATCAGATAGACTATCACAGAATCAAACTCCATTAAAAGTAAACCAACAGAACTGGAACATTCATCGAACCAACATAAAAATAGA
This sequence comes from Xanthia icteritia, assembly GCA_949128155.2. Classification (NCBI taxonomy): domain Eukaryota; kingdom Metazoa; phylum Arthropoda; class Insecta; order Lepidoptera; family Noctuidae; genus Xanthia; species Xanthia icteritia. The sequence continues at coordinate 18,910,988 of OX421952.2, read as the reverse complement.
GAAGTAGAAAACATTCCCGATCTGAACATACGACAAAAATACATACCAAGAAATGTATCTTAAAAAATCAACACAAACGTGTATTTGTGGGACATTATTCATAAATGCAAATGCGGGCTTAGCAGCCAGTCCGTGGGGATTCGCACGGGATCGCAGGAGATCGGGGGGGATCGGGGATGATCGTTCGGGATCGGGGACCGCGGAAGATGGCGCTGCTAAATGACGCGATGCCTTTGCATCTTGGGATTCGTGGATTATTGAATATTTTTAAGCTGAGGGACGTGTTTACAATGCGATCGTTTGATGTTACCGTTGAAAGAGGGTTTGAGTGATGTCTTATTTGGATGGCTGTGGAAAAGTAAGATGGTGACTGAAGATTTTATCGCCAGGAAATGAATTTTATATCAGAAAAATATTGATGAGCGACTGCGCAGTTTCAAACGCTCCGTACAAAAAATCATTCATAAAATGTCGCACATTTGTACAAGATTCAATTAGTGCTGTGCCTGAATGTTTTTGCTTTGGAAATGGTGTTAAGTAACACTATTTTTCCAAAAAATATTACCCAATTTTGTTTACCCTGATCATTTCCCCACACTAGCATCCAGACAAATAGCTCTAGATATAGCCCAAAATTCGCCCATAAACAATTAAAGTCACCTTGAGACAATCTCATAGTGTCGCTCCAGCAATTTATCTCCTATAAGGATACTGCCGACTTTAAGAACACCCCTATTATAACGCGACAGAATATCGTACGCGCTCCGATAGTTCGTCGGAAGTGTTTTCCAAATTGTATAAGGCTTTAAAAATTGGAAGGATGGTGGATAGGGGGACTGAAATTGGTATTGTTAAGGAATAAATTGGTGACTATTTTTATGGAAGGTTTCGTGACAAGCGTGTTAGGGATTTTGTTTACTATGAGTTTCTATTTGTAAACGTTTCATGTGATTATATACATAAAAAAAATCTAAATGTTTAATTTGTCCAAACACGGGTGATATAAAAGGTGCTTTGACCCATTAGAAGGATAGGTTGCTCTCAAGTTGTCTACTAACAATAAGCGATCTCCAATCTCTCTGCAAATCGTAGTGATTTCAGGAACTTTCTGTTGATCTTTCTTCTAAGAGGTCATTGGAATGTAGGCCTACTATTTCGTAGCGAAGAGATCACGCTGTTGTCATGAAAATAGCCACTCTATAGCTTATATTCCAGAATTACAATCTAGATTTTTAGCAAAATTAAATTATAAATTGTGTCACCACAAGCCAGGCGTTATTAAATTAAATATCAAAATGGCATCGTTCTATGTACCAACGCGTCCTCTGGTATATATGAACGCGGAGCAAAATCCGTATGTGATCCTTTACACGCTTTTATTAAACTTTAAATATAAATATAGAAAATTCTGCTGCTGAAAATGCTATATGTCATCGAAGCGTTTAAAACAATATATATATAAGTAAATGCAATGGCATAGATTTTGGGGAAAATACGACTTCATGTCATCATCATCCACAGTTCGACTTCAACCACTGTTGGGCATGTGGGCATGCCTCTTTGCTGGTGCCAATCCCTACGCTCACGCGCCAGCCTCCTCCAGGTTGAAGTCTTGCTTACCCCGGATTGCCCAAGGGAACCGGGTACCTTTTAAAGGACCACAAGATAAGGCAGTCGATCTTTGGTATTTTATGATGGACCTTTCTGGAAAACAAGTTTTTGGTTAAACAATAATTTAAAGTTAACGCTTAGATACTTGATATGATTTGATTGAAAAATAATAGTAACTGCAGGTAGACATCACGACGTCTCTTGACATCTAGCCGCCGGACGAACAACGCCGACTTCATGTCTACCAGTTATTATTATTTTTTATTTTGATGGAGTACTTTTCCTTAGCAACATACAATCTAGGTTCTCGGTTCCCTGGAGGAGTCCGGGGTATGCAAGACTTCTTACTTACTGAACCCTCTGGTGGCCGTATTTAGAAGGCTTGATGGAGATCTGAGATCTTCGTTGGTATGCCTGTTCTTACCATTATAGCTATTTTTAAGAGCGGTAGTAATAATTGCTTTTAAATCATAGTCAGTTTTAATAAGAACTAGCGTTGTCCGTCCTTGTTAAATTATTTAAATAATAACGAAACGAATTGTCTTATTCCACCAAGGAGTATCAAAACCTTAACCGATGACACAAACAGAATTGACTATTTAGACATCACAATATCTTTCTGGCCGATTACTAACATTTCATGTGTATCTATTCTTTACTTTTCATTGCTTCATTTTCTTATCTATTCTTTGCTTCATTTTTCTTCGATTACCTTTTTCCACAACATACGAAGTCTCGGAGTCTGTCTCATCACAAGGAGTACGCATAATCCCTCATAACCAAACGTGAGCCGAGTTTTTCGCTGCTCGAGCAGATTTTTTTAATATTGCCAATGATTAAGGCAACAGTAAGCGAAAGGGGGAGCAGGGGGTATTTATTAAAAAATAACTCAGATGTAAAAGCGGTTAAAACGCGTAAACGTGTAGCGGTTAGCGATGTCAAGTTAGAAGCGGAGAGCGGAACGATAATAGATAATAGATAATGTTTATTTGCCAAAAACAGTGTTTACGATTCCTTATAGTCTACATTAATAGCTAGGTTTACAAAAAACAAAATAAGATGCAAAGGAAGCATTTTGCTAATGAACTCCACACTAGGTCGAGCCTGTCTCGTGGAGTTCATGGGTGGCATTACCATATAGTGAAAATGCGCATTACATGAATACGTATGAAAAAGCGTTAATTTTTAGGGTAATTAAAACATTGTCTAGGTTTAAAGATGAAATTAAAACAGTTAAAAAAAAAAGAAGAAAATTAAACAATAGAGTAGGTTAACAGATTATTGTAGCAATGTGCACTATGTGTAAGAATGTGTGTGAGTGTTTTGAGTGAGAGAGAGGGTGTGTGAGTGTTTTGAGTGAGAGAGAGGGTGTGTGAGTGTGGGCATGTGTTAGTGTATTACGAAATTACCTTTAAAAGAGATTCGGATTCACTATATGATTGGGCTAGCAGCCATTTGCGAACAATCTTTTTTACTTGGCTTGTTCCAGAGTTACTGATGCCACACATTCTTACCGCTTTGTTGTATATGTGGCTGAGCAAGAATTCTTGCATGTGTTGTGCGAAAGATGAACGTGTCCTTATTGAAGGACACTTGAAAACTCGATGTTTAAGAAGCTGCGAGTATTCCGGTGTCTGTGTTATGATTTTATGCTGTTTCACTACCATTTTGTATATATATAACTGTCGGACATTGAGTAATGCGGCTTCTTTGTACAATAAGGCTGTGGGATATCTAAAAGGTTTCCTGAGCATGACTTTCAAAACCGATCGTTGAGCTCGTTCGCTTTGGATCATGGTGGTGATTCCAACTCCACCCCATACTGTTATACAGTAACACAGAATTGACTCACATAGTGCCACATATACCATGTTAAGAGTGTTTTTATTGGCAGAGTTACGCAAGATTTTCATTATGTGAATCAACTTTCTGGTGCGTTTTGACACCAGGTCAATATGGGGCTTGAAAGAGAGCCGCTGGTCCATTATAACCCCCAGATATTTTATAAATTCTACCTTTTTTATTTTCTGGCAGTTGCAAAGGAGAGAGTTACAGGTTGCAGAGTGTATAATGATGCCAAGTGGTAGTTTAGGCGCTGAGGCCTGGGTTTTATGGAAACACAGGTAGTTTGTTTTGTCGATATTTAACGAAAGAAGATTGTAATCGAGCCAACGTTTGATACAAGTCAAACAATTTTGAGCCTCTTTGTGCACAGATTCCCATGATTTTCCATGAAAGAGGATAACCGTGTCATCAGCATAGCATATGATATCTGCATTTTGATTTAATGTGCGATGTATATCATTTATGTAGATGATAAACAAGGTCGGGCCAAGAACACTACCCTGTGGGACTCCAAAGATCATATTTTTCTGGGAGCTGTTGTTCTCACCCACTTTCACACACTGGCGTCTGTCAGTTAGATAGGTTTTAAACCAGTCTAATGACAGTCCTCTGATTCCCATGACCTCAAGTTTTTTTAGGAGTATGGGTATTGCAACGGTGTCAAAAGCCTTGGCAAGATCTAAAAACACTCCCAGACACTTTTTATTATTATCTAGATAAGATGTTACTAGTTTGGTCAGGCGGCTCACTGCATCTTCAGTAGATTTTCCGCTCCTAAAACCAAATTGTTTATTGGAGATCAGCTTGTTCGACTCTAAGAAGGAAACTAAACGTTTGTTCACTACCTTTTCAAGAATTTTGGAGAAGATTCCTAATAGTGAAATAGGCCTATAGTTCGCAGGGTTATCTTTTGATCCACTCTTGAATATAGGGACGACTCTAGCTTCTTTCCATTTATCGGGGAATATACCTGTACTTAGACTAAGGTTGATGATGTAGGTTAGTGGAGTTAAAATTTCACTTCTTATTTCTTTAATAATTTTTGGTGTAAGACCATCAACTCCGGCAGCACTGTCACCATTAAAGTTAGCAATCAGTTTGTCAATCTCATATACATCAGTAGGTTGCATAAAAAAGGTAAGCCCTAGTGGTTCTCCTAATTTTTGTTTTGAAACGACTGACTCCTGTGTTTCATTTATGTCATTAAGAATTTGGCTTGCCAAATTTGTGCCAACAGAGGAGAAATATTCGTTGCAGTAGTCAACTGAATCTTGAGCCGTGGATTTACATTTAAGTAAGTCGCTAGAGTTGCTTCTGTTACTGTGTTGCTCGGTGATTGTTTTTATAGTTTTCCATAATCCCTTAGTATCTGATTTGTTTTCTTCTAACTTTTTACTTTCGTGTTCGTGTTTAAGCTTGTGGACTAGGTTGGTGAAAAAGTTTCTGTAGCGGGTGTAAACAAGTTTTCTTGTTTCGTCTTTTGGGTGTTTATGAGCCTCTATGTGGAGTTTATCCCTGTGATTCATACATTTTATAAGGCCAGGTGTGATCCAGGGCTTCCATATGTACTTAGAGCGGCTAATTGTCTTTTCTGTCGTGTATTTCTTTATTGCATCTGCTAGAAGTTTGTGAAATTTGTTGGTGGCTGCATTAGCATCTAAATCTGTTATCACTTCATGCCAGTCGATGTTACGGAGGTCTTCTATTAGCGCGGGGAAGTTGATTTTCTTAATTGTTCGTTGTTGGCATTTAGTGCCAGTTGGAGTGACCGTATTGTACCCCATCATTACCAACTTGTGATCGGTGATGTCAGCTTCACAGATGACACCTAAAGCTCTCTGATGTCTCGATTTTAAAAATATGTGGTCTAGGCACGCATCCAGTCTAGTTGGCTTGGATATTACTTGCTTCAAGCCATGTTCAGACATAAGGCAAGCAAATTCTGACGAAGATTTGTCAGACATAGACAGAAGGTTTATGTTGATATCACCGGTCACTATAATTGTTTCGTATTTATTAATTGAATTGAGGATTTTGTCAAGAGAGGAAATAAACCGGTCAACCTGTCTATGTGAGGGAGATCGGTATATGGCAATTAAACAAATATCCTGAGAGAGCTGAAGTAAGAGAGATTCAGCATCTTGAAGATCAGGCTCCGAAACGGAAGCGTTCCAGCATAACATAACATCGTAAACAATGTTAAGTCGTTTTAATGCAATGCAAAATGTATTGAAATTGTGCTGTAAACTGCGTATGTTGAATGTCAATATCTTAAAGTTATAGTTAGAAGTCAAAGAATTCTGGCAAACTTCAAGTGTATCGAGTTCTTTACACTCCAGATTAGTACTGTAATCTAATTCATCCACTAAAAAAATTGCCATTTGAATTTAATGTTACAGTACAGTTGGTATAAGTAGTAAGGATATTTGGCGTCAAGAACTCTGTGATGTAAGTTGAAGATAAGTAACAACACTGCGCGAGTAAGCAACCGGTATACTTTTATTCCATTAATAATAAAGCCAGGGTCTATTTTCTTTAAAAGCGCGCAGCTAAGTGTACTCTTTTGCATGTTTGTTGTTATTGTATAAAAGTGATAAACTTGATAAGCAAGTGTAATTAGTAATGCTGGTGGTGAGGTGTGTGTATTTTGTTTTTGGAATGGAAAAGTGGATCTTCTTAGTGTGTAATTCACATAACAAATCAGGCGTGAACTTCGGTTTGTACTGGAGTTTTGCATGTAGAGTTTATGGATATGTGTGTATGTGTGCATTGTACACAAGTGCGTTTCGTATAGAGTAATTAATTTGAAAACATAAAAAATACACCTTTGTGGGGGTAAAAACAATAAAAGCCAAAGAGAAAAAAGGTTCTTAAAATTATTTGTCTTCAAGCGTCTGTACCGGTGGCATACCATGGTCTGGGACAGCAGCAGCCATCGCTTGGGAGGGGCCAACCTTCTCGTCCAGGTCAGTCGTCGTCCGGATGGGAATAGATGGTTGCTTCTCAGCTTTCCGTACGTTGATGGTGCCATTTCGTACCCAGCAGTAACGAAAACCATGTACTTGTGCACGTGTCCGAGCTTCACGAAATAACAATCTATTGGTGGCAGTCAGGCGTTCATTTATATAGACTTTATTGGAGGTCCCCTTTATTATATCGTCGGAGGTAAGCGGTCGTCGATCTTTCGCAGCTTTTAGAATCTGTGTGCGTGTAGCACGGCGCGTAAGTCTTAGAACAATAGACCTCGGTTTGCCCGTCAGGTTAGTCCGTCTTGGGCCCGCGCGGTATGCCTCGTCTATGTCAACTTCTGAAAGATGGAAACCAATTTTCTTTGCTGTCAACATAGTGATATGCACGAGATTTTCATTATTTACTTCTTCGATTCCGATTATTTCGAGTTCATTTCTCATGTTACTTTGCTCGTAGGTATTTAACTTGTGATGCAGTTCGGTTATGGAGCTTTTAAGCAATGTTATTTCCTTGTCTCGGGCCTCTATTTTTCCATTAAATTCTTCGAGTTTCTGATTGATGGCTTCGGAAACATTAGTCAGTTTCAAACCGATATCCGTATTTTGTTTTTTTAGATCAGATACCTGTTGTCTCAATAACCGTATTTCAGAGAGGAGTAGTGACGTCTCTGTCCCTGCGGACGGCTTTGGTCTGACATCCAGAACATTTTCAGTGTCAATATTCACATGCTCGGGATCGACGGTATCAGGTGAAAGATCCATCCGCGGACGCTTCTGGCGTAGAGATATGTTTGAAGTGTCTGGTGAACCCTGAAGTGCTCTTTGTATGTCCGGCTCTGATTGAACATGTACAATATTTACTACGTCTGCTGTCTTCGGTGGTGTGCGTCCTATGCGTGGCATAGTGCAATATTACTCCAGGCAGATAGTTTTAAACAAAAATACAGGAGTCAGTAAAAAAACACAAAAAGTCAATAAAAATACAAAAAGTCAAATTTGTGTCACTCAGGATCGAAAGCGCGGCCAAGAGAGTAGTAACACCTCCACAGCCAACGCGCCACGATGACGACTACAAAATAGTTCGAATTAGTCAGTCTTTTGTAATTTTGAGTACTTCTCAATAACTCGGTGTTGATGGGTGCAAAGTCCAGATCTTTGTTTACCGGACAGTTTGTCGTTAGATTATTTTGAATTAGTACTACTTGTTGAACACTTTTTAACGTTTAGCACATAATTACACAACAAAGTCAGCAAATTTGAACACAGTTCAAGAGGGTTTCAACTAGAGAGTGTTTTGGTATGCAGTAGTCACTATTATGATCACTTTTTCACCACTACTTGAATAAAATTTGCGGAGCTACTGAGTAACACGTATGACTTGCAGAATTGCAAAATAACCACGATGACCACTTTTTTTGGGTTTGTCGCATTTGACCTAGAGTAGGTATTTAATGTTTATGCTTACATTTATACTACTATACCTATAGCCCGAACTTAATTTTCCTTATCACAAAATTATAGGCTTCACATACGATTCTCTTTTATGGTTTATTCATTTCTGGTGTTGTTAAAGCGAGACTGCCACCTCTTATGAATTCTAAAAGATTTTACATGAACTTAGGTTATTTGTACTGTAGCTTCAAATTGACGTTCGGTTCGTTATTTAAGAGCGTTCATCCAAAAAGTTAGCAACGTCGCAAATAGCTTTCAAATATTTACCTATTTTGATTAATTTGGCAATATTACTGTATGGAAATAAGAAATATTGCTAACTAAGTGAACTAAAATATTGATTATGAAAACAACAACAAAACAGCGAAATATTTGATAGCTATTTGCGACATTGCCGACTTTCTGTATAAACGCTCTTAAGTTAATGCTCTCTAAGGGTAATCTCTGCTCTAAGGGTAATGTTGCAGTTTGACAATTACCCCCTTCTTTTTGTACTGTTTCTTGCCGCTTTCTTGGTACCTGCTATAGTTGCATTACCTGCTACCTCTCAACACTTAATCCATTGCCATAAACAAACCCCAGCTATGCGTGAGCGCCGTCAAAGAGCCGACGCCGCGATATTGAACATTTTTGTACCGACTGATTAAAATAATGTTCGTAATTTTGTGATACTCTTCCCTTCATTGTCTCTTTGATGTCACTGCGATTTTGGATGAAATTCTACGTGGTTTGACGCTGGTGATTTTTTTTTTGTTGGATCCTCTGGATTAACATATATTTCAGTAAATAGCAATCAGCCTCGCTATAGTATTAAGCATGCTGAATGGCTAATATTTTTAACGCGGCATTAAGCAATTCTTACGTAAGTTGTTCTTGCTGGTATGAGATAAGAATCAGCATTCTCATTTGTGTTAATGATAAATAGTAAGAGTATAATATAAAAAGAGTCACACTTTGGATTTATGTGAACACATAAACCCTAAAACTTCTTGAACTTTTAGGTATTCTTGGGTTCAGAAGGCACGGTATAATTATTGTACGTTGACCTGTAGGTAAGATGATCGACAGCTGTTTATTTACTTTGAAATAAGTTCAGGTTATCCCGGAGTAAGTAAAAGCTTCAGCTTACACCTACTTCAGGATAACTTGAACTTAGAATTCGCTGTTCCAGGAAGCTAAACAGTGATTTAACTTTACTTGCTAGTTTGTTAAGGTCAAAATCTTACAAAATAATTTTGGTCTCGTCGTGAATTTATTGACACTTTATATACTTGTTCCATTCTGATAAGAAAACATAAACAACCTTTTTTCTTTTTGGGTGGTAAATTATCAAATAACAGAAGTTATTTGATAATTTACCACCCAAAAAAGTAAGAGTCTGACACGCCCTCCCGCTCTGGGTGGAGCGGGAGGGCGTGTCAGACTCTTACTGACTAAAACCCACCCGTGTTCCTTCCGTTGCCTGTACGTTGCCAGGGGCCACAGTATCCCTTTCGGACTTTCCCGCAACCTCGGCAGGCATCGGTCCTATCGGACCCCTTCACTTGCTGACATCTCTTTGAGGCGCGCGTGGAACACAACGCGCCGTCGACCCGGGCCTGGTCCTTATCGGACGGCGAGCTACCCATTGCTCACCGTCCGCAAACATAACCAAGCTTCATTTTCTATTTCTACTTACTATAATAACCCAAGCTCAAACTTCATTACATACCTACACGTCTGCTTACCCCCCTATCCTTCACAAGAGTACCAATAAAAGCTCTCAAAAGTACGACAAAATCAGTTTTCCTACCGACACCATCACTTATTAGATTTGCTCGACATCGAGGCTCATCTACTGTCTGTAAATAAGGTACTAGTGGGCGAATCCAATTCCTTTTCAAAGTACCAGGTATCGGTAACTTTGGATTACCATAATGGAAAAGTTGGGAGTAGTGGAGGTACTCAATTTTGTAGGGTGTTTTGGAGTTCGGTTAGTAGGTGGTTATCTCCTGAAAACTCTCTGTTCATTCATAGTAAAACTGTAAAATCATGTGCAATTAATAAATGATTATAAAAAATGCCGGTTTATTTTAGTGTTTTATCCTGGATCACATAATTGAATACGTGGCTTTCTTAAAGGGCTCAGCATATGATTAAATAAATGATTGATATTGGTGAATTTATGTGAGTGAAATTGTACCGACTGTACCTAATACTTTCATCACAAGTTAACTCCTGATGGTCCGGAGGTTTATTAATTCGCTTCTCAGCTGCCAGGTTACAGATTCACAACCTAGTAATTACGAGTAATTTTAATCTACGATAACACAAACTTATGTTTAAGAATAAAGTCACAAGGAAAAGTAATTACGAGTAATTTTAATCTACGATAACACAAACTTATGTTTAAGAATAAAGTCACAAGGAAACTTGGACTAGTTTATTGGATACCTAAACCAGTAAGCATGGAGTTGAATGGTTCTTCGTTCTCTATTATGAGGACTTTCCTTTTGCTTCAACAGCGGGACAGATACAGACTAATAATATTTTTATATACAACTTCCAGAGTTTCATGGCTCGCAATAAACATTTTTGATGGTGTTGACCATACTTATAAAGTAATCCACTTTCCCTTTTATTTCTGTAACTTGGCCGGAATAATAAGCAGCTGTACTTAGGGCGAGCTATCCGTCAAGTTGTATCTACAAAAGTGGGTAGTGATGATAACCTTAGGATTAATACTTACATAGTGTCAAAAGGTTATCAAAAGGTGAAACAGAAATTGTGAAAATAGAAACTTGAAAGGTATTCTATTGCTTAATTTACACCAATAGTAGGTCCTTCACATCAAAATCTTTTACTAGTGACCCGCCATTGCTTCGCACGGGAGCAATTTTCGAAATTGGCAACATGGCGAAACATCGAGATTTCAGTGCCATAGTGGTGCTATATTTAGTTAAATACTTTATTTTATTCACATAAACCATGGTATAAATCACATCAAAATCCATTGCGAAGTTTAGAAAAACTAAGAGTTCACATAGACAGACACGATTACCAGTCTGTGTTTTGATTGTAACAGTTACACAAATGACACAATACGATTGGCTTACAACGTTGTAGGAACTCTGGTAACAGAAAAAAAATAAAATGTCATATAAAACCTGGAAATGCGAGCAGTAAGTTAACGGAACAAGCGCAAACTAGGACAAACTGCTCCTACATATGGACAAAGTGCTCCTTTGTTTGAGGACCAACCTTTCCTGGACAAAACTGGCATATTGTACGGGTCAAATGGATTTTCAATGGGTAAAACTATGACTTGTATGAATGATCGTGTACAGAAAACAGGAGAAAAGCTCAATAACAAAGGCACAGGGTATGTTTTTTTTTTGCGGTCTTTAAGTACCCATGTACTGTTTTGACACCTCTATAATATTTTCTGTCTCTTTTGTCTATGAGTAAAACTGACAGTTTAGTCGCTATTCAAAGTATAGGTCCATTTTTGGATCAAGGTCACCCTACATAAATATAGGATATATATGTTAGAATGGCTAGCATCGCTATTTGATATCGATATCCCGAGAGACGAGGCTGTCAAAATAAGTTTACGGTTGAAGAACAACAGTTGGCTAAACCGATTACTATCTCGGGATTTAAAAAATACATCGTCCAACCAAACATGACAGTACAAGGTACAAGTGAAAGCTAAAATCATAAGGTTGCTTGTGCTGCTTGTCTGTCATCCGTGTAACCTATTTAGGGGTTGAAACTAGTCCGGGCAGCGCCATAAAATATTTATGAGGGATGCCGGGCGCAGGCAACGCACGCCCCGAGTTTTAAAGGAGAATGTTGATTTTAATTATTTTGTTGCTGCTTTTTTTTAATGTGGGGGTGAACACAATGTAGGGGGTGAAAATAAGGGCCAAGTATTGTGTGATGTTAAAATTTGCAGAACTGTAAATTAGGTATTGGTTTGAGAGCCTGTTTAATAAAGGGTAAGCCAATTTTGTAGTGTTTTGAGCTCAAAGAAACACAAAGAAAATATTTCATGGAACAGCTTTTCATATATACCATAGAGTCTACTTGATTTACTACTCTGTTTTCACCATAAAACGGATGAAGTTCTTATAAGCTTTTAAACTGAGAACTTAATAAGATGTATTTAACAAATTTTATCTCCTGAAACAACAATGTTTAGAAAACTTTGAAAAATAGGAATAACCTTTTCACTCACATCACATTTGCGACGGTGTATCCCCATTTCTCTCCCATCAATTTTCCCTTCTACCCATAGAATTTCCCCCACATACATACACACGAAATAACTCACACACACAACACACAATATGATTAATTTGAGTGTTGTTACGTTGCGTCATAACGTCGTATTAGCATACGTCAGTCCGGCGTGTGCCGACAATCTATTAAACGAAAAAACTGCCCCCGCTACGCCGTGGATACGCATACAATATTTATGAGATATTCTGCCAGCGAGATGAGATGTAGCACAAGGCATAAGCCGCAGGCGATTTACGTAACTTAATTTCTATCTTTTATCCGTGATTGCCATGGATAAAATCATTCGGTTCTTTGTTTAATTTATTGGTAAAGAGTCGTTGAGTCAATCTGTCAAGCCTTTTCCCAACTATGTTGAGGTTGACTGCCAGTCTTAACCGGATGTAGCTGAATACCAGTATTTTACATGGAGCGACTGCCTAGACAGACTCGAGATTCTGACAACCCGTAATGACAAGATCTACGAATGACAGCCGGCACCAACGAGGCACGGAGGAGTAAAGATGGTCACCCATCCAGGTACCAACCCCGGCAAGCGTAGCTTAACCTGTTGGATCGACCCGTGTGGCTGTAGTTGCTTAGCCACGAGCGCCTCAATTTTCATATTTGACCCCGAAATTATGTACATAATTCAGTGTCCTATTTATTCGCACTATATCCCGTAAACTTGGACCCCTCCGTTGAAGTGGTCTCGGATTAAAGTTGGGTCAGACACGATCCGTCTCGGGAATCATGATCCACAAGTAAATCTCCCAAGTTGACTGAAAACTCCCCGTTTATTACTACAAGCTAGATTATCTGAGATAACTTGGTGTGATTTTTGGATTTAGTTAAGCTTAAGATTTGACTTTATTTAAGTTTTGGCTGAATGTGATAGACTTGTTTGAATACGAAATAAAATATAATTTATTATACTTTGTTTCGTATTCAAACAAGTCTATTTTTCAAAGATTTCAAAACGTTGTTGTTTCAGTAGATAATATTTGTTAAATAATTAAGTCCTCAATTTAAAAGCTTATTAGAACTTCATCCGTTTTCTGGTGGAAACAGAGTAGTAAATCAAGTTGATTCTATGGTGAATATGTAAAGCTGTTCCATGAAATATTTTCTTTGTGTTACTTTGAGCTCAAAAGTTCAGGCTCAGAACACTACAAAATTGGCTTACCCTTTATTGTTAAACAGGCTCTCAAACCAATACTTAATTTACAGTACTGCAAATTATAACATCACACAAAACTTGACCCTTATTTTCACCCCCTACACTGTGTTCACCCCCACATTAAAAAAGCAGCAACAAAATAATAAAAATAAAAATTCTCCTTTAAAACTCGGGGCGTGCGTTGCCTGCGCCCGGCTAATTAATAATACTAAACTTAAAATATTGCTTTATCTCGAGATGTTTAAATAAGACTTATTGCTTTGTCTACTGTTACCTGCCTATTAAAATTAAACTAGAGTGCAGAAAAAAATAATTATAATTATGACAATGACTGTCATAATCAATAATAAATTCAGGATTAATATTTCTTACAACTTTGGGGACCTGATTTTCTTCCGGATACTATGAAAGTAAAGCAAAAAGGTTAAGCTTTTAACAAAAAAAAAAGGTACAAAAACCCTATAAAAAGACCCATACGACTACCGTAAAACAAATAACACATAATAATTCCCCTTTACACAACACACTTTCACGACGTCAACTTGAGGAATAGGGGTAGGCACGCATTAAATTAATAAAGTAAGGTGCACAAAATAAAAGGACGGGTCCGGTGCCGTATTAATATAACGGTTTCGAGTTGCATTCACACCGTTGTGTAGCACAGGTGTGAGGGACATCGGAAAAATATAATCTAGTACCATGGACGAATAAAAAAAGTCAGACGTATTCTCGCTAACAAGAAACTGTGTCACTCAAGTCGGCCAGCTCGCTGTACGTATAGGTAAATATTTATGTGTGAATGTTGACATTTGCGTGACTATTGGCTGTACAACTAATGTGTGAATGTGTGCGTGCCGGCCTGCGTACAGCGAGCTGGCCGACTTGAGTGACACAGTTTCTTGTTAGCGAGAATCTGTCCGACTTTTTTTGTTCGTCTATGTCTAGTAGGTACTGTGTTTTGATTATTTTGGCGTTAAAATCAGATAGAAGTCAAGATTAAATTATCTTTTGGAAAAGACACGCTACATCTTTATATTAGAGCCTGTAACTTGATAGATTTGGCAGCTTAATCTTCAGTGTTCAAAATGCCTTTTTGCCTTTGCATTTTCTCAATTTATTCGTGATAGTCTTTAGATTTAGAAGCTTCTCAATGCAAAACAAACCCATTTTTAAAATCCTACGATTGACAAATCACTACCTCCATTCAGACCGTAAAAACCATTACCACAGCATACCAAGCGACGCAATCGAACCACAGGCTATCCATTACAGACAAAACACTGACGCACAAGTTACACGTCCATGTAACCACGGCCATGTATAGGCATCTCGTATTTTACATCCAGATGTCCTCGGTTACGGGTTGTTACAAGCCTGCGTTGTGCCGATAAAAAATAACTGTTCCCTGGAACAGTTATTTTACGCGGTATGTTGTTTTTCGGAGTTCCCGCGTTATTAGGTATGCTATTATTTTGACGCATTATGGAGAAAATTAAGGAGGGATCGTATGGTGATGGGAGACTTATACAAGTATCTATGTATTTTTTTTGGGAGCAACTTAGAAAGGAATCGTCACTTTAAACATCTTATTTTTATGACAATTTGTAATATTCTAATGTATTTTATTGTTTGTTTCAGGTAAGGCATAGTGTTTATCAACAGCAGTTCAGAAAAATAATGAGACCATGTAAGTGCAAGACTTACTAATATATAACCATTGTTTCGCTAGAAATATATCGAATGAGAAAGTGAAGTTGCCTTTGCATACAACGCCGCAAGAAATGCAAAGATTTTAAACTAAGACGCACTATGTATATTTCTAACAATTTTATTTATATCGGTTGAAAGGGGGATTGAAATGTGTAACTCACCCCCTCCACGTGAATAAACTTAAATTCGCCTTAAATATTTTCGTCTAAAAAAGTAATCCAAGGGCAAAGTTGTCTAAAAAAGTTTTTCTTAGAGAAAGTTAGAGAACATCTAAATCCGAAGTGCGAAATAAGATAGCTTTATCACGAAAAACGTGTAACTGTTTCACGTCATTCTAAACACATGCCTAGGAAAGTACGCTCACAATATCGTGTAGTCATCAGTCGGTAGCCGACATGACTTCATTAAGCCACTCGAGTAAGCCCGGCCATGGTCGGGGTCACTCGGGTTTACCCGTTGACGAGGAGTTAGGGCTACAGGACGAGGGTTACAGGCTTGCATTTGTTAAAGAATTTGAGAAAGGGTTTCTTAATTATGGGCTTTGTAATAATGTTGTAATTTTCCGATCCTTTGCTTCTGGGAAAATAATGTATTTCTTATAGTCTAGCAGCACAGACATTTGCAGCTTTTCCTGCAATCTGTTATAAACTCATCTATGTAAATTATCCTGACAGTGTTCCATAGGAATGCCACGGCGACGACACTCTTCTTCAGAGACCCAATGTACCTAGTTTTTTCTTATAATTCATTGAACAAGCAGCTAAATAATCAACGATGCCTAGAACTGACTGAAAATTAGATTCTTACAGTAACGTAATAAGGCCGTCATTTTATTCGTCAGTGAATTTTTACTATAGCATTACCAAACTATTTAATAAAAACCTTCAATCAAACCGCTGGATCTAGAAGCATGACAGAGTTCCTTTTGTAACGAAGGTGAGCACTAAAGAGGGATTTTTTATAATTCAGCCTCGTTGTATAGTTCAGGCCTTTAAGTTTGTATGGAAATTCGTCATGTTTGCCGATGGCAAATCCCATCAAGCGCACGGCTTATAACATAAGAAACTTGATTATCATAGAATCAAAACTGCCAAAGAACCGGCACCTTTATTTCTGTCAAACTCAAATAATCAAAGTCCCATATCTCCGTACACCCAGTTATTAAGGCCCGCGTACACGACACTAGCGTCCGATGCAATTGAGCAGTACATGTACTCACTGGGGACCGCTGATTGGCTCCTGGATGACGTCATGCGCCCGTGTGTGCCCGCAGTGACGCGAGCGGCTAAATTAAATGTGGTGGATTTGTGTGATGTTGGGGTCAAGGATTAAAAGTCAAACTGATAGGCACAGGGCCTAAGGCTAAATATGGCACATTTTGAGCGTTACCTAGAGATCTACAAAACCAGCCTCTAAATGTTGATGTGCTATATTACGGCTGGGAACTGTCCAGATTGACTGATTGACAGGCAATGCAATATCAAGTTCTAGACCACCGAACAATCTTTACAAACAGCAAAGATTGTGTCTAATGGTAGATAGATAAAATATTCTTTATTATGAACACCATAAAAATAAAATTGTGATCACTAGCAAAAGCTGATATATTTAACTTTATCAAGAAAAAGTGAGTTTCCTCCTCATCTTCTTCATTTTGCCGGAGACTAGCCCACTGCAATCTGCGTCGTTGACGTTGCCGTAAATTCAGAGGTGCTCGCCAACACCTCCGAGCTCGTAGACCAGTTTAGTGTGAGCAATTTCGAATGGTCTGAGTGCTAACTTCAAGTCCAGACGCGGCTCGCACTTCTACTTTTATTGTAGTGGCGTTGATTGTTGTTTCACGGGCTGCCAGCAATCTGATATAGCGCTTCAGAGCAGCAGTCAGAACACTTGGGCCACCACTGCGGGGTAGGTCAGCTAAATTATAGATGCCGTGGCACCTTTCTTCCCTCAAAGTTACAATTCTTGCTCGTAAAACTTCTGATAATCCTCTTGGCATTTTATCAATAACAACTTTCCTTGAAAAAATATTATAAATCCGTTAAAATTGACTAAGTCAGATGTCTGAATGAGCGTAAGCTTGGATTGAATTTCTTTTTATATGGAAAAAAAATTGAATTTGTTTTTTTGGCTTTGTATTCTAATTCTATGTTTTTAAGTAAATAATCTAAAAAGACGTAGAAATTATAATAGTCACAAAAAAAAAAGATTTTTCAAACGGATCGCAAACTTATTTTGATGTGTGTATATTTTGAGAGTACCTATGTTACAATGTCAAACTTCAGTTTACACCTGAATGAGGTGTCAGTAATAAGGTAATTGAGTACCTTACCTAAAAACGACGAAACCTTACATAAAAATATATCACTTTTATCTTACGTAAATTGAAAAAGATAAATGTTGCCCGCCCACGAAATATTTATAATACCTAAATATTTTAAAATGTTTTCAACTATGAAATATGAGACAAAAACATTATACAGCATTATTCATACTTATCATTTGTAGTATAAAAACAAACTTCCCTGTCAGGCTCACCTTTTTTTCCAAGCATTTTCACCCTTATGTCTCGAAAGTTAAGGTGTTTTTTACATTTTACCAGTTGAGAATATATATTGTTGTTAGACCCTACTCTGAGCATCCCGCAAATGAGAGTTGTCACCTGTGATACGTAAAAATAGAAATATGTAGCGACAGCAGAAACGTTCCACAAAGTTTATTTTTGTCACTTCATCTTTGCCTTGTTGAAGCTCTTTCAGGAGCTCTTTTCGTGTCAATAAGTTAGGAGCTGGAATAGATTTATAGCTTTTTAATAATGTAGGTGTACTTATCGTAGCAAAAATACGATATCTACGTTGGTTTTGATAATGTGCTACTCAGAGTTCTTAGTAAGAAATTACTAAATTAAAACGAGCATTATCGCTCATCCCATCGAAGGAAAAGTTATTAAAACAATATTTCAACTACCGGGAAGCATACTACAAAAACCTACCTGAAAAAGCACAACGTTCAATTTCAGTGTAATAAGCCGAGTTGATAACACTTTAGATTTTTACTTTACTATACACACGCAACAACGAAAAAATGCTTTCAATTATTTTTTCTTTTTGTTTTCTATTTCACACAGGTTACCATCATTGGCTATGCATACGTGAAGTTGATTACATTTTAACACCTATTTCACTTTTTGTACTGCTCGCATTTTTTTGCTAACCGTCCTTTGTAAGCGGGTATTATGTAAATTGTCTATTACAAGCAATGAGCTGCACATTTATACGTAGAAGTTTGACAACACCCTGTGAATGTGAGGTGAAACAGATTGTCGAGGGGTGAAATATGTGTATGAAGGTTTTTGGGGTTGAAATTCTTGTTAACAGAGAGATTGAATCCAAAGTTTTTTTGTTTACACCGTTGGCTTTGTTATTGTTCTGCGGAAAAGCGTCGGTTTGAAGTTACTTTGCTTTTCCTACGGTGCTATTCACTTGTGTTTAATTTTACTTCTCTGCTAAATATCATCAGAATTAGCTTTTCTAGCAAAGTTCAAGTAATTTCAGAAAAAACAACATAATTTATTTTTAATATCTGGGCGAAGAGCTCGGGTGAAAATAGAGAAAACGAATTGTTCCAGATCGACTGAATCGAATTCCTATCTGGATCGATTTTTGCCCAAGTAAACCCGTATAATGCAACTTTCATCGAAATTGTTAGAGCCGTTTTCGAGAACGTGATAACAAATATATATACAATTAGCGCCCCTGCTTCGCACGGGTGCAATGTGCTGATGTAAACGTCAACATCCCAATGTTCATACGGTTAAAAACAAAATGCAGTATCAAACTGCCAAGAAACTGATGATCCCAAATTATACAGTAACAAAATACATACAATTAAAAAAACAAAAGTGGTTTCGTTGAACTGGATATAATATGAACAAAATGGTGAGTCCTTCTCCATTGGTGGAGTTTAGACATCCAAATACTTTTTATTAAGTCAATTCATAAATTAATTTCAATAATCGCAGTTCCTTAATAGCCGAGGATAGGTCATTGACCCCTGTAAGTCATGGTGCCACGCCGCGTGCCGTCAGCCATAATTATTTTGCTGCGCGTAATTTTAAATCTGTGATATCTTTTATTTATAGTTATCATTTAAATGATTTTCACGACTTGACAAAACGTCAACTTTCAGTACTACGTTTATGTGTAATATAAAATAATTATATATAAATATAAACTTTCCGGAATACATTCTCTAAGTGATGTTGAAAACCTCATCAAAATCCGTTGCGTATTTTAGAAGAACAACGCGGACATACAGACTAACGCGAAAAGCGACTTTGTTTTATAATATTTAGAGATATACAAATATTACTCATTTGGTAGTATAGGAATCACGGCTGGTGTTGCCCTAGGCTTCAACCCCAATCTTTCAAAAATAAAAAGTCAATGCCAAAGTGACTACGTTTCATCACTCCAAACACTCGCGACACTCCAGACTGGTCCATTACAAATGCATTTGCACTCTATTGTAAATTATACAAAAAACACCTTTAAACCAATCTACGTAAGGTTCGTTACAATCGCAATTTGACATTGTTTCTCGTACTGCAGGCAAAATTACTTTTACGGTTGGTTTACATGAAATTTCACTTTATTTTGTTCATGTTAAGGGGTACTGAGCCGCAATACCACATGTATTAAAGCTCAGTATATTCGGTGTCTCATCACATAGTTGTCTGTCTGTCTGCGTGACAAATTGTTACCAGGGAACGATTAATGGTATTATGATGCTTTGTAGATTTATGATCTGATGTAAGATAATGGAAACTGATGTATGGCGTTTTGAGTGTACCTACGTGAGTGCACTGTGACTACATCGTTGCAAGCGCGACTACTAAGCGTAGGGTCCTGGGTTCGATCTTCGGACAGTGTCATTAGGTTTTCTAATTGCAAAATGCCCAGTAGCAGCCCGAAGTCTGGACTTGCGCAAAAATGAACTTCATATATGATATATGTATGTATATATGATATGATAGGCAATAGACGATCGATGATGATCAATAGATGTTCGATAGAGTAGTCACTTATTAAATGCAGATAAATCTAGTAAGTAAGCCCTTATTAAATGTATTATTATTATTACGTCTCTTGACATTTCTCGGGACCCTGGGATCGTACGAGGGGCCGAAATCAACTCGCAGAGGCCTGTTAGACGTTTTTAATGATATGAGGTGTTATTATTATTATTTGGTAAGCCACACTAGCAGCTAGGTAGCTGATGCGTGTTTCAAATAGCTCGGAGATGTGTCATCGGTTCAGTCGGTACCTACTTGAACCTGTGTAGTGTGAGAGCCGTCACAACATTTTCCGGGAGCCTATTATTCCGTATATGATTAAATAAAACACCACTTCGATCGTTGTCTATATTTACACAAATCCTAATTTGCTTCATTGAAATAGAATTTTGGTAGGTTCTTCTCCAATTCGGTGTCACTGATGTCAGTGGACTTTGTGTCCGAATCACTAAGTGACTGAACTGATGAATCCGAGTCGCTCGTCAACGCTACGCTGTAGTCATAGAAGAAATGAAAATTATACGGACGTAGGCCTTCCCTTGTACCATTGAGACATCGATGATCTGCTATCTTGGTGAACACTGCCGAAAAATACAGAGATACATCATGAATCAAACGGGAAATAAAACAATCCGAACAAGATTTTACACTGCTGATGATAACCTTTAGCATCAGTAATCGCATATGTGTTCCCTTTTGTGGACCAATACTTATTGTAACGAAGAGTTTGCTTTTTCTTAAAACTTCGAAACTGTACGTACGCTGGATTTCTTTTTGCACCAAGCTAAGTAGAAACCAAAGTTAGCAAGCTTATTATATTATCCAAAAAAACCTGATACCCACTAGTGCCATCCTGGCAGTTCCTGTAGTACATCATGCAGAGGCTCTTGAACGACCTCCTAGCCCGCTGGTAAGCCCCGCAGATCCAGCTGATGGAAGGGTTTCGCCATTTGACCTGCATATCCTCCGGGCATTTTGTGCACTTACGATGCCATTTTCGCCTAAAATTAGATATTTGATAGTAGGGGGACCTTGGATTTCGCTATCTCAATTAATGATCAAAACATTATGGTAGAACATGTAGTAACTACATGTAAAACTTTCCGTTATAAATATAATTTTTATTTTTGACTCTTGACTATAAAATCTTATTTCTATCTCTAATATATCTTCATACCATCCTTTGCGCTCGACAGATGATTTAGGCTCTCGGTCCTTTTTTTTCTTCTTCCTAGGTTTCTTTTTTCCATCACTATCCTCTGACGAGGATTCCGTAAACACCACATTTAAAGATTCTGACGCATCTCCACCTGTTCCACCTGTTAACAAAATAAGAGTAGGTAGTAGTATTGTAACTAACTGTAAAGCAAAAGTCAAATACGCAGATCCGATGCCATTCCAGAGAATAAATCTGTAATTTCAATATCCTCCAAACCGGAGCAACCCAGCTTGGCAAGATATTAATCGTGCTAGTACTGTACCTGTCCCGGTCGAGCACTTTTATGAAAATCTCTTTTTCTAATATTTTTGAAGTGGAAACTTCTTCAGGCACGTTGAGTGATTTTTGGTAGAGGGTAAACTTACGGATTCACATCATGGCGCGCCGTAGTACTGTTATCTAAAATATAGATGGTGCTAATACCAGTTTTAAGTTTTCACTTTTGTCGGCAGTCTGACTGTTCCTATTCCCACTGCCACAAACCAAACTGACCGATCGAATCACATTCGCCTGTACAATTTGCTTTCTCCGTGAGCGCTAACCTTACGCATTACTATTTCAAGACCTGTAAATATTCTGTAGGTATCCTTACCAACTGAATCGCTATCGGATGACGTGGACTTTTCTTTGCGTCTTCTTGTTTTGATACCATTTAAATTAATATCATTGTCTTCTACTAAAGTATCGTTGAATAGAAAGGCTGTCACGGTTTGCGCTATAAGAGAAAGTGGTTTATTATCTTCTTTATATACGGGCTTAGTCTTAGTAAAAATTAACTGTCCCATTTCAAGGCAGTCTTTCTACACCTATTGTCGTGTAGCGACGACACGACCCTACATGCTATTAGTATCTCATTAAAACTGAAAAGTTCCCACATTAGTAATACTTAAATGATTAAATCAATTTTCTTGTCAAAAC
The DNA here is from genome assembly GCA_949128155.2 of Xanthia icteritia. Classification (NCBI taxonomy): domain Eukaryota; kingdom Metazoa; phylum Arthropoda; class Insecta; order Lepidoptera; family Noctuidae; genus Xanthia; species Xanthia icteritia. Next base: position 18,888,750 of record OX421952.2, on the reverse strand, counting down.
TTTTTTAAATAAGAAAAACTTACCTAAAATCAATACAAGTACAATGTAAGCAACCCGTCGCATCATGGATCCATGCTATTCATTTCATAACCCTTTACAAAACATGCGTAGAAACCCATAAATACATACCATGGCGGATTGATATCCATTCGATTTGGTTTTATGATTGCAATTTTACTTTTTCATTTTGTTTTTATGCGTTATGTTGTGTTATTTTTATTATTTTCACACTCTAAAATCACATCTCCACGTCATACTGTTTTTAAAATCTTAAAAAACATCGACGTGTCTGTCATGTGACATGTCATATGGTTATCTGTTTCTTTAAATTCCTAACATGAACGCAACAAATATGCATAATTTCCCCTTTTATTAAATGGATCTACCAAATTGCTTCTTCTTGCTCATTGTTTTCGAGAATGCTAATGCCCAAGTTGAAATCAAAAGCTGAATTCAAGATGGTATCTACATACGTTTATATACGAATCTATCATCATGGATATCATTTCCACGGTTTATCGGTGTTGTTACCGAAAGTGTACTTACTCAAAAAACCGGCTTAAAACTACTGCACAGTGACGAACATCAATCTAAAAACACTAAGAAAACTATATTTATGGTCGATATTTATGCTCGTAACTGTATCTACTTATATGCACGTAGAATTTATCTCGAAGGGTGAGGTGATTAAAATAAAAGACTTTATTATCAACTTATTTTACTATTCACATTCATATCACACTCTGTAGTGGTAGAACCAGGTCTTGCCGTGATAGGGGTCATCCTTGCATTTGTGTTCATATAACTTCACGAACACTGGAAATGTTAAAACAAACTTTGAACTCCAATTTTGCCGAGAGGAATGCTGTCTTTCGAATACTTAAAAAGCAAAATATCCGTCTATATCTGTCCACTCTTCCAAGTTGCGCCAATACTTAATTATTTTACTTTTTTTACTTATTCTTTTTTTATATGGAACTACTATGTGACTACTTGTTTAGTTCATAAAGAGACAAAAATCATGGAAATCTCTGTAATACTAACTGGTCCCATCCTGGCAGTTCCTATACCTCATCATGCATTCACTCTTGAAGGTCCGCCTGGCTCGCTGGTAGCTGGCACAGATCCACTTGATGCCAATGTTTGTGTACTTCTTTAGCATGTCATGGATACATGGAGTGCACGTCCGGTACATCGCTGTACTGGACAAGGAAAGTTATTACTTGGATTATAAAGTTCATTTTTATATAAGTAGCCCAAGTAAGATAGATTTCAATATTTTGATAATCTAGGATCTAGGAGATCTCGGTGACACTGAATACAAAAATACCTTATATTAGAAATAAGAATTAAAAAAGATAATCTTACGCTCGTTTCCTCTCGCTTGTTTCTTTAGAGGAGCCAGTAGATGTGCCTGAACTTGTTTCAGAATATTTTGATAATTCACTGAAAATAATAATAGTAGCTTAAAACTTTTAAAATACAGTTACATGTAGCAATTCCTTGTCTGTATTATTATGACGAAGTTGAAAATAGTTTAACAATAGTTTTAGTTCATAGGAATGATTGTTGCCTGGAAGAGATCTCAGTAAGCGATAAGGCCGCCCATTATATATTTTTTAGTGTATAACTTTTTCTTTTTGTAATGTATAATCTGGTGTATAATAAAGTTTAAATAAATAAATAATAAATATTCCTTTAGGCAGCCTACATTTAGGAGATATAAAAACAAACAATACTAGTTTAATGTTGATACTGGTAGATGGAAATTTCTTTTTACGATGAGTGTTGCAACAAGCGACTTAGAAAAAAAAAGCTTATTTGGAACAACTTAAGTTTACAATTAACAAAGGAAAACGAAGATAGCCACAAAAGTAAAATACTGTGGCGCAGCTGTCAACGCCCAACCAAAAATATGTACAAAGACATTGTTCCAGACTTCCCCAAGAAAGTTAATTAATAATTAAAAGAAGATTTTTTAATTTTTTGAAAAGAGTAATGATGAGAATATCTTCTATGTGGAGGTTACTATGTAGTATAAGTGTAGAGTGGAGGTGGGGTGAAGTGTGTATGCATGTGTGTGTGTGTATGTGTGTTTACCTTGTTATGTTACCATAAGTTGCTCAGTTTCTTCATAAGACAAGGATTTAAGCCAGTCAGTCACTTTTCTCTTCAGTAGACTTTTAGTCATAGGGTAAATATTAAATGTATTTATGTAATTGTAAAGTTTAGAGCTGGTGTGGTTGAAAGGGCGACTAACCAACGCTAACCTGCAGCGCTCAGTCTTACAAACTATGTCGGCACGCCGTTTTTTTGTTGGGGGCTGAGGGTCGTAAGGCAGAAGCAGGTGTTTCTTAAAAACTGTTTATAGGATCAACAACTGTCCCACTGTGAGGACCTCACAAAGTGAGTACAGTTCGGAGGTCAGAAATCTAAGGTTTTTTTGAATGTGCAAAAGAATGTGCGGGAAGCATAGCATGCAGTAATAGTTAAATATTTATAACACTTTGGGTCTACACTCGTCGGTGCAATGGTTAATATTTATGTCACCGATAAGAGAGATAATTTTGAATTTCCCTAAATGGTGGACCAACATATCTAGACTGTTTAGAAATGGATTTGTGTCTTTAACCGAGAGTGATCTGTATACCGCGACAACTGCGAACTTATCAGAGAATTTCAGTAACAGACAGCTTGCGTCATTAACCGATGGAGTTTCGAATGAATATTGCAAATCCTTTCTGACATTAGCAACTACTCCATCATTCTGGTTTTTAAAAGAAGTGGTACTTGTATTGTAGCCTGATAAGGGGGGCTGAGCAAATGTCCAAATAGGACATTTGCTCAGCAAACATTCAGACAACAAAATAACATCCAGTGACTCAATCTACCTAATAATAATAGTAATAGTTTATCAAAGTTACACTTAATGCTACGAATATTGACATGTATGATTTTAAGTGTATGCTCTGGTTTTCTGAGAAACTTAGCACTGGACTCCAGAGAGCAGACGAAACATTCAAAGACCAAAAGTTTTTAAAAACGAATAAGTGAAAGTACTTGTAGGGTCAGCTCGAGGCTTATATCTGAGAAGTGCATGGATTTAAATTTATTTTCAACAGACCTAGTTTTGTTTAAAGATGCTTCAAGGTTGGGTGATATTATTTTACAGTAAAGAGCAAAACTATGTATCATATGATTGTAAAACTTATGAGATGTTGTAATATTTCTTGAGTGCAGTAGTGGAGTTGTGTGTCGAGTAATGAGGTAGTGTACAATACATTGTTAGTGAACAAAATTAAGCTAAATAATTTAAACATAGATACATACAAGCGATAATAATAAATCAAAAACTGGTGAAACAGAAACCAGTAATAAACAATAAACGACAAAACGGGTAATATCTTTAGGTAATAAGAAACTGCAAAAGCACAGAAGTAGTTATCATCATTCTCCTGACGTTATTTCAATGTATTTCTGGTCGGTGCAACATGTCTTTCTCTTCCATACTCATAATTTCTATTACTCATCATCGCAGGAGCCCCAACCTTCTAAATACCTCATTATCATCCTCTTTCTAAATATATTATCATCTATCACACGGTCCATCCATCGTCTATTATTTTGGTCCTCCCCTACTCTTATAGCCACATTCGTACTAAAAACTTTCCTGACCATATTTTTCTCATACCTAAAAAGCACAGACGAAGTATGCTCCAATAATAAAATAAATATGTATTGCGATCACAAAACAATGACTAAATAGAAATAATCACCAACAAATCAAGAGTGTTTCAACTTGATCCCCAAGCAAGACTTGTGGACCTAACTCTGCTAAATATTTCGATAATGTCCGGTTATTGCTGAAGCCGCTCAAATAAGGGCTGACCGTGTAAAATGGCGTCGTTCCCCTGATTTATCTCATAGCGCACGTAAATAAATTATCTCATAAATAAGGCGGGGTCTTTTCGCTGAACTAGTACATTTTCCTTTGGCTAAATGAGCGATATGGGTCTTTTTGGGGTTTCAATAAGGTTCTACGTAGCAAACTTTAAATCTAAATCAGTGCAGTTAAAAATCTTATTTAATGCCGCAGAAAGGCGCGACGCAACACGGTGCGACGAAATTTTGATAGAACATTTTTATATGAATTTTTCATAAAATTGTCCGTCTTAAGTTGGGTCGCGCCTGATTAAGGGTCGGAGAGGGTTGAATAAAATGAAACTATAAAACAGCCTCATTGGCTTGGTTTGAAATTAGTATCTGCTGTATCACTACCACATTAAAATAATCGCAAAATCTTTCAAGAACTGCTTTGGCATATTTACATCTATGAATGTGGATGGTACTAAGAGTCGAAGAAGACCAAAGAAACGATGAACGTGTGAGAGTGCAACCCTAATTAAATTGTGATAAGAGCAGGAAGGTGATGATGATGCTTCAAGAAATCATTCATCCCTCTCTAGAGTGCTGAATGCCAGTGGGATAATGGCAGGAGGATGATGGTAATGATGCCTACTTACAGCGATTCACTATCATCTTTCTCTAGAGTGCTGGCCGGCTCCACAAATGAGTCTCCTTCGTAGTCGTAGAAGTTCGGGCCCCGATGCTGTGCATCATCGAACTGCGCCAGGTTATCCATCTCTTCCAGACGTGGCAGTTGGTCCAATGTTTGGCATTTTGACACTGGAAGTTTTTTTCTATATTTTTAAGGTAAGCTTAGATTTAGGCGCACAGATCACTTTTGTAAATTTTCTGCGCTTGGCTTATTAGGTACCTTTATTGTATTGTTGTCGTACCAACTGTTGAAAGCAATCTTGATTAGATTCACATATTTATTTTCCAATCCGGTTTTACTTTATCTCTTATCTTTATTATTGAGATTTAGGTTGGCTACAGATCGGCTATCGCTACCTATAAATACCGTTACTTACAAAATATCAACACATACAAGTTAGGGACGACCATAAGACAACAAATTATTCTATCTTATTTCTAGAGACGTTCCCAGTCTGCATACGAAAATTAAATCAAATATATCCAATAGTTTAATCACTATAGCTAGTCGATCGGCAAAATCCAACAAAACCAAATCACTTTTTTATTTATATGTTAGGATTTAATTTTTAGTTCCTAACTATTAAACTAAGGCTCCATTTCCCTGTTAGAGAAATAACAATACATTGCATCTATTATTATTTAAATCAAGATCATAGATTCATTCTGCGCTCTTATGTAGATTCATACAAAATTCATTAGTAGCCAGTAAGGTTATAATCAAAATGCGCATGCTATTAAGTGTTCGTACGATGCATGTGTGGGAATAATCATTTATTTCTCAAAATGGGGTAGGAGTAGTCACATAATCTTTTTTTTTGTGAGCTAGGCTGATTTAAGGTAAGTATTGAAATCTGTAGGAAAGTATCCAAGATAGCAGAAAAACAATAATAGTTTGAAAAATCCATAAGTGCATGCCTCATTATTCTCATACAAAAACAGAAAAAATATATATATAGACCAGGACGTTATTATTAGGTCCAGTCCAGTTCTGTCCTCCGTGGAACTAGTATAGTAAAGAATAAGTAAACGAGATAAAAATAATAATATTTTCTCCATCTCCTTTGCGTAATTTGCGATTTTTTTGTAAAAAACCGCATTGGCCATAGATTGTGGTCCAACAGACAACGGCTGTCAACTGCTGTCATGGTACGATTTTTTCGGTAAACTGATTTTGTGGTGCGTATTTCATAATTCAGTGAATATTATTTATAGGGTACAAAGTAATACAAATACAATATTAAAAGTGATATTATGGGATGTTGCTGTATCACGTATGGAGCGCAAAAATTAAGATATTTCCTTTGATCGGTAAGTAGCTTGTTTTTTGTTGCAATGTTATCAAATTATCACAGAAATAGATTCGTTATTTCTACCCGTTATTATCTGACCCGGAGCAAATTCGAAGCGTTTTTTTGTTACTTGTTTTCTCGTATTACTCGAATACATTAGATGTACCAGCAATAGGGACCGCCATATTTAAATGCATGTTCATTACTTACGTTACCACCGATTAAGGGATACCAGCGCCCGGCAAGATTACCCATAAATATATATTTCTCACTACTACATATTACAGTACATATTTCTCACTACTACATATTAATACATATTACTCACTTCTATCCACAGGATGGCCCGGTTAAGCAGCCGACAACCTCTTAGGTTGAGAAACGACGTACCCCTCATAAAAAAATGGTTTTTTGCAGAGTAGTCGGATTGGAAATACAGACTAGATCTAGTATTAAAACATAATTTATACATATTTGACGTGCAAAAGTGATTTTTCAGAAATTACAAAAAAAAACATACTCATTTATTTAACAATAAGTCATTGATAGATATTGAGGGGCAAACTTTTTCTTTAACATTCGATTTTTTGTTGATATGAAATAAAACTAAATTTTGCAACCTTATTTGTATTTTTACACAACAAAATGTTATCTTATATTTCGGTCCATGCCGGCTGTACGTACCGAACTGGAGAGTAGTTTACGTTCACGGTCAAATTTGACGAAAAACCATTAGTAGGTCATTGCAATGTTACTCTTATCTCATTGAAATAAAGTTTAAATTAGAATTATTGTCGTGAGTTGGATAAAGGTCTCTGCAATTGTTCTAATTTATAACTTACCTTAGCGAGATAAGAGTGACATTGCAATGACTTGCTAATAGTGTAACGTCGATCGTGAATATCCTACTTATGGGCTCAGACCGACATTCCCGTTGCCATGCCGCTACCAAAACACCGTCAGTATTTACATATTTTGATTTTTTGTACTGTGATATGGCAAAATCAAGAGAAAACGCGACGGCGGCGGCGGGCGCGCAGCACGTTGGCGTCTAGTCTCTACATGTAAACGCGATACGGTGTCGGCATGGCTGCGGCGTCGTCTACACGAGCCCTAACATTTTCTTCTTCATAGTAGGTATTGTAAATAAAAAAAGGTATTATTACCTTTAGTACATTTTTTGTATTAGATATATTTATTTTCAAAACATAGTTTCTAACAAAAATAAACAAATGATTTAAACACTTTTCGTGAAGTATGTTTTACTTGGTTTTTTACCCATACAATTTTCGCAATCTTTACATAATGTCAAATACAATTTCTTTGGATATTTACTTTTTCGGTTGCTAGGCAACGGTCGAAGTTGGAAATATATATGTCGTGGCCAGATCTTAGAATTGATCTTTTCATGAAATGACCAGTTAACATTGGCCATATCGTTTAATGATAGGTATGTCAGTCGACGTTTGGCCATATCATTAATGTAGGGTATCCATGGTGTAAGGTGTACTAAAAATAGCCCAGTAACTGCGACCAACTTGGAAGTAGCGCTCGCCGGCCGCTGCCGCGGCACCGCGGTATTACTTGATTGACGGGTTTAAAAAAAAAAAACAGTTCTGATGATTTTTTCGTTTCTGCTGCATTCAATCAATTTTTGAAAAGTACAGAATTAATCTCCATTAAATTATCTATACAATGGTATATAAATTAAGTTGGTTCTGTGTACTAGTAGGAGTGTAACAATAAACAGTTGCAGAAAGGAGGCAAAACAAATTTTTCGATCGCAAAGCACTCTCTAATGCTTCGCATTATGAGTCGTGCAAAAGCCAGTAATCTCATGTTTGTATCTATACAAATCTTTGTCTAGAGCTGTGGCTCTGCAATTAGTATAGTAGACATCGTAAACACTAATATCAATTTTTGACAAGAATTCCCAGAAAATTGAAACTTCAATGAGGTTGCAACCACCTACCTAACTGTCACATAGACAAATACCTTGTCGTTTTTAGACTCGCAAGTGCCATTCATCCTTAGAGCGACTGGTCAAGAAATTACAAAGTCGACCTATGTAAGTGCAAGAATGAATTAAAAGCATTTAATGTATCTCTGAAAGAAAGCTCAGTAGCTATATGATTTGTTGCTTTGTAAAAAACAATTATCTAAAATTCACTATTATCAAATGCACGATTCAAACTATATATTTAATTTCATTACCAAGATTCGAATAGGACAAGAAATATAAAAATAAAGTTTTCATTAAAACACGAACCTCAGACATTTTTACTTCAATACTAAGTTTCAAATCATATTCCAAGTGATATTATGTGAAGTTGGAACTGTTCTCACTTAGAACATAATGACTGAAACTTAATAAGATGTGGAAAATCTGTCATTTTGCACGCTATGGGAAATGTTAAGTCCTCTTCCTTTAATTTTGTCTACTCACCCGCTTAGCAGATTTGAAGTGAAATGAATAACAGATGACGGAAATGCTAGTTCTTGAGTGTTCTTTCGAAAATGATTGTGTAACGTTTATCAATAGAGTACAAAAATGTATCTCTTACCCCTTATAAGTAAAATCGCCAAAACCAAGACCAACATTATTATAAAATACTTAGATTTTTAACTAAAATAAAATTCACATTATTCGTGCTATCGAAGTGCCTATCAACTGGGATTTATACTTCGACTTTATATCGTTTGTATGGTTTATTACTTTTACTTGCATTTCTAGTTTACAAAAATAGTGTTTGTAGGTAAAGCAGGCAACGAATTTTGCAACATTTTGTAAATGTTTTCGAGAAGCCGTTTTATCATTTTATTAAATGTACAACATTGTCTAATGATGTAGCAGACAACGAAATGTTTATAGTATAGGACTCAAAATTGTTCCCCGAAGAACCCCGCAGGTATACCGTATCTCTATAATCGGTTGCTACTAGAATGATAGTAATACTATCATGATTCAATATCTTCATCATCCTCGTATAATGACGATAATTGATAGTGATTTAAATAAAACAAACAAATTACGATGCTTTTTCTTTACTATAAATATAATTTAAAGCATCATTTGCTGTGCACACTTCTTAAAACTACTCGTTGTCCATAACAAGCCATGTCGTCCGTTTCTTATAAAATATGTATTATATTATCCTGAAACAATAATGCTTTTATTAGTTCAAGTCTCAATTAAATCTACTTAAAAGATGCTAAATTATGTTTCTTCAGAGGAAGTTTTAGTAATGAAAGCACCTTTAGACGTTCCAACTTTGATGTTCTATCGGGCAAATTTAGGCAGATTTGAAAATCTGAAAATTGGGAATTGGTAATATCAAATCAATTAACCGTTGGTTGTTCTAGCTAACTTATAAGGAACTTAACTGTAAACTTACAAAGTCTTATTTCAGTATTCCTGAAGGTAGTAATACCGATCGTTAAACTCAATACGTTTCTGAACGTGATTTCAAAATAAACAGGAAAATATTCTAATGAGAGAAGAGTTTTAGCTGGCTTTAGTGATCCAAATTACGGTACTAGTAATACTAGTATTATTGTAACTTCTTTCGGAACCTCCGCTGCTCTATTGTAATATAAAATATTAATAAACAATTATTGGATTACTTACACATTATTCTTAACACATTACCGGGAGTCGTCATCTGGTCCATCTGAAAATTGTATACAAATAACTTGTTTATCAACTATCACATCACAGATGAGGAGTTTTTGCAAAGCACAAGGTTCAAAGAAAGTACAAAAGAAATTCAATAACTAGTGAAGGCCCAAAGTTTGATGAAATATAATTTGCATGGCGGGCGTCCCACCATCTGCTTTCCTTATATATTTTTAATTTATGTCCAAAAAGTTGTAGGATCCGCCGGGATTACGGGGCGCTTGTTAAAAATTATACTGAAGTTGGAGGCTTCCTTCGTAAACATCTGTGGGTGTATGCTGATCTGAAGATTATTTGTATTTAAATCACTAGATTTTGACTCTCAGGGCTTAGAAAATATTGGCTAACAAAATTAAACAAATCTTGGCAAATTGTTTCAACTTGGATTTTTTACATATTCATTTGAAAGAATAATAACGTAGCTCTTATATCACTCACTTAGTAAATTAACAAAGAATTTTGTTACTATGCGATGTGCCTACCTTTACCAGACTTCGAATATCCAATAGGTGCTGCGTAGTTTGGCGCCAAATTCTGGACATCTGAAATTCAGAGTCCAGACATTATAAAACAAAAAACACAGTAAACGACAAGAAATAAGATACATAATTTAATGGAGAATTATTCTAATTGTACACCACAGACTACCTGCAGTATTGTCTCTTTGTCTTTAATCCATCCAAAGGTTGTCTTTAAAAGATCGATTTTAGCTATAAGACCACCCATTGTGTTGCCCTATGTAAAATGTCTACTTTTATATCTATAATTCTTATGCTGTATATAAAAAAGAGTATTCTATCCAATCCAAAACCTCTGGCGAAATATTCTAAAACTCACTTAGTCTACCGAGTGCTGGTACCGGCGGTTTCACATAACCATCTCTAAGCTGAGGACCGTACATAGGCGGCCTTTCATAAGCTCTCTGGTACATCCCAGGGTAGGATGGTGCTGGAGCAGCCTGGAACCTCGGATCAAATGGCTGATAGTGCCCTTGTGGTGGGTAGTTATTGCCAACCGCATCTCCTTGAGCGTATTGGTAGTTCGCAGGATAACCGAAGTTGTTGGGTTTGTACTGTCCAATGGTATTACCAGTTCCAGGAAGGACTGGTAATCTGGGTGGGTATTCAGGATATTGTGGGTTCACGTATGGGGGTGCATAGTTCGGTTGGTATGGGTAGCTAGATGATGGGTCCACGTAGCCAGAGTATGGAGGAGGCTGGTTCAAAGGATCCGCCGCTTGGTTGCTCCCAGGGTAAACGTTAACGGATCTTGGACTGTACGAAGGGTATGCTGGTGGAGGTCTATAAGTGCTGGTGATTGGCTGCGACCCGCTAGATAAAGCTTGCACGTCTGGGATGTTCACCTCGTTGCCAAGTTCTACATATGGCATAGTGAAACCTGAAAAATATATAATACAGATAGTTATTTAGACGGGAACTGGCATTGACATGTTTGTCATCTTGTCTAGTTTAAAGCCAGAAATGAAATTTTTGTACATGGAACGGAAACATAAACAAAAGTGTCAGGTATAAACCTTTCAATCAATGTTGAAACATTTCCCAACCAGATTTAAAAAATTAACGTTTATGTCCCAAAAAATCATCAACAATAAAACGAAATTTAACGTTGACCAATAAAACAGTGATAACAGGGGTGGCACCTGAATGGAAAACACAATGACCCTTACGCTATCACGTTCAGAGGTGAATGGCTCCGCTAAATGGACAGCGAGGTGTCAATACACTTCAGGGGCAATCTATAGCGCGTCAGATTGCTCGATGGTGCTCATCGTCCGTTTCGAACCCACCCTTATTGCGTTTCCAAAACGATTCCCCGTATTGGTTTTCCTCAATGCTCTCCCACTAATTAGGGACCGCTATCTCGGAGGAGGATTGATTTATGTACCATTGTTTGTTCTGTTATCTGCTATCAAAGTGCTACGTAGAGGACGCTTTACGTAATTTTTGGGTAAAGCTTTGTTTTCTCTCTAATAAATGTTTTTGGGGAAACGTTTAATTTAACTACAGATGAAGCAGATTTTGTGTTGTTTTTGGTGGAAGCGGTATCTGTGAGGTCTTTGTATGAAATATATTTTTCTCGTGACTCGAAATAGCTCATTTTACTGCAATACTGAAACTTGAATTTTATGAAATAAGCTTTTCAATACGTCACCTTTCCGTATACCAACGAGTCCCGCTCCATCCTTTTTTACGTCACCTGTATCTGCAATTTTGACGGCGTGTCGCAGTCGCTCGTAAATTTTTACTTTATTTGTTTGCTTTTAATGTTCCAGTTGATACGAGTTTTTTATTTCATCTCTGTCACCGGGGTGTCGACCGCCCCCACGTTGGGGTGCAAACGAGCGCAAACGGTGGCATAAAATCGACAGTTATCACGCATTTGCGAAACTTTTCAACTGCCCACTGACGGCAGAACTTTGAATGGGGATCTTGAACTGGCGAATTTAATCTGAAATGAAAATGTTAGATCAATTTCAAGTGTTCCCATCTCACAGGAACAAATTTATGTAAAGTTGCTTGGAACACAATTAATAAATTAAATTCTTTATTGATGGTTACTACCATGAAACAATGCTTACCTATAGAAAGAAGTAGTTTACCTGGGAGTGCTGAAACAAAGATAGTTATTGAGGTTAGAATTTTAAAATTATACTAAACGTCAAAAAATCTTTGAATTTCCAATCTCACCTTGCTTAACAGAATCTGGTGGATCTATGCCTGAAAGAAATGCCAAAAAATATTAAGCTGAATAAACACTTAAATATTTCAAAATAGATGACAGGATACTAACAGCAGGACGGCTTGGTATAGCAGTTGACTTCGACGGTGATCATCCCAACGGCGGTGGCTTCGGTACACACACAGACCTGGCACTCATCCCAGGGGTGCTGGAACGTCTGGTTGGGGGGGTAAGGCCGGCAAGACTCATCTGGGGAAATGATTCTTATGAAAATCTTATAATAAAAGATGACAGTAGATATTGACGAAGTACAGGAGGAATTTAGGATACATAGTAAAAGTAAAAAAGCAGTTTGTGAAACAGATAATGGATCACTCACACACACAAAAAAAAATTGTTGTTACTTAAAATTGGTTATATTTATGTATGTATATATTAACATTATTATTTATCAGTTCTTTTTATCTAGCCTTATCTCATTTTTACTTCATAAACGTAAGGTCAACTTTACGTTTAATAATAGGTTGGGGAAAAAGTTTCTTCGTATTTTTTAAGAAAATTCAAAACATTTTTTAACATAGTATGTTTACATTTAACTAAAGTATGTAGGTACCATTTTGTTCGATAACTTTTTGCCATCTTGTAGGTAGGGACATGATCCCATTGCTATAGAAATTTTGGGACTTCTGATCAAAATACCGCGACAAGTGGTTTTGGCAGTCCTCCCGTGATGTTAACCTGACACTGCCTAAAGAATTCTGAAGAGACCGAAACAGGTGGAAATCTGAAGGTGCAAGGTCAGGACTATACGGCGGATGCATTAACACCTCCCAGCCAAACTCTCTTAATTTTTGCTGAGTGGCTAAAGATGTGTGAGGTCTAGCGTTATCATGATGAAAAACCACACCCCTTCTGTTGATTAATTCCGGCCGCTTTCTCTCAACTTCTTGCTTTAATCTCATCAGTTGTTCGCAGTAGAGTTCAGAATCGATGGTCCTGCCTGGTGGTAACAGCTCATAATGAATAATGCCCTTCCAATCCCACCACACACACAGCATCACCTTGTTGCGAGTTAACCCGGGTTTTGCCACAGTCTGTGAAGCCTGACCGGCCTTTGACCACGACCTTTTTCGCACGTTCTTGTCGAACGTGATCCACTTTTCATCACCAGTTATCAGCTTCTTCAAAAATGGTTCGGTTTCATTACGTCGTAATAAAGAATCACAAATGAGTACACGGTTCATTAGGTTTCTTTCAGTGAGCTCGTGAGGTACCCAAATATCGAGCTTTTTTGTGTACCCAGTTTTTTTCAAATGCGCCAAAACTGTTTTGTGGTCAATTCCCAGTTCTTCAGCTACGTCGTAACTACTAATATGCCGATCTTGCTCCACTTTTTCAAAAATGGCATCCATTTTATCCGTAATAGGGCGACCAGAGCGACGTGCATCTTTGACATCAAAATTTCCGGATTGAAAACGCTTAAACCAAATTTGTGCTACTCTCACAGACACTGCACTAGGTCCATAAACATCGCAAATTTTTTTCGCGGCTTGCGTTGCATTTTTACCTTTTTTGTAGTAAAATTTTAAAATGTATCGAATTTCTTCATTAGATTCACTCATCTTGACAGTACGAAAAACAAATAAAAATCACACATTTTCCTAATTTGAATTTGGAATTATGTTCTTTAAAATTTAAACTTTCAATGATACCAAAACCAGCCAGATACACATAGTATAGCCAAAGAGATTTTATTACAAGTTCATACATACTATAATGCGAAAAGACTTTTTCCCCAACCTAATATAATGGATATCGCAGTGTTTTCCATACTTTTTCTTTCTTCAGGCGTCAAGACTAAATTCACAAAACTCACGTGGTGATGGTCCTGGTAGTGGCCCAGGTCGAGGAGTTACGGGTAGCGCAGGGACTGGTGCAATTGTCGTTATAGGAGGCCACGGTACTAGGGAAATGTAAAATATTTGTGATATAGACTTCATCATCATCAGCTTATAGAAGTTCACTACTGGATGAGAGACCCATCCTCTCAAATCGCACGGTACTGGAATCAATCGTCGGCTTCTCTCATCCAGATATTTCTTATTAAAGGAGTCTGCCCACTACACAGTCGCGTGCCATGCATGTCGTCAACAACTGTCGGCGAAAATATTTTGCCGGTGCTGATGCGCTCCGTGCATGGCACGCGACAGTGCGAAACAGATGCGCAGGCGGCGAATCGGTGTGATACGGGTTATAACCGCCGAAAAATTCAAAATTCAAAATAATTTTATTTCATATAAACCTACATTGGCACTTATGAAATGTCAGAAGCTAGGTGCAGATGAACTACTACAATCGAGAGAAGGAGAACCGTATGGATATGACACGTGGATGATACGCGGATGCTACGGACACTATATAGTAGTCAATGCAATAGTATAATAGTTGTAAACCACTCGCAAACAAGATTAACTGTTTATTTTAAAACATAATAAATGATATTAAATGTATTGAAAAAATGATTTTCGAATTTGAATAATAAAAAACAGGGGAAATAGATATTTAAATATAGTGTTAAAAGTTTATCATTTTCTAACATTGTGTGAAGGAATAACTCACAAGGTTCCACCGTCACGACCTCTGGCAATGGCACGGGTTCCATCGGCTGGTCGGGTTCTCTCAGGGGTTCTATAGGCACAGGTTCAGGTTCTGGGTACGGTTTTACTTGGTAAGGATCTATTGGGAGGGGTAGAGGAGGTACCACCTCTGTCACTGCTTCCAGTTTTGGTACTGTTGAAGACATATTGATTATTATAATTTTACTTGTAAATATATAACTGACTAAGAAAGAAACTATGTATGGATTGTGTGAAAGATGATATACGTAGAAAGGAGATTACTAATGAGATCGTCATCTCTATGTTATAAACCGTTGCTAATAGAGATATGTGGCAGAAGGTGAGGATGCTGCGTCAAATTGGGATTAGAAAGATAGTACATTTATTTAAGGATGCGACAGGAGATGTAGATCAGGATGGACCTCTCTAAAAATAAGTAATAGAAAAGGGAATGTAATAAAGTATATTTATGATAGAAGAAGCTTACCACAGTGGGGATGTGGATAGCAAGTTATCTGCTGCTCATAAACTCCGTCTTCTGTCAAACTCTTAGCGCACTTGCAAAGCTTGCAAGTTTCAGTCGGGTGAGGGAACAGCACGTCTTCGGGGAATTTCTCGCATACCGGTACTGCAAAGATAAATAAATTATTATGAATATCTTGCATGTTTACATGATGACAAAGTGAGATATATGGTCATATTTTTCTGTACATTTGTGGATACATTTTAAAATTTACTTTTTCAAGAATCCAGGTTCAGTAACAAACTGCTACCATCTTTACTACTTTATAAGTATGGACAGTTTGAGCAAATACACACATCGAAAAAGTCTAAGCAACATGTACGGTTTTGAACTTTTTAACAGTTTTTACTATTCTAATATATTTATATTTCTTTTATAAATAATAACTAAGCATTTTTTGATGTACTAGTGACTAAAGCAACAAAATCCTTCATTTAATCACAATAATAAACAATATGCGCACCGTAACATACGTAGTATAAAATAAAGTTAAAACGAAATTAAACTTTTCATGTTGACAAAATTAAATAACGTTTTTTTTTATTATTTGGTAATTCAATACAAAATGTGACCGCTTTTATTGTTTAAAACTTGTCGGCAACAATTTTTCATTGAATTTACATGTTTATCTGATCCTGTGGCAATCGCTCCCAATGTAATTTTAACAAGTCTTTCAGTTCTTCAGAGCCTTCTCTAGAACACGTCTATGGAGCATGTCCTATGCGTGCTCGACGGGATTGAGGTCCGGCAATTATGCAGGCCACGGCAATACCCGGATGTTTTCCATTGCCAAGTACTCTCTGGACTTCCGAGCTGTGGGCGAACGCACTTTGTTATGCATCAGCGTGGAATCTGAGCCAAGACTTTGTGCAAATGGGTGAACATAAGGCCCGAGGACATCTTCAACGTAACTGTCAGCGTTCATATTGCCATCTGCAAAAAGGAGCTCAGTCCGTCAGTTCTTCATAATACCCACCCAAACCATCAATGTGGAGCCACTTTAAGGGCACTTCCAGGACGTATTTCAGCCGTTCAGCATTTCCGAGACAACGATACACTTTTACCCTTTTCGTACTAGTATCAGACCTAAATCCAAACCGGGACTCATCGCAAAATAAAATTTATTCCATTCCTCCTGGGTCCATGTCTAGTGTTCCCTACACCATGCGTTTTGACGGGCGCGATTCCTATGGCGTATCGGTGGGCTCCTAATTGGGCGTCGTGCTCGTAGGCTGTATTCATGCAGCCTATTTCTCACGGTTTGGTGGCTAACAACAACACCGCTTGAGAATTGTAACTTTAAACCTATCTCCCGGGCGGTTAACATCGGCTGACGTCTCGCAGTCAGGTGTGTTTCGGTCCTGTCGAGCAGTTGTACTCATTCCGCATCCTGGCTGCTGCTCAGCAGGATCCCCTGTATTAACTTAACGCTGTCAAAGACGACAAATCACGCTCCTATTGACACCAAAATGCCGAGATACCTGGGACTGATTTCTTCCCGCTTGTAGCATTCCTACAGCTCTCTGCATTTCGTCAGCAGTCAAATGGAGTCACTCCATGACATAAAAAATGTATATATCTCAAGTGAGATAAATACCAAATTTATCAAGCAACGAAAACACATGAAATCGGGACGAAATAATTAGCTTTTATTTGAATGAAAACAAAACACAATCGAATAGTTTCTTAGTCTTTTGCGCGTATTGCTTAGACTTTTTTGATGTGTGTAGTACTAGGTACTAGTGTAGGCTAATTAAAATATGATCAAACTAGATTATTTCTCATCTCACAACACCCAATAAGGGTATTTTATTAGGGGGACTATTGCCCCTTATAACTGGTTCAGATTCACCGGTACATTTCTTGAAGGAATTAGGGATACTCAACTGAGTAACGTTCTTCGTGAACACTTAACGTCACATAATGCATCTTCTGTGCATTGGTAGTTCACATCCGACATGAAAGTTATAAAAATTGTTTAATTTACTTCCCCTTCCGGGTATTTAAAGGAAATGTCACATATTTATAATATTTATTAGAACTTACGCGGTATTGGCATGGGCACATCCGGTATCGGAGCTGAAACATAAAAATAAAAATTATGACTCTTGGTATAGTTAGATGACATGGTAGATAATAAAAATAATGTTTTCAAGTTAAATTATATTCTTTCTGAAACACTTACGTAAAGCAGTCACATCGGCAGGCGCAACTGAAAGATTAAAGAAATTGATTGTAATGCAGCTCTTCGCAATGAGAGACGCGGTGTCTCTTGATGCTGCCTATAATGAAATTCCGAAAGCTACTCACTGCACTGGGGATTCTCCTTGCACTCGATTTGAACATCAGTCTTGCCAGTCACGGAGGACTCCCTGCAGATGCAGACCTGGCAGGGGTGCAGCGGGTTTGTGAACGGGACTCCGGTCGGCAGAGGGTTACAGTGGGCTAAAATCAAATCAAATAATTGATTTTTTATATAACACAGCTAGAAAAATAAATACAGTTCATAAGATTAGAAGATAGGACGACTCTAAATAAAAATCTATTTTCAGATGTTGTATGTAAGTAATAATTTAGGTAATAATTCACGTTATGTCAAGTAGTGAGATCAGATTGATTTGTAAACCTTCTAGCTGATTTATTTGATTTCTAATCTATTGTACATTAAAATAGTTTTCCACCGGCATTCACTTAAAACATCAAATAAGTCCAAATACCGATAACCAGCAATATGAGTGAACTAAATTAAACTGGTGGTTCCAGTAGGAATCTCGTAGCATTTTCTTAACGTGAAATTATTAATCAAAACGACAGACTAAGACAGCAGTTTAAGAAAGATCGTTAATCTTTCTCAGTGAAATATTATTTCTAGATCTTGATTGGGTTCCTGTGAGACCTGCCTTTGGTAAATTAAAAAGTCTAAGCTTCTAGTTCTTATTAATAGAATATTCTTCAAATAGAGACTATATAATATTATAACTACACTTTATTGCTGCGTGTTATCATGTAGTCCAAGAACCAGAACTCTATCAGGTCCAGAACGCTTACATAAACAGCAACTAAGTAAATACTATGTTCATAACTAATATTATTTGACTGCACCTTTAAAATCAAGATTGAGTTTAATCAACTTCTTAAATGTAGATATCAAAAATATATCTAAACTCAACTAGAAGGTACGGATTATCTATATTAATATTATAAAAAGGTAAAATGTGTTTGTTTGTTTGTAAGTAGGGGGTAATCTCCGGAACATTGGATAGCCCAATTATTGAAGAAGGTTATAGGCTAAAATATAACTCGTATAAAACGATCTTTATACCTTGGGCTGGTGGCGGTGGTAGCGTTGCGACAGGCTCTGGAAAAGTAACCGGGATGGGTGATGGAGGTGGGACAGGTTCTGGATACACAGGATAAGGCTCCGGAGTGGGAACTGGTTGATAGGGCTCCGGAGTGGGAACCGGTTGATAGGACTCCTGATTAGGTGGCTCCGGATTAGGCTGTGGCTGAGGCACAGGTGGATTTGGCTCAGGCATTATTGGAATAGGTTCAAAGGGCCCAGGAGTTGCTGGCTGAACAGGAATGGATTCAGGTAGTCGTGGGACTACTTCTGGAAGCTTCGGTGGAGGTTTATGGCATCCACCACAACTCGCACACACGGGTTGTAGGAGTCCGTATTCGTTGAGACAGATGCAGAGCAGACAGTCGAGTTCTTGAGACCAAAAGTGATGGAACTCGTTTTCTTTTGTGCACTGTATTGCGTTTTCTCCTCCTGGAAATAATGATTTTTATTAGATAAGAAGTTAAAGAATTTTACACGTTTATTATTCAAGTAAGTATTGGAAACAAAATCGTTATTACCGATTTATAGTAAAATCACGAGTACTTATGACAAAACATTCAAATGAGACACTAAGAAATTCAATTTTGGTCCTAATACTGAGCACAGTATATTATTTTTCATAAATTTGCTATTTAAATAATTATAACCAAACTCACCAGGCATTTTGTTAGGAAAAACATATTCATGAGGCAAAATTACTCTGGACTTCGCATCTGAAACAATCCATAATGATTAAATACTTTTATTCCGCACTCTGATGTCGTTATTAATTACTATTAATGAAATTATTACCCTCGAATGCGATCGGCGAACTTTGCCCACCTGAAAAACGAAATATTTCAGTAAACAAATGGAAAGTTTTATTACCGACGTTATTAATTGCTTTATGTTTTAATAATATTTTATGTTTACATATGTTTTATGTACATTAGTTACAACATGATGATGTGGTTGGTATTTAAGTTGATTACGAGTATTGATGATTTCTGAAGAAGATGATTCTGGAAATATTCACTTACTGGCAAAGACATTAGGAGGCACTTGTGCTTCGTTCTCCGCCGGATTATAACCTCCTGGTCGTACAGGAGATTCTGATGGGTAATCACTTGCGTATGGACTTATTCCCTGGCTATATGGATTAGGAACACCACTGGCAGCTGGTTTGAAATCAGGATATGCTTGTGCAGCCTCTGCCCCTGAAGGATATAATTGAGGATATGGACCATTGGGTGCATAAGGGTTATATTCGTATGGGTCCCAGCCACTCTTCGATATTTCTGCACTTGAATCAATATCATCTATTACTGGAGCATATTCACGTGATCTGCCTATATTATTAATAGAGGCTGACGATGTAGGACCATCCGATTTTGTGTCGTTTGTATTTAGAACGTGTTGATATTCATAATATGCATTACTTTCGTGTTGAGCTTTAACTTTTTCAGATTTTTGTTCACTGAATTGAACTTTAGAAGATTCATAACGTGAAGATTCAGAACCTGGTACTGAAATAGACTGGTATGGCTTGATTTCATCTTGAGTGGATTTCATTCTAAGTGAATTATTTGGAATTGGAATATGCTGGTATGCTCCATTATTAATTGACTTTTGAGAGTAACTTGATTCAATATATGGGACCATATAAGGTTCATATGATCCGGGATTAGTTATAGGAATAGCCTGATATGACACTCTGTCAGCTGGTAATTGTGGTTGAGCAGAATTTTCTATATAACCATTAGAAGATTGCGATGAAGGATAATCAGCAACGGAATAGGATCTCTCGCTGTATAATCTAGATAAAGCCTCTTGTTG
Source organism: Xanthia icteritia (assembly GCA_949128155.2). Classification (NCBI taxonomy): domain Eukaryota; kingdom Metazoa; phylum Arthropoda; class Insecta; order Lepidoptera; family Noctuidae; genus Xanthia; species Xanthia icteritia. The sequence continues at coordinate 18,868,226 of OX421952.2, read as the reverse complement.
TATAGGACTAGGTTTTGGGATTGGGATTGGTTGATATGGTTCATTATCAGTTTGGGCCTGGGAAGGATTAGGATCTCTATATGAAACAAGAAAAGAATTGTATGGGGAAGAATTAGGATCAGGTAGAGGAATGGCTTGATACGGCTCATTTTGACCATATGAGTGAGATGAATCAAAACCATATTGATTTTGTCCCTCGCTCTGTCTTGGATTGGATTCATAATGAGCTTTAGATTTTATCACAGGTACTGGTTGATATGCGTCACTATTGCTTTGTGTCTGAGTAGAACTAGGTCCTTTATATGGGACCAAAAAACGTTCATATGGTGAAAAGTTGGGATCTGGTATCGGAACAGGTTGGTATGGTCTACTATTGTCTGGTGTGTGGGTAGAGCTTGTACTAGACCCCGGACTATGAGAGTAAGATGAAGGAGAAGCAGAGAACGAATCCGAAACTGGATAAAGCCTAGGGACAGGTTTTGGTAGCATAGAAGTAGGCTCAATTATGGGTTGGTTTGACTCACTGTCGGCTTGGTCTGAAGGGAAGCTCGATCCTTGGTTATACGGGCTCACATTAGGAAGACCATTATGTCGTGTTTGATATAATCCATTATCAGCTTGATTTTGCACCTGACTAGGGCTCAGTCCTTGGCCATAGGGGTTATAAACAGGATCTCGTTGATATAGTTCATTATCACCTTGTGGGTTGAAATTAGATGAAGGTTGATATAATCCGTTATCGGCTTGTGCTTGTGCTGAGGGCAATCCAGAACTGTAAGGGTAGGATGCAGGGTAAGGATATGACTTTAGTCCTTGGCTGTATGAGTCGCTATTGATTGCTTGAGCCTCTGCTTGCGAAAAACTTGATCCAGGTGGTATGTAAGGGCCCAATTCTTCATTGAAAGGGTTAAATGGCGAGGCTGGTGCTCCTCCAGTCACAGCTGTTGCTCTAGACTGAGAAGAACCTCCAATGCTCTCAGCATAAGCCGAAGCAGATCCATCTCCACTTGATTGGGCTACAGCATTACTCACTGCTGAGTCTGGGGAATATAATAAAATTGTGAAAATAGTGATTATCCTACTATCATGCATGTGTTGTGCACTTATTAAAAGTTTAATGTATTATTACCTTCAAAACTACGAGCATCATTTTGTGAGTCATCCCCCGATCTCCCTTCATTGACTCGAGAATTTGGTTGAGTTACAGCTAAACTTATTTCTGAAATAACATCTAAATCTTGAAAACGTATTATTTCAATCTTGCCACCAAATTGTACTTATAAATTTTTATTATCGTATTTTAATGAATTAAGCGCCTTCTGAGTATATAATATGACAATATAACGCCTTCCTTTTTACCCATTTTATATAGGTATGTACCTTAGTGGGCGCAGCATATTGTGATTTAGCAAATAAGTGTTACAGAACGTATAAAATGAATAGTCATATTTCCATTATGACGGCTGAACTATTTGCCATTTCTGAATAGAATAGAATATATTTTTATTGTAAAACATGAGTATACATCAAATAATATGTGCAAGGTCTTAAAATAACAGGTAGATCTGCATGTTTTGCCATTTATGGCGTACAAAAACAAACATTTTTACTGGTTTAGAATAAACCATAAAAGATTTAAGTCTACACAACAAAGTATGAAATTAAAAACTTAATCCTAACGTTAATTAAACAAGAGGGGACAAGTATTGTTTTTACAGATTTGAGGGTCAAATTGTGAAAAATGTCGTAATTATAGGAATCGATTTAATTAATTGCGTTCATTTAAAAAATCTGATATGGTATAATAGCATTTGGCTATGAGATATTTTTTTAACTGTATCTTAAACAGAGCAGTAGGCTGAGGCCTTGAAATATGTGTTAGACCGAACTATGAATAAAGTGGTGATATGCACCGACAGTAAGTGCGCTTTACAGCATATTTCTAAATGTGGTTGTAACGGTTCAAAGGGTTTAGCTATAGCATACACAATATTGAAACAAATTGAGCATTTTAACCAGAGTGGCAAAAATATTGTTATCCAGTGGGTACCGTCCCATGTCGGACTTTCGGGTAATGAGGAGGCTGACAGACTAGCCAAAGAAGCAGTTCTTTTAGGCATACAAACACCGGGTGTATTACCAAGTTATTCGGAAATATTAAGTAAATTTAGAAAAATAATCAATTTATCTTGGAAGGAACATTTTGACGAAAGATCAAAAGCGAAAGGAATTTGGTATAAAAGTATACAGAGTGAGCCTCCTCATATACCCTGGTTCTCCGGATCGAAACTGAGTCGCCGTCAAATTGTTGCTGCGCATCGTTTGAGGTCAGGACATATTCCACTAAACAATTTTGCTTATCTCATGAGAAAATCGGACTCTCCTAACTGTGAGGTGTGTGGTAAAACAGAGGATGCACAGCATGTGTTGGTGGAATGTGTCCGATATACAAGCAAAAGAAACTCACTTCTCAACTTGATGAAATTGTCGGTAATGGACGTTGGAATGTTTCATGGTATTTTAGCTAAGAAGTTTTGTGTGACTAAGATTAGTTAATTTAGTTGAGTGTTGAGTTATTTGTATAAGCACGATGGGATTGACATCGTCGCATATGTGTACAAAAATCCCTTAAATAAATCAAGACGAAAACAAAAAAAAAAAAAGAACATTAATTATTGATGATAAATAAACATTACGATTATTACCACTTTTGAGATCACCGGGAGCTTCACCGCTTTTTCTTAAACCTACTGCTTCTTTCAAGCTGTTTACGTCTTGAAGAACTTTTGATTCCTTTAAACTATCTAATTCTTCGGCTCTGCCTTCAGATAACAGGAAGGCAAGGAGGCAAACGCCCCCAATGACCCCAACCTGCATCCCGGCTTATTGCACTTTACACCTGAACTTATAGTTCTGCAGTTACCATCAACGATAATTTCCATCAATGTGTTCCCAAGAATTATACAGACGTATTTATAAGAAACACTATAATTCTGTGTGATAACCATTTGGCATTTTAATATTGGTACAGTAAGATTTATGATGTAATTACTGCATGTAAGTGCGTGTGATTCAATTTGTTTCAGAATAATTTATTGTCTAGACGTCAAATAGACGTGTGTGTAATTGATTTATAACTTAATAAGTAGTCATGGATGTAGGGTTCGGGTAGAGGAACATGAAAGGGCTAAATAAATAATTAGAATGTTTAATTGTTATTGTGTGTGTGTACTTTCAAATGTTTCTGTGAGCTGTACGGGAGACTGGCCTTGGAAGAAAATAATTAAATATTCTTGTAAATCATTGATTCAAAAAACACTTTTATTCGCCTGCTATGTGCCCGAGCCGTTCGCAGTCGTGTTAACAGAGTATTTAAGTAAAATTGCTTTGAGGGAATATACTTTTTATTTTCATAGTATAAGTCGTGGCCAGTGACGTAGATGATAACTGAGAAAATATAAAAATTACACTCTTTCAAAAAATGCTAAACTAATGTGTGATTTGTATAGTCGAAATGGAGGTCCAAAAAGATTTTTTCGTGTTTCTATATAATTATTATCAGAGATAATAACGCGTTTGGTTTATGATAAAATAAAACTGCTGATATTATATCCCACTAAATGCTTTATTATAAATAGATATAAGTATGAAGTTTGCTCGTAATTTTCTAGATGCTTCAATTAAATATAAACAAAATCAAATCCATATGCTTGCCATGGTAGTAGAGAGATCATTGTGATGAGTTTCGGTCTGTAAGAAAAACAAATTGTTATTAGTATAACAGGATTTACCGTCTTCAGAAGACGTCTTGACTTGAAATTGTTTCGCTTAGCAATTAATTACGAAATATTAGGTAGTTGATTGATCTTATGTTGAGGCAACGTTATATTTATTTCTTTTAACACACACGATGGTTCAACAAAATTACCGTAAAGTTAATTTTTATTTTGAATCCACCTTTTAACTTTTGTGCATGTGAATTAAGCCAAATATTCGATGTAAGTACTTACAAATTCTTATAATTCCGTGATACGTGATTACGCTCTCATTCTGAGTCTGTGCTTGCGTTGCTCAGCGTTGCGTTTCTTTCTCGATTCTTGCGAAGTAGCTGGAACATCGTCGGCTAATTCATCTGACTGGCTGGATCTGGCGAGATCTACATCGTTCTCTGGTTCTCCACTTCGCATACCAAAACCAGCGTGGGCCAATGCTTGAGAAAGAGCGCTTGATCCTCCGTGGCCGCCATAAGTACCGCCGGCGGCGGCGGCGGCTGCTGCTGCGGCGCTAGCACTGGCATCTCCATAGCCGCCATATCCGCCGCCAGCGCTTGCAGCGGCTGCTGCTGCTGCTGCTGCTGCACTAGCATCACCATATCCGCCGAATCCACCGTAGCCAGAAGCTGCATTAGCCGCAGCTTGAGCAGCTGCATTGGCATTACCATATCCGCCGAATCCACCATAGCCAGAAGCCGCATTGGCCGCAGCTTGGGCAGCTGCATTGGCATCACCATATCCGCCGAATCCACCGTAGCCAGAAGCTGCATTAGCGGCAGCTTGGGCAGCAGCGTTAGCATCTCCATATCCACCGTATCCGCCAAAGCCAGAAGCTGCATTAGCCGCAGCTTGAGCGGCTGCATTGACATCTCCGTAGCCACCTACTCCACCATAGCCGGTAACAGCATTGGCGGCTGCTTGTGCGGCAGCATTGGATCCGCCGTATCCTCCATAGCCATTCGCGGCGTTAGCGGCTGCTTGAGCGTCGGCGACACTATATCCACCGCCATAACCAGAACCAGTCACTGCATTTGCGGCTGCTTGAGCGGCAGCATTCGAACCACCGTATCCTCCATAGCCATTTGCGGCATTAGCAGCTGCTTGGGCTTCTGCGATGCTATATCCACCGCCAAAACCAGAACCAGTCACTGCATTTGCGGCTGCTTGAGCGGCAGCATTCGAACCACCGTATCCTCCATAGCCATTTGCGGCATTAGCAGCTGCTTGGGCTTCTGCGATGCTATATCCACCGCCATAACCAGAACCAGTCACTGCATTTGCGGCTGCTTGAGCGGCAGCATTCGAACCACCGTATCCTCCATAGCTATTTGCGGCATTAGCAGCTGCTTGGGCTTCTGCGATGCTATATCCACCGCCATAACCTGACCCAGTCACTGCATTCGCGGCTGCTTGAGCGGCAGCATTAGATCCGCCGTATCCTCCATAGCCATTCGCGGCGTTAGCAGCTGCTTGGGCGTCGGCGATACTATATCCACCGCCATAACCTGACCCAGTCACTGCATTTGCGGCTGCTTGAGCGGCAGCATTAGAAACGCCATACCCTCCATAGCCATTTGCGGCATTAGCGGCTGCTTGGGCGTCTGCGATGCTATATCCACCGCCAAAACCAGAACCAGTCACTGCATTCGCGGCTGCTTGAGCGGCAGCATTGGATCCGCCGTACCCTCCATAGCCATTCGCGGCATTAGCGGCTGCTTGGGCGTCTGCAATACTATATCCACCGCCATAACCAGAACCAGTCATGGCATTTGCGGCTGCTTGTGCAGCAGCATTGGATCCGCCGTATCCTCCATAGCCATTCGCGGCATTAGCGGCTGCGTGGGCGTCTGCGTTGCTATATCCACCGCCATAACCAGAACCAGTCACGGCATTTGCGGCTGCTTGAGCGGCAGCATTGGATCCGCCGTATCCTCCATAGCCATTTGCGGCGTTGGCAGCTGCTTGGGCGTCTGCTATGCTATATCCACCACCATAACCAGTTGCGGCATTCGCGGCTGCTTGGGCATCAGCGACGCTATATCCATAACCAGTTGCAGCGTTGGCTGCTGCTTGGGCGTCTGCGATGCTGTATCCACCTCCATAGCCAGATGCAGCATTAGCGGCTGCTTGGGCCTCTGCGACACTGTATCCACCACCATATCCTCCGGCATTAGCTGCTGCTTGAGCAGCTGCATTAGCACTACCTCCTCCGTAGCCACCATAGTTAGCTGCAGCGTTGGCAGCAGCATTAGCACTGGAATAATCTCCACCATAGCCATTAAATGAATTTGCGATAGCGTTTGCATTTGCTGCACCGTGTCCAGCAGAATTGGCTGCTGCATTAGCATTCGCATTAGCCCAATCCAATCCAGCGAAAATATTTCCGTAGGCTCCATTTGCTGCATTCGCTGATGCATCTGCTGATGCACTGGAACCGCCAGGGAAACCTCCGTAGCTGTAGGGTCCGAAATATCCGTTGTAACCACCACCATTGGCGTTGGCCGCTGCATTGGCTTCGGCAGAAGAATGCGCGTTGGAGCCTACGTTAGTGTTTGCATTCGCTGAAGCACTTGCTGAGCCCCAGCTAGACCCACCACCCGGGCCGACTGAAAAATAAATAAAGCCATTAATTATTATAGTTTGGGCCTAGTCAATAGTAACACGAAACCACGTTTTTACAAGTTCGGCCTATGTAGATAGCATTGGCAGTATAGGTTCCAAGCTATGAGTGGACAGGAATTAAGATAGAGGCACCTTCTTACACACGATTATAACTAAATTTTATTCCGAAATGGATTCCACTATAAGTGAAAACTACGTTGCATATTTTGTACTACTCACGTGATATTAGGGGCTCTGGTTGATATACTGTAATATAATAATGAAAAAAATATTTAAATATGCTACAGCTACAGCTGAGTCACCCAATTTAGATCTGTACATACTTTTGCCACAAATAAAAAGTTTCGTGCTAATACAGTGTAATGAATAATGACATACAAATTAAATAAATAACGTTATCTGGTAAATCCTTAGAGAAATAAGTAGTATGATGTCTAAAAATCCAAGAATCGTAACATTTTAAAATTCCATAGAAGCAGATTAGTCTATGTTTAATTACATTCTACTTTGCAATGGGTCGTGTATTAGTCAAAAATCATGTGTGCTTACTAACCTAAACAAGTGGAGTCAGGGTGTGTTTCGATGTAGACGTAGTTGTAAACAACTTTGCAAACGTGGACTTGGCAAGGTTCCGAAGGTACGCGGAAAGGTACCAATGGTTGGTGGTTTCTGCATTCAGGAGCTAAACAACGTGAAACATTCATGATTATCTTGTTCAATTTAAAGATTCTACGAAAGTTAAACCTCTAAAGTAGCTCCAAAATATAAAACACAGAACGTATACATAATGAAATCATTCTTACCAACGTATAGGATGACCGGTACGGGGTAGTATTTGGTTTCTGCAAAATTTATAATATTTCAATGAAGCCTTCTTTTCAATTTATTTTTGGGATCAGTTTTTGTAATAATAAAATTATATTTTTAAGTAACGTTTAATTGCCACCAATATCTCTTTTAGTGTAACTCTTACCTCCAGGTACTTTAACAGGTACAGGTACCGGGACAATTCTGTCTTTGCCAGGCACAGTGATGTAGTGGTTCACTGGGTAAGGAACCGCTATCGGTGGTGATGGAACAGGAACTGGTACCTTCACCTCAGGCCCAGGTACTTGCTCGAAGATCTTGATAGGTACTGGTACTAACCTAGGCGGTTGCTGTACTGGATACGGCCTATTAGGAAAAACAGCCAGTGTGTTTGATGAATTAGGTGTTTTACATTTTAAATGATTATTTTTGATATTCTTTTCTAAAATCAATCGTTGTTGAGATAATTATAGCTAGGAAGAAAGTGAATCTTATGAAGATGTGTGGAAGAAAAGATGTGCTGCGCTGACCCCAAATAAATTGAGGTAAGGTCAATGAGGAGGATATAACCTTGTAAATCAAAACTTACCTGTCAACAGGATACGGTACAGCTATTTTCTTCTCAACTGTTACTGGTACTGGTATGGATGGTCCACGGATGTAGATCTTTTCAGCTGGTACCGGTACTGGTACGGGTACTGGTACCAAGATGCGTTTACCAGGTATCGGTACTGGTACGGGGTAAGGACGCGGTGGTCCCGGTATGAACATGGGAGGCGGACCTGAAGTGGTGAATAAGATTATTTTGATAATAATTCATAATACTCATCCGTACAATAATGCTTATGAGATTACCATACGATATGTGCATCTTTCACGTTATAACAAACTCGTTTGACAAAAATGTCGTTTGAAGGTAACAAAATCGTCAACCACAGTTGACGATTTTGTTAATTTTAATTTCACTTTGTTGAAGTTAGTTGTGGTTTTGGAGAAAATACTACCTGTGACGTTCGTCCACCTATCTAACTTGTAGAGAGTGTAAAGTGCGTCAGTGGTTCTTTACTCAGTTTATAGCATTTGACTGTCTTGTTCTCATTGATAATAGTTACATTTAACGAATGAATACTTACAATACAGGAATTGATCCTTGGGTGTGGGTTGAGGTTGCGGTGGTGGGAGTGGCTGATAATGAGGAATCGGCTGAGGTTCAGGAAGAGGAGCGAACGGGACTATGGGTGGCAACGGTATCGGCATCGGCAGAGGCAGCGGCGACGGTGCTGCAAAACAAAATATCTTGATGAGCAAACAATTTATATAGTTTGGTTTGTTCATTACAAAGTTTGCTGATAATTGATGATTTTAACATCAGATTTTGTATAACTTTTTATAAATTAGAACGGAGCGAGAGAAAACCAGTCATCGCTCAAGAAGTTATTGAAGAATTTACACTTTTGTTTCTGTTCCTGAGACTGATATAATTGATTCAATGTTATCATAAATACATATTATTTAATATCTAGTAATTAATAAATTATGTATTCAGTTTTAAATGCAATCGTTACCTGGCGCTGGTTCTGGCCCTGTTAATAAACATTGCATTATATCAGTTTCGTATTTATTTGCAGTGATTTTAATTAAAGTATGCAAGCAAGTAGGTAATTATAAGTGTAATATAGTGGTGTTTATTATGTTTAATGAGTTTATACATGATGGCGCTGGTGTTGGGTATCAGATTATTTTAATTACTACACCGATATAAAATAAAAAAGTATAAATCATCACGAAAGGTATTCGTTGAAAAACAAAATAGGTATGAGAAAGAAATTATTATCGCAGTAGTTCCTATCATAGCAACAGAAAAATGCAACAAAAAGTAAACATCCATTTTTTTTTAAAGTGATTGTAGCTCTTTATTATTCAATCTTCCAAGATCCTTTTCATATAATTAATTAGGATTTCTAAAGGAATTTCAAGTTAAATTAAAAGTAATAAATATACACGTACCTGGTGCTGGAGGTAACGGATGAGGTCCGACCTCTGCAAAGAAACATCATTACATTTATATCGATCATAGTACTTATTATTTAATAAAATTGCTAGACCAGTAGTTCTCAAAGTGAGCGAAACGACGATAGAGATTTCAATATTATACATTTTTCTTTAATAATAATTATTATTTTAATTAACAGCGTCACATGGCAGGGCAAAAGTCAATCATTAATTTCAATAAAATTACAATCTCTGTAGAATGTCATTTCTGAAATTAAACTCTTATATTTTAGCATTTACTTTTGAAGTAGGTACTGAAACAAATCCACGTTATCAAGGCAGTAAGGCCCTTCAGCTCATTCACTTATTTCATAAAATACCTGGTTGCGGCTGAGGTACTGGAGGAAGAGGCTCTGTGAAGAATGCAATATAAAAAAATAAAGCTTCATCTCAGCAAATCATTAGAGAATTTAAACAGCTTTACCTTTTTATGAAGCGAAAATAGAAAAATACGAAAAACCTTGCTGCAGTTACAAGTTTCTTGACGTAGATACAACATCGCGGTTGAATTCAAAGAAAATAATGTTGCAGTAAATCATCATAATCAGCCTAACACCACTACTGGGACTACTGGGACACTACTCCCCACTGCTGGGACACGGCCTCCCCGGTGAGAGGGAGTGGGCCGTAATCCACCACGCGGGCCCAGTTGGCAATAAATCATACCTTTACAATAATGTGAAGAGATCCATCAGAAGGGAGAAGAACCTAAAGAGTCCTTGTATAAAAGTAAATGTAGAAACTATGAAATTAAGTGTGACCGGTTAACTGAAAGAGTTATAAGATGTACCAAAGCTACAGTAAATAATTTCAGTAAGACTAACAGAATGAGTAAACATCTACAACATCTTCCTTACAAAATAATAATGCAAGAGGAAGTAGATTACCGACGGATTTCATAAAAAAAATAAAAACACTTTACCTGGAGGCGGTAGCGGCGGTAAAATAATGTCTATTTCTGGAAATACTAAAAAAAATTGTTTCTGTTAATATTCCCGTTTTATAATATTTATATAGGTATTCATTATGGATTCTATATAGCAATTAATATACCTGATGGTGTAGGTAGAGGTGGAAGGGGTTCTGCAAAAAAAGTAAAAAAAAAACATGAGCTTAGTCTTTATTACCCACCCCGAATTTAATCCATTACAGAAAAGTATTAAGTTGAAAACTTCAAATTCATACTAAACAATGGTAACGATGTCTGTTGTCTACACTGCAAGAGAACAATATCGTAATTGGCTATCTATGCTGTTGCTGGTCATGATTGTAGTCTTTGGATAATGTTAAGTCATACAACTCAAGCATAATTGTGCGGTCAGAGAAGACACACAAACCTAAGCTAATCTTTCATATATTTTCAATTCCGCATATGGCTATTAGTAAATCCTGAATCTCCTAATTTAAAAATACAAACTCTAGAACCACAGCACGCGTAGCATGACAACCAGGGAAACAGGTTTTCGACGGGTTTTGTCGGCGGAAAAATAGACAAAATGACATTGTGATTGTTTATCTGTCATTTTGTCTATATTTCCGTCGACAAAACCCATTTCTATTGTGGCCATGCTAAGCGTGCTGGGCTCTGTCAGTACGTATATATAAAGTAAATACATAATATGTATACCTGGTTCCGGGTAATTAATGTGGGGAAGAGGTTCTGTCAACAAAATATTTTAATCATAACCAAAGGCTAAATTAATGAAAAAGACAACAAGAAGATTCAAATAAAGGAGAAGTTACCTGGAGATGGAGGAGGTGGTATGATTATTTCAATAACTGGAATTAATGCAGAACATACAAATTAGGTATCATCGGTAATTAGAAATTAAATTCAAAATAATGTTTCGCTAGAATATATACCTGTTGGAGGAGGCGATGGTGTTGGAAGAGGTTCTGCAAAAATAATTAATCTAGACTATAACTTCGCTTTTGATAAACAATCAATGTTAACAACAAAATCAGAAGAATTCTATAAATGGCACATGTTCATACCCTCAACAGACAATGAGTTTATATGATTCTATACCAAGACCAATTCACAACACAACTACAGCTGTTAGGACTGATGTAGTAATACTAAGTGATAACTTATTATACTTGGTGGTGGAAATGGTTGCGGAGCTGTGAAAAGTTTTAATGTATAAATATAAAGATATCAATATGAAGAATAAAACGGACGATACTGAATTATTTGGCACAATAGTGGAAGAAGATGAAGCAATCATTAAGTTTTACCTGAAGGTGGATTTGTGGTATAATTATTTCTATAATTTCTGGGATTGATGTAAAATATTGGTACCTCTCTTGATAACTTCAAGAGATAATTCATTTAAGTAGTAAAATAATTTAAAAAAAATCTTTCGTAAATATACCTGGCTGCGGAGGCAACGGTGGTGGAGGTACAGGAAGTAGGTCTGTGAAAAAGTATGTAAACCATTTTATAATATGTATAAGTTCACTTTGACAACCAAAAGATAATTCAGAAATACTTACTTTAGAATCTAAAGTAAAACGAAGAATAATAAAACTGGAAAAACCGTCAAGTACCACTCGACAAGATAGTATCTACATCCATTCAGAAGTCAATAGTACCCATAGATAATTCCAAAATAGAACAACTCTAACCAATCTCACTAAACCGAAGAGTGAACGATCACAAGATTAATGTAACGCTAAAGTTTAACTACTTGGTTGTGGTGCAGGAGCTGCCAATTAAAAGTATACCATATATTGATGAAAAACTAGAAATCCATAATAATTCATTATTTAAAATATTTATATAGCCTCAAATATACCTGGTTGAGGAGTCCACTGAGGCGGAGACAGTGGAAGTAGTGCTGTTGAAAAAAATAATGTAAACCGTAACGTTTTAGCTTTTGATATAAAACTAAATATCCTAACACAATACTACAGATAATAAAGTTATACCTGAAGACATAAAAGCCATCTAGTGGAACTCGACATTAAAGAAGTAGCAGCATTAGGCTTTCAGAATAAAATTAAACAATCCAGAAGAAAAAACTCGCTGCTAGAAAAATATTTGCTAACCTTTCTACTATTTTCTATTTGAAATAAGAAGTAAGGAAATACTATATCTCAATTCAGGATGATTTTTGTATTATACATGGTTCAGGTAGTTGCTCTGGCTGAGGTGCTGTTAAAATATTAATTTATAATATAATCATTGTTTGGACTGAAAGTCTCAATGAAAGGATAAACTGCAGATTTGTACAGGCTCAACGCACATAATTAAATGTGTGTTATTAATTTACCTGGAGATGGAATTCCAGGTGTTTCTGGAACTAATGCAAAATAATAAAAAATTGGTAACTAATCTCTTGATTTTAAATTCTATATCATTTGCAGCCTTGAAATGTACCTGGTTGAAGAGACAATGGCGGCGGTGATAATGGGAGAAGTTCTGTGAAAAAGTCAACCAAAATAATAACTTCGCCTTAAACAAGCCAAAGTTCAAACAATTACGTATATACGTTAGAATCAAAACTCATTGTGTTTAAAGTTTTAATACATTGTAAGTATTACACCTGATGGCGGAAGTGGCTGTGGTAGAGGTACTGCAAAATGGTAAAATGTTCATACATCTACGTATATTCTTATGAAAATGTGGGTTTACCTGGAGGTGGTAGCGGTGATATTATAATTTCTGGAACTAATACAGAACATAGAAATTAACCTCTTGAGAAGATTGAATTCAAATTCAATGTAATGTACAAACTAAAAAAATAATGTACCTGGTTGAAGAGGCAATGGAGGTGGGGGCAACGGAAGTGGTGCTGTGAACACGTCATCGAAAATGTAACTTCGCCTTAGACAACCACTCAAAGTCAGAACACACTGTGTTGTAAGTTACTACAAGAATTTAATACCTGGCAGTGGAAGTAGTTGTGGTTGAATTACTGCAAAAATATTGTTAAAATATATTTGAGGCTAATAATCAGGAACGTCAACTTGATGTATTAAATATGGATTAAGTTGAAGTGACCAATAAGGTTGAAATATCTTAGAAAAGAGTAGGGAAAGTGAACCTTATAATTCCAAAATGGGCTCTATATTACCTGAAGGTGGTATCGGTGGTGGTATTTCTAGAACTAATTCACAACAAAGAAATTAATCTACATTGGATATTGAGTTAAAATTCAAAATAATAATAATGCAGCCTAAAATAAAACCCGGTTGAAAAGGTAATGGAGGTGGGGGTCATATAAGTGGTTCTGTGAAAACATAAACCAAAATATAATTTCCCCTTTTTCAACCAACCAAAAGATCAAGTTCAAAAATTTTTAATCAAAACTCATTGTGGTTTTATTCGGTTTTACTCGCTGTTACTCAACTATCGATATCCATTTGAAATAGGACGAACAAGACAAGTATTGGGATGTTGAATGATTATATTATAACTGGTGGTGGAAGCGGTTGTGGCAGTTGTTCTGCAGAAATTGAATTGTAAATATAACCAATGGGCATTATAAAAAGAGACTTAGCTGGTAAAATAAAACAAAAAATATGGTAGCGTAGCCAACCAGGAAAATGATTACTGTTAATTACCTGGAGGAGGAATTCCTGGTTGGAGAGGTAACGGAGGTGGGGGTAATGGAAGAGGTCCTGTGAATAATTAAACAAAATATACCTTCTAGTTTGACTTACAATGAATATAAGTAATATATGCTCCATATTAAAAGATTTATAGATACCTAGCGGTGTTGGAAGTGGTTGTGGTAGTACTGCAAGAAACTAACGTGTCAAATATCTTTAAGCCTTCCAATAAGGAAACTAAATTTGAAATATTCACTATGGAATAAGTTGGAGGGAACAACATGGCCGAGTTATTTCAATCAAAAGTAGAAGGCTTCGAATAAACTTATAAAAATATGGGTTTACCTGGAGGTGGTAGCGGTGGTGTTATAATTTCTATTATTTCTGGAACTAATGCAGAACGAAGGAATTAGGCTACTGTGTAAGTAGATTGATGAATAATTATTATGACCATTGTATAGTTATAAGTTTACCTGATATAGAAGACATTGACGGCGAGTATGGTGAAAATGGTGCTGTGGAAACGTCAAAAAAAAATATACTTGTGTTTTGACTGCCAACTTATATTTTACGCCAATAGTAGTGCATATTCACAGTAGGGACAAAATAATATATTATGTTGTAAAGTGATCACAAATTATTATACCTGGTGGTGGAAGCGGTTGTGGCAGAGGTACTGCAAAAAATGTACCCGTAAAATATCGCTGAGACATTTAGCTTTTATTCAATATGTAAGTAAACAACGTTTAATCATTTTAGAAAAAAGTAGGAGAACTGGAAAGAAACGAATAAATTCATGGACTCCAAATTACCTGGAGGTGGATTTTGTGGTAGAATTATTTCTATTATTTCTGGAACTAATGCAGAACAAATTATAGGACTATCTGGATTAATTTAAGTCTTAAAAATATACCTGTAGAAAAAAAAATATGAAAACCAAATAATACTATAGTACCAAAGGAAGTGTAATATTAATGGAACGCATAATATATAGTTTATTGATTAATTTGCCAATAAGGTGGCTAAAAAATATAATAATGCAGCCTTAAAATGTACCTGGCTGAAGAGGAGGTGGGGACAACGGAAGTGGTGCTGCGAAAAATAATCCAAAATATACCTTAATATTTGACAACCAACCAATATGCTTAACATACACTTCATCGTAAAATCATTGGTTAAATCAAGTAGAACAAAAATATAAAAACTAAACTCCAGTTTGTGCTCCATTCCTATAAAAGATTTTAATGTTTTTACCACCGTGTAAGAATGTTTACAATAATACTTGTGATTTTATAATTATTCTACCTGGTGGCGGAATTTGTGAGGGCTGAGATCCTCCAAAATTCCACTTTTAATTAAGGAGCATAATAAAAAATGAAGATACTCTTTTAAATTAATAAAGAAGGTTACCACCCTACAAAAACCGAACTGGTTCTCTTTACGAAGAAGAGGAAACTGACAACACTACAACTGCCACGATTCTTCGGAACAACCCTAAGCCTCTCAACAGAAACCAAATACCTGGGCATCTATCTGGACAAACAACTGAACTGGGCAAAACACACGAACTATATCACCACAAAAGCCAGCATATCTCTGTGGCAGTGCAAACGACTGCTTGGCCGGAATTGGGGAATCAGCCCCAAGGTCACCCACTGGCTATACACCACAGTTATCCGACCGATTATCACATACGGCTCACTGGTCTGGTGGCCCAGGACAGACCGGTGCACAGCCCAAAAAGATCTCGAAAAACTACAGCGGTTTGCTTGCGTCGCAATCACTGGTAGTATGAGAACTGCACCCACCGCCGCTCTACAGGCAATGCTGGGACTGCCACCTCTGCACCTCATCGTGCGGGAGGAGGCGGCCCTGGCCACCTTTAGGCTCCATTTAACAGGAACCCTATGCAACGACTCCAGAGTTAAGCACATACGCATTAAGGAGGATGCGATCAAACGTGAGCCAATGATGGCATCACCCTGCGACAAAGCCCCGAAAACACACCACTTTCAAAGACACTACAATATAACACTTACAGAAGAACAGTGTGACTACTCAGGCCCAAAAGAGATGAGAGTTTACACCGACGGATCAAAGACCGACTCAGGTACCGGAGTCGGAGTTTTCTCACATGACCTCAACATAAATATATCCAGACCGCTGGGAATGTTCAACACCGTCTATCAGGCGGAGTGTGTGGGCATCATACAAGCGGTCCACGCCCTAGAAGCCAGGAGGGTTACGGACAGCCACATACGCATACTCTCCGACAGCGCCTCAGTTCTCCAATCCTTACGGAAGAAATATACTACCTCGAAGCTAACACTAGAATGTCACGATGCACTAGAACAAATAACGGTATCTAGCCGCAACACGGTGACACTGCAATGGATAAAAGGACACAGCGGATCGCTAGGTAACGACGCGGCTGACGAACTTGCTAGACGTGGATCCAGCACGGCAGTCTGCGGACCCGAGCCTATCGTACCCATACCCTTCAACCAAATACGCAGGTGGCTGCAGAAGTTTACCCACACACAAGCGGAACGTTGGTGGACCTCGACACCAGGTTGCAGGCAGTCAAAGGAGGCTATGCCATCTTTGGACAGCAGGCTGACCAGGCGTTTGCTACGCCTGGACAGGAACGGCCTGCGCCTGGTGACGGGGACCATCACGGGACACTGTTCGCTAAACAAGCACTTCCACACAATAGGCATAACGGACAGTCCTCTGTGCAGGGCGTGCATGGAGGCTGAGGAGACCGTTGCGCACGTGCTCTTCGAATGTACGGGCGTCACCCAGATTAGAGCAGAAACCCTCGGGTTACCCAGATCATACACAGATGTTCTAAACAGACCAGGAGACCTAATCAGCTTCTGGAGGGAGGTGGGCTGGTTGGAATAACCACCAAACGGCCGCTATGGCCCACGCACAATGGTCCACCTGACGGACTAAGTGCGGAAACCAAACCCCCTAACATAGAACATAGAACATAGAAGGTTACCACGCGAGTAACTTCACTACTGAGGGTCAAAATACGTGATAATATAATTTATATGTATATCTGGGGTCGGAAGTGGTTGTAGCAGAGGTACTGCAAAAATAATAATAGAGGCTAACTTTAAAGGATCATATAAAATTGTAATTAATAAGGAATTGATAACAACGATGAACCATTTCAGATAAAAGTAGGGAATGGCGAACCGATTTTGAATCATTATTCTAATATACATTGTACACTAAATTTACCTGGTTGAGAATCTGGGGGTGGATATAATGGAGGGAGTTCTGTAAAACGAATCAAATGTTCATACATTTAAGTTGCAGTCACTGTTAGCGTCGTGATAAGTGTCAACAAATTTATATCTGGGGGTGGAAGTGGCTGTGGCAGAGACACTGTAGAAAATTAATTTGTAAATATCTATTTACTCTGTTGATTATTTCACCGACGTAATATTTTTTTTTCTAAGATCCGTATTAATTAGGTATTGAAATCTATGTACTCGTAATGTAAAATGCTATACCTGGTGGAGGAGGTGAAAGTGGTGGTGGTTGTGGAGGTAATGGTGGTAACGGAAGAGGTGAAAATTATAATTATAGCTTTGATATCCATGTATAAAAGTTGTGGGTTGACTATGGACCACAGAAATAAAAGGATAGGCTTGAGAATGAGCAACTCATCTTCAAGTACCTAAATAAAAGATGAAGATTATTAAAATTAGTTTACCCAAATCTAATTTACCTGGTAAAGGACTCGGTAGGAATGGTGGAGCTAAATTCGGATAAAAAATATGTTAGTATTTTTATAATTCACTAATGAATAATCAATGAGGCTGCTTTGAGAAAACAAGTAATAAATTTAAAGCGAAACAGTTTTGTAGAAAGAGATTTAATAATATACTCTCAAAAACGTTACTTCCTTTAAATCTGACGACTCAACTTCAAATAAGTAGACATCATTATCACAAAACTGCGCTTCAAAACAACGCTTACTAAATTCAAGAATCACAAATAACTCAATGACCTCAAATATTAAAAAAATGGCTCAAACAATCTAAAGACGATGCTACTCGTGATACCACTGATGCAAACTCGCTGACGAAATCGTTTGAAGACCAATCTAAAGAGATACCGAAGACCCAAGACAAAAGAACGACAAGACAGTTTAATATTGACAATATAACTTACGTGGCCGAGGTGGCAAAGGTACAGGAAGCTGTTCCACTGTGAAAAGTCAATACAAGTTACATACCAACCTTTGAGCCTGGTTACAAAAGTGGTGGAGAATATAGAATAATTTGGTTGCTTACGGAAGCACAGGTTGCAGGCCGCGCACTTGGAGTACAGGAGTCCTGAAGATTGGAAACAGGCGCAAACGTAGCAGATGTTGTTCCTCTTCTCATAGTACATGTCACCTTCTGCGTTGCATTTGTGTATCGGCTCTGTATTGAAAGGAAAACAAATAAGCGATTAAATATTCTCAGTTTTTTTTAATGACATTTTTTATTTGAGAGTAAAGAGCTTTCCTCCCTGAGGTAGAACCAACGTTAGTCGTGGCCGTTAATATCAACCACTTCTCATTAGGGATACTTTTATTTTTCATAAATTATTTCTCTATAAACCACAACTTTTCTTTAAACCATAGGACTTGGTACTAAACTATAAAATAAAACTTGGTACATACCGAAGCTCACTTCATCAGGGTTGAACATACGACTTTCATCAGATTCGGAGTCCTCCGGACTGGAATCTGCTACTTCATCTAAAAAGACACAATTTTCATTATGAGAATGTGTTTTTCAAATGATTTACCAATACCTATAGAAAGGTAATTTTCAGTGGAGTTTTATTGACTTGTCGTTCTGTTCATTAGTGATGTTACAATCCTAGTTAAAGTAACTTACCTTATTCTTTTCAATGTAGTTAAAATATTCGGATTGTTAACTTATTGGTTCTTTATCCTGATTCTTAAAAGTAGATGATTAAAATGTTTTTTTTCCTACCGTACTGCAAAGAACGGTTATTTGCTGAATTTTTTTACCATACTACAATGCTAAAGTGATAAAAAACCTTAAATGGTGTCAATTACCTGATGATTCTTGTGACGCTGATTCAAGTATATGTCCTGATCGGAGCTCGGCGCTCACTGGTGCGGAATCTAAGATCTCATCTGTCACACCGTGATACAAAAAAAAAGGAAAAAAAATAACAATTACAAAAAAAAATGTTGAGTATTTAATTTATGTCTGTTGATATTTATCTAAAATATGAAGTGTTTTAAATCTTAGTAAAACAAAAAAAACTTATTAAAATATTGGGCAAAACATTTGAGTAAAAAACGTTCTGCCAGAGAAATACATAAATAAAAATATGTAGGTACCTCTATCTCAATCACGTAAATAACTCCATCACTTGTCCAAGTGGAGTTAAAGAGCTTTAACGGAAAGATATATAAAAGACGACGAAAAAAGACGCTGGTTATGTAAGAAAAGCCTTACTTACCGCTTTCAGGTCGGGCTGTGACCCCCACAGCCAACAGGAAGAGAAGCCATAGGCTCCCTTTGATCTTCAACATTTTCTTGGACCCGAAACTATGGACCCAACAGCGAGTTGCACCCAACTCACCGAAGATACCATCTCCATCAACAGTTGCACTATTTAAACCTTTTATTCTTAACGCATTGAAATGCATGCCTAATCGATTTGATTATTAAATTCACAATAATATATAGTTTTAATCTTATTTTAATATATTTAAACGAAGCGTAAATATCTATGGGAATTAATTAAGTAACCGTAGTATTTACGTAACGTTTTGTGGTTGTTGTGAAGTGAAAAGATGTCTGCCTTACGTTCGGGTACAGGGTTGTGACACTCCAGGAAATGGGTCAATATGTCGCTTGCACCGTGTTGCCGCCTGTCGCCTTTGAACGCAATAGCAGTCATATTTATCTTTTCCAATACACCTCGTATTTCTGTTGGCCAGGTTGTTATTTGCACAATTTCTATCTTAGGCCCGCACTTCTTAAGACGATAGATCAATTTTATTATGTTATAGGTATTACATTACGCAGCAATGTTTTTTTTTTTTTTTTATCGTGGTCGCCTTTTATTCATTCATTAAAACAAATTGTCTTCTCACGTTCGAAACCATACCGGATGTGAAAATATCTTCGTTTCTCTAAGTGAATGCTAATTCAACCTTCGAACTTGAATCTTTTGACAAGAACTTTGGTTTTGATTAAATTTACAAATTTAATAAGTTTTAATTCCATCCCTCCCTAAAGTATTTAACACCACAATGACATAGAATTACATTTAAAATGTCTGAAAAACAAGAGCAACAATCGGGGGCTCCGCCACAATAGGGCGGGCGGCCGGAAGTGGGGCGGGAGCCAGCGGAAACGGAAGTGCGACCCACTAATGACGCTCCGTGGCGCCATCTACGTGTAAGCCTGCGTGAACCTCATCATTGTTGTTGGAATGAAATTCTCCAAATGTGTTTTGTGAAATTTTAATGAAATAATAATATACATTTTGTCGAATTGTGGTCAAAGATACATGGAATTTGTAGATGGTCAGATTAATGATTTCTGTTGAAGTTTATCGAAGCTACAATAATGTTTGTTTTTGATTACTTTGAGTAAATAATTCGTCAAAATATTAATTGAAAAAGACCATTACCAACATAAAAATCCCATGGGAAATCATGCTCACACAAATAACAAATTCAATTATCAGAAAAACATCTATTATAATAATAATAATTTCATCCAACAGTCCGAAACCCAATCGGATTCGAACAACAAATACTCACAGAAAAATACCAGAAAAATCTATTTGAAAACGAATCAGTCCCATTTGGCAGGAACATGATTGATTAAAATCAAGATGGCCGCCATTGTTATTGACAGCTGACATTGCTGCGTGCGTCCGTTAGTTTGAGAATAATTACGGATTTATTTTATATATTCTGACTTTTATGTATGCATGCGAGAGTAGCGCTAGGGATATTACACAAAAGAATTTAAAACATTTTAAGAAACCAAAATAAATATCACAACAAATTCCTCGTTTTCATTAAAATCATCATTTTATTTCACCTTGCTTTTCTTTTCGTCTCTAAAACTTTTTTGACATCTTTTCGACAGAATTTTCGTTTTTCGCCACCAACTTCCGAAATTAAAGTAATTTGTCACTTTGCGTTGGTTGGTTGTTTTTTTTTGTAAAAAGTTTTAATGTTTCACTTTTTAGTTGTGGTACCTACCCCACATAAATTCGAATACTATCTACCTGCTATGTAAATAACAGTGGCAGGAACTTTTTATAACATCATACACATAGACTAAGTGGAAAAAAAACATATTATTGAAGCTAACTCAAAACTACCCATGCAAAGTTAATAAAATTTATATGGGACTACCTCTGAAGTATGATCTACTAAAAAAAAAAAAATCATCAAAATCAATTCATAATTGACGAAGTAATCACGAAACAAACATACAAAAAAAGAAACATACAGTCGAATGAGAACCTCCTCCTTTTTGAAGTCGGTTAAAAATTGTTTTACTGCTTGGAAAATAACCAAGCATGTTCTTTTTTCTCAAAAACATAAGATATACCTAGAAAAACTATTTGAGAAGGATACTTACATATCATTACACGAGTTACCTGAATTACTGATTAAAAGGCTCCCCAGGGAGTTTTTCCTTTGCCGAAGTTTCCTCTAACTACTTGCTAACTGGCTACATACATTTCACTTGGGTATGGATAAAAAGAATTCGGATTCTGAAAACCATAAAGATTTCTATTGATTTCGCTGAAATCTCTTGAATTGAGGAAAATTACTTTTCTAGGTTTATCTCTGAGGGAATGTATTAAAGATAGAAAAATAACTGATGGCTAGCAAATAATAACTTACGTCATAATTAATGGTTACATATTCTTTCATAAATAATTGTTATTTAAGACGATTCTATTTGATATTTTCTGGTTATCAAATACCAAATTATTAATGTTTGTTTTTCTTTATTGTTACAGGTAAGGACATGAAACATAATATCCACATCGTTATGCGGTAAAAAGGTAAAATATGGCCAAAAGACTACCATATTATATTATATATACGGCACGGTTGGCGCAGTGGTTAAGCGATTGACTGCTGCACTGCGTGTCGCGGGTTCGATTCCCGCACGGAACAAATATTTGTATGACCTACAAGTAGTTGTTTCGGGTCTGGCTTTTTGTGTATGTGAGTATAAATGTTTGTAAACGCACCCACGATACAGGAGAAATTCCTAGTGCTGGGCAACGTTTTATATAAAAAAAAAAAAAAAAAAAAAAAATATTGATATAGTTACTTGGGCATTTTAGGAACAATGAGTATCATATAAGTGCAGGCTATATAAGATAGTGCAAAGTTTTTTCAGGTTTTGTTTCTGGCTGTTAGTTTACAGAGAAATAAAAAATAATGTAAGGATTTTGTTTACTTTGTTAAGGCAACATTTTACTGTTACCCAGTAGACCCTCACTTGATAGACTTCTCGTTGGCCTGAACATCAATTTACCCCTTTCATGATAAGCGTCACCAATACCTTCGGATACTACATCCTTGTCTCCTCTTGCACCACACCATGCATCGTTACCTACTTTTATTTCCATTTCTAGACTTTTCTGCTATGTTAACGCACTACTATACTTAGCTGCCTCGTTGGTCTAGTGGTCGCAAGCGCTACTGCTGAACAGGAGGTCCTGGGTTCGATTCCTGGGTCGGACAAAGTGTTATCGGATTATTCCAGTAGCAGCCCGTATTTTCGAGCCCGGTCGATGGCAATAGGCTCGCCCCCTATTACTGCCTAACCTTTCGGGGACTACAGGCGTGATGCTATGTAATGTTAATGCACTACTACTCATGCGCACTTCATCTACCAGGGTCTACTCTCCTCCATCCCGTGGCCCTCGTTAGTCAGTAAACTGCACAGCGTCACCTCCCCAGGGTCGCTGCAGGTGTCCTGATCAAATCTACATACATAGGTGTTTGCAATTTAAACTTTGCTTTTTGCGAGGTCAAGTTGTTTTGCAGTAGTAGTTGCTATTTGCTAGTAAATCACTTGTGTTTGGAAAGTTGTTATGGTTGGGAAAGTTTAACTTTAGTTTATTTATTTTAGTAATGGAGGTGTTTCGAGAAATTATTTTTTAAAGATGAAATGTGAAGTTTTACCTCTTCAATGATTTAAAAAGCTAATTTTGAATTATAAATTACCAAGTAATTATGGAAAAAACCATTTACATAGATAATAATTTAGAATTTAATTAATTACACTTCCGTTGAACACTGAATGAAACTGTAAAACTAATACATCCAGTGGACAAACAAACACGGGACATAATACATTATTACATTTTAAAAGAGTAACGGTGGAGTTTCTTGCCCATTCTTCTCCATGCGAAAACTACCTTTTGGAAGGGGCGCCTAGAATCAATTCATTTTTTTTTTTGTAAATTTTTGACGTTCTAAAGTGCCTATTTGAAATAAATGATTTGACTTTGACTTTGAATTACATTCCATTTCTATTCGTTGAGAATGCTAAGCAACAGATAGGTACATTCGACGTTTTTACCACAAAACCTAGATAACAAACTTTAATTACTTGAATACGCAGTATTTATCAAAATATCGTAACAGCCTACCTACTTTACATAAATCACTGCTCTACTTATTTCAATTCCAAAGCTCTATCAATATAATGAAACATTCCCAAATACCGGCTTTTGAGCGCTCCCCAACTGTGCACGATGAACGAAAAGTTTCAACGTTTAAAATTCAAAATTCAAAATTCAAAATTCAAAATTCAAAAGTCATTTATTCAAACTAGGCTGAGAATCAGCACTTTTCGAACGTCAAAATTACATAAGACAGTCCCCCAAAACGCCCACCCTTCACCACTTCCTAGTGCTTTAGCTGGGAAGAAGAAGTGGCGCAACAAACTCCCCAGCAGCACAGCTGTCTGTTCAGTAAAAAAGATTCTATATAATAGTATGCAAAATGATATTTACATTACGCAACACAAAACATAATTTAAATTATAAAATTAATAGCCATATGACAGCTAGCACACGCCAATATACCAACCAAAAACATCGAGAACTATACTCAAGCAGAAATAAAAATAACTTAACGAAAACAATATCTAAATAAAAGCCTCCAGACATAAAGGGCGTGCCCGCTTACATATAGCTGTAACTAGAAGTTATAATTGATAAACTAGGACCATTGAGGTAAAGTAAAAAATTATCGAGGTCGCTAGCTAACCACATATTGCAATACAACTCATAAAAAAAAAACATTGTAATGAGTAGATTATGTCAACAATAAATAAAGTAAAATTAGTAAAATTATAAACAATTATATAAACTCATATAACCTGTCAGTAAGTAAGCTAATTATGGAGAAAGAACATTTAAACATTGTCTTGAGTTAATCACAGCGACCAACTATTCTTATCATTTAAGTAGTCGTTGATAGAATAGTATGCCTTTGAAGAGAGGTTGGATTTTACTTTAGTTTTGAACGCATTAAAAGGCAAATCTAGCAAAGAAGAAGGTAGCTTGTTATAAAAGGTTATACCAAGCCCAACAAATGAGTTATGAACCTTATGAAGCCGGTGAAAGGGAGTACGTAGTTTGTCCTTATTTCTAGTGTTAACATTGTGAATATCACTGTTTTTAGTATATAAGTGTATATTTTGCCTAATATATAATATGTTGGCGAAAATGAATTGTGATGCCACTGTGAGGATACCGATATCTTTGAAAAAATCTCTCAGAGAAACTCTGGCACCGAGCTGGTA
Organism: Xanthia icteritia; assembly: GCA_949128155.2. Classification (NCBI taxonomy): domain Eukaryota; kingdom Metazoa; phylum Arthropoda; class Insecta; order Lepidoptera; family Noctuidae; genus Xanthia; species Xanthia icteritia. Next base: position 18,843,562 of record OX421952.2, on the reverse strand, counting down.
AATTGCTCGAACAGCTCGTTTTTGAAGGACAAATATATTTTGAATATCAGCAGCTTTGCCCCACAGCAGAATACCGTAGGACATAACGCTATGAAAATAACTAAAATAGACTAACCGAGCTGTATCAACGTCAGTGTATTGTCTTACTTTCCTGACGGCGTAGGCGGCCGAACTGAGCCTTCCCGCTAGGCTCGATATATGTTGGCCCCACTGAAGTTTGGCATCTACTGTTATGCCCAGAAAAACTGCCGTGTTTACAGTTTCAAGTGACTCATTATCTAAGACGATGTTTAAAATACCGAACTATACATCAGTGGCGCCATCTGCTGCCGCCATAATGGAAACTGCCAGAGTTAGCACGAATACATGATGGGGATTTTCATGAAACGCAATTCTATGGGAGGTGCAGTAGCTTCTAGATTCATTTGGTTGGCTGTTTTTGGTTTGTTCATGCTGAGATTATGATTGATTTTGGATAGATCTTACTTATACAATTATAGTTCTAGCGGCTAAGATCTTAGACTGGCGCTTGAGAATTTGACAATTTTTTTTTCTGCAAGCACAGTTGAGCTTAAAATAGGATGTTAGTACCTAATGTACATACAGCTTCATGAACTAGGTGCCCCCACAAATGACACGCAAGTTTAAATCCAACATAGCTGCATAGCAGTTAAAATGCTAAAACAGCTAACATGTTATACACACCTACATACCTAATCATTTGTATAAAATCGGGTCGAGACTGTTCAATTAAGGTATCAAATATTTTTGCCTATATTCTTCAATCTTACCCTCGCCTGTTGTGTAAAACTTCTTTACCCCTTTAATTACAAGGTTAGTGACCGACCGTCATTAAACATGAAACTGTAATCGCCTTGGAACACACATGGGAGTGCAGCAGGTTACCCTTTGTAAACGACATTGTTCTAAAGTGTAAACTTAACCATAGTAATTGTCAGGATATCCTCTACTTACACAAGATTGTGTCGATGGACGAGCTTATGCTTCGACCTCTCGGGATGGATTGATGATTTAGATTTTCAAAGAAAATACTGCTGCACTTTTACAGCTCTTGGTAAATAATTGTATATTTTGATGATATCATAAGTGCAGCAGCTCCTAAAAACACTTTTAGCTTGGAAATACTGTTGCATTAGCGCGAATGTACAAAAATGGGAATTGAAAGTGATCATTGGTTACAATATTTCACACTCTTCCTGTCAGGGTTGCCAAGGTATTGAATATCGCATGGTCGTGTGACGTGGACTTCACGGTTAGTTTTCAGTCAGATGACAGCCTCGTGTTTATTGAAACTTGACTGAAGTCGTCCACAATTTCTTTACGACGCAATTTTATCATGAGTCCGTTTTGAATTCCAGGATTTTACTAAGAAACATCAACCACTTTACCTCCCAACATATAAACTAATATCCTTAATATCAGAAGCGAAACTGTGGGTAACAACAAAATGTTCATAATTCCTAGAGTAGGAGAACTTTATGTGTAAACGTCGCGCGGATGCGGCGCGTCATTTGTTGCTATGTCGCGTGGAACACGCGGGACTGTAGGGCTGGCATCGCCGTATCATTTCATATTGCGATTTTACTGAGGTATTATGTCTTAGGGGTATTTTGTAATTTTAGATGGAGAGGAAATCGATATTTTGTTTCTTAATAAGTTGCTTTTCTTGTTAACCGTTGATCACCTTGTGCTTACCTGTTGTGACTTGTGATGGTTTACGTAAGAAGACTAAAATCAATAAAAACAATGTTATTGTCGTCATTGCAGCAAAAAGTCCTTCCATGCAGGACATAGCAAGCATCGCCACAACGACCGTCGTATGCAAGACACAGGCCTCCCCAAGCATCGCCACAACGACCATCGTATGTTGAACGGAGCGTTTATCAAACTAATCCTGTCCGTATTTTTAAATCCCAGTGGTCATTCCTTACCATTTTTGTAAAATAATTTTTGACGGCTTCATGTTGTATGTCAATCTGTTAAACGATAAATTTCCAGACTACATTTACATTAAATCGATGCCTAGCCAGCCCTTTATAACTTGAGTATTACTTGAAGCTGTGTGTGCGACACCTCTGTTCCTTACCGCGGTTAATTCTCTTGCTATCCGTACTCGCAGGTACCTACCTGCGCTTTTAGCAAAGGGAGTCTTTGAGGCGCCCGGAAATGCCTTAATGAGGAATTGTTATTGTACTAGGGTGCTTGCTAAATTATCTTGCTCCGTTGGAATAATAATGTAAGGATAAAGGAGTAAGGTGTGTTTTTGTTTGCAGTTCTGAGTGGATTATTATATTTTAGAACGCTTAGTTTTGTAACTTAGATGGACGGATATTTTGTTGATGTCGATATTTCTATTAAATCTGTCATAAAAAACAAGTTTGGAACTGAATGACAGATTTTGACACAAAAAGACTCAATTATAGGAACTTAATGCTGCTAAAACCGACGAAAATCCGACTTCCCGTGAGTGTTCCCACAGTCCAAGACTGACATTGTTTCTCAGTATTTACATTCATAATTTTTCAAGACTCTAAAGCGTCAACAAGCACCTAAACAACACTCAGTTCTCATTTCTAGAGGAAATTAAATGTGCCGTGAATAATTAAAAGTCCTTTCCCAAAAACCAGAACCGTTTTACACAAAACGTAGTACTTACTATAATTAAAAGTAACGCCTGTGTAATCTGGAGTACTCTGAAGTGTCACAACTGAACCTCTCTTTAGATTGCTCAACGTTGCGAGTCATGTTCCACAATCTGAAGGATCTTAAGACACAATTTACGTTCCTACGTTGTTACGTACCGTATTTTATAAGGGTTCAAATATTTGCTTATTTGGGGATGTTTTCATCTTGTTTAAGTATTCGCGAAAAAACTCAGGAGGAATCCTTTGTTATGTTAAGTGAATACGGCTTTACTTTCAAGTAAAATTGTGTTTTATAAACATGTCAAATCGGGTTTAGGTTTAGAATCTGGGAAAGGCAGAAAACAGAAATGAAACTGCCTCTTCGCATTTCACTAGTTGGTTCATCCCGCCAAAAAGTTAAAGCTAATTTTTAACCTAAACAAAAACACGGTCAGCCTGTTATGTTCTCACTGCTGGAACTCAGGCCTCCTCGCTGTTAGAGGGACTGGGTCATAATCCACCACGCAGGTATGTTGTGGGTCGGTGGATGTCACATGTCTATGAATCATCATATGCAAATATTTGATGCAATCTGGCGATTTAACTTTTATATATTCCACTAATCTCAAAAAAAACTACATTTACGAGCAGGGCCCTATTTAATATAACGAACAATATGACATATGTGCCAAAAAATTACATAATTGACATTTTCACGACAGCCGTCAGTCGTCATTTTCACGTTTAAGCAGAAAATGTATGATAGGAACTTGTAAAATTGTCAGATTGTGACCTGCCCCTGTCGGTTTTTATTAAAAAGGCCCCTGGACATTATTTACAAACTACTTCGACATTTTTCACCAACCCTGGCAATGCTATTAATCAGGCTCGGCCTACAATCAGAGTACTACCTCCAACGCTGCTGACCCTCATTAGGCCAGCTTCCGCCACGGAAGGGCCTGTTCAATTCTTCGGCACGCAATGTTTGGATGTCCTATTATTGTTTAACTCTATTGCCAAAACGAAAAAACTCGACCCAGATGAATGAAAGATTTTGAGGAAGTATACAGGTAACATTTATACTTACATAACATAAAATCTCGCCTGTCCTTCGGGGATTGAAGGACTAAGCAGATTGTATAAAGAATAGGGGCGTTTGCCTACAGCTATCAATCTGGTCCGATTCCAGACTTTGCGTTGCTACTGAAAAAAATTTAATGGAAAAACCTATAATGACACCTCCTGAACTGGGAATGGAAACCAGGTCCCCATGTTCAGCAGTCTCTTGCGATGCGACTATATATTATAGACCATTCACAAAATATAAGCATTAATATTTTACTAACAAGAAATCGCAATATACCGATTTTATAACTGGAAAAGCCATGAATTCGTGTTCTCTTGTTTAAGAAAAATCCTCGTACTTTTAGCCCAGTCGGTGTTTAAACCATTTTATTTTACAACCGCATTTCCAGTCACTCGCACTTCCTAACTTATTATTATTTCATGAAGCTGAAAGCGCCACATAAGGAGAAACACCACATAACGACTGTATCACAAAACTTTACGATATGCTTACAGGAACAAAGTTATGGAAGTTCCTGTCAGGCATTTGCATGAGTAAGCATCTTTTCAGTTTATGTCGTAAGACTTTAAAACTGGAGTGTAAAACATTATATGCTTTTAGTACTAAATATTAATGGGGGTATACTGCCGCTAAATAGTGTTTGGCCTGTGAGACTAAGCCTCTCTGGTCATGGTCAAGCAAGCATCGAATGGATTGCCGTTAGGTTCCTTTTTTGGGAGTTAAAGAGTTTAAGACCTTGGTTGTTATGACCACCAGCTTATTATTAAGTCAACCACAATCAGTAAACAATCGCATGTAAACAGCCAGTTGTAAGTGTCGTTGTCTGAACGACCAACTTAACTAGAAAAGAACCAACTACCCAAAAGAAAAATAAGAAAAGCAACCTCCTAACCAACAAAGACCACGAAGACACTTCTAAAAGATATCCAATACAGTTTTAATTAAAGAAAAGCCGAGAAATTAAAGTGCACCGCCTTAATAATGTACAGTGGGTAGAATTACTGAAACTTTCACAAGTTTTAATAAGGCGGCGGCAGGGGGCGCTAGTTTCAGGAAGGAAGCTACAGAAACTTCCTGAAGCTAAAATATTTCAAGGATTGCTTTTGCACTAAGAGATTGTCTACATGAGGCGATATACGCGCGATGTCAGTTACGAGGTATTCTTTTGAGCACATGAGGAGCCTTGTGTGTTGTTTGTTCACTAGACCAACGAGGCTGTCGAAAAAATAATTATTTAGTTGGCAATTTTTACAGAAAAGGCTTTTAGTATCACTTGAACGCTTGTGTTTCTTCTGGATTTCGATACATTCAAAGTTATTCACGCACCTTTGTATGAAATTTGCGGTTGTCTAAGCGCTAACTCACATTGCAGTCGCGCGTAAATCGTTCCGTTTGTACAAGTCCTTAGGTTACTCCTGCAGGTTTTTGTTTTGTTTTAAGACTGAGATTGCTTGCTATCAATAACTAAGTTTAATTTTCTTGATAGTGGAGCGTGTTATGAAAAGTGCTCGCTCTGCTAACAGCTATATTAAAACAGTGCTCGCTTTGCTAACAGCTATGTATATTTAAAATGTAGTTTTTTAACATTATTGTACTGCTCTGAAATGTATGAGTTCTATAAAAAGTACAGATAGGTAAAGTTCTAATTATTATCTAGAATGCATGGCAGTGTTATTTTTTTTTACCGATAGCAAAAAAAGGAGGACGTTCGCAATTCTGTTGTATTTTTTTAATGTTTTGATTTTAATTTTTCATTATGGGTTTGAAAAGGAAAGCTATACATACGTTGAAGTACCAATTTCATACGGGATTTTATCAAATATTTTTTCTAATAATATTTGTTAATAATTCTATAGTCTGCTATGAATTTAGATTTAAATCAATATTTGCACTATCCAATAAACGATACAATGTTCTGCACAGATATAGTACTTATCGTGACGCGAAATCTAAATAATAAACTACAAAATAGATTCATTTTATATAAATAGTGACGTGTTCAAAACTCGAGGTTGTCCGTCTGTCGCTCCTGTCGCGTCGCGTCGGTCGCAGTTGTCGTGTTTGTCGCACAGGTGCGCTGCCAACTTACTTTGTTTGAAACTTTCTGTTTGTGTGGGAATGGGATTATTGTTTTGGATAAATAGAATTGTAATGATGAAATTGAGGGATTTGTGCTTTTGTAAGTTAAGTTAAGTAAACTTTTGTAGCTTATTAACGTCGTTGTTTCACATGTTGATTTCTTCGTCATATTTTTTTTCGTAAACTTGTAACAATCTTGGTGTTACCCATCTGAAAAGGGCACAAAGTCTATTCATGAGCCTATACTTACTTCTACTTATTAAAGCTCATTGTGTAAAAGAAAACTAAAATTCACAATTTTAGTTTTCGAACGTTGAGAACTAGAAATAGTTTTAAGATCGGATACGAATCGGAAAGAATTTCTAACACTGTTTGTTCACCGCACCGTGAACGGGACGTCAACGAGAAACGAGATTACGCGGTCATAGTAATTTAATGTTGCTACTTCGGCGTCATCATCTCGTTTCTGTTGACGTAGTTCACGGTGCGGTGGGCAAATGGCCTAATAACACCTTGTTTACACCAATAACACATCAAAATACGTGCCTATATGCAGACACTAAACAATATACAACACTATTGATTACTTACACCAACCCTTCCAAACGAATGGCCGCCCAAACCCAATAAGAATTACGAAGAAAAACAAACAAAATGTATGTTCAGCAAAATAAATAACCAAATAAAAGTTAGTGGCGCTATATTGGAAGTTTAGGGGCTAACCGTACCGCCATCTCTCACGCCGACCAATCAGGTGAGTGCTCCCTATTTTATAGGAGTTAGTTCTAGGTTCGATTCCCGTTTAAACGGATTATAAAGCGGACAGGATCAGCAGTTATGTCCGGTTTTTTATCTATTTTTGAATGACGTAGATTCTGTAAAGGAGAGGAATTTTTAAAAACTTGATCGGTACTTTTTATGATCTTTTTAATTGATGTGAGCGTAATTATTGAGCTTTGAATTGAATATAATTCAGGAGTCTTCTTACAAATGTAAATTAGGATATTGAGAACCTCAGGTTCTCATCATCAGGAAATTTGGCTTTTGATTAGTTTGGGAAGTTTAAAATCTTTTCATATAATTAGTCTTTAGCACAATTAACACTATTTAATACAGTAGTAAAATTTCTTGTGTGTATTTTTTATCAGCAAATGTAAAAACATGTATGTTTTTATCAAAATTTTGTGATAAAACAGTTCAGTAACAATTCTGTAAACTACAAATAATACAGACTTAATTTTTTATTTATTTATAGATAAATACAAACATACATAAACTGGCGTGAGTTTATGTATCTTCATGCGGGTAAGCAGAAACTACAGAACGCCACCTGCTACGATCCTTACATACTCCTTTTGCCTCGTAGTACATCTGGTCATACACGCACGCCGCCGCCGGTTGCGAGTACCACGCACCTGACCTTTCTGAAGAACATCACCTAACCAAACAACCTAGTCCAAACTTGTATTATTTTAAAATGAAACAGCTAAAAGTTTATACAGTTCCCTAATGTTTACCTACTGTCGTAAAACTCCAGGACTCCAACTCACATCTCAATTCCGATTTTAATACCATTGTCACATAAAATAAATCTGAAACACTCTGCGGTACACGCAATGTACGCTTTGTAAAAGTTTCAACTACCATTTTATTCCCCACTTAGTGCCGACCGTGGCTAACTAGTGCGGTCCATTGCAGAGCAACTTTGCTTGAATTGCAAATTCCTCTGCAAGATACTACTGTTTTACTTGCTGCAAGAGAGTTTGAAAGCATACCTTTACGTAAGGAAGAACGCGGTGTATATTTTATAGGGGAGTTTGTGGAAGATGTAGAAAAATTATGAGCTGGTACTATTTTTATTTAGCAGTATTCATCAAAAAGTGGGCTGTCATTTTTTTACAACTTGTCAAAAGCCGGTTCTCATACTGAATAGGGATGAGTATCGCTCATTACGCTAGCTTATTGCGTGTTAGCGACTTCGAAACATTCAGACCAGATTTTCTTCATTGAGAGCATATATCAGAAAGGTCATATTTAAGGGTGTGCTACAGCCCATCAAACTGAACAACTTTCTTCATGGGACCAACATCGTAAACGCGAAAAAATTATCAGTTGTCCCATACATTTGGCTCGAGTAGGTATTGAAGTTTTGTATGGTACAGTGATCATTTTTTCGCGATTACGATGTTGATTCCATAGTGAAATTGTTCAATTCGATGGTCTGTACCACCCTTAAATATGATCACACCTTTCTGATACATGATGCTGTATATTCTGCCATTAATTAGGTTTATGATATATGTGATAGGCTTTTATCATTACTTTCTAGATAAAAACACCCCGCTCAAACAAACCCGACTTTCTAATCAAAATGGTTACTCCACTTTCCTTGGAAAAAAATGTAAAAAACGAAACGCAATTTCCAATACATTTCGCAGACGTTACTTAGAATTCAATATCAGAGATAAGATATCAGTAGCATCCACTGTCATAACTTCGCAGGGCCAGGCCTTTTCGAGGCCTTTCGATTCCTCCGAAGGACTTGTCATCCCTTTGTTTGGCCGAAAAAATATTTTTCCCCATCTCCGTTGAAAGGTTTCCAGTTTATTTATTGACGGACTGATATTCTGATAAAAAATGATTCTTTGTAACGCCTTCGAGGACTCGGTTTGTGTCCTGCGCGACGCTTAAATTGTGGTTACTGTAGCTTTAGAAAATGGAAGTGTTTTTTTTTTTTTTTGTTTATTGTTCGGCTTTTTCGCTTCAGTTTAGAATTTGATAGATTTTTTCGGAGATATTTTTGCTGTCTTTTATTTAAAATACTTGTAATGATAATTATCCGGGCATGTACAGTCACGGACTTTAATTGATGAGCCACTTTCAAACTTTACGATTTTGCAGTTTTATACATTCACGATATTACACGATTAAACACGAACTCAAACCGCATGCTTGTCAACAAGATGACAAATTACTAATCATCGAAAATAGTTTTATCCATAGAGGATGAAGATTGAGTTATAAGTTGTCAATGAGAAATCAATGCAATGTTGCATACATTTATCCAATCTATTTGATACTGACCTCCTTTGAATAAAAAACTAATTAAATACTCGTTATTTCTATTTAAAGACCAAAGTATCATAATTGTCATGAACATCATCTTGGACGCTACGCGTTCGGATAAAATCGTGGGTCCGAGATTTTCCGATGTCGAAATGACCAATCATAATTTTTCCGTACGCTAAACGTTACTATCGCTAAGCTACAGGTAAACAACTGTCGCTAGGTTACGGTTGCTAGATCTGCAATTGGTTGAATTTGGGACTACCCAGTACTACAAACTTGACAGCAGAGTCACCAGACTCTGCTGTCAAGTTTGTAGTTCTGGCTCTCAGGTTAGCCAACCGTAAATATTGCATGAAAGTGTAACATTAATAACAAGCGATCCTAAGCCAAATGACACACCTGTCAATCAATGACAGAGATATTAGAAAAAAAATCTTCTATAATACGAAGACGTATGACTTTCCGTGTCTGGATGTACGAGTATAACCGACTAAACCCGATTTGGATTACACGGCTAAAATAATAACAGTGGCAAGTGGCTCATCAATTAAAGTCCGTGACTGTACCAATGTGACTTTTTCAATTCATATGTACTTTCTGACTTTATCTTGGACATTATTGACATCGGTGAAGGAAAACATTGTGAGGAAGCCTGGACTTATAGTTTATACAAGTCTGAGACCGCCAACACGCCTTGAGCAAGCGTGGTGATCAGTGCTCGTGCCTCCTCTGTAAGAGAAGAGACCTTTTCCCTTCAGTGGGACAGTAATAGGCTGGTGTTATTATTAATGATAATTATAGTAAACGAATAAGTGGAAGGTAGCGGTTTTTTTTTGACAGAAAGTTGCCTAACGTGGTAGGTAACATGAAATGTAACGTAAGTTGAAACGAAACCGTGACCGTTAATTTTTTTTTCTTCTACTTTTGAAAGCTTAATATCAATAAAGGTAAGTTATGTACAATAGCGCTTACAATTGCCATTTAAAAGCGTCCACAAGTTAAAATATATGCAATACAACATGAAATGTAACACAACAACGAGGCGAATTTGTTGCAACGTGTGTTTACATGTCATGTTGCATGACTGTCATATATTTGGACGGCATGTGTAGGTAGGTGGACCTACCCATAATTTTGTGAAATAAGATCATGCTGTTTATTAATACTTTAGGTAACTTTAGGTAGATGAAAAATTTACCACATATTACAATAGGATGTATTATTTCTCAGTAGCAGCCCGGAGTCTGGATTTATGTCCGTTTGATGGCAATAGGCTCGCCCCTATTACATGACGCTTAAACATTATCACTATAGGCGAAATGTGAGTGTACTATAAATACACCTCTGCCTAACCCTTCAAGGATTACAGGCGTGAAGTTATGTGTTATGTACAATAGGATGAATTGACTCAGTTAAGGCGCGGTGTTACCTGAATATTCACAAAAAACTGTTTTCTTGGATAGTCGAGTATGACGTAACGCAATGAAAATATACGACGCAAAAAATACAGTGGATAGAGAAGGGTTTAAAGAAAAATTTTAACCGAATAGAATAGTGAAAAATAGTTTGATATTCCCAATAAAAATTGCTTCACAAAAATAAACTTTGGCGTCGAATATCTCTGTATTTTCAGCGATAACCACTTTTTTTTTTTTATAGTTCAATAGAATAAACATTATTTTAAAACTTTAACCGGACAATTATTTAATTTAATGTGTATATTCCGAATAATCTAAATAAAACCCGTAAAATAAATGCCCATTTGCAGCTCCGTCACATCGTCAACCCAAATATTTATTCAATTTTCAATCTTATTTGATGCTCTGTAATTGTGAAAATAGAATACGCGGTCAAACTTTAGTCGTCGGGCAGCGCTCGACATGCACGGATGCTACCGGACGCTCTGTGTTGTAATTTGATATTCTTTATTTACGAGTAATTTATTGATAAAAGACTGAAAATATTGTGTGAAGTGAACTAAAGTTCCGTAGCGGACTACTAATACGGCTCTCTGATCTTAATTTTGGCTGCACTTATAGTGATTACGATTTATAGGTATTGATTCTCAGTGTAAATAATGGGCAATAAAAATAAAATGTTGCGAAAGTCTTTTACAAGAAAAAGACGAACAACTCGAAAAAATGATGGAATGTTTGGGTAAGTACAGGCATGATTACGGTATTGTGTCATATTCTTTGAAATTACTATTCTGATAGCAATAGAATACATATTTGAATGCGCTGACAATTTCTACAAACGTTTGCTAATTCCAAAAACAAATAGGTGCACTCTATTTTCGTAGCATTAGAATACATATTTGAATGCGCCAGGTGCAAGCGTCCTTGGTCGAAGCAACCATCGCGTCCTTCGCCCCGCCCACAGCCGTATTATCATAGTATAAGTAACAAAAACAAACTTGCAGATAAATTAGAGTGCATTTATAATTACAATATAAACCACTTTTTAGTAACTTAGTTACTATAATAATATTATATTTTCTTTTTTAGATCAATGAAACAAAAAGTTTGTGATGTTGGTCAACCCAGTACTTCAGTTGAATTTATGCCTACAGAGTAAGTTTTTTTTTTTTTGTTTATTTTTGTTACTGAATCACGCATAAATGGCTGAACGGATTTGGATACAATTTAGCACACATTGACAACATCCTGGATTGACTCATAGGGTACCCTGTATCCGGGTACATGAAGTATTTCCCCTAGGGTGCGAGTTAAACCGCTGGCAGCAGCTAGTACACTATACAAGGAATCAATTATGAAGCTACATTCTTCAATTTAATGTGTTATGCATTTTCCTCGAACTATATTTATTATATAGGTTAAATTATATCTCCCTCCTCTTGTCTGTTGACCAGCCACGATGTGGCCGGTGTCAAATTTCTTCGGTATGTGTACCGACCACATGGTGGCGTCTGTCACAGACGACAGTTTATAAATACAAGATGACTAAACGTTATTTATCTAAACTAGCTCTAAAGTCTTTTGTCATCTTTATTCATTGTGATACAAATGACAAGGACTGATATAATTATTTTAATCAGAATTTAAAAAAATGAACTTGCAACTAAAATAGTAACTAGCAACTATAAGTAGCAACTCTTTATATAATTTTTTGTTTTCAGATCAAAGAAACGAAAAGTTTATGATACTGATGTTGGTCAACCCAGAAGCTCAGCTGAATCTATGCTTAGAGAGTAAGTGTTGTTTCGATGTAGTTCCTATAAAATATATACACGTTTCAATAGTATGACTTTAACATAAAAAAAAATAAGGTAAAAATATTAAAATTTTATTTATTTTGCAATTTGATAAAAGAAAAACGAACTAACACTTGTATTTCTTAATACATATTTACACCTGACTCGTTTTGTTTCAGAAATCCAACTGGTGAAATATATTCTATAGAACCGGAAAACGAACGAACCTACGCTGCGATTACCGGCAGAAGAATTATAGATATAACGTACTTTTTTAACAAACTCAAAGAAATCTCAAATCATAATGCATTATTTAACTGTGGTATTCAATGTTTAACTTTGCTGGGTGAAAAGAGAGTTGGGTTAATTTCAAAGTTTAGATTAAAATGCGAAATGTGCAGTTTAATTTTTTATATCGATTCTGTAGATCCCGCACACACTGAAAACGTTGATACTAATATTGGCGCTGTAATAGGAATAGTATCTTCAGGAATAGCGTACTCTCAATTTGAAGAGATATCGTCATCTATGAATGTGCCTATCTTTTCTGAGCGATATTATTCCAAAATACAGTTAGATAAATACAGAATTTTTGTTTATAACAGTTTGACATGCTTTACTGTAATAAAAATAAACGGGTAAAGATATTATTGTTTTTTTTTTAATATGTTTTTATTACTATTATGCACCTACACTGTACATCACATATCGGAACATACGTCATTATATTGAACAGAAAACATCTGATATCCTTACATATACTAAGCAACTTTCCATGAGCACACAAACGGCCGTGTTTGCGTGTGTATGTTACCGTACAGCGCGCAGACGCGGTTGTGTGAGTGCAGTTGTAGCATTTAAAATCGTAGTCAGTCCGCGCCTTAACATGATATCCTATAAAATACAATAGATGACGAACGCAGCGTGCATTCGGCGCTTGGCGTGGCAACACGTCGGGTCCGGGTTCGCAACAAGTCAATCGTCATCCTGAAGATGCCTCGTTGGAAGTTGAAACACTTTAGGACTCTTTAAGAACAGTTAAGCGGATTAAGTTAGTAAATATATGTCGTCTATTGTATTTTATAATGGATTTCCGCAGTCACGCCTGAGTCAGTTAACTATGAAATCCTATAGCTGCCAGAACCACCCCTAATCATTTTCCTAGGAGATCCTTTGACACATGTCAAAGATCCTTTGACACATGACAAAGATCCTTTGACACATGTCAACTCAATAATATCAGATTACCTAAAATTCAAACCACGTGACGTCATAGTACTGAAATTAGCCGCTAGATGGCCACATATCATTATGTCAGTGCTCTGTCGGTTGAGTGCTCTCGAGTATGCTTCAGCTAGCTAGTGTGTACTCCATGTCGGACGGATTGTGGACAGTCCTGTTTGATATGGCTGGGGGTTTATAGTGGTGGTAAAAAGATTTTTGTATTTTTGAAGGGAATACTTTTTTATGCGTACTTTGTGCTCTTTCTGAATACTGAACGTCGGGAACGCTCGGGACGGTGACGCTGAATCGTGTATACTCGGTTTCAGCCGGTCGACGACGCTGAATCGCATATTCTCGATGCTGAACCGCGTATACGCGGCTCCAGTTGTAATTTTCACTTCTATCGTGTGGTCACGCCTTCGTTTTTTCCAAATGTTTTTAAAACTAAACTCTTGTCTTAATAAATATGCCATTATGCTTTAAATTATAATGCTAAAAGTAAGTATTTAGTATTGCTACTTTCAATGATCAATATGATTTTTTCAAACCTATGGACAAACCTATCCCAAACCTTGGTTTTGCTCAATGTTCAAATTTGTTTTACATTACACTTGAAACTGGGCATATTTCTTTCATAGCCGCTTATCGGTTTCGCTTTTTCATTCTTTCTTTCTTTACCGCATTCCACTGCTGAAACATAAGCTGATAACTAGGTAATATATTTTTTATGCAAAGGAAAAATGATTATAGTCACCTAATATTTTTAGACAGTCTCGATTTTCCAGCACAAACGATGGCTGCCATCCAATAACCCCGTGCCACCGTTATGTGAAAGATTCGCCACTCGACTAGCATCGACACTAGCGCCAGTACAAGTAGTAGCACTGTACTAGCCTTGCCTTTTGATATACCGGCCTCTGGGAATAGAAGTAGCTTCTTTGTTTTCAACTTTGTTACAACTTTACTGTTACAGTTTTCTTGTATTTTTTTTAAACATGCTGTATATGTTTTTTATTGAAACATGTAAAAGCAAAATGTTAATTATGTTTTATTGTCAACTTCGTCTGTAAGTTTTAGAAAATTACAGTCGGAGCCTCTTTTTTTAGATATCGATAAAGAATAATGTGAAAGAGAAAATATTTTCGTTCTTGTTGTCAGACTTATTGTACCTACCTAGATTATAAGCGAATGATGTGGTCTCATAAAATTGGAAGCACACACTGATATTTTTCTCTGTTTTTGCAAACATGCATGTAATTGTGTAGCCAATAAATAAATAACTAAATATATCCTAAGCTGTAGGACTATGTACTTATAGGAAATTCCTTGGGGATTTAGTTATTAGATATTTGTAAAGTATCCTAGATTTTTTCGTCATTATTGTGCAAACAAATCCCGGTTTTCGAGGAAATCGCGTTGCTTTCTTTTAAAGTAAAGGACGTGAAGCAATTTGTTATTACATTATTACGTGGGTTGTGGGCTGCTACCTGTCATTAATACTCATTACCTTGTGTAAGTAGCGACAGCCTGCTGGTTGAGACATGGTCTTCTTGTGTCTAAAGTGTCATTTGTGATAGTGAGTGGCGTAGTATTATATTATCTGTGGTGAGTAGTAAGGCCATAAGGGCTGTCAGTATCATGATCTGTTGCGAAATTTTTCATTTAGTGATTGTGTCTCTCCGTCATTTTGTAATTGAATTTGGTAGATGACTTTTTTCTTTTTGATTATCTCAATATCAATTTGCTATTATTCTAGGATACATACTTTGGAATCTTCCGGCGGAGGTACAACATAATCATTATCGGCCTAGCTTTTTTCCAACTATGTTGGAGTCGACTTCCAGTCTAACCGAATGCAGCGGAATATAAACACATAGAGGCAAAATAATATCAAACGTATTTTAAATACCTTCCACTGATTTTTGGACACTTGTATAATAAAGAAGCCGTGGCATATTTTCAATACGACATTAATTTTATACTGATCTACCTTTTCCTGTAATGAGAAAATCCTTGCGAAAATCTCACAACAACCCGACCAAAATCTCATATCCCTTCTCTCTAATAATCTGCCAAAACCCAAAACCCAGGTGTGCAGAGCATCTAATAAACAAGCAACTAGAGGGCGCCACCATACACGTCAACCGTGACACGTGATTAACACCCGCTCGCCATCAATCATCTTGCGAAAGTTGTCACGCCGCTGACAATCAATTACGCTAGTTACTTGCGCCAGTAGTGGGGCTAGTGTTTGGGCGAGTAGAATGTTGTTGGTCTTGTAATTTCGGTTAATGATAGATGTGATTATTAGTTAGTTTTTTTGGAGACGGTGCGTGGGAGTTTTGAGTTAATTGTTTAAAATCTCAGTTATATCTTTCTTAAGTTGCATCACGGTACACCTGTGTTTTTGCTGCATACTTTGTGTGTAGACTACCTATAGAATACTGCTACATACTGGTTCCAATTCATTTTCAAGCCCAACTTGGCTGAGGTTTTGTTCCTAATCATACGCAGAACCTTGTCCTTGTCTTTTAATTACTTATCTTTTTCCCGTTCCCTTACCATAAATATTGTCATTGCTACATTTGCTACTTACTTTCGTCACTCTATCAATCATTCCTAACATTCTTCAACCAAATCGAAGTATCCATAATTTTCATGCCCATCCATTTAAACTAAGCCACTTAAATTGTCTGCCGTCCTTATCTCCATAATTGATACAAGTTTATCATCATCTCGAGTAGTATCAACATCATAGTCGACTCCCACGCACCCATCAATATGTATGGACTTACGAAATTCATACGATATTTTGTTTAGTTAACGCTTTTCTTTACTATCGGTTTGTGAGTGAGAGTCGAGTTTTTGTTAAATTCATGTTTGTGCTTCGATGGTTTTTTTTTTTAAATAAAAATAATTTGTTCTTGAAAGTTTTTTATTTATAACACTAAAGATAACATTAACCTTGTCAAGTTAGATTTACAATTTGCTACCTTCTTATTTGTATATTATATATTATAAGATTGTTCACTCATATTTTAGAAAATAAATATTATAAAGATAAAGATATATTTATTGCATAACTGTGTACATCAGTTCTTATTCTAAACGTAATTTTCTTTAGGCTCAACAGTAGACTGTTACTCATGTCGGATTTATGCAATAGCCAAGGCATTTTTTTTTTTTTAATGTTATCCCAATAGTTACCTAAAATTATAACGTATAGCAGTTAGACATTGGAAATAAACAGTGTAGGTATGATATTAGTGTGTCTGTATCCTTCCAAATATTTATTATTTTGTCTCGGCTGGAAGGCGGATCCTCCATCAATGACTGCTCTTCCGAAACAAGCAGATTGTTGACAAACAGCGCCAGGGAGTTGAAGTAACCCTTTGGATTATAAAACGTTTTGATCGATATACGAGTAAGATGTATATTCCTTGCAAATCCAAGAGTTAGGTTACCTTATTCTTAGGATGGAAAGTTTTTTATTATTTCTTTGTTTTTAATTTTTCCATGTGCTATGTTTCTTACAACAATTTTTTCTTTGCTTACATTCAAACATCTGGTCATGATAGTTTTCTTTTATTGATGAAATAGTATTCTCAATCTCGACCCAAGCTCACTTCATCTGCATCTAGAACTCACCAAATATCTGCTTCTCCCTTAGTAGCGGTAATTTGTGTCCATTCATGAAACCATAGCGTAGGTGTCTGACCGTTAACGTAAACTAGTTCTGATGATGTACTAAAATGGCGCCACTACACGTCAGGTTGACGGCAACCTGTTCACCCAAAGGTATTTTGTTTACGTTTCCGGAAGATATTTGAATACTATTTTTATGAGGAAGTGGGAAGTACAATCTTAGAAGTGTCAAGTGTATTTTTTCATCGTTATTATTACTGTTGCTGCCTATACCAGTTCACTGTTAGACATAGGCCTCCCCATTGCACGTAGCTCTCATTTGTAAAGCAAGGCTCAGGTCAATTCCCGTATTTAAATACGTATAAAATCTAGTCTTAATCTTAGCGTCAATCAATGTCAAAAATTTGTCAAAAATTTATGAATATTAGAAGTATTTTTGTCGCATTGAGACCGAGATTAGAATGCGAACTTTGTTAAAAATAAGGGAATTGCCCCTCAGTGCTTGTAGCTTTTTGAATCATGCTCGTATGATTTAGGTAATCTTTAAAAACTTTAACCCAAACCCCAACATTCCCGTCATACCACTAGCAGGTACATCAGGTTATGTAGCAACACTGACCCTATGTGGGCGATGAGGAACTGATTCAAACCTGATCTCGAAGATTTCACCATGGGCCCCTTTTGGGACATCCCACGTGTATGATGTGTCAAAGAGTTTTCCAAACATGACCATTCGGTATTTATGTTACGATGGCCCACAGAGCCGTGTATGGTGTTCGATGGGCATTATGTTAGGGCCTAATAAAATTCAACTTTTATGAGAATTTGATGACTTCCATGTATTTGATTATGTATTTAAATTATCTTCAGATCTATTCAAAACAAATAATTATCGGAAGGTGCCCTGTAAAGCTTCGTGCAGACTAGCGCGACGCGACACCGGTTATTGTTAACCGTGTTTTTTTTTTAGAAATTGTACTGTTCGAGTCGCGTCGCGACGTCGCGTCGCGCTGGTCTGTACGAGCCTTAATTAAATTAATTTCATATTATGTAGTGCTTATTTACTGACGTAGATTTCTTCATTTATTCATATTCGCACTTTCAATTCGTGATAGCAATAATTAAATTCAATAAAACCATTTCACTAGGTAGGTATACAGACTTTAATAGCAAACAGTTCCTGATATCATCTACACGGCATTGACCGATTGATTATTTCCACTCTTTTAGTTTATTTAGTACACTGACACACAAAACTGTTTTCTTCAATTATAATTTCCTTAATTTTTTACATTTTACTTTGTTTTCAATTTACAGTCGCAATTTAATTTGCAATTTAATTTTATGAGCATTTATTATTCTGTATTAAAATAGTAAAAACATCACTACCGTATTATTATTATTATGGTTTCAACTAGAATACCTATAATAGGTACAATAATCTGTGACGATTTGTACAGTAATGTCTCCAATTGAAAGGCGACTGCCCTGTCTGTTCCGAATCTCTCATTCTCTCCAATATGGTTTCTGATTATCAACGCTTTCAACTTTCCGCCACGGCTGCCACGTAATAATCGTGATTTATAGTTTTAATTTTGTTTTTCTTTTCTGTCACAATGACTGTTGTCGCTTTGTTTAGACGGCTTGACTGAAACTTTATTGAAATTGATGTTTTGTGATTATGTTATGTCGGGATTTCGGGTTGCTAATGGATTGTGGCAGTTTTAATGTTGTGAGTGTTTTTCGGGAGTTTTCTTTTTATAAATGGTCAAAGGTTCTCATCTGTTTTATTTTGAAAACAACTAAAAATTATAAGAGATCATTTTAAATTATCATACTTTCACGCTTAGTGGTTATTTGCTCCAACAGGTGAAATAATTGTAAAACCAAGATAACAAGCAGCTGAGTCATTTCTTATTTTCTTTTAGTGCCAGTTCACAGTAGCCCTACCTCTTATCAACCTACTTTCAAAATGACTACCAACTCACTACCAAATCTCTCTAAACACTTACTGCAGAAGTGAACTCACCCAAAACATTAACCACTTCAGAACAATACTAATATTATATAAACAACAATACCACACGAACTTGAGCATCAATAGAAAAGTAAAAGTAGGCCCAAATTCGGTCAAGCACGCACGTAACCTGTCCCACGACGGCCGGCGCCCACGACCGTGATCTGGGAATGTACTACACTACCTATTCGTAATGTACCGTCACGACTGCATCTCCGATGGGGTCGAAGATAAAGTCGGTGTAAAATAAAAAGGTTATCTTGAAAAGATTATGTAGATGTCTATAATTACCTAACATCCATGCGCGGTTGATGACAGGATTAGTTTATATGTTGTACGGTTTAAAACCCACTCCATATAATCATATAGGTACACTTCATGGGAATCAAACAAAAGGACTACAAAATTTAGGTGAAGAACATTGGATACAAAAATTGCATGAAAATATTTTGCATTTAAAATTTTAAAGTACCAACCTACACTCTACAGTCACCAACATAATTCTTAAATTTTTTTTTGCAATTCGCATTATTTTGTTATTATTTTCTACAATTTTTTTTTATTCATATTAAATAGGTATATTTTTTTAAACAGTTTATAAATTTTTATACATAATAAAAGTAAAAAGTTTACCCGGAAAACTACATTTCTTTAGTACAAACTATCCCCTTCGTACAAGCGGCTACAGGCTCCACATCACCTACGATACGATACAGTATCGACACCTACGATATTGGGAGTGACTCCTCCATCGATCGCTCTTGACACTATTCCACGTGAAAGCCTGTGTGTCGAGCAGTTTTCTTGAAAAAAATTACACAGTAGACTGACTTTATACAAATTCATTACTTACCTAAGAGATGAAAGAATCTGGGCAGTAAATAATCAGAGATATGCTACCATTTCAATTAATTTTACACCGTATTTGTTTTCTAAATCAAATCATTTTTTTTTTTTTCTACTGTATCCAGACATCAATTTTGCGATATCTTGTGATGGGATGAACATTTTCCTTGCCATGAGTTACATGTCATAAAACAGTAACGTTTGACAACCTGATACAAAACTGTTCCATTTTACTTTCCGTAGAGAAAAGAGGCTGCTTATACCTATATGATCTATACTCGTAGTAAAAGCTAACCTTCTGCATATCCCTGTGTGTTGTCATTTGTTTGTCCCCTGCGGATACGTGCGCTTTTCACATGCAATTTTTGAGGTATTGAGGTGTTGTACTTGTAAATATGCGATAGTTCAGTATAATGTCACAATGGTGCGACGGTAAACATGAAGCATCCAGCCGCGTTATGTATCGATGCAGCAGCTTTTTTGTATCATGTCAATAGTGTCAGAAGGGAATAAAATGTAAAAAATTTGAAGTGCTTTTACTTTCCAACTGGTGTATTATGGTTGATGTAGTTTTGCGGTAGACGATGCGATTGTTTATCATTATGATTATAGCATTATTTTTTACGGCAGGTACCTGTTGTTTACATTACATTTACATTGTTTCGGCTTTTCAAGCTATGTTTGGTAGTGAATACGATTGGAATCTACTTTCTCGATGTAGGTAGGTACTCAAGAGTATTATATCAGTTAGAAAAGAAAACATGATGAAAATCATTTTTTCTTAAAAACTTCATATTATATGCACTCCCAATTTATTCTTAAATACAATGTAGTTAAAATAATACGCATGTTACCTAAGAAAATCAACAAGTAGGTAACTTTACCAACTTTAGTAATAAGCTAAACACTAATGTTTTACTATGTTTGTTTCAGGTACTTACAATTACATTTCCATTCTCCACTATTGCCAGTCACTGTATACTTAGAGCAACACATAAAACCAATTGTTTATGAGCAACCGAACAATTTTTACTGTGTGGCCTTTTGAATATTGTTGTCGTTTGAATATTCAGTTATTTGTACTCACGCTTCAACACAATGGTCCATAATTTAGTTTAACTATTTTCATTGCAAATCTTCGATAGTAAAATCGAAAATGGCAACTTTTTGGACCTTAAGATGCAGCCGGAGTCCTTTTGACAGCAGCCGTTTCCTGTAACATAAAGATTTAATGGATAAGATTAAATCATTAAAATTACCGTCAATAGTTTTTCTATGTTTCACGAAAAGCACTCGACGGCTTTTTCAGCACGGAACAGTCACTAATCATACACTTCTAATTACTTACTTAATCTATTTATACCAACACCTGGCTTATTAATTCATCGCCCAGCGGACGTACTCGTACACTATTCCTATTAACATCTAATTCTCAGTAAACATAGGGAGTCAGTTCCTTTTACTTCCCTCTTGGATTCCGGGTAACTGCATTACTCATGCGTGTGCGCAAGACAATGAATGTAGGAAGTTAACTATCTGCATCGTATTGTAGTCTGCGGTTATAATTATTAGCCCTGTCTTAAGGCTGCGGTACGCCGTTGGCCAAAACCGTAACCTTTGATGTCAAGGCCTCCAGAGGCCTCCAATGGCCTCGCAGGTTGGCGGCCTCGAAAAAATAACATTCCAGTTCGGTTTAGTAGATCACTTACTTGTGTTTTGTATCACTCGATTCTAGCAGTTGAATAAATAAACTATTTGAAGACAGTCCATTACTAATCGAAGAAGTTTTTTTGTTAATTAATGTTCTGAACAACGCTATCATACAACTTTTCTTTGATTGAAGATACAATTTGATCTGTTGTAAATCAAATTGAGAGATATTTTTCTTTTTTTGAAATTAATGTCTTTTAAATTCAAATTATTTCTCATAACACGATCACACATCACTTCACATAACACTTAGATATAAAACCTATAATTAATGTAAATTTTAATAGACAGTGCATCGCACCGTATCATTAAATTAATATTACCAATAAAATGCGTAATTTATGGCTACACATAGCAATTATTCACCTATCTGATACATCCGAAACACCTACACTGGGCGCCACAGACAAACTATGAGTCTTGGACTTCTTTCCGTTTATAGCCAGTAAACCAAGTGATTTAAAGCGCTATTGTGTAGTTTACGTACAACAGTTCACGTGGGCGCGTCCGTAATTGTAAAACAAAGATTATTTTGTATGTTCATAAAATTGTTGGTGTTACAGTTATTTGAATAGAAAGCTTTTTGTCTTTATTTGTACCTTTTTAATAAACCAACTCGTGTATATTGCAATATTTCAGCAAAAATAGAGATGAAGTTAAACTCTATTCCAAATTCCATATTACATAAAAATAAAAATAAAATGGCAGCGCTGCCATTTTCGGTCATAAAAAAAATTGATGCGAACTTATGGCTGGCAATCTATCATTCATAAAATTTATCAGCCTCATCTTAACCAAGAATAAAAAATATTGTTTAATTATACGCTCTCAAGTTACAGGATAAATAAACAAGAAAAAAATCTCGAACAGACGAATACAAAGTATAATTAACTATGAATAATTTTAATGCGATTCGAAGCTGAAAAATTCAGATCAGACAATAATATAAATCGCTGGATTATGCGATGCATCAATATTTCTATTTCTTGTAATGGCATCCGAGAGAAAAATACTTTTTACAGTTTTTCTGTTGTGAATATCGATCGACCATTAGTGATGTAGCCATTGTGTTTTGTAACGCTAAATACTGAGATTTATTTCCAAACTTATTTACAGTAATAATTATTTAGAAGCATTAGCTTTTCAATTCGCTTTCGACTGAAATATTGCCCTCTCGAGCCAGCGAAAGTTCAAAGAAAAGCCAATCAATTAACTTTTAATGACAAAACTTTCTTCAGAACATCAACTTATTTACTATACTGCCGTTCTGTACACAAAAATGTGCTTACTCTATGCCCCGTTAGTTGCGCAACTGTAGAGCGGGACGGACGGACGGACGGACCGTTAGTCAGTCAGTTGTGGCCGCACGAGTGAGCACCGCATGTTAAAACGCACAATAAATATCATCAAATCACTTTAGCGCGCGACTATACTGCGTTTGACAGTTGTCAAAATAAAAAATCGAATTTTTAAATTGTTTTTTTTTCGGACGTGTTCGTTTTCTGTGTGTGTATTCAGTGATTGGTTTTGTGTTTTGTGAAAAATCTGTGTTTCTTCGTAAGTGTGCGTGTTAGCGAATGCAGTGATTTACGTTGCATATAAAAGCGTCATTCATAGAGATGTGTCAATGGGTATGCGTACGCGCATGGGCCATTCAACCGCGCGTTGTTAGGTACGTATGTTTTTTGTTGTCATGACGAATCAGCTGGTTGTTACACGGAAGTAAAATTCACAAAAATGATATCATTGATGACTTAATGACTGTAAAGTATCAGAAATATCCTCCAATAGATCGATCGATGTGTATTTGAAGATGTTTTTCAAAGGTATTGGATGTTTAGCTTGTAAAGATGTAGGCAAACGTGAGAAAACTCACAAGTTGATAATAAACACGGGGAGGAACGATAAGTAACCAACACGACCGCTAGCAATGTGACTGTTAAGGGCATTCACCATTACAGAACTGTGGGACCCAAGAATCTTATTTTTTGTAAACCAGAGCTAGTCTTCTGCTTAAGAATTCACATAAAACTTGATAATCGAAGTAATTCCTCAAAACAAGAGAATGATAATATAAAAATCATGTTTAATAAACTGTAACCCAACTACGGGAAAATAAAATTATCTAAAAGTAAGAAACAAGAAAATATTTCGGACAGAAATCAAGACATAAGTATAAAAATGGTCAAGGTAAAGCCGTGAAGCAGGTTACGAACCTATGAATACCTCATTCATCAAAATCGGTTCAGTAGTTTAGGCGCTATGGCGGAACACACGTAAAAGCAAACATACATACATAGACTGCTAAAATCATAACCCTTCCTTTTGGCTTTGCCTTAGTCGGGTAAAAATATGTGTTGTTTCCACATTTTCTAAACTCATTTTACAAACAAAAGTCTTGCTTAATTTTTACAATAGTCTAATGTGTAATTCACAATGACGTAATTTCCCATATTTTTGGCAGTCACGTCATAATTTTTTGACCATTAGATGTGTCATTTTTTGACCATCATCGATTACCTCCGACCTTGGTGGTACAGTCTGATGACTAAAGACGACAGTCGACAATCTTTACCGCCTGCTTTTAACTAGCTTGTTTGTTGTTAGTTTAAACGATTGAAAAACTTGGGAAACTCCTCCAATGTCATTGTTTTGAGGCTATTGTTTTTGTATAATTAGTTACCAAAACTCATTTTGCAGCCAATTATGTTGGTTAGCAAGAAAAACTAAGATTTGCTTCAAAAAAGTCTGAAGAATTTAATAATATCTAAGACTAATGATAAGAGAAAACTTTGATTGATCTTTTATAGAGCTAAGGCTTTTTGTCCAATAGAGATCAACGAGTATTGATCACCACATTTTCTCATAATAGAGTGTTAAACCATCTCTTTACCACATACTAAGTTGAGATTAACCAACAAAGTTTTAAAACATTGAGAAAATCTCATTGCCATTGGTAATGCCAGATTTTGGATTTTATCTGGCAGAAACTTCCAGGCCACACGTTCTCTGTAGAAGAGGCCTTTGCCCCACAGCACGAATAACAGACTGGTATGATTATCAAACGCCTATTCGGCTCGTACGGAACCCTTTCGCATGATTGTTCCACTCCACTTGGCCCGAACAAAGAGTAGTTACGACAATCAATTAATACATGTTTCCTTATTTTTTACTTGCGTTTCCATTCCATATTGGTTTGTAAATAAATGGATATTGGTGGGCAACTGATATAGAAGTAATACGGTTACTGATAGGAGTGATAGGAAAATAAATAAACTGTAAACATTCCTTCGGTGCTATATTGTTCTTCATTTTACTAGCTCCAATTCCAGTGTGCAGAAATGTATTACTTTTTGGAGGTTTTGGTAAAGTCTTGTCTCTTTATAAAAGTGAAGGTACAAATTAATAAAAAGATTATCAGCTGTTTAACAGTGATCACAAGTATGTCAGCTAAGCTTGTGATTCTGAGTTCGATCCTCAGGTTGGGCATCGTTTTTGGGTGTTGCCAATAGAAAATTCTTAGTAGGGGCCAGGGGGCTCTGACAAAGTGACAATAGATGGCGATAACGATGATGGAAAAGTCAAACATATATAGGACTGACTGCTACCGAAAAGCTTATGTAAATCCTGTTAAAAGTCGTTGGAGAAATACGAAACGCTTTGAAAGCGATTGCCACTTGCCCTCAGGAGTTTTGATGGAGACCTGAAAATGGTATCAGGCTTACCCCATATTAAACGGAACTTAATACTAACTACTTAACTGAACTGACTTAATACTAATTACTTAACTGTGACTGCATATAATACACCTCTGCCAAGGAATCCAGGCGTGAGTGATGTTATGTTAATCCTAAAAACACCTGTACCGAGTTATTCATAGATCTCCTGTCTCCGATACTAAAATGCCATATTCCGAATAATGAATTCTGTTCGCATCCGAAGGCGCTGCTTCAAAGCCGCCATATGTATGTAAAGCCGGTGCATGTATGAAAAGCCGCTAGTTATGCAGGTCCTGACATGCTAGGTATGTGTACTAACGTACTAGGTAAGCCGACGCATTGGAAGCTGGGATATTGCATATTAAATAGTGGCTATGTTGTCAATGTTTTGATTCAGTTTTGTTTTGAACTGACGATAGACTTGGCCTTTATATGGTAGACAATTTGATATTTTGGATAGGTTAGTGCAATGGGCTAATTGTGTAATACACTCTCAGTAACAATTGCTTTCATTTTGACATTTCAATTAATGTTTCATTGCGTTATTTACGTTGTTGAGCAGTTACATTTTTCGAACATATTATGAAGCTATGGATTAGCAATATTCTTCAAAATCATTCAGATTGTGATTGAAAGTGTGTTATGCAATTAGGGTATTGGTTATGACCAATAAATATGTTATTGACTTGAATTTGAGGGCCAAAATTATTAAAATCGTGTTCGATAGAGCAACATAGGTCTTGAGAACATGTTTTCACGATTGTATTTCTGCAAGGGATATGTAGATATAGTGCCATTTCGTCAGTTACATTGTAACTCGCATGTACAAATTCAGAGGGAAATTCTCCTATTTTTTAGAACGTTTGACTTTCTCTGTCTAAATCTGTCAAAAATACCTCTAAACCTACATTTTTTACAAGTTTTTTGATATTGTAGCTGAGATGAGATTGCTACCAGATTTAGTAATTAAATACGGGAATTGGATTCAAAGTCTACTGAGAATTTCCTGGTGGAATAGGTACCTACTAAAGATTTTCCTGATCTAGGGGTCGAACCCGCGGTCATTAGTCGTAATTGCGAGTATTGCGACCAATAGACCAGTGCCTTATATTGTTGCATTAGTAGAAATCATATCAAAGTCAGACTCATTTGTAATTCCGTATAATTATCAAACGCTTCTGACGAAACGAACTAGGCAAGT
The DNA here is from genome assembly GCA_949128155.2 of Xanthia icteritia. Taxonomy (NCBI): domain Eukaryota; kingdom Metazoa; phylum Arthropoda; class Insecta; order Lepidoptera; family Noctuidae; genus Xanthia; species Xanthia icteritia. Next base: position 18,817,106 of record OX421952.2, on the reverse strand, counting down.
ATACATGTTTCCGTGGCTTCAATTAGATTTACATATTTTTGTAATAAAAAATAACGAGGTGGCATTACGAAATGTGAGCTAATACAATTATCTGTAGGTACAGTACGAATGCTGGGAGTTTCATTTGAATTAATAATGCTTTGTTAGAAGTTGCCTACGGCTCTGTTCATCTTATTAATCTATCTATCTTCAATTCTTTATAATAAAAATGAATTGTAAACGCATCACTTGAGAACGGTTGGACCGATTTGGCTATAATATTTTGTTTTAAAATGTTCGTAATAGTCCGTATCAGGTTTTTAAGGAAAGAAACATTGGAAAAGTTTCCCTGATTAATAATTTTATTTTATGTATTTTGTTTTGATTTTGTGAATAAAAATCCACAGCTCTTTAACAATTTCCGATTATTTAAAAGTGTAGTGACTCAGGGGCCCGAATTACATTTAATTCAAGTTTTCCGGCGATATTCTCATTTTCATCATAGATTAGGCATAGCTGCAGTATATAATCGCTTTCCATCAGGCGATATTGTGGACACAGACAGGCCCATTCAAAAATAACAAAAAAAAAATGGTGTATCATTTAAAAAATCACATTAGTAGGTACTTCTTTCTACCCTGAAACCTGTTCTAAAATGGGTAGTTCCACTGCGCTCCAGGAATGCATTCCACTGCGCTCCAAGTTTTTATTATTATATTACGAGTATTTCAAAAGTTATAAGTACAAAAATGATTCCACAGCGCTCCAAAATGAGATAAGTAGAGTCAGCATAAAAGACAAACTATAACTTGTTTGTGTACTGAATAAACATATATTATTTTTTTCTTTTATTATACTTAATATAATGTTTCATGCTAAATTTATTTATTTGCTAACTCTACTCAAAATTTTTTGGAGCGCGGTGGAAATAAAATATTGAAATATTGCTAAAAATTCTTGGAGCGTAGTGGAATCAATGTATGTACATTAAAATTATGAGAACAATGAGTTTTGTTGAACTTTGAGCTACCACGACTAAGACTTCCATTTCATGTGCCTCTTATTACCTTTGACCATCTTCAGTATTTATCTCAGTTCACATGGTTATAAAGATTCCCAGCGTGTAACGCGTTAAGTATCGCGCTAGTTATCGCCACATCGCGTTAGCTATCGCCACATCGCGCCAGATATGATCTATTGCTTCAACGTAATACAAGCTTCCATCTGATGTGGTGTGACTTGTTTATATCATACGCTAATGTCTGTGAATGGTAGGGTTTCCGTATTCGGGATATCGGTAGATAATGTAAATATTGGTCGTTCTGCAGATGGTATAAATATTTCAAAAGGAGATTTGTACGTTATGCAATAAAAGGGAGTTCAGAAACCTAAATCTGTCAAGTTAACTTAGGGCAGTCAGTGCCGCTATCAATCTTATAGACTCACTAAATATGTTAATCACCGTATGCGTTTTACTCGCGAAACACGTGAGAAAATAAGCCAAAAGTACTTTTCGGAATGGTTAACAAATGCTGATATTCATTTGTTTTACTCAAACAACTTACCATTTTCATCTTGTAATTAAAACAAAATATTATTCAATCAACTAACCCTACAAAGTCAATATCTTTGTAAGTATTTAATTAAAGCCCACATGGTCATAATAACCGTATAATTGCCGGGGTCATTTCGACCCCATGCGTGTTTGCGGACAATTATTGGTGTGGTCGAAAGGGCCCATCAGTAAGGGTTAATATTAACATTCTTGATTTATTAAATGTGTGTTTTAGGGATGGCAACCAACATTCCATAATTGGATAATTACTTTTAATTATTGTTTTGAAGACTGGCGGTTATCGTTTTTAAATCAATAATTAACGAGTGTAATTATTTCATCGTTATCGTCAAAATTATTTCGTTATTCTTATAACATACTTTAACAATATAAAACTAAAAATCTGACACCGGCAGGAATAAATTTTTGATAAGCTCAGCGTACTATTTTTGTTACCAACAAAAAAAATAATCCTTTTCCTCTATCTTTCATAGTCTTCTTCAAAACGAAATATTTACTAAAATATCTTCACCCTATACCTCTAATAAAATCAGCAGAGCACTTCGAAGCTTTTAGCTATCTCTGGCCATTTCTCATCATTTATGTAATGTACTTATGTATGCCTATTGTCATAAGCAGAGTTCTAAGTGGGACCGATGTAGGGATGAAAGGACTGTTTATAAAATAGATTTTAAATTTTAATATAGGTACTAGGTAGTTTTGTATGGGTGGGGTCGTCGGGACCGGAAGGTCGTGGGTTATAATCCGGACGTTGTTATTGTGGTGAACCCGTAGGTTAGAGGGGTGATCTGTATTAGTGGTGTCATTGACCAATGGGTAATGGGAATCTGGGGGTGTCTTCTATCGACGGATAACCATTTGATTTAGGTATCTTAGTATTTGGAAAGCTTTTTATTGAAAATGGTCTTAAATTATGATAACATCATGATTTTAAACACAACTCAATCATCAGTAGGTAATTAATAAACCACTTAATCTCGATTCATCAAATTATATCAAAATGAGGATTCAATTATTTCGAATAAATTCCACGGAAATTAGAGTTTGTCCTTTTAAAATAATTTGGCGTGATTAAATTGCTCGGTTTCAAACTTTCGGGTGGGGTGAATTCGACCCCACTTCGCGGAAAAGGGTTAAATACTTCATCCTACTTATAATTTGCTTAGGAAAGTATTTGTTAGTTCACATTTTAGTGGTTCTGGGAAACTTATTCAATAACCTTCTAAGTAAATTCATTTTAATGAAGTTGTTTTCTTAAGATAGGTAAGGAACTGGTCGGAACGAAGTTCCGTTCGAGTATTGTGTGTATATGTGTATTGTGTATTTTTGTGTATATAAGTGTATTTTTCTTTTTTATGTGTGCTGACGCGCATCCCGTATCAAGACTACAGTAATATACCCACACATAGACACACGCTTGTAAACACACACACACTAAACCAAAAGAGTCGTGACGGTCAAAATGTTACACTTTATCCGGTGTGGCTCTCATTCGCCAAGTGTGCGGAGTATAACGTGTGATGAGGGACTTCGTTCCAAAAAGTCTTCTGCCTAATTCGTCAATTCAACATGAAATAATGGAAATGACTCATTAAGACCGTAACTATATTTACGTTGAAAAGCTATTCTCAATGCCTTAACAAATCGTGACCCAAATTATGTCATAGCTGTACTAAATATAACAATGCAAAGTGGCCATTATAACCCGATATGTGGCTGAAATGGAAACTAAACATAAAATGTACTGAATTTGACATAACGTCGACGTTTTTCTTGGCAAGCAGCGCCACCCCGAACTTTCAAGATATGATGGTCGTCTTTCCCACGGCGGCTTTTTCTAAAGGATTCGAAACAATGGGATCGTTTAAACATACATGCGTTTCTTACTTTTGAATTAAACTGTTCGTAATTGTGGAGAGAATTTACCTTTTATTGTTCATGGAAAATAGAATAGAATACTCTTTATTTAGTACACCATATTAATAAATGTGTGTAATGTAATTACTAAAGAAAAATTAGATCATCTTCCGGCAGGATATCTTAATCATTTTCCACACAATGCAGTCAAGATAGCGGACGGATGTCACCTTTTTGCACTGTCATTTTCATTCAAATGTTGACAATGACACGTAGTCGGAAAAACGATAAGGTGCAAGTATAACCTTAAGGTGCTCAACATAATATTATTTATTCCTTTACCTTATCTACTCATTTAAGTAAAGTAAAGTAAAGGTGTGTTCAAAATTTTGGGTTCGGTACAGACCATCAAACTGAACAACTTTATTTATGGAACCAACATCGTAATCGTGAAATAATAATCAGTCGTCCCGTACAAAACTTCAATACCTACTTGACCCAACTGTATGGGACCACTGATTATTTTTTCGCGATTACGATGTTGCTATACATTAGTTATACTCGTACCTATTGCTATACATATTTATTCTTGTATAATTTATCCAAAGATACTGATCTTGGCGACAGATTGCGAGCCAGGTTCCCAGTAAACATGGTAGAATATAATTTTGCTTATATTTATAAACCGTTAACGAGCTAAACGGTGGTGACTATAATGTTCGTTATCGACTAACAAATTGACACTATTAAAATTTATGAACCGTTACCTACGGCTGCAAGGATTATATTATTACTATTGATTTTTTGGATTGAATTCTAAAGATATAAGAAATTTTGAAATTTCTTTGTTAGGGTTTGTGACCAGGAAATTAAATGCTTGTAGGTCCTTAAAAAGAACAAGGCTATACATCTTGCAATGTGTGATTTTCAACGTTCGGCTTACCGCCGAAAGTTCAAAATCCAACAGCGTGGTTTTATTAGGGCTTTCATACAAGTGTCGCATGGTGTTAGGGAAAACGTAAGGCTGTAGTTTCTTAGATTAACATAGAAGGTAAATATTACAGTGAACAACTGAAGTTCTTATTCATTTTCCTTGTAAAGTACCATCATGAAAAGTAAACAAAATAACGCACAGTGGTTTATAAAATTCTCCGAGCGACTCTGCAACTCATACATGTCATGTAATAATTCGCTATATGAAGCCCGCGAGCTACTTATAAGCTAGATCAAACAGTGGACTGCGATTATGATTATATTTACTATTGTGCTATTACAGTAATTTAGTTGTAAAATAAATTTGTTTATTGCATATTTTTTTTTTATTATCCTGGGATAGATTGCTCTACGAATGGCGAAACAAGAGGTTAAGCGAACTTTGACCATCGGAAGGCCAATCTTCGTACTTAAAAAACGTTCAAATTCAATACACAATCTTATCCGAGCGACAACCATTGTTGACATGTTAACATGTTGGTAAATTAAAGGTTTTATTGATAGATTAACACCCAGTTGCACAAAGACAAACATTACCGCCCCCTTACGTAATGGATCATTAAGGCTAATGATTTCATTAATTGCATCAAAGAACCATTAAAATTGAGTCAATGTTGCTTTCTGCAACAAGTTAAAACAAGTTAATCTATAAAAAAATAATTTAAAAAAACTATAATATTTAAAAATGATTGATTTTCAATGCGAACGTTCGCAAAAATACAGGAATTGCCTTCTGGTAAGGCAGCAGCGCTACAACCTTGCAAACTGGCTTATCTTTTCGACTTTTCAACACGGGATGGGTCATTCTTGTATTATTTTTATTAGTTAGTAAAAGTAGTACTTATAGCTTAAACTTTTCATAGTAAAACATATTTTCAGATTGTTTGTACGAATAAAATAAATAAATGACAAAAAGAACCGACATCAGCAATTTTAAACATTTAAAATGGGTATGCTGGTCAATGGGGAATAAATTCACGAAATTCCCGACAATTTCTCACCCAAAATGAAAGTCGGAACTTTCGCCTTCCGGCCGCTCGCCTGCCGCGCCGGCCGTCAGCTGCACTTTGAGATATTATCACTAGCGCCTACCTTGTACCTACCGTTGACTTGCACAAGTACGGCATCTGATAAGAGATAACAAGAGAATGAACTCGTTGGTTAGTTGACGAGGATTTGATGTTAATGATAAGCTATTAAGCTTGGACCACCATAGATAATTTTGTAATTCCTGATTGTAGGAGAAGTGAGAAATTAATTATGTTCTGATTTTTTTTATCTCTTTGACATAGTATTTATTCGTTAAAATACTTCGTTTAATGAACTAGGGTGTCCGGCAGAAAATCCACTGTCATTATCACTCATACTACTCCTACGATAGCATATATCTTATTAGATAGTCATCTATCTTATTTACCATGAAAAATACCAGTGCTCTAAAGTAGCACATTCACGGTTATTTGGTTTGATCAGTTATTGGAACGGCGGCGTCCTGCCAAAAAATAACTTGTCATGAAGTAAAACTTTGGTGACACGCATAACCACGAATCCGCCGTAAGGCGTAAAACGAATCGGCTGTAATCAATGTAAGTAGGCCACTCACAAGACTGACCATCGTCTCGTCACTATCCCAAAATGTAAAAACAATCTTAAAAACCTCACAACGTGTCAAAAAATCCTCTATTTTATAGTTTCCTAGTTCCGTGACCTAGCAAAGAATCACAATCCTTGAGAGCGTTGTTGTACTAATTGGCAAGCAATTGACAAGCTGCTTAACATATTCCAACGCGATTGATACTCCGATTAGAGCCTGCACGGGTTTGTACCGAGATGCGGTACAGACGTGCCATCATAATAAGACTAGTGTCGGGGTTCGAGTGACTATAAGTTCTTTATGATGTGTGACAAATTCTGGGTCATTTTTTGACTTCCTCGATATTGATTATGCCTACACTTTCACCCATTGACGAAAATGGAAAGGCTTTTCAAAATGAGTTGATTGATCGACTAAACTACCCTTGACCAAAATGGAAGAAAATATATTCAGACGCGGATTGTGTGATACATAGCTAGTTGATTGATTGAACAAACTATTGTACAGCGAAACGTACATAAAGTCTTCCAAAACAAGGTATGTAAACCGTAGATCAGTTTCTGTCAATTGCTTATGTTTGGATCACAATGTTGTCCTCGAAACAGCTGAAAAAATAGCATAGTAACCAGTTACCACCCGTATTCTGTTTCCACCATATAGTTATACTGTCCGTGGTATCCAGTTCATCACCACTCGATGTGAGTGATTAAAATGACCAGCGTCAAACGAGACGAGAGGGCCCGCGGTCCTGTGTGGCATTTTAACGATTTGCACGTAGGGCTGGCGCGCACGGGTTATTTATTACTGTGTTTACTTTATTATCTGTGAGAATGAAGCAACTTTATATATATATTTGAACGGTACCTAATTAAACTTTAGTTTTGTTTTGCATAATATTTTTTAGAGACGTTTAGAGTCAGTTTTTTAAATTCAACTATGACTCTAGTTATTATAATCAAATTTTCCGTAACAATTTTAAAACTAGCATTATTTTTAGAGGTATCAAGTTGAAATTAATATCAAATACGTAGATCTATGTTCCCTTGGAGCTCTTAAAAAGTCAAGCTTGTAAGTCAACGCAATAAAAAATATGGCCATTTATGTGACATATTTTGATACTCCCAAATAAATCAAAATCTACAGGGTACTTCCCGTCGACCAAAAATCATGAAACCTGGCAGGAAGCAAGGTCTCACAGCACAAGTAAAGGTAAAAGTCCGAAAACTTATAATTAGTAGTTTTATCACATTATTTTTTTTTTTGTGATTACATTCACAGTTGGAGAATTGACCGTGACGTATATCGATGTGTCCGAGAACATGTTTCTCAACTACTAAGTTAAGTTTGTTCTTGGGATAAATGCAACTCAACTACGGAACCCTTCATTGTGCGTGGTCCGACACGTACTTGGCCGGTTTTTTATCTAAAATTAAATTAAATATATTTTGACAGAAAACAAATAGCCCTCTTTCAGTAAAAAATATGCAAAATAGTCTCATCAAATTGTGATATAATAACTATTAGATATCACAAAAAAATCTATTTGCATTTAAAGTTATTTAGGCAAAGGTTACAAGAGAAAAAAATAAATTTGATTATAATAAAATGATTGATGGACTCTTTGACACGCTAAGTAATAATAAAAAAACGTTTTTTGTAAAGGAAATACAACATCATTATGTCAGTAACTAAAATTTATTGCCAAACAAGTCGGGACACAAAAATGTAATCTGTTTATCCGGCCACTGGTAAAGCACAACAGAATAGACAAAAAGCAAAAAAAAGAAATGAAAAAATACCTATCGATAGTTTTTGTTAAGACGTGTTAAGGGTAACCTTTTGTAGTTTTTTGTTGTCAATAAATCGAGAGGCGTGTTCACAGTCAAGCGTTTTTTAAAGCCTTTGACAAAGCCTATTCAAAAAACGTGTTTTTTTTTGTTAGGTTTTTATATCGCCTGGTCTGTGAATTAGGTTTCTTTTGTTTTAGATTGTGGTAAAAAAGCCGCAGGTTTTGAACAATATGTCAAAGAGTGAAGTATTTAGAGGTTGGCTTTTATTTAGTGTGGGTGAAAATATTACTGAATACGATATACTGATGTATTTCTGAGACACGTTTGTTCTGTTTTTTGTCTTAATAACTTATTATTCATATTTCAATGTTTAGATTTTCCGTCTCATACCATCTGTGTTTACTTACATAATAATTAAAATACCAAATCGAGCCCCATATACTTTTCTCTTGAATAGTTTTCAGGAAAGAACATTCTTATTTCACGTTTTTCAGTACATTCAAGCGTTATGTTTCTTTGTTAGATTTTAGTATTTTTTTTTAAGAAGAAGAAAAAAATCAGACTAAAATTTCTGGGATAACTAAACTGAGCTAACTAGTAGCATTAATAAATAAAGTTAACTATTTGAAGCCTTGAGCTCATTAGAAACATTACAACAGCGTATTATTTTACACATTACTATGTATGTGCTAATTCTAGATCTCATAAACATCACCTACATGCGTACGTAAACTTGAAGAATATCTTACTAAACATACTTTATGTCATTTATTTACTGAAATATAATTTATCACACGTGAAAGTTATGTGACCTCAAAGATAAAGAAGATTTCTATTGTCAGCAAAGTTTAGTCTAGACCTAATTAATCCCTGATTGAATGGAAGCCTGATAAGTAATAATATTACGTTGATAAAAACATTGTATAAGTCTGAAATTACCAACCCGTCTTGAGAAAGCGTGGTAATCAATGCTCGTGCCTTCTATCTATGTGCTCATATATATGAGCGGCACGCGCCAACGGCAGAGGCAACTGTAGCCGTCGACTGTCGTCGAAGGCAGCCGCCGACACGTCGACTGTAGAGGCAGTTGAGAGAAGGCGCTCCTGTATGCGCAAAAGCCTTTCTATGAGCACTAAAAGAAGAGGTCCTGCAGTCAGATAATAATAGGCTGGTATGAAAATGTTAACGTCGTAAGATATGACGTCATTATAAAAATATGTTGTGAACAGGCTCTGTTTCCTTTATGAATTTTTTTGGTACAAACTGTGCCTTAATGAAAACGTCTCATGACAATAGCCTGACCAAACACTTCGATGTAAAAGAATTCGCTTGTTCATATTTGACATAACGTCGAGTACATAAAAGTGTATGTACTTACTACGTGAGTACATAGTCAATATCACGCTCGATCGATCCTAAATGTTATAGTGATTATGTAGAGTTAATTTAAAATTATTTTGTTGATTGTATTTTTAAGAAAATTACCTACGCAAAACCAAACATTCTTTCATTTTTTGACAAGTTTTCCAAATCTCCACTAATCTTAAAAAGTGCTCATTTTGCGAAGTGCACCAATTGAGAAGTGCACCAGTTGCGAAGTGTACCAAATGAGAAGTGCACCAGTTGCTAAGTTCACCATTTGAGCATGGTGTACAAGTTGAGATGTGCACCAAATGCGTCAAACCCACAGAAAGTAAACAGTTTTATTGTAATTGGTTTGTATACGGCCATTATTCTTTTGGCTATTACGGTCTACTAAAGTATAATTTGTAGTAGAAACGATTGAAAAGCCTCTCAAAATGTCTTCTATTTTTCCATAGTTATAATGAAAAGGAGTATGTCTTAGATCCCTTAAGTCACATTATACCCAGTTTTCATATAATTATTGAAATAAACGGCCTACAAAACATTTATTTTTTTGCCACTGTTGAGAAATTGTCCGTTTCTGACAGGTTTGTTAAAAATACTGTATTCTTATTTCTTTCACTATAAATATAAATAGTTGTTTCTGAAATATATACTGCATACTGCCAAGTGCCAACCCTACCAGTCGCATTTCGCGCAAAAACTGCGCAGTAAGGTCGTCGCACCGCGCAGACGCGCACAAATTTCAACTGTTTGTTAATTCGGATGAACTGTCCACTGAAAAAACTTGCACAAACCAACACCATGATTGTACTGTATACATAGGTACCTACCTTGTTTTTATTTTATTTGGTGACTGTGCAATCATGGCCGATTTTCGTGAAAATAGTATGGAATGATCAAAATAACGTGTTTCGCGTCCAATTGAGGTTTGATTGATGAAATAAAAATCACGCTGCTGCTATTGCCAGTTAATTTATTTGTATTTGCTTTTTGTAAGCTTGTTAATAAAGGCTCTCGCAAACAGGCGCGACGCGACACCGGTAATTGTTCTACCGTGAAGTTTTCTTAGGAATTGTTTTATTAGAGTCGCGTCGCGCTGTCGCGTCGCACCTGTTTGCGGTAGCCCTAATGTAAATTCCTGATATTCAATTCTACATGAAAATAGAGACACTATGTAGGTACTCAATTATGTATAGACGCCAGCAGGTCAACCTACCCGAAACTGTCAAATCGCAATCAATTTTGAACCTTATGCTTTAGTGATAAACTTGAAAATCTATTGAAAAAATTTGACAGATTGTAGTAGGTTGATGTGCTGACGTCTGTACCTAATTATTAATTATTCGTATTCTTTTCCCACTTATTATTTTATCAATTTTATAAGTAGATATTGAAAACAAACAACACTTACTAAGTATAGAATTAGTTTTTAACTAACGTCCATAATTTATTATTTCAATCCACTTTACCTCACTTCCCAAGAAAATTCTCAAAGAAAACTTGTTTAGGTTATTTTTCCATTAACTCGTTCAAAGAGTTTATTCATCACAATAATGACGAGCCGGGAATCGAACCCACTGTCTTTATTACTCGGAAGATGTATCGTTTAGTACATTTAATGGTTATTCTCTTTGATGTTTTAATGTTCAGATACTAAAACATTTTCATGTACGTACGCGTTCACGTTCAGTTTCTTGATAGTTAAGTTCAAACGAGACTGCTATAAACGTCTGTCCGTTTTTGCAAACGACTTAATATAATTTTTTAAATTTGCTCGTGTAGCTACTGACCTCTTGCTCATAAGTCTATAGCTGCTGTCACCAAGCTTACTGAAATAATACTGAGTTTACGCTTTTACTATCGACTAACAGAGGAAGATTTTCCAATCCATTTTACTGATACTTTTTATTTTTGCTTCACCAACGAATTAATACATCTTTTGCTAAAACTATTCAACTATTTTTTAATTTGTTAAAAAAACATGTAGTAGTTTTAAAGAAGAAACAAGTAAACTCCTATTTAATCTCAAGCTCAATTATGTAAACAAGCGTAGTTTGTTACAATTAGCTCGCGATCGATAATCACTGATCTTCCACTTGTGGCCGATGATGCTCCAATCGATGGCCGTAGATCGTCCATCGGCCACCGGCTTCCGGTGTAAGCCACGGATACATCCACTTACATCGTATTATGCTTCATTAATTATGTTAATTTGAGGATTACCATCAATATAGTTCAATGTAGACTTTACAAAAAATACTGATTTTTAACTGAATTTTGAGCCAAGGATTACCAATCACGGTGCTTGATTTTTAGGATGCATGTTTATGAATAGCTCTCGGGTTAAAATCAACCAAGGCTGGTGACCAAGCTGTTCATTGATAATGTTATTATAGGAAGATGAAAAAGTTATAAGTTAAAAAGAAAGTGATGGCTTCTGATAGGGATGGTAATTGCAAACTAGTTGAGGAAAGATTTTATGAAGCAGCAGACCCTTGAAAACGTTTTAGTATGTATAAAGACGAAAACATTGACCTCCAACAATGTAACTTTATACCTTTCCCGAAAACAAACGTCCCGTCAAAATTAGGATGAATCCCCACAAATCCGGATGCCTAGCGATCCTTATTTCGGAATGCCCATCGCTGGACGAAATCAGGCACAATTATGAACCGCAAGGGAACCAATTATGTAATCATGCGCGCACGCACCGAGCTACTAATTGCTCGAAATTAACCCATTGTAGATACTTTGTAGTTGGCATGCGAGGCATGGGTTTCTCTCATAAATATTGCCTGGCTATCATGCGTTTGTTTTTTTGGTTGGTTCATGGTTTCAGATTGTCAGCTCAACTGTCGAGAAGGTGTTATTAACAATAATTAAGTTGCCATTTTAATAATCATGTAGATACTTCACTATAATATGTTTCAATGCTGTTCTCGGATTTTGTGTGTGAGTGTGGTCTTTGACAAAGAAAATGTAATTGGTCTAAGAAATGTTATGCTAATACACACGTCAAATAAGTCTAAGCAACACGCATTATTTACAGGAACTGCATGTTTTATTAATTGATACTTTATTTTTTTCTTAACAAAGTAGATTGGTATACAACCTTTTTGTTCTCGGAAACATATACTGGCTGATTTTAAAAATATAAACTTTTCGATTGTTTTGTTTTCATTCAAATAAAAGCTAAATATTTTATCCCGATTTCACGTGTTTTCCTCGCTTGATAAATTTGGTATTTATCTCACTTGAGATTTACAGTTTTGAGTTTTGAGTCATTTTTTATGTCATGGAGTGACACTATTTGAGTGCTGACGAAATGCAGAGAGCTGTAGGAATGCTACAAGCGGGAAGAAATCAGTCCCAGGTATCTCGGCATTTTGGTGTCAATAGGAGCGTGATTTGTCGTCTTTGACAGCGTTAAGTTAATACAGGGGATCCTGCTGAACAGCACCCAGGACGTGGAAGCAACTGCTCGACAGGACCGATACATACAACTGACTGCAAGACGTCAGCAGATGTTAACCGCCCGGGAGATAGGTTTAAAGCTACAATTCTCAAGCGGTGTTGTTGTTAGTCACCAAGCCGTGAGAAATAGGCTGCATGAATACAGCCTACGAGCACGACGCCCAATTAGGTGCCCACCTATATGCCCCGGGAATCGCGTCCGTCAAAACGAATGGGGTAGGGAACACTCGACACGGACCCAGGAGCAATGGGATAAAATTTTATTTTGCCTTGAGTCCCGATTTGGATTTAGGCCTGATACGAGAAGGGTAAGAGTGTATCGTCGTCCCAGAAATGCTGAAAGGCTGGAGATGCGTCCAGGAAGTGCACCCGTACAGTGGCTCCACAGTGATGGTATATGGGAGGGTATTATGAAGAACAGACGGACTGAGCTCGTTCTTGTAGATGGCAATATGAACGCTGAAAGTTACGTTGAAGATGTCCTCGGGCCTTATGTTCACCCATTTGCACAATGTATTGGCTCAGATTTCACGGTGATGCATGACAATTCGCGTTCGCACACAGCTCGGAGGACCAGAGAGTACTTGGCAATGGAAAACATCCGGGTATTGCCGTGGCTTGCTCAATCGCCAGACCTCAATCCCATCGAGGACGCATGATACATGCTCCAGAGACGTGTTCTAGAGAACCTGGACCGAACGTCGACAACCCAACAACTGAAAGACTTGTTAAAATTCCATTGGGAGCGATTGCCGCAGGTCAGATAAACAATCTTATAAATTCAATGAAAAATCGTTACTGACAAGTTTTAAACAACAGAGGCGGTCACACTTTGTATTGAATTACCAAATAAATAAATAAAAAAAACGTTATTCAATTTTGTTAAACATGAAAAGTTTAATTTCGTTTTAACTTTATTTTATACTACGTATATTACGGTACACGGTTGTAATTAAATGAACAATTGAATGAAGGATTTTGTTGCTTTAGTCACTAAAGCATCAAAAAATGCTTTATAAATAATAACTATTTATAAAAGAAATATAAATACATATATTACAATAGTAAAAACCGTTCAAAAGTTCAAAACCGTACATGTTGCTTAGACTCTTGTAGTTTTCAAAGCTAAGCTACCAAATTCTCAATGGCTTAAAAATCTGCCAGATAAGTCTCGCGTATTAAACAATTTTTATGTAATCCTAAAAATAAACCTAAAATATGGTACAGTCCATTTTGAATCCATAGTGAGGAACATTGTAAGCCGACATGGCGATGGCCGACATGCATTGGTAGGAATGTTCTCATGTGTACCCCATTTGCATTCACCTGTGTAAATATTTAATTTCAATACTAATCTCTATGCTAAGGCCCTGGCCTGATACTTATAGCTATTGACCATCATCGTCTACCTTTCCATCACTATTTTTTTTTCTGCTGAGCATGAGGTCCGGTGTTAGCAGCCCGGAGTCTAGAGTTGTGCCGGTTGATGGCAATAGACTCACCCCTATTACATGGGATTTAAATATAACTGTCGAAATGTGAGTGTGTTACAAGTACACCTCTGCCTAGCCCTTCAGGGATTACCTACAAGCGTGACGTTTTTACACGAAGTGTCTGCCTTCCTATATTAAAAAACCAATTTACAAAGAAAATCAAAGGTTTGTTAGGTCTCATTTCGTCCGAGTATCCATAACACAATCGCAGTTTGAGAGAGAATTTACTAAAAAACACAAAAAAAATCATACCCTGTAAAGAATGGCCACCCATCTCCCAACTGACCGCGTTAATCACAGTTTAACCTGAGAAATCAAATACCTAATTGTTTACGACTATAAATCCTATATCCGTCCTATTAGCAAATTAAAAGAGCAGTCAATTAACGTAATAGAAATAAATAGAGTTAGCGCTTTATCGGATCAGCGGCAGAACCTAACTCGATCGCGTAACGACATAATCAAATATGCAGCGTACCGGGCGGCGTATCGTGGCGTATCGGCGTACCTAGCGGGTATCGATACGCCGCGCGCCGCTCGGGCGCCTGTTAAGAATTATGAGATTAAAACCATTGGCTTATAGGGATATAGTGGGATGTGTTCGTACTTGTGTTTCGATGTGGTTCAATAATTTATGAAGTAGGTATTTTCAGGAGCTGCGCTGTGATTGTTGAACACACCGTTCAGAGAAGTTTGCTTAAATGTTGCGATGTGTTGCTGGGTGCGATATTGAAGGGCACTTTAATAGTATTTGTATGGCTAACAGATAGTTATGGGAGATTCTGAGTCCTACGCGTATATTTTTCATGATAAACGATGCATAAAGTATTCATATTTTTTAATAATTTTCGTTCAATAGACATAATATTATTATTCAATTTAAATTCTGCATTAAATTCCAGTAAAATTATTAAAAGGTAGGTGCAAAGACTATCTCGCCTTTATCACACTCATAATATTAATTAATTTTAACAGCCAAGCTATTCTAACCACATTTCTGTAAAATAATTAACCATTTTCATTTAATTGCACAAAAATATAATAAATCAAATATTCTGTCTGTAACGGAGAACCAATTTAAGTAAGTAGTAAATTGAATTTAACCCTATTTTCGGTGCGATAGAGTCTACATTCATTTAGCAATAAAATTTCAAAATTCTATTATCTTATTTGCACAGGACGTTTTGAATAACGCTGTCCTGGGAGCTTTGACAAGCAATTTCCTTCTTTTCGTGTTAAGAATAGAGTTCATTTTGGCGTGAAATCTAATGTTTAATTTTAAACAGTGTGTACTTAACTGTCATAGGTATTTGGAAACGTTGCATTTTTCTTGATAGTTTATTGACTCTTATTCCTTGAAGCATAAGGTGGAAAATGAAGAGAGATATAATTTAAAAGGTTTTTAAAATGTCTTTTCGGAGATGGACGCACGTGATCATTAGTTTCGGGCCTTCATTTTGTATTACGTTTACCTTTGAACCCGGTTCACCGTTCATTGAGAGAAAAAAAAATGTATTTCCGTCTGTATTCAAAGTATTTTTTCTTTTCGCTGTCGAAATTATCCGTATTGGCAAAATGTGAAATGTTCATTTCGGTTTCACAGTATTTTTTAGTTATTCCTGTTACCTACTGTTTTTGTGAAAATATATTTCAGAAGGGTTGAGGTTTATCAATGGATCATTTTTAAGGTTTTCTGGCTCCATTTCATGACTTTTCGATTTCAATAGAATATGAACCAGCTTGATACTAGTTTTGTTACCACAGACGTGTGGCTTTATCAGAGCTTTTCCATCATTTACGAAAACTTTACTAAAACCGGCCGCACACGAACGGTACGGTATTAAGATCGTGCATAAAGTTTTAATACGGTATTAAGATCGTGCAAAAAACGCCGAAAAAAATACGTTTCTTGTAAAGTTCATAATAAAAGGGGTTCCTTTAATTATGAACTTTATTTGTTGTTATAGCCGCAATAGAAAATTTCAACTGTCTACCTATTACGGTTCATGACATACAGCCCGCTGACAGACACACGGACGGACAGCGGAGGCTTAGTAATAGGGTTCTGTATCTGTTCTGGCACCCTTCGGGTACAGAAACGTAAGAACTAGGTACTTAGAACTGTATCCCGTGACCAGACCTGTCCATGTCCATTCATCACCCCAAACTAAAAAGCGGAACAACTCCGAATCTCTCACACAATACAGGATGTTCCCCACTTGAGTTGATACAGGATGTTGATATTATGCTGTAGAGCTGTTGACAGACAGACAGACACGCCCAATTGGTATAGTTTGTTGCTCTCACGGTCTAGATTGATGTGGGCTATGATATCAATAAATTAATTGAATAACTGGTTAATGGGTTTATTTGGTCAAGGAGCAATAACGTTATTGTTTTTATTGGTAGTGGGGATTCATAGGAAAACAATTTGTTTGGTTGCTGTGAAATTATTGGTTACCAACTTACTAATATTGCAATTTATTTGTGAAACTAATGAACTGTCAGATCGTAAGAAATCGATTCGCCTACAAATAAATGAACTACGTGCGAATCGCCACAAGTTTTTTTTTTAATCTACTTTCGTTTCCCCGTTTTGGGCGAGTAAATTCGTGCGAATCACCAATAAGACACGAGTTCACCAACAGATGGTTAAATTTTAAACATCTGTCTAAACCATAAACGGCTGATTAACAATATTTTGTTCACCAAGCACTAACAGTTGATTAAGTGCTCTAATCGAACGGTTATGTCAAACGTAGTAGCTAACTCAGTTTAACCATTGATTTATGCTTCCTGATGTGAAGTTTTGCATTGTGCATCACTTACTCTAGTTACAAAATAAAAACGCAAGACGCTTTGAATTATATCTTTAAAGAGGATAATGTGTTAGATAATTTTGTATATCCCAAACACGGCCCAATGGTGACATTCAAAAATTTAATTAGCACATATATTAGATACTGCACGAAAATATTAAATATATTAAATACGCCATACATCCTGCAAAATGACGTGAGTGACGTCTATATCCTATTTAAAAATGTGCTCTGTGAGTTTGACAATGAAAATTGATTGACGTTGACATTCTACATTCACAAAATATTTCTTGCTGCTTGGTTATTTTACCGTTGGTTAGAAATAAATGGTGAACACGAAAAAAACGCGATTTGTTTAAACAACTGTTTAATTCTAACATAATGGTTACGTAATCAATTATTACGTTGTAGTTGGTGAACTCGGGCCTAAGCCGGAAAACGATGACTATCCTTTTCCGATCTGACAGTTAAGATTACAAGATTTAAAACAAGTTTTTCATTTTTGTGTGAAAGAAATCAAATTTCTTTACCTCTTAGCAAATAGTTGCGTTATTGCTCTCGTTTAATTAATCATACAAATTATCATCCCAAGTTATATCGTTGAGCTACATTCTCAGTTAAATAAATTCACATTATCATGTCCCATTATCTAAAAGAAATAAGTACAAAACCCACACACAATTCAGAACAATTTATCGAAAACAATGCCTATACGTACTTACGTACGTAACGAAACAAAAGAAATCAATAGTTATTGAAACAAAAGCGCTACACAAAAACTGTTGATTGACGCACGGACGCCCACTCCCGAGCCCACAGCCCACCGCTGGGAGTTGGGACTATTACTAACACCCACTGGTACAGTCAAACAAAGGGATTGGTATACAACTTGCAACTACTTATAAATAATTTTGAGTGTGCTGACTAGTCAATCAGTCAGTATTTTATATCATAATCAATCAGAGGCAATCAGTGTGCCGAGTAGTTAAGTCATATAATGATATCTACTCTTACGTATCTCAAGCGTAACGCACAATATTATAATGAATATTGGCAGTGTAGTGGCATAAATAATTGACCGAGCGAGCGTCTCTGCATTAAGTCTGGTAAAATTTGCTTTCGTGTGTCAGTTTGTACGTACTCCACTACAAGTCGTATTTTGCAACTGATCTGGATGAAACTTGGCATACAGGTTTTACGATTTTTTTGAATATTTTTGTCGTCGGGGATTTTGGATTAGAGGGGGGTACTTCCTCCAAAATGGAGTAAAAAGGGGGCTACGGAATATCTCCGTCTTATGAGATCCTATTTCGATGTTAATTGTTGCCAAAAACTTTGTGCTCGCGAGGTCTACTGTTCGCAGAACTACTAGTTTATGTAGTGGAAAGATTAATATTTTTGCCTGTAAAAGTACCAAACTATTTGTTCGACTGTACTCTTAATTGTTCGTCCGTGTGAATCGGGTAGTGGAGCCAATCAAACGTTTTTGACGAAATGATTTCGGAGTTCCGACTTTAGGTTTCGGAGTTCGGGTGATCAAAAAATAGATACACTGTGCGGATATTGTTTTGATTGTATGTAGGTATCCATTAGGTTGGTTTTTCCGAGTGCTTCCTGCTTCCTGGCGGTCTATCGCACCTATTAAGAAAGGAAGAAAAATTGTTTATTCTGCACAAATTAATAATAGTCTGATTTATTTGGAAACACCAGGCTTTAGCTGTTTCTTCCTTAGTTAGTCTTAGCTCGTAGTCGTCATGTTAACAATTATGTCGGCAACCTTTACTTAGATTAAGTACCTACAACTTGATCCAGAGGGCAGACCAATGGCAAACGCTTTCGAAGCGTTTCGTATTCAAGAAGATTGATATTAGGTTTTTGGTAGCTAAATCATGTGAGTTCCATAGATTTTTGACTTATCCATTATCGTTATCGCTGGTAGAATGCTACATTTTCTTGGCCATATTATCTCAGGTCATATTATAATCTTCATTACTTTTAACCTCAAAATTTTAACCCAACCGTATTTATAACAATAAACCATAAACCATGGTCTGAAGTATATCAAGGCCATAGAATATAGGCTATGCACACAACGGCTATTATCTAGCAATACCAACGGTTGTAAACTGTTATTATGTTATGAATGACTTAATGGTGGGTCTGCACAGGTAGTAGCGCTATCAATCGCCTGTAGGTTGATTGTGTTGGTTGATTGATTGAGTTATTTTATTGTGTGTACTTAGCTTAAGGTTGATGTTTACAGTAATTTGGAAAAAGAAAATATTCCTACTATTGATGAATAGTAAATAAACACAATTAAATAGGTAGGGAAAATACTATTAATCCCGTGGTCAGATTTTATTTATTTCCCTCCTGTATACAGAAAATTTTAATAGGAATATGTTCTTCTTAGTTTTGTAAGAGTTTCGTTGTTTATACAGAAGAAACAATATTTGATCACCTACTTATTGTGAGCTGGCAATTTCTGTATTGATTAAGTCCCAAGTTTCCTCATTACAAATATTAATGGCACAAATGTTAGTTTATTTCGGAAAGAATAGAAAAAATCACAATGAGGGTTTTGAACTGTATATCTGTAGGTACAGTGTGTAGCAAAAAACTAACTTCAAAATTGATAGCGTCTTAGGGAGTCGAAATGTATGTGCAGTGTGCATTGTTTGGCAACCTACCGCCGCGGTCAATGTTGTTCAGTTAACAGTTACAGCACTTTAAATTGTTGTTTTAATGGGAGTTACGTGTCTCTATAAAATCACCGTAAATAGGTACAATAATCTGCAGGATCGATGGTAACAAAACCAGTATAAGCTAGCCTCATATTCTATTGCAACTCCGTAGTACGCTAGGCTAGCTCAAGAGGAAAGTGTTACCACAGACGTGCGGTCGACTATACCTCGAGTCGAGTTAGCGTGATGTACGTACAATCTCGCTAACTCAGTAGGTACAGTCGACTGCAATAGACAATACTCGTGTCTTCTCTGTATGAGAAGAGCTAAGTCAGAGTGAAACAATTATTAAATATTGTGTGTGTTTCTGTGTTGTGTGTGTGTGTAATAGCAGAACCATCTAGAGCCATCTACAATTTAAAGACAACAGAGAGCTGCAATCCGTTTTTTAAAAGTACAAAAATATTAACGATGCCCTCGCTGTACATATATGAAACGTCTATGTTCGTCAAAAATAATTTGCATAAATTTGCTCGAGTAACTAGTCAGCGCCGTTGTGATCGGTTACAAACAATTGGGTCTAGAACTGCGCTATATGGAAATAGTATCTTTGTAATGGCACCAAGGGTCTATAATAAATTACCAAAATGTATAAGGAGTGAAGATATTATCCGCAAATTCAAAAGTAAATTGTATTTATTTTTGTTAGATAAGACGTACTACTCCATAGAAGAATTTTTAAATGATAAAATGTGACATTACTAACAATACAATTAACCTTTGACATGCATGTAAAAATAAATTATAATTGATTAATTGCCTAATAAGAGTACCATTTATTCGTATTTTGATTTATTTGACATTATTTACTTGAACTTGACTTTTTACTGTATAAATTCAGACTTATTACTAAAAAATGAATAGATTTGTACACCAATTTCATTGGTAGGACATAGAGATCGACTAAACTGTATTGTATACATAACACCTTTATTGTAATACCTATGTTCACAAATAAAGTTTGATTTGATCTGATTTGATTTGAACAGTTTTTTTTGAGAATTTGTATAAAACAAATTTTGTCGTTTGGTATCAAATATTATATAATACTACAATTTATACGATGTGAATAATCATCCCAGTCCACTATGGTATCAAAATAATTCTCTTTAAAACAACTATTTTTCATTTTTTTTTCGTCTGTAGTCATAGTATCAATGAGTCACTATAACCCATGGTTTAATAAGTAGGTAGGCACGTGAATCATAGATCTACGAATCTGATAACTATGATAGTATCTTAAAACTCATTATGCTAAATAGTTACCAAGAAATATAGTGATGTTCCGAAATGTAATTTAAATGTTTTGAGTATTTCCGTTACTAGCGAAGATTCCTATGTATGTACTTGGAATTTTTCAAACTGTCTTTTTATTCTTGGAAATATTCACGCAGTAGTAATAATTTTATATCTTCTACTGGTTCAATAGGAAATTGAGGAGTCTGGCGGTGTAATATATATATATATATATTCATTTATTTCGGATCATACATAAATAGTAAGTACATACAATCCATATGGTATTAGTAACAAAGACTTAAAATGATGTTAGTAAAACTTACAAACTAACCTAACATTAACTAATATCTACGTGGCTCAACACATGTTGGCACGTGCCTCCGCATCCATTGCATAATAAAGGGGCTGTCCACCTTGCCGAACAACTTTTTTAGGATGCTGTTGGGGCTTCCGTGCAACCTACCCATTATGGCATTATTGTAATGACCCGTTTCTTAATCATCAAGATGCTTCTTCCAACATCATAGCATGATTTACCCAATATTACTGACTATGATCGAGTTAACTGCAGCTGGACATAGAGGTCTTTTCCAAGTTCCACCCAACCCGTTCCTCCGCTTTCCGCATCCGGTCTTCTGCTGCCTGCTTTAGGTCATCAGTATCTTGAGCTGTTACTGCGAGTTTTCTGACGGAATAACCGCTGTCGACTCGGAGATCGAACCCCTCGACCAGCTGTCGCGCTTTGGACCACAATGGGCCAAGAGGCAATCAGTCGCTTTTCGTCTGGATTTTGCGGATTCACCATAAAGCACAGAAATCTAGATGTTTGGAGTGGACAGCCCACATCAGTAGGTTGCACCCAGGCAGAGCATGGGCGGTTCATGGTACACACGGCTACACATCAAGCTATACATATCCAGTTTACGCTGAGCTCGCATTGTATAGGATTTCTGTACAATGCGAGGTCAGCTTATACTGGAAATGTATAGCTTGATGTGTAGCCGTGTGTACCTATTATGAATGAAGAAAGAAAAGGCAATATTATTATAAGCGTGTTTATAAATGAAGTAATAAATTCGCTGGAGTCTAATTGTGGGGACATTTATCTCAATTATTTGGAATAACTTAAGATAAGGAAACATTAACATTTTGTGGACGGAAACAACAGTTAAATAAATGGAATTCACGACAAAGTATTTTAATTAGAGATTAACGTTGAAGGTAACGATTTGAGAAGTGTTAACCCTTAAGTTTATTAGATTTTTAAGTTAGAAAGTTATTATAGTAAAGTTTATTAGAACTTCATTTGAAAGGTTGAAAATAAGTGTATTCGACCCAGAGTATGGCGTACAATAGGATATTTGATTGACTTCCTATACATCGGGTCGCGAATTCGATTCCCAAATAAACCAACTATTTTATCTGGTAAAATGAGTTGAATATGTTTTAAAATATTGTAAAATGCTAAACAGTTCCTACTTTTATAGAGTGTTAATATTCTCATAATATTAAAATCACTCGCATCTCCCAAAGATGCCATACACGAGATAAGAAGCCCATACATACCCAAACCAGGCCATAACGACCCATAAACCGATGGGCTCTTACAGATTCACACTAAATTATGTTTTGTCATACATTATAAGTGCCAGATGTCATAAAATTGCCATCGGCCCGCCCCATTACAGTATAGATCAGGGATGGTGAACCTTTGGCACTTGTGGCGTATGGAACGGTAAATTCTGGACCCGCAATTTATTTTAGTTGATTTGAAATTGCTATTTTTTATTTAAGTAGAAACACTTTCACATGATTTTTTTTGTGTCAATTTGTTGGAATTCCGAAAAAAACTCGGACTTTTGCTTTGTCCCATGATATAAACCCCGTAATAGTACTAGTCCATTTCAAGTACTGCAACATACAAATTATCGTGTGTGACCCGTGGACCCAGGAAGACCCAGGAAGGTACTAGCCACGGGTATATATTTTACCCGTGTTCCCTCCGAGAAGTACAATTCTGCCGAATTAAAATTACCTACCTAAAATCTAATTAATGTTAAAAGCTGTTCTAAATAAAGATACGATTTTACTGTGGATTATTTTGTTGTCTATCTAACTTGCGTCTCGATATCAGTGATACGCAGGTCATGTAATAAAAAACAGAATAAATAAAAGTATTTTCTTTCTTTCTAAGAATAAGTCATTAAAATAAAATCGTATGTCACGCATAAAAGGTTTGCCATCCCTGAGCACCGTGATCTATATGGTGTGCGGTCACCCTCACCAAAGTTATGTCAGTTATGTGGTTTGATTTCATGGCATTTTTATAGTTTCGGCTCTTTTCAAGTTAAATTTGGTATGTTTTATCTATCAGTGATTTAACGGGCTCATTTTAAAATGGAACTGTATTGAAACGTGTGGGTTGTGTAATAAAACGTCCGTATTAGTAATTTTTTGGAATTTTATTCGTTGTTAATGTATTTTGATAATTTATGGCTCTTTTCATAACTGTGAATTAATAAATACCATAAATGCCACGATACTGAACTTATTTTTCATGTAGGTAATGCTGTTATCATCACAAAGAAGGATATCTTTCTTGACTTAATTAATTAATTTCGTAAAAACATATAGAGTGAATAGTGTAGACCCCTCTGAATAGTGCGTACACAATACACATATAATGGTAAGCATTTTCTACACATTCTGACACCTCTGTGTGGTGTCCTCCACCAATATGACTAGATGATCAATATATTTGTCAGCCATAGTTGTTTTAATAACGCCCCTCCAACATCGAGACTGCCCTTTTCCCTCTCACATATCTCAACCTACCATAATGATCTACTTAACAGAAACACTCCCAAGAGCCCAGGTTCACAAATTAGCTAAATTAGCTTATAGTCCGCATACAGCTAAGATTTATGCCCGTTGCAGTCAGAAAGCCAGTGAGCCAATGAGCCAAGAGCCAGCATTCCTGGCTAATTGGCGCTGCACTTACAAAATACGGCTCATGACTGAGATTTGTGAGAATTTGCACTACATTACCGGTTTTGTATGGATGCAGATTGTTGTGTTCTGGAAATAAGAGGTGATGTATGATATAATTAGTGGGGTTATAGGCTTTTGATTGAAGTTCTGGTTCTGAAGTCTTTGTGATCGAATAAGGTTGTGCTTCTCTTAAAGCTAAATGGCGCAAGGCTAGTAAACGTTTCTGTAGGCAGTTATTAAAACCAATTATGTGATTTCCATGTTGAACATTATGTTTAAATAATCCATACTAATATAATAAAGCTGGAGAGTTTGTTTGTTTGTTTGAACGCGCTGATCTCTAGAACTAGCAGTCGGATACAAAAAATAATAGTTTGATAGCCCAATTCTTGAGCCAGTGAAACAGTTAGATAGAACGCTAAGAAAACGAAGTAATAGGGCGCGCGGGCGATGCGATGCCACGCGGTGGGTCGGAGGAACAACCACTCGAACGAAACCGCGGACACTGACGCCTTCTCTGTAGCATGGAAAATGGTGCCAAATTCATCAGCTGCAGTTACATCCAGAATCCAATGGAAATCCTAATCAAATCTAGTTATAATTACACAGTCAATCCATCGCTCCTTGATTCACACCCTCTTTAATTACAAGTAGGTACTTACTTCTTAATCTTTACACAAGCATCGCAGTACAACCGTAAACCGAATCGTAAAGTGATCGTAAACGAGTAGTGATCGCAACGACAATACAATGACGAATCATATCAATCGACAGCTTATGGCGGTCATTATTTACGGTGTACCATGGAGTTGATGGAGTTTATGAGTCATTAACTATAGGTGTTAATGTTATGGTTCTTATGGCGGCCGCTGATTGGGTGATAAAGTGGTGAATAGTTTGATTTGGGTCATAATGTTTTGTCTAGTTTTATTGATAGGTGATCTGTTTTGTTCAGCGTTGTCTTGTGATGCATTATTCTATTATAAGGTTGAATAGGGTAACAAGACGATAAGGTTAGACTTGTGTTTGAATGTTAACAAAAGACAAAAATATTTTGTTTTGTGCTTAACAGAATTGTCGCCATTGTTTCAACGAAATCTGGTTTTCTTTTACTACAAACGGTATCTTGCGATAACCTGTTGTCCATATTAATATTAAAATTACCAACAATATCGAAAGAAAAACAAAACAACCGTTTATAAAGGTCCCCCCCTGTACAATTGTCCACACCTGTTATTTCCACATTGTTAGAAAAAGCTTCAGAAACGCATTAGTGTTGCCCATTAAACATAAGCTGTTAACGATTAGTGTTGGGCGCCCGCCAAGCTAATGCGAGCATAAGCTGTGCGGCACGGCAAAGCTATAGCTTAAAACAACAGTACAACACGAGTCAGAGATTGCATCGGTTACCTTCGTCATAGACGAATTAAGCCGAATACATTGTAATATATCATCACGCCTGTATTCCCCGAAGAGTTGGGCAGAGGACGCAGAGGTGCACCTATACAGTTCACCCACATTTCGCCAGTTATATTTAAGTCCCACGTTATAGGGGGCTAGCCTATTGCCATCAACCAGGCACAATTCCACATTCCAGGCTGCTATTGAGAAACTCCAGACGGAAAACTCAATAACACTGTCCGACTCGGTAATCGAACCCACCTCATGCTCAACAGTAGCAGATTGCGACCTCTAGACCAACGGCGGGTTCTTTACCGTATATTTGTATAAACGACCTAATAAGCTTGATAAAGTATATAAAAGTAATTTTGTTGATTGAAGGTATTGGACATTTTGGCTCATTTTGACGTTCATTGACGGATTGGCTGCTGAAGTGATGAGCTTGAGTGATGAGTGGTAACAATGTGATGGATATTGAAGAGAAACCAATTAGGTATACAGGGTGTTTTGGTGTTACGACGTTGCTATTAAATTATACAGGTGTGACAAATCAATCCACGGCGGCATATTGTGATTCTGTTCATGCAAATCTCTTAAACTTACTACATATTTACTGTAGATGTACTTGTTATGACTATGGGTCTTTTCTCTTCAAAAGAATATCTTCTCGTATAACGCCTCTTTGCATGAATATCTGAAAACAAAATGACTATGTCAGCAATGCCATTCAGGCTACACAAAACATAACCTACTTATTGAGAAAACACGTCTCACTACAGAGGCACACGGCTACCTAGTAGGCTAGTACTACCTACTACGTTTCCTTCCCGCACATGTACAAACACAAACATTGCGCACACGCATGTAGGTCAAGTAGTGACTTCACAAATGTTAGCGATAGTAGCAGTGAAGGGTTAAGTGATGAGGTGTCGAAGAGGTTAATCATAATTATTTAAGAAGCAACTTGAGTGATGGGAATGGTATGCATAGTAAACATTTTTTTTTTTTTTTTTTTTTTTTTAAAAACATTGCCCCACACTAGGAATTTCTCCTGTATCGTGGGTGCGTTTACGAACATTTAAAGTCACATACACAAACAGCCAGACCCGGAACAACTACTTGTAGGTCATACAAATATTTGTTCCGTGCGGGAATCGAACCCGCGACACGCAGTGCAGCAGTCAATCGCTTAACCACTGCGCCAACCGTGCCGTCAACATTGGAATGCGTTAAATACTGTCAGTATTTAACGCGTGTGCAAATATTGTCCTCTTACACAATATTATTTACTAGCTGCGCCCCGCGGTTTCACCCGCATAAGTCTCTATCCCGTGGGAATGTCGGTATGAAAAGTATTCTATGGCCTTATCCAAGTTATGGTCTACCCATGTGTGAAATTTAATCCAAATCTGTTCAGCCGTTTTAACGTGAAAGCGTAACAAACAAACAAACAAACTCACTTTCGCATTTATAATATTAGTTAGGATTTAAATTTAAATATTGTCTAATGCCGGGGCCGAAAGGTTTTGGAGTGGCGACCGCGTACCGGAAGACGTAGCGTTGGAAGGCCTCCCACAAGATGGACCGATGACCTGCAAAGGCCGCAGGAATCCGCTGGATGCGGGAGGCACAGAACCGGTCGAAGTGGCGGTGCTTGGGGAGGGCCTATGTCCAGCAGTGGACGTCTGTCGGCTGAAATGATGATGATGATGATTGTCTACTATTTGTCCGTTGTTGTTTTTTGTGGGATTATGTATATTCAGCGCACCACCCAACTAAACACTGTAAATAATATAATACTGCTTTCAATAACTATTCATATGATATTAACAGTCGGCTTTTCGTGAAAATCGTAGAACTTAGTTGATGCTTTGATCAAGAGATTTAGGTTTAAAGTTATGGACTGACATTCTGTCTGTCATCAATTAACACGACCTTTAGCTTCCTCTGCATAAAAGCGAATTGACTATTATCATCAATATAAATGAGTTATCACCTCACTTTCAAATCATCTCTTATCCAATATCGGAAACTATTTCCGCCATTTCTTATTACTTGGAGCCAGTAAAAGTAACGTTTCAGTGTCATAAAATGATCGTATGGTAGTTTTATCGTTCTTCTAAACAGTATACGTAAACTTTACTATCTCAAATTATATTGACTACAGTTAAGAGCTTTACTGGTAAAGTAGTCGATGTAATGTAAAATTTTATTTGAATTCGAAGATTTTTTTATATCTTCGAAAGGAGCTAAGTTATCATAAATGGAGGAAGTTTTAACCTCAGATGACTCAGAGCTTATCTTAAGACATGGTTATAAAAGTTTTTACGGTGCTTATATTCGTGTTATTGCATGGTTTTACAATTATTACCATGGAATTTTAATAAAATAGTTAATAAAAGCTTGTACAAAACGATCAAAGCTGTATATCTATTTGTATTATATGTTTTTGAACATTCTTCTAGTATTCTGTTACCCCTCCAACTAACTAAAATAAGAGAAGTTTTAAGGTAATAGTGCAATGTTATATCTACTTTTTCAGTCTTTAGAATTTTTCATTTATATACCTATACAACCAAGTAAAAAATAATGCTTTAGCCTAGTATAATGTGTTCAATTATCCGACACTGATGGCCACAGTTCCACAAGCAGTGCTGCATAATGGTCAATGCCATTTAGTAACATTACCTGAGTGCTCGTCAAAATGCAGGTGTCCTAAATTGCAGATATTAGGAGCACACTGAATTTTAACTATACAGAAAATTACGTTTACCACCACGCAAATTACCAAAATGATAATTATTTTACCTTAATTTGGCAACATTAGATTTTAAATTACCCATTATAATATCAGTTACAAATGAATCTACAACTAAGCCACCAACGAAAAGGACTTTTGGACTTTTGAATCTCAAATCACTCAACAAAAAGTGACCCTCGTCTTTTCTGCGTTGTAAACATCTGCCCAAAATAAAGGGAACACCACTTATCTTGTACCAAGAACTATTCAATGCACAAACACGAAACTCCGTTACATAGCATCTCCAAATAAGGAACCATATTATAAAGAGAAAAATTGGAGCACACGTGTGGTCCACTGACCATAATTTTGGTAGGGAATTTCGAGACCTTTTCCATTTTATCACTTACAACTAAAACTCAACCCTATATTTAACTAAATAAGGTAGGTTTTCTGTTGTCAGTGGTTTCTTCTTAAGGGAAGTAATTATGTTAAGTACTCCATTGTTCCCCGTTCAAGACTGATGGCGAATGGACACCATCAGTCACATTAAAGCTTTTATGGTGGTATCAGTAACTTTGAGGAGCTTTCTCCGTAGCAGTGATTATTTGCTTCAAGTCACTTGTGTGCTGCGAAGTGCGAGGGTACTTGAAGCTTTCTTTAGTAAAGCAACTTTAGGGGCAGGTATAGGTAGGTACTTGCAAAAGAAAGGGCATATCGAAATTACTTGTCTGAAGAATATAATAAAAAAATTGCATGAGCCTTTAAAGCGCTAATGGACAGACGAAATGTATTGGTAGTGTATAAATGTGTGTGTACTTAGAACTGATGGTAAACTGTGGTGACTGGTTGTTTTTTTATGACTTTTATAAAACTTATTTTTAATTTCATACTATTTTGACCAAAAATACTGTTTTTACAATTTATTAAGAGGGAACAGGGCCTGCGAGGAGTTAAAAAATATGTATTTGAAGAAACTATTTCCGTCGTCTTACTTCAAGTCTGCCTCCATAGAGTGCGATCGGGACAGCTGCAGCTCAGACCAATTATATCACAAAAAATTGACAAAATTGACGTTTCGTATTCCTCTTTTTTCTCCTCGAAAATTGAGCCGATTCAATTATTTTTTACATTACATTTTTAAGAAAGAGTTCTAGGTTCCTATCATTTCCTTTCATGTTAAAAACTTTTCGAATTTGTCTGGTAGTCCTCTAAACACGGCGGTAAAATAGGGCCATTATTGTAATATTTGGAGGATCATATTTTCTTTACCAAAATGTTGCTGAAAAAAAAGAAATAACAGGGACGTGTCTACAGCAGACCTAGATTTTATGAAAAAAAAAATTGCTCTAGAGGCATTATTCAGGAAGAAAAAAGGGGAATACATTTGTATGGAGAATCGCAGGCCCTGTTCCCTCTTAAGAACTTCCTTTTAACTATTCTATATTACTCTTCTATATAAAGTACAAATGCCATAAAATACAAACACACCGTCCATACCCACACAGTTCTCATGTAATATTAATGCCAATACAGCGAGCCCATAAAACTGATGGTTCCGTACAAATATAACGGTGACCAAGCTAATAATGCTGCTATTATTTATTAATAGTGCAGTCCCATTGTGACCTTAGCTCGTAAAACTTTATTTTATTACCGTCACAATAGCCCGATGTGTAATTGTGGGTACATTTAAATGTATGGGTTCATATTAAATGGATTCTTTCATTTATGTTTGTATGAATTTTGGAGTTAGTTGCGTTAGTAATTAAATCGGTTTAAAAAAAAGTAATTGTGGCCGCCTCTAGTTTAAATTTTGTGATTGATGTGTAATAAAGCCCATCCAATCAGGATATTTTTCTGCAATAGTTTAGTCAAACTCATTAATATAGCCGAATATAATAAAAAGCCTATAGACGAATAGTAGTAGCCTTTATGGCCTTTTTTTTTTTTTTTTTTTTTTTTTTTTTTTTTTTTTTTTTTTGGCCTTGCACAGCTTTTTATTGTTTATATTTCCTGTGTGTATATCAATATTAATATATGAAACTTTTTTTTTTTTTTAATCCGTCCTGCTGTGTAATGGCAAAGTTTTATTTACAAATGCCATAATATTTCGGAGGTCGAATTCTGAGCAATGCCGGGGGCGAATCTAGTTTTAAATTGAGTTTCTGTCTGGAGATTGCAAAAAACGTTTATTATTTTTTGTGTGATTTTTA
This sequence comes from Xanthia icteritia, assembly GCA_949128155.2. Classification (NCBI taxonomy): domain Eukaryota; kingdom Metazoa; phylum Arthropoda; class Insecta; order Lepidoptera; family Noctuidae; genus Xanthia; species Xanthia icteritia. Next base: position 18,786,832 of record OX421952.2, on the reverse strand, counting down.
AATTAGTTTTTTTCTCGATCCTTTAAATGAAACTTTTTTTCTGTTAGAACTTTGTATTTATAATGTTATTCTTTTTGTTGCAGGTAAGTTCTCGATTCACATTCGTAAGTGACCATACGGTAAGGAATTACAAGACACATCTCATCGTAAATATACGGAGATGAAACGGTAAGCTACTTTGATTTATCAAACCCCAAAGTCGTAGGTACTTAGTTAAGTTTTAAGCAATAAAAAATACAAAATTAAAATAACTTTTTCATTCTGCAGTTGTCTCTAGACAGAAAAAAATACACTCACTCCAAAAAAGACCTGAAAAGAAAAACATATTAGTCTTAACATACATTAAAATGGCCGCGGGTCCATTTTCTAAATGACTGCCTCTGAAATCTAATTTATCTCACAAAGAACAGTCACATTAGCATATAATGCTCTTGTAACGAGCCCCTTGATCTTGCAAACTTATTTGTAATGCAATCATTTTCTATTGTCTTCGTGAATTAAATAACAACTGGTTCTACAGTGCCGATGGCCTTACAAAGGTTGGCGTGATGTGGGTATAGAATCTTTATGAATGATTGTTTGTTTTGGTAATTAGTCGAATGCGAAACGTTTAATTTAAATACATGTGTCTAGTTTCAAAGTAGAAGTAGGCAAATGAAAAACTAAATAAATTATTGTCTTTTACATACCTACCTAAGATCGCTTGGAAAACGAATACTAAATAGCTAAGGTTTATCGTAATTAAAACATAATTTAAAATGTTTTGCAATTAATACAGGCAATATTTTTTATGTTTAACGCTGGCTATGAAGTCAGCCATTTTCATGCAAGTGTATGCAATTTAACAAATAATTTTATAATAAATGAGATAAATGTTACATTCCTAGCAATTCGATCAAAAGTCAGAAAGTTCTATAAAGTTACAACCTTACACATTTCTTGACACCTACCTTCTAATAAGTAAAACTAAAAACATCAACCACCTATCAATACTAACCGTGTTGGAAACGAAGTGGGAACTTTATTCGACAAGGTCTCACGCCACACATCAGCGTATGTATACCCTACTCACGATATTTGTTGTCACCCACCTTAAACAGGACCGTCCTGAGTGACGCGTGGATAATGGACGCCCTACTGTCACGTGGGAAAGATACTGACGTACTAGTGGAAAGTGTGGTTTTGCTTTTTGAGGATATAGGCACGTCTTCCTCGAGAGTTTTCATTTTCCAATCCTGAATCCTAAATTAATGGAGTTCTCTCGCATGCTAATTTTAATGGTGATTGCGGATTGCTGTGGTCCTTGTGCCAGTCCTCCACAGGAGAATATCATTCGTTTTTTGTTCTTCGTAGTGTCGATGATTCCACTATTTAAGTAATTCATAATTCAAAAGTCATTTATTCAAACTAGGCTGAGAATCAGCACTTTTCGAACGTCAAAATTACATAAGACAGTCCCCCAAAACGCCCACCCTTCACCACTTCCTAGTGCTTTAGCTGGGAAGAAGAAGTGGCGCAACAAACTCCCCAGCAGCACAGCTGTCTGTTCAGTTAGAAAAAAAATATTCTATATACCTAATAGTATGCAAAATGATATTTACATTACGCAACACAAAACATAATTTAAATTATAAAATTAATAGCTATATGACAGCTAATACAATGAGCTTCGACCAGAACTTCTATCTACAATTCATCGATTCGTTTACATCGAATGCACGATTTCTGCAGTGGATGTAAAGAGTTCGATTTCAGTAATAATCAAGCATTTTCATACTGATATTTGTCCCGGGTCGGGATGATTTTGATAAGAGATTTGTGGCAACATTTTTGCCGTGGCTTGTAATAACAGCCGCACATTTCAATCGATGGTAGGCTGCCGCGGTCAAATACTGGATGGGTTTGATGCCATTACGTATTGAGACCCCTCTGTGCCTCGGAGAGTGTGTTAAGCCGTTGGTTCCGGCTGTCATTCGTAGATCTTTGACAGTAGTAACGGGTAGTCAGAAGCCTAGAAGTCTGATAACCAGTCTTACAAAGGGGTATCATGTTATCCAGCAACTGTGTTGTGATGGTTACATAGGCAGTCGCTTCATATAAAATAATGGTATTTAGCTGCATCCAGTTAGACTGGAAGTCAACTCCAACATAGTTAGGAAAAGGCTAAGCGGATTGATTAGTGGTAACATTTTTATGAAAACGTGAATCAAAAATATCCTAAAACATTAATACCGAGCATCTATAACTTAATATATACGAAAGCACTTATTTTTTCGGCCACTATAATAGTAATAGATACGTCACTAGGAACTCTTAACACGTCTGCCTCACTAGAATGTCGGTGGACAAATCAAACATGCGCGATGTGTGTCCCCGCCTTATTGCTTCCGATACCGCCGGAACTTGTGTATAACATGTGTATACCAGCCGAACTTGTGAACTGTGCACTAGGCAGTTTGAGTACTAGGATACTAGTAAGTGTAGGGGGCATGTTTGTGAAGATCTTCATATGGGATAAGTTTTTGGAATGATTCGATAGGCTGGCTAGATCGGCTTGTTTAAGCCAATATAATGTTAATAGGTTGTCATCGACTGTATAAAGTGAAGCAAGAGGTTACAATCGCTTTACTTGGAAAGATTGTTCGGGTTAAAACATGGTATACTAAAGAATTATAAGTAATAGAGACAGTCTGACTTAAGGTAAAACCCGTTAAAGTTGAAACAAATATTTATAAAATACCTAAATAAGTTAATCCTTTACGCGTCCATCATAATTTGTAGACTTTTTACATGTGTTAATTATGTACGAGGTTCGATACAACGGCCCCAAAAGTAATTTTAGTACGTCTAACTTTAATTTAAAATCAGACTACAATTTCCTTTATCATGCTCTCAAACTGACACAAACCGTGACATAGGGATCCCTTACAAACCTATCGCTAATGTCACCACTTTTCACAGGCGACTTGACGACGGAAGGGCACTCGATCCGCTGTGGTGTGGGTTCGATTCCCGGGTAATGCGAGACGATCGGGTTTCGGCTATTTGTGGAGCGATCGATGAACTAGTGGTGGGATATTTCTGGAGCGGTTCGGCAGAGAATATTGATGTGGGCTTTGTTGGTTAGTGTGTTTATATTTGGTGCTGCATTGAGGTAGGATTCGCAATAATTACCTACTTTAATACTATTAGCGGCGACATCACTAAAAAGCTTTTCAGCACATAACATCATTTCTAGTCGGCGTATCCCCGAAGGCAACACTTAAACTTTAAGATCTAATTTGGTTTATTATCTTCCTAAAGACAGGACAGTGTTTTGCTAATTCCATTTCTTGTGGGGATAGTTACCTATGGAAACATATTTTTGTACCTTAAAAGCTCTTTGGCATTTTTCTCTGCAGCATCATTAGGTTTTGGAAAACAAGGCTTGAGTACCGTAGCTGCTCTAAAGTCATTAATAATTTGAGTATGCGTTCCTGAAATCTGTCAGTTGGACAAGATTACGTGCTAATAAAGTTGAAATTCGTAAAACACGTACCTATTGTACTCAGCGTTTGCAGTCCCTCTGTTGACTTTATTATCATCATTGATTTAAGATGTAAAATAACTGTGAAAAGACTGTACCTATATAATAGGAATGCATTCACAAATTAGTAATGGTGTATCTATCTAATACAGCCTTCCCTTTATGCTAACACTGAATAACTCCATTCACAACCCACCACATAAGCATAACAGTCAACCTTCAGAACCCGTACATCATTGCCCCATAATCTTCAATCATGTCGCCCAAGCTGACACGTTCGTTTGCTTCACTCGTAACTAGTGAGGTGGACCCTACACTGTATGTTGACTTACCTTGGCGTTATCTGTCACTTTAGGGTCCGTGGCAAGTGATAAGGAGGGGACAGAAGGTCTATTTAATACAGGGTACAATATAAATCACTTACACGTAGATTAGCAGTGCACGAAAACGTTTTTAGGATGTAGTTGCCAATGTTAGATATCACTTACAGTCCGCCCGTCGAGAGCGTGCGTGCCTGATAAGTCTGATAACTGTCAGTTGGACAATTTCTAGTAGTAATAAGGATCTAATTTGCAAAACACATATTCGTTAGTATGAAATTGACGGTTTTTAAGAACGCATTTTGTCGACGGCCCGACTGTACCTAAAATTCTTCCTATCGTTGCGTCATGCGTAAGGCTGGATCCTGCAGCTGATAAATAAATAACATTTATTCACTGGTTTTCAACTCAAGACCTCAAGCATGAGTCAAAAGTTTTCCTCTTCTTACTATACTAAAGGGGATTCTATATTCACTGAACCTTCTGCCCCATTTCCCTCGAAACTCATATATTTATCATTGTCTCAAGATGAATGATTAGTCTCGTGGAATCCGCTTATGAATATACAATGTGGGTTATTGAAGTAAACTTGATTAATGTACGCGTTGCTCTAATTTATTGCCAGTGTTTATGCTTGCTTTTAGCGTGGGATAAGCAGAGTTAGTTTGCGTACTGGTAATAGGAAAGAAATTGGCGTTTTATGTGGAAACAAATGAAGATATATTTTGAGAGAGAGAAAATAAAAAGTATATAGGAATATGAAAAGATACGGAAGAATAAAAAGCGTTTGGTCAAAAACAAGAAAGAACGATCATGATACACACGCTAACGAGGATTCTCATTCAAAAGAAAAGCCTTTGAGAAGGCTTAGAAGCTGATGGTCAATACAGATTAGATAGAGATTTTCAACGAATACGACTTGCAACAATCAATACGACTTGCAAATACTTTTGTCGTGCAAGCCATGCCATGTCCCTGCCGGGGTTGCGGGAAAGTCCGAAAGGGATACCGTGGCGCCTGGCAACGTAAAGGCAACGGAAGGAACACGGGTGGGTTTTAGTCAGTAAGAGTCTGACACGCCCTCCCGCTCCACCCAGAGCGGGAGAAGTTATTTGATAATTTCCCACCCAAAAAAAAAAAAAAAAAAAAAGCCATGCCATGACGTAGGTAGATAGCCAAAAAGCTGTGACATCTCCATCCCCCTAGTGTTTATTGATATAACTATGTGACGATTTGATCAATGATATTGTAAGCAATAAGCTGCCTTCTTTAGGAATCAAAGCTATCTTGATTGTCGGCAGAATCGATGCAATATTTTCTAATTACATTCCTCCACTCGTCTGGCACTTCCCTAAATAAAACCGATTCAGTCTTCCCTTCAAAACAAAGTCAATCAAAGTAGTAAAACAATAAATCATACATGTGCCGTAGAATTGGCTCACGTCTGTATGTCGGGACGGTAATTCGTGTTATATGTGAAATTAATGTTGCTGTCACTCAGATATATCACCGTAGTATATATTGTTATAACCAATTAACCATATCACTAGTGTCTTAGTATATTATTGTAGCCGGCTATTAATTATTATAGAGGGTATTCATTTTAATGGGTGGAACTATTGTTATCGGGTGGGAAATTACGCCGGCTTTCCAAGGAGGGGTAGGCAGACTTTCAATTGTATGTGTTGGGATATAGATTCAATGATCCTAATTCACGTCGTGGTATTGTCTGGTTCCCGCACATTATCAAGTGAGAATGATAACTCTGTTGCACCGTTTCCAATAGCTGGTGACTGGCATGGTCTTGAAACACCTTGTAAGTTCTGACAACGTTTTATCCGACATTATTCTGACGTCACCAACTGTGAATTTGAAAAAGAAACAAAAGAAGTTATTTAAGTCTTAATATTACAAGAAAGACTAACTTATTTTAACGTATAGGTACCTAGTATTAATTTTCAAGAAAACATTTATCAAAGAAATGTAAAAACTTTACCACAAAACTTTTTCTTTGCCATAAAGTTTAAAAGAACTATTAAACTCTACCTATTTCTATCTTCTTGCTGCCTGATAGCACCCAATCATCTATAATTAACAACTTTTCCCACAAAACGTACCTACTTCTTGTAATCAAAGGTTTCGAGGCATACCAAATACGGCTGAAATGTAACATTTATAGTGGAACCACTGAAAATATGTGGATACCTTATACAGAACTACTGCCATGTTGGCTCGATAGGCGCAGTATCTGTACGATATGCTTCCATGCAACGGGTTGCCGTGTCTATTCCCGCTTGGAATACATATTTGTAAGGCAACAGATTAATAGCTGTGATTGCGCGAACGAGGGCTGAACCACTGCCCACAGATAAGTGTTTTTATTATGTCCTTGATTCAGGATATATTAGATTATATCTTGTTTTAAGAACGGATACCATCAGGTGCACTATCCCAAAACAAAGTTTATACGAAAATAGTCAGACACCAATGCTGCATTGTTCTAACCTTAAGATGAATGATAATAAATTATTATACGGTATATTTATACAAAGGTCCCATTAAAATAGATGGACAAACTTTAACACAGCGTTCAGTATGTCTAACCAAATATATCCAAGCAAAAAAAACACTTTAACCAGTGTTTTTTTTGCTTGGATATATTTGTGTGTGAGTGATTTTATGTATTTTGACCTAAAATAATGAATGACATTGGTAACCAACATTTTTAGTGTATTTTGGTTAGCTGATTTATATTTCTTGTAAGTATCTACTTATTACATTTTTCATTTTTTTTTTTACCATTGTCCTTATTTTGGTGGTCTGAATGATTCCTAAAATTTTGTCCACCTATTTTAATGGGACCTTTTATGTAAATTAAGTAAAACAAATAATAATTATTGTTTATTTATAAAAGGGTCGCATTTATAATAAATAATTTAACAATTTAAATTGAGCACGGCTGCTTATTTTCCTGAACATGGTTGAACTTACGCTTCAGGCTAAAAAGTGCATAAATACCTACTTAAAGGTAATAAATTAACATAATTACAAAGTAAAAACTAAATTAAAACTAATCTAAAACGTTGGTAGGTACTCAGTTTAAGGCTTGTAAGGTGGTTCGTAAATATTTAAATATAATTATTTTACAGCTAAATTAATTTAACTTTAAGATACTTAGTTTTATATTTAATCCATAGATAATTAAATGTTATGGTTAAAACATACGATGTAATTTTTAAACTTCTAACTCGTATCAACAATGATCATTCTTTCTGAACCACATTAAACGGTCACCCATCTAAATCTAAAAACATGACCACATCACTGTTCCTTATTCTAACACCACTTTGATTTATCTGCGACCTCTATAAAGTAATGCATTATATCCAATGACCTCAAAATCAGTCCACCACAGTATAACACTCAGTGGGCGAAGACGTCCAGGATGTAGTCCTACTTATCAAACATGGTCGGTGCGTGTGCGCACGTACAGTGGCCATTCATCTCACTGCTGGCCGGTGCGGGCCCAGTATGGGCAGGGTATTGATGTCAACTGATGGGCCCATTGATCTGACCGTTAGATGTTTTGTTATATTGGTCAAGGTTTTCTTATCGGGTATAGATACGAAACGCATGTACCTATTGCAACTTCTGTAAATAAATTACGTACCCTACGTTAGTTTTCAGTGGAAGAATAGAGTGGGGAAAAACATAATAATGTTTGTTTGCGATACTTTAATTTTTCCTGTGGCAATTTTTTGTGACAATAATATCGTTATAGCCCAGTGGTTAAAGCGTTGCCTGTCATACACTAGGTTATGGGTTCAAATCCTAGCAAGTACCAATATAACTTTTTCATATGTACATTCTGAGTTTATCTTCGACATTACTGACATCAGTGAAAGAAAATCATCGTGAGGAAACCTGGGCTTTAATACCTATATGTCTGAAATCGCCAACCCGTCTTGAGCAAGCGTGGTGACTAATGGTCGTGCCTTTTCTGAAGCCTTTGCCCTCCAGTGGGAATAATAGGCTGGTATTATTAAGTATTTATTTTCTTGTTTTCATCTTTTCTACTTATGAAGTTATAGTTCGCCTTTTTAGCGAACTCTGGGTTTATTGCTTCTGCTGCGGACGCATCTGCATCTATCGTGACGAAGCTTCGCACAGTGATATGATATACGCAGATGTAACCAACCACTATCGGTTATCGTCGCGATAGTTCGGGCTGCACTTATCGCCCGGGTGGCGGTATAACAATAAACATGGCGAAGCTGCTAATGTGACCACCGCATTAGCGCGATAACTTTTTAGCGAGCAAAACATACGAAGTTACGGTACGCATTGCTTTGTCACGATGGACGCAGATGCGGCCGCAGCATTAGACTTCTGATATTTCTCCAAGATGAATACAGCACACATGAAATGTCTATCAAAATAATATGCCAGAGGAAATCGTACTTCTGGGTGGTCTAATCTGAATAAACGTTACTACCGCATATTATCCACAGTTTTATTAATGAACTGTACCAATTTCTATAGGAGTTACTGATAAAATATGACGTTTGTTTATTATTTGTTACTGTTTAAATGTGGTTCACACATATTAAGGCATACTATTCTATCAACGACTACTTAAATGATAAGAATAGTTGGTCGCTGTGATTAACTCAAGACAATGTTTAAATGTTCTTTCTCCAGAATTAGCTTACTTACTGACAGGTTATATGAGTTTATATAATTGTTTATAATTTTACTTTATTTATTGTTGACATAATCTACTCATTACAATGTTTTTTTTTATGAGTTGTATTGCAATATGTGGTTAGCTAGCGACCTCGATAATTTTTTACTTTACCTCAATGGTCCTAGTTTATCAATTATAACTTCTAGTTACAGCTATATGTAAGCGGGCACGCCCTTTATGTCTGGAGGCTTTTATTTAGATATTGTTTTCGTTAAGTTATTTTTATTTCTGCTTGAGTATAGTTCTCGATGTTTTTGGTTGGTATATTGGCGTGTGCTAGCTGTCATATGGCTATTAATTTTATAATTTAAATTATGTTTTGTGTTGCGTAATGTAAATATCATTTTGCATACTATTATATAGAATCTTTTTTACTGAACAGACAGCTGTGCTGCTGGGGAGTTTGTTGCGCCACTTCTTCTTCCCAGCTAAAGCACTAGGAAGTGGTGAAGGGTGGGCGTTTTGGGGGACTGTCTTATGTAATTTTGACGTTCGAAAAGTGCTGATTCTCAGCCTAGTTTGAATAAATGACTTTTGAATTTTGAATTTTGAATTTTTAAGTGTGGCCATGTGGCTGTCTTGAAAATTAACAAGCATAGTAATTCTACTAATTTTCTTTAATATTATTTAGTGGTAAAATGAGACTCATGTGATGGGTCTAAACTATCAATGATTTTTTGTTTTCAATCATAGACCATTATAATACCATAGACAATTTTTCACAGTAGATTCCTCTCAAACATAAAACAGTAGGGGTGGGTGAAAGAGAGTGGTAGAAATGTGTTGGGTTTATAGTGTAGGTACACTATAAACTCAACACATTTACCATTTATAACAAGAAATAACAAATCAAAGCAAATGTACAACGACTCCGCATCAGTGCGACAATAAATTCTACTATCGGAGATTGAATATGAAATCTGCATAAAAATCCATTGAGTTCTACCCGAAACCACCAGCACTCCACTGGAAAACGAACCTCACCAGTAAAAATATAGAGTTGAATTTCCAATGGTGTTGTGAAAGTTTTTTCCCGATATTTTGCGGTACAGCCAACGTTGTATTTATTGATTTTGTTTTTTTTTCTCGGTTCGGATAGCTAAGTGTTTCGACGTGACGTTGTTTTGTTTCTGTCCCTAGTGATATAAAGGGTGAAATATGGATGATAGTGTAGGACCGGGATTGAGGTTTAAGAAAAGAACCATTTTGCTAGAATTTCATGGTACTATACGTGTGGTTTAAAGCGACTAAATGATAAGGGTACGTGAGGCCTTGTTCGCAAATATGTCTAAATAAAATAAAGTTTATTTGCACATAAAAGGGCGCATAAAATTACAAAAAAGTGCTTTAAAAAAAAAATTGGGGTACATTATATGTGTCACATCCGTGCAAATCGGCGGTAAATCAAGTCAAAGAATAAAAAAGAAGTTTAAACAAGTTACCTCGAGAAATCAATGCAACGAAATAGTCGTCAAGAACAAATCACCACACTTAGTGAATGGTTACCGCAACTAGTTGTAGTCGTAAGATACGCATCACACGAGGCGCATCCACTTTCTCAATCTGGAGAAGCATAATACTGTATCATAAATACCGAAAACAGGCCGCAATAACAAGCACATAATCGAAAACTTTCCGACGAATGACCACAATAGATCCCGTAATCCCGGCGTGATTAACAGTCCCGGACACTTCCCCCGGGATCCCGGGGGTATCCAATAAACAGTTCCCGCGATATCATTTGCGAGATTGCGAGATTCCGGACTAAGTGTTAATTTTTGTAATTGCTCCAGACTATATTGGATTAAGTCTCGAAGGGGGGAATCTTATATCTTTCGGTTATTTTTACATAAGATTTTTCCTTGAGCTTGTCCTTAATTAATATTTAGGTAAGGGGTATGTTATGGGAGATGTGTGTGAATAAGGAAATATGGGGCAAATGCTTGAATCTTTGCGAGTGACATTAGCACTCGTTTTCCTTATGAATTAATTAGGAGCTCAGCGAAGTTTCATTGCAAAGGGAGCGCCCTAAAGTTAGCTATTGAATGAAATACTATTCATGTAATGTCAGAACACAGTAAAAACCGGCACTGTAAAATGTTTTTGTTTTTTTTTAAACAATAATTTTGTATATATAAAAATTCAGCTACACATAAGTTACTATGATGCCCATCACAAAAAGCGTTCTTGAAAACAACTTCATAAAGAAAATCGCTTCTTACTAAAAGCCCCACAATTTTTTACGATACCCACCTCCTTATTAAAATATAACCAATAAAACATTATAAGCCTCACGAAAAATTCCTTTTATCTTGAAAATTTGTACCTTCTCCTACATACGCGGCCTTTACCCATCCAACTTCACCGCTTCCTTTAATCTTTCAAGTTATTTCAGTGTTGACCGAACTCCCACATTTTGAACAGGCCGCAACTCTTAGGGATCCCGGGACTTGGAGTTGCCCAATATTGCTGGACATTACTCTTTACTTACCCGCATAAATTTCTTTGGTTACCTTGGTTTTGGGAGAAGGTTTTCGGCCATTTTTTATGAGGCTGATCGATTTATAAGAGCGTTCATTGGTTGTGGATGTGTGATGGTTGCAAATGTATCGCAGAAATTATATGATACTAGTCTCATCCCTGACTGCTGTCTTATAGCATTAGGTAGTTATCGACCCTTTTTGTGTCATTGATAATATATATATATACGGCATACGGGAAGTGGTGATAGACAGCGATAATCATTGTGATTTGCTGGAATTTCGTCTGTTGGAAAATAAGTGTTTTTTTAATTGTATGTCTCATTGGTGATGTTTCTATACCGTATCGACCGTGAAACGAACAAGCGTGATAAAATACAGAAAATAATAGGCATACTTTACCATTCTTTCCAAGCGTTATCTCTCGCCACTTTAACAGTTCTCCATTGACTTATATAAGCATAAATTATGAACACCCAACATTGTTTTTCTACACAATTTAAAAAAAGCAACTCTCTATAAAGCCGCCCCAATCCTTAATGAATTTATATTTCGTAATTAATAACGTCTTTATTTTGCACGGCACTTTAAATTAATATTAAATCGTTCAGTAATCACGCTATATCTTCTAATTTGGCCGAACCATTAGGCGGCCTTCAAAGTTGCGTGTCGGGTCTCATTAAAAAAATCCCGCTGCTGGCTCTGGTCCCGGCTTTATTGCCGTTACAAGCGTAAGCAGAAGATGCACTTCGAACGGGATAATAATTTATACATACAATGCTTAAATAGTCTGAAAACGCCAACCCATCTTGTTGCTCAAGACTGGTTGGCGTGGTCACCATGCTTGTGCCTTCTTTGTACGCCTTTACCCCTGCAGTGGGGAAATAATAGGCTGGGAGGTGGTATATTGAATTGCCGATACTTATGTAGTTTTTAATGGCTTTTGTGGATGAAAGAGCAATATCATCCGATAATAACATTTATTAACAGTCATGTATCAGTCAAACATGGTGGTTTGATTACCTATAGCTAATAAACAATAACACGCTTTCTGTCAGGCACTAGCCGTTCATTGACAGCGATTGTTTGATGTTGAGAGGTCAACAGTGGATGACTGTCAATGGAGAATTCAACAATAACACATAAATGTAAATAACGGTTAGCACTTAAAACACCAGCATTTTAATGTACCCCAAGTGCATTAAAATGCTTTTTATGTACCGTCACACCTACTCGTAATACGAGACAGCCTCTTCATTTTACCGTCAGAATGATTATGCATTTTGTTGGTTGAACCTTTTGTTCTAACTTCTTAGTGTTCTCTGGCAACAGCTGGTAATATTTACAATCCGATTGTTTCGCGCACTTTCTATTTACACATTTATATTTAGATCTATGTACATAATTCTACATAGGCCGTCGCGTTTTACATTTTCCTTGCTGGGAATTTTCACACTCTCTCTTTTAGGTTACGAATTTTCTAATCTGTGAGTGACATCCAGTCAAATAATGAACTACCTGATGATGTCAAAGTGACTAAATAGAACTTACAGGTGGTGGGTAGTAGCTCTTTTCTCCTACCTACTTATAACAATAAACTGCAATACCAAACACCATTATGCCCGGGTTACACGAGGTTAGTTTTTGAAGCTAGGATAGCAAGAAAGTGCTAGTAAGCTAGTAAGCTAGCAAGCTAGTGACTCTGACCTCGTGTATACATAACTATCCTTATTTTTAGGCTAGTAAGCTAGTGTGATAGTATAATAGGATGGGCTTCTATTTTTGAGCTAGTAGCGCACCCCACCACTGGTTATAGGTACAGTTATCCCCAAAAATATGTTTACACGGACAAGGAATCATTTTATTGTCAACAACCTTTATTCCTCAACATTGTATCCACCGTATAGGTACAAAACATAGTATACAATTTATTTTACCAAACCCATCTATTCACCCCGTGATCAAAACAACGTTCACAGTGATAGTTCCAGATCAAGGTAAACAAGACTGACAACGTCATACGACTTATATCAAATGACATGGGTTTAGCTTCGTTTAATAGAAGAATAAGAATTTTATTTTGTCCTTTTCATTTCATACATGACGTCACTGACGTGTCATTTGTTTTTGATTTGAAATACGAATAGCTAATTCATGTATGTTGAAACGAATGTTGCCTTAGTCTTTTTAAGTTGGTCACTCACCGGGTATTCGCGCGTAATAAACATTAATAGAGATTAGATTTCGATGCACTGACTAAGGAACATTCACTTTTGTAACCTCTCGAACTGTGAGTATTCGTAAGTGTAACATCGATTTAGTTGTAATGCTCGGTTTTCCGCACTCTCTGCTGCAATTTTACGAATTAGGTACATAATTACAGGTACGCAATGTAATGCTCGCCCGGACTCATTCACTGATGAAGTACTTGAATCTGATCGGTTACATTACACGCAAATGCTCCCGGTGAGAATCTACTTTAAGATGTGATCGTTGTCATGATAATAATAATATGTCAGTCTGACGCGGTAGAGTTAATACCAAATTTTTATGACATCGCATTTTCAACTAAATATTAATCTAATTATTTCTAACACCTTCTCTCGAGGTTGAACTTCTGAATTGAATGATTACTGTATAAATATTTGTAAGGCTTATGTAGATTACCTTGTTTTGGTCATAGGGTGTATAGATGTTTTGGGAGAAAATGTTTACATTGTTTTGGTAAAATAAATTGTATACTATGTTTTGTATCTGTACGGTGAATACAATGTTATGAAAAAATGGCTATAGACAATAAAATGTTTCTTGTCCGAGTATACATCTTGTTGGGGCTGACTGTACTATCCTGGCTTGTGTACTAGCCTCGTGTGGCCGGCGAAGCTAGTAAATTTTACTCCACGGTTAGCCCGTGCACTCACTGCAATGCAGCTTATATTGGCTTAACATTTCCTAGCATCGTGTAAACAGCTCTAGCTTGTGCCAAGCCAGGACAGTATGCCAGTAAATAACTAGCCTCGTGTAACCCGGGCATTTATCAACAAATCGTACTGATTATGACAACTTCCTTTTTGCTGTTTATTGTAAACCTGCACCTCTGCCAGATCCGTGTTTGGAAGTGGAATTTTTCGGACTGAGGCGACATACTTAGGTGCGATCCGCATCGAATCGTAAACCGAGGTAAGACATTATTCCTACCTGACATTTTCATGACAGTTCACTATTTGTCAACAAGCATTGGTCGCTGCAAGCACGCGCGTTTTTCAATCTGTCTGTCACCTTTTCACGCCTTAGCCCCTGAACCGATCCTTATGAGACATATAGCTAGCCTGGGACCTGGAGGAGAACTTAGGAGGTATTCGTAGGTATATAAAAAATATGAAGTTAAGACAAAATACACGCAGACGAAGTCAATTGGTTTCATTTCAACTAGCTGTACTCGCACAGCTAGTTAAGATGAAACCTCACATCCAAACTAAAAAACATCCCTATTTAAACTAAAAATAAAACAGGGACTGTATTTAAGTGCAGCTGTTTCGTAGTTCAAGTTAATTCGACGGTCGACAGACAGGCGGGCCGACGTTGCCTAGATGTAGCGTTACCTGGGCTAGGCATTGTTGTTCTGTAGCCTAGATTTTGGTAATATTGCTGGCGGTATGAGGGATGAATTTTTGATGAATAGTGATGTAACTTTATTGTTATTAACTTATTCTTGAAAACTGACACTCGCATATCTTCGTAAATTTGATAGTTACCTACCCGAAATCTTCATAGCTTAGTTAATGAGATCCATTATTAGGAAGCATTTTGATATTTTACTAACTTTTCCTTTCAAGAAAAGTAAAGAACTTGCCGATAATTTCAATAATAGCTTTTAATAATTACAACCGAAAAACATTAATAACCTGCCATAAAGCCAGTTTATTCGAGCAACCGCTAGCGTTTGTTTATGCAAGCAAACAAACCGCGCGGGCCAAACACATCGGACCAAACACATCGGGCCAAACACATCGGGCTCGATAAATCCCGCACGCCACTCGATTTAATTAAATTCATTAGCGAAAGCGTTTACACCGCTGAGGTTAAGGTGCCGTGTGTTACAAGGGATGAGCGGTAGCGGAATATTTATAAGTCCTACAATTACAAGTCCTGGAATTTCTCAATAGCATCCAAGAGTATGGATTTGTCCTCGGTTGATGGCAATAGGGTCACCCCCTATTATATGGGAATTAAACATTGTAACTGGCGAAATGTGGGTGTCGGTATTAGTACACCTCATTACAGGCGTGACGTTATGTATGGAAGTATAAGTCCTACACTCACTAAACCTCTCGATGAAGGATATCCATCTCCAGTCTTCCACTAAATCCAATCAGAATCTTGAGTAAACTTTCTGTCGGTCATCAGATATTTTGGTTCCAGAAGGTTGGCCCCTTTTTAGTATATCTTATACTTTATACTTTTAGAATTGAAAATAAATAAACAGTTATTGAACTTTTAAGAAACCAAATCCTCATGATAATTGAATGGAATCAATATAACTAAAATACACATCGGTATACTACACTAGAGTACACCGATGTGTATTTTAGTACTACCTGTTTCTTTATTTATTTGCAACAATTTCGAATCTGACAGATAGATCTGACCCCGCAAATTTCTTACACCTTTCGCCGCCCCCAGAGACCCCAACTAATCCTCCATTTATAATAAACGGCTGTGAATGTGTGTTTGCATGTTTACACGCCTATAACCCTGCAGAGCTAACTTTATGAACAAATATTTGTCGGCTCTTTCCACTTAATATATTACATAAATACAGACTAATTTGCGTTTCTCCACATATTCTAATTTGAGGGTTAAATTGGGGTTTGGAAAGGTCTTTTAAATTCTTTAAGATTTGTCTGCGTCCCTTTAATGATAAGTACAAATTTTATTACGCGCTAGAATGTCTTTTAGTTTTTAGGTATTATTAGTTCTTACTGAGGTGTGCTCTTAATTCTCTTGGGTGTCTTTAAAGGGCATTTTATAAGAATAACAATAGCAACTATCTATATGGATTCTAATTCCATACATCAACATGCTTTAGCATTATTTATCTAGTAGGTACACTGTACACAACTGTACACAAAAGTTTTCCAGAAAAAACTTTTAAAAAGTATCTGGGTAGTCTGCCGGTCGCCATCTTGTTTCCTGAACAGCATGGAAACAAGGTGGCGACTGAAAGATTCAGTTAAATAAAAACAGAACTCGTTCTACAGTTAACTTGACAAAAATGACCCCCAATTCATAACTTCTTCAAGCAATTATTTCACCTCCCCTCCAATTACACGTTCACACCTTCTAAGTCAAAGGCACGTTCAATAAATACTACGGACCGCAACACGTGCGGTTATCGACGATATTTTATCGAAATTACACTTATCTGTCATGGCTGCCATGGTTTAGGAAACAAGGCTTGTTTGTTGATCACAATATGATTCTTGATTATATACCTTCCTACTTTTAAGGGCTCTTTGTGGAAATTATGACCAGACGGGAGGTGTGTAACGTATTTTCAAGAACCTTTGCATTACAATTTCAATCTGTCAAAATTACATGTAATTTACCTACATTTTTGACATTGACTGGCTCTGAGATGACATCTCGACTAGATTTTGAACGGCTTTAATAACCTACGGAAATTGACCTTCAGGTATCTTGTCGGTTAATAGAAGAGTCAAAGAATATGGAATGTTCTTGATTAACAGCTCTGAAACGCAGAAATACATTTTGAAAATTCTGTTTATTCTGAAAAACTGAAAAAAGTATCCAGCAATGTAAGGTATAATTGAGGTTCTCAATGAGCTGACAATAACAATAATGTCGGATATGCAACCATGCGGTGCACATAAACGATCATGCGGGCTCGATTATATTCACATGGGCCGAGTTTATAGTAGTATGATAATAAAGGAGGATAATTATAATATTTGATGGAGAAAATCGAAAAATTATAATGTGAAATGATGTGATAAAAATATTTCTTGGTGATGGAAAGTCTTTGAAGTAATTGGTCTGTTGTTGGAATGGTTAGTGCTCATAACACATTCTAACACTAAACATACAACACTGAATCATACTGTATCATACAACGTACTTTACACTTTTTATTTTGTTTCTTTCTTTTTGCCTTTATTTCTTTTTACTTTTGTTCCTTTTAGTCTGTGCTAAATAAATGTATTTTCTTTCTTTTTCTTTTTAAACGATGTCTTAAAAAGGTGTGAGAAAACGAGCAACCAATTAACCCAAACCTGGAAAACCCATCAGTAGTCCATGCACATATTTCGTGCGGGATACAAACCCGCGACTAGTACCATAGAAGTCCAACACAGAGCGACTACGCCAATATCAGTATCAATAACTATGGACTTTCTATTAGATTCAACTTGCAGAACATGGTATTTACATAACAAACGTCAAGTGTCAACATTTCAATATATTTTCAGGATTTATTTCGAAGCTTAAATGTAACGTTAAACTGTCCAACGTAATTCACATCCGGCCCACATCAGTTTACATACAAGCCATTTAATTCTTTCATCCCGGGCTTTAAATCCCGGGAACGGTGACAGCACAAATCACAAACCGGACAATACCTGTCCGGGAAACAAGGTTGCTAGGTTGCAAGCCTTTGTAGCTCTTTTGACTGCTCAAACGTATGCAAGCCTCCATTTTGTAAATAGGACCACTTGGCTTTTTCAAAGATTTTGTAGCTAGAGCATGGGAGTATTAATGCTCTGGATTTGTTGCCTAATTGCCTTGAAAGTATTGAGATGAAGGTAAAATTATATTAGGGTCTGCATAAGCGAATCAAAACTTCGTTTATTTAAAAAAAAAATTTTGGTTTATGAACTTAATTACGATAGTTAAAGTGGATCTACATCCATTCATAACAATTCCAAAGTATAAACATTAAATTTGACACCATTGAGATTTTCAACATTGAAATTCAAAAAGTCATCACATTTAACCGTAAACCACTATAAAACCACAATCTGCCCGTTGTTAAAACTACAAATCCCGCATAATCCCGCGCGTCAGCACATTACTAATGTCATACGGGCTCGCGATAACGATTGAATTAAATGACCAAATGCGTGGCACACTGACACGGATATAAGTTCGACGTAATTTCGTTAATTTGTGGTAGATGATGGCTTTACACCTAGCTCATTATTTTGTGGATAAAACTGTAAGGGAAAAACCTTTCGTACAGATTAAACTATATAATTATGTAAGTACTTAGTGATTACCTAGTTTTTCCGTGTTTGTCTGATACGTGGATTTTATGTCCGCCTGGAGATAACTTATTAACACAAGAATTACCAATAGTAATATAAAATGATTTAGTTATGTTATTTTAGGCTATATCCAAATTATCGAACAGAATTTACGTATGCTCTTAACTAAACGGAGAAAATACGTAAACTCCTACATTTCACGAATTTGTCTCTGACATCACAAAAAGCTTTTGCTTCCCAACTATTCATAATTTAATCCGAAAGTTCCCGGAAAAACACGGAAGCTGACCTACAAACAAAATCCTCACATCAGTCGCAATAAAAATAAACCTCTTTATGTCCAAAAGCGCTCACAATAATACTTATTTCAACTCTCACGCGATCATCCGCGAACATCACAGGTTACAAACGGATAAAATGAACATCCCACAATGGACAAGGGTTTACAGAATAGTTGTCCGGTTGTTGTCCGGATATTTTCCGGACAACAAGGGGATTAACCTGTCCGCTGCCGGATTACCCGGTTTGATGGGGTTCAGTACAACGTGTAGAGTTTAATGGTAATTTTGTTTCTTGATGCTTAGCAACCATTTAGTATCGTGTGAATGTTGTGATGCACAGAAATTACTTAATGCCGAAGTGAAAATATTAGCATTTTTGGTAAGGAGGCTGACAGTCCAAGGTGTCTCTGGACACGTTATCAAGTCTTTGACCAGTAAAACTGGCGTCAATATTCATGTGAAGACCGCAGAGCCCGTTCCTTAATCATTTACAGGACAGTTGAAGTATAGGCCAGGGTAAGTTGATATTAAAATTTGTACCGCACACGAAGTGTCAAACGATTCTGAACTGTGTGTTCAACAGCTTGACATATGATGTACAAAAGCTGCACTTTTTTCTTTCTTTTATAAAAGTATCACAGTTGGTGATACTTTATTCACATTACAATCTAGCCTATTATCTAATAAGTAAATTAAATATAAGTTAAACTGCTATTAAACATAAAATTAAGAAATAGTTCAACTACGTCTTTCTTATTCACTTTATATTAAGGGGAAGATACTTGATTCACGTGTTCGTTATGCTAGTCAGCACTTGCACTGCAGTTTACGTTCACTCACACCGCACCAAACTAACTCAAAAGGGTTGTTGTTGTTAAGGAGTTGAGAGACAACAGATGTTCCTTTACTTTTTGTTAAATATTGACTTGCTTTCAAATATCGTCTACATGGCCCTCCAGAACATAGTGCTGGACAAAAGAAGCTTTAAACTTATAAGGAATGTCTCACAATCGTAACTTAACAGTGAGGCTCGTAACTTGGCAGTAAGACTCGTAACTTAGCAGTGACAGCCGTGACGGAGTGGTAGGCAAGGTTATTGCGGTCCGCACTTTATTGCCAGTGGCCAGCCCATTCGCTTGATGAGAGTAACTGATAACCTTAGTCGTATATATGATATGATATGCTTACTGCTGTTTCATTTTCATTGAGGCTGTTAGAAGCTTTTTTAATATGAATTTCTTATTTATCAACGGTATCTCAGTGGTTGATGTGTTTTTTAAACAATCCTACTTGTCTCACGGAGCCGACTTTAAATCCAGTCCCAGGAACAGCTAGGTGTCATCCATTTCTTCAGTTTATTATTGTCAAATTCTTTGCACACTTTTCTCATCAAAACATCGTAAATTCTTAATCTCTCACAATTAACTCAGGAAGTAATATTATCTAAATAAAAACTTTAAATACTCCCTTAAAAAATTGCATAAAAAGAATTCCTCAGTCACCTCAAGCAAACTTCATTTCGCCGCCCGCAAATTTTAAACGTAAGTTCGTATTTTTAAAAGAGGGTAGGTGAGTAAAATAAATATATTTGAGCGGGTACGTCGAGGAGAGAGATGGCAGATAGGCCACGATCCCCTTGTTGTGGCCACCTAATTATAATATTATGGCCGTCCTTGGAATATGTAAGTTTAAGGTCCTGAGTTGATTAACGAAGAGAATTTGGGGAGATTGAAGTTTCTAAGGAAAGGCAAAATTGCCTTGAAGTTTTTTGTTTTTACGTATAAATTTTCATTGATTATCGCCGGCAGTTTTGAATTGAAATCATGATCCGAGCCCTGATTCCCCTAATCATGAGATGGACACGCAGCAAGATCGCTCTTTATTATTATTTGTAACAATATTTTGATTTAAGACAGTGTCCATGGAGTTTCTATTCTCCATAGAAATCTACTACGCTTTGGAATGGGCAACTGGTTCATCGTTCTGACTGAGTGACTCCTTGACAATTCAAAAGTGCCCCTAAAATGATTTAATTTATATAAATGCTTCAATTTTAAAAATAGGCAAACATAATCAGTTTTAGCTGCTGCTAAGTAGCGTAAGCTTAAGCAACCTTTTTATATTTTAGTTTGGCGCGTTTACCACTACCCCACTTAATGTTAAGCGAATACTGCGATTATTTACTTCCATTACACCCTCTGATATAAGAACTCGACAATGCAACATTCAACCACTCAACTCTACATTCAAAACCTCTCACCCTGGATCCCTGCTTACCACCCATCTTTCGGTCGCCATACTTCAGCCTATTTCTCTCCTAAATATGTTTAATGCATTCAATGCTGCGTGAGGATAAATTGCGAGGCGACGTTCCCTAGAGATTCTGTGAGGGCCCGTTAGGTCATAGTGAAAGCGATTAGCGGAAAATTACTCGTAGGCAGAGTTGCCGATACACCCCTAGGAGAGGGAGTTGAAGATAAACTTTTAATGGAATGCCCGAACTGCGGCGAAGGGCAAAAGATTTTTTGAGGATTTTTTTGTAAAAGAAAAAAATAATATTTAATCATTTAACACAGACTAAAAGGCACACATTCTCGGCACATTTATCTATATTTTATTTATAATTTATATATTTATAAAGAGTTTGTATGTAGGGGTAATTATTTTTGCATTGGAAAGCCCAATTCTTGGGGAAGGTTATAGGCTCGCGGTTGAAGTCGCGGACAGAAGCTAGTTCGGTAAAAATAATTCCGACAAAATCTGCATTTTGGTATGTCACACTGTTAGTTATTCGCACGGCCAAATAAAACGATTCAATTACTAAAAGTTTTAAAATCGACTTAACATTTTAGTGTTTAAAAACAAGTTATAAAAAAGCTCCTATAAAATGTTGCCCGCTCCCAGTCGCACCTCACAGGGTTGTCAAAGGTGAGCAGAAGTTACAAGTTCAATTTAAAACAAATTGTTAGTTTATTTAGTCGACTCTCAACTTGCAGCCCGTCGGCCGTCGGCTGCCAAATTTAGTTTGCGGCGAGGTTTCCCTTGATTTTTCACTTCTCACTTTTCAACACCTTGGTTTGAAAATTATATATATATATATAACCTCCTGTAATATATATTACAGGAGGTAGATTTAGCTGAGTTGGTTTGAGTTTAGAGTTAATAGATTTTGAAGTTTATTATAATTACTGTTATTTTATAAAAAGCCTTTGTAGATAGACATTATTTGAAAGAGTTCTATTTCCATCAATTAACTAAACGAGTTGAAAACTTATTTGAAATAATAAGTGAACAACTTGTAATTTCAGTGACAGTCTAAGTAGCTTTAGAAATATGAATTGTAGGTACTTGTTGTTAAATGAAACCATTTTGAACATAATTATTTCTTTAAAGAATTTTTTGAGTATTCATTTACAGTAGGACCATTCAGTTATGTAAGTCAACATTCCAAGCCGTTCATCTAAACTGGGTTATTCAAGTGCTAATAGCCTAATTCCAGGATATTATCGTTAGACTTCCGACTTCCAACTGAACTAAGAAACTTACGACAAGCCTTAAAGAAAAATGGTGACTTTTATAAACCTGAGAAATACATAGCGTCACAATATTAAAATTATGCTGAAAGCTATATCGTGTTAAACCATGAAATGTCAAAGTATACCCAAAAGCTGTCTTTGCATACGTAAACAGGCCTTAAACCAACTCAGAAAGTACAAAAAGGTTACCTATTTCTAAGACGATTTTCGCATCACATCATAACCACAATAAAAATCCAGAAAATAGATCCTAGTTACAAGAAAACCTACTTCCATATGGTAACCCTTACTTATTCTTTTATTACGCACACTAATGTTATATTAGGGTCAGTTCACACCGAGACGTGACGCGACGCTGCGCACACTTTAAACAAATATTGACCTTATTTTCTTCACGAAAAAGTATAATTTCAGTGCGAGCGTGGACGCGTGTCGGAGTACGCTGAGATGCAGGATGCGCAGCGCGTGTACCTTTTTGTGTAGTAAATAAATTCGATATTGTATTGGATCTTAAAAAAGTGCGCGTTGCGTTGCGTCTCGGGTGTTAACTGACCCTTAGGCCCAGTTCACAGGCTCTAGCGACTTGTATTGTATCAAGCTACACGCGCGCGCGTCATCTGTTTACGTCCATCGCTCCGCAAGTGGCGCCGCAGCGACTCGTCGCATACTCTGAACAACTTCTTTTATTTGTTGTCGCTGTTGCAAAACGCGTGTCGCTTGAGCGTGTAGCTCGTGGGTTAGCGTAGGATACGCTCGTGTGTGCGTTTGTATGCGCGTAAACAGTCTTCTGTGATTGATCATCGCCCTTCACGCGCGTGTGCGTAACGCAGGGTTGACGCGAACGCACGTACGTGAGATGATTTTATTTATTTCGTAAATAAATGGTCTGACATTTCAGAGATGCTGCTTGTCGCGGTGAATGGATAAATTGTATTATTTCGAGATGTTTTGTGGACCTAGATTTGGGGTAGATTATGTAAGCAGGAGAGAGACATGTTTTTTTACTGAGATTGTAATAATTTGTTTTCCTGGTTTAATAACTGAATGGGTTCTTGGAAGATGTTACGTGATAGCTTTTCGATGTGTGCAATTTGTTTCACAAAAACGTTATTTCTTCATAATATCGTGAGATCATACGATATCATAAAGAAAGAAAACTGGTTTAATGGAACAGAAAAACGTGCATTTAAAAAAGATTATTAAGCTCGAATAAATTTAGATTAATTCTGTCAAACTTGATGTTTTTTCGACAAACCATAACATGACACCTTAGTTATCTAGATTTTTGACAATTCAACACGAGATAATCTCCGATTCTTCTGTCATTTAGTCGTATTTACTCGTCCTCGGTTTTGACGAGAAGAGTAGACAAGATTATGATACAAAAAAAACTCCAAAATAGTATGGCAGTTTTAAAATCAAACTTATGATAGTCATCATTTTATTTTAAAATATATAATTCATGAAAGACTTAGTTTTAAACTACTATTTATATGGAACTTTTCACTTTTTGTATGGACCATAAATGAAAAATTATTACCTACATGTTGAGTTTTTGGGGTTTATGGGGTATATAAAGGGGGTCGAAATTTTCATTATTTTTGCGATAGGACACACCATTTTCGAGATATATGCAAGAGAAAAAGTCAAATTCAGAATAGCATAATAATTGCCATTTTCACTAAATTAATAACTCAGTGCCATCTTAGTGCTGTCAAACTAAAATATAGTTAAGTTGTGTCACTTCAGTTTTTTTAGAATGGGAAATCGTCGTTTGATAGGAATAAACTAAATTTTGGTGATTTTAAGTCTAGTTTAGAGGCATTTGTGACAAGAGAGTCGGCACCATTGAATGAATGAAACGGAATCTCAAACCGATGTTGCTATCATAAAAATGATTTGTTTTAATAATTTCCAACATCGGTCTCTCGTCACGAGATATAGAAGTGTCAAAGTGTCTTTTTCGAGTTTACTCGTCGTTTACGGTCATGTTAGGGATTAGAATGACGTCAGAATCGTAGACAAATTTCGACAAAACGAGAAAAAGAGCGATCTCGTGCTTGTCATGTTAGCCCTGCTGGACGTCATGACTGTGACAAGAAGCTCAGCCGACTAAACATTAAAAATATAAACTTATTCAAATTCTCTATGAGACCAATGCCTGAACTTGTATCTAACTAACATCATTAACCCAAACTAACAAACTTCCCTATTTCCTTACACGAAAACGATTGCATTTTCTTTTCCAATCACCAGAAACTGTACGACAAACTCCACCAACACACAACTTCGTAATAAAAAGTAAAAAGAGAAAGAGTGAAAGTTGCAGTATAAAGCGCTAAGCCGAGTGACAGCCCTGACTTAGCGCGACCAACAAAGTAAGGAAACATGTTCGTCGGGTGACTTCTTAATCTTTCGCTCAAACGCTATTGGTTGGTCTGTGAGGCGCAGTTCAGGAGAGATAGCGATTTTATTTTCGGACATTGAAATTGCCTTGTATCTGACATTGAAAGTACGCAAATTACATAATATTATTTAAAAATTCTGTCACAAATCTTATCAAAATCTAGGTCCTTAAAGATTATTATTTATTAAATGTATTTTGTGTTGTAAACATTAATCAGCTCCTATTTTAGAGAAGCTGATACAAACGATGGTTTTAAACAGTGGTCTTCTTTTAGGCCAGTTAGGTTAATTAGGATCACTTTTAACTTACATCCTATCGAATCCGGCTTTACTTGTGAACCATGATTCTGTTTCAAAGAATGCGTAACCATTTTTTTGGAGACAATACATTATCACTCCATTGAATAGTGCAAGCACAGTTCAGTTTTCATGTCAGAAATTAGCTTGTGTCGAGCCGCTCCTTTTAGTAAACCAATAGCATTCATACCGCGTATACTATTTACATGTAATCATACTTTTATCAATAAATATCAATCAATCAATAGTCAGTATATCAATCAACATCAATTAATGTGTACAGACCTAACATCTTAATAATCCTTCGAGCCGGATTACAAAAATATTGCCCGGTTCTCAGCTATCGCCCTTACCTTGTACCCTCATCTTAATTCCCGTCTGAGGTTCGATACAGGACAAAGTTTGTCATCAGCAACAAGGCCGTCTCCACAGGGTTATATTTTAAGGGCTGATAAACTACCGCCGGATAAGCCGCTTGATCCGCTGAAAGGTTTAGACGACAAAAACTTATTGAGTATTATATTGATAAACTAAGACGTTGTGCGCTAGAAAATAATGTGATTTGGAGATGATTATTTTTATGAGAATATTATTATGTTCATGGGTGAAGGTCGTTTGTATCTATTTTGAACAATACTGTTTGCTTTCTTTACAGTTAACCACACGTCTGTAGCAACAGTTTCACTTTAACAGCGCCTTTATTTCGCAGCAGTTCACGGGGCTTACGTTGCTCAGGTCAATTCAACTGACCTGCGGTAGTCCGTACTACTCAAATTTATCTCCTTATTTGAGATATTCCTTTACCTTCCAGTGGAGAGGCAGTTGAATACTAGCATATTCCAACTAATTATCTCATTTTTGAAATCAATGCTTAATTTTATAAATGCTAAAGTTTGTCTGTCACGCCTAAACTACAGAACGGAGTTGGACACACGGATAGACTATGACCTGGGTTAGGACATAGGATTCCTTATTGGTAGAACATTCCTGTGGGATCATACCCAGAACTCCATGCAGGCGAAAGCATGGGCAAAGGCTAGTACGTATAATTAAATGAAAGGATAAGAGTATCTACAAGTACTCACTCATCACTAGAACCTCTAGAGGTAACGATTAATTTACAACCAATCACTAACCCGTGTCTGCACCAGCTACCGACAGACTAAATACTAATCTATGCTAAACCTAGCCTTCGTAAACCGGCACTAAATTCAATTGTTACTTAAGTCTAGCTCTCGGGTCCTCCTACCCGCTGCTCGACTTGGTTCGGAAGATACATGGTGGGTAGGATTAGAATTATTCGCTTATCTAGAGGGTAGTTCGGATAATGTTGGTGAAGACGGTAGGTAGGTGTGCGGTTGTTATTTTGAGCTGAATGTGCTGTTTGGCAGTTCCGTCTTAGTTCGGTTTGTGTCATAGAACAGTTTGATAGCTTTAATGATGCTAGCTGTTGATAGCTGCTCAATGTGGGTGATTCTTTACCTCTTCTTTCCTCTTAAGTCTGCGGAAAAAAAAAGACATTTAATTATTTAAATCTCTTTGGTTTTGCCAAAGAGATTTAAATATTTAAATGTCTTTGTGTATAAACTTATAGTGATGGTTATCTTGTTCACACTCGTGCAAATAGCAACAATGAAGATTTCAATTAAATACCATTGATTTCGATTCACACTTACTGAATTCTGAAGAAAATATCGACGTCACAGAGCTTTTTTAATGCAAGCAAAATGTGGTTTGATTTGTTAATTTGTCTTTATTATGTACCTACTCCATTGATGTACTAAAAAACCCTATATCAATGACCTACTCTAGTATCAACTCGCGGCTAAGAAATAACAGCCGCACGGGTTCCGTCAGGTTAAGTTATGCTTGCCAGGGTTGGTCCGTGGATGGTGACCATCTTTACATATCGAGACTCCTCCGTGTCTCGAAAGCACGTTAAGCCGTTGGTCCCAGCTGTCATTCGTGGATCTTTGACAGTTGTTACGGGTCGTCAGAAGCCCGAAAGTCTGACAACCAGTCTTACCAAGGGGTATTGTATTACCCAGTAACTGCGTTGTGGAGGTCGCATAGGCAGTCGCTCCTGGTACCCTCGATACTGGTATTCAGGTGCATCCGGTTAGACTGGAAGCCGACCCCAACATAGTTGGGAAAAGGTTAGGCAGATTATGTTATCCTCCAGTATTAGTAATAACATACTGACCCACATAACGCTCATGTTTTGCCTAATGCGTAACCTGTGTTATTTCTAGAGTCACGTAGAAACGACTGAAATCTAAACTACCTACATTATGTAGTAACTAAAGTGAACATTTTGTAATTTTCTTCTTTAATTAATCATGTTATTTTAAAAGTTACTAGCTTCCGCCAGCGGCTTCGCCCGCGTGATATCTTTATAAATTATAGCATATGCTACTTAGTGATAATATAGCATACTACTGGTGAAAGAATTTTTAAAATTGGCCAGTCGTTTTTGAGTTTATTCATTAGATTCATTACAAACCGAAATACAAATCTATATTCTTGAAATATTAGTGTAGCTCTACGGATATTATACACCCTAGTGTATTTTTAGCGTCAGCATTAAAATAATAAAATAATAATTGCGATAAATGTGAGTGTTCTAACATTGCTTTGTTTGAATGTAAGATTACTAAAGGAAACAAACTAAAATACCCACGTATTGTGCTTTACCGCAGTTGGGTAAAAAGCTTTCATTTATATTATCATAGAGTATCTAAGTTACCAGCTGAGCTGTTTGGTTGAGTCGGTGGATTACTTGGAGATTAGCACGCCGCCCCCCTCTCATCCCCCTACATCCAACTTTTATTTCCGGCCACATTCACTTCCGGGGACGACGCAACATTTTTGAAAAAGGAATTTGGGTGTGTTCTTACTGTTAATTGTGATATATTTTTATTTTTTTATTTTTATGGATGGTAACATGAATGGTATAGCTCGTTACTGTCTTAATCTTTGTTCTATCTTGGATTTTTGCTACGGCTTACTTTTCTTAAGTAAGTAAATGGTTTTGTATAGCAACTGTTAGTTACTTCAGGTAAACTAAAAGATTAGATACTCTTATTTATATAGTTATTTCACCATAACCCTGGGAAGATTAATAATAACGTTATATGACAGATTCTGCACTTTTTGTAATTCGCAAGAATGTTTCATCCATGTAAAAACTAGAAACAAGACTTTTCTCGATAAAATCTCTTATAATTTTCACAGTAGATATTTAATAGTCTATAATTTTAAACTCATACAAGCTTGAATTTTATTTACTAACGTTACTTCGACATTGTCACAATACGATAAATCTCAACCATATTTACACCGACCAAACAACTGGGATCTCACTCGGCGGAGAATTTCCAATAGGATCGCGTCTTACATGAATGCTAAGACAATAAGCCAATAGCCACCCGCCATGAATACGATCTTAGAACACGATGCTTGAGGTTTAACCACAGGGTAAGAACTACGGTGGATCAAGATGTATTCATAATTATTCTATGTTACTTTTCATTGATGACGACTTTGTGAGACGCGTCACGCTAATACAAAAAATAAAATAAACTAATCAGCAAAAAGCAAAAATAAAATAACTGCATGTAATTGTGATACTATAAACACTTACCTCCATAATTATAAACGTTGCTTAAAGTTAAGAGTCGTTTAAACGTCAAAATATATACAGTTAAGCAGACGCTAATAATTGCTTAGTACGATTATAAACAAGGTTAGTTACAAAAGCTCAATAGTTTCTGGTCAATTCTAAACACAGTAAAAAAAATGTTCGTTTCAGCTAGAATGGATTATCGAATGTGCTTTAGCGATACAATCTGTTTTAGACATTCACATAAATAAACTCCAAATACTTTCAGACTCACCGTGAACTCTACCCACACGCACACCTAAAAACATTCCACACAATTTATTTCTCACGCAAATAAAGTGTTATCAACATAAAACATTACGGTTAGATTAAAGTGCACCTACTGTTCATGGTACACTGTGGTTCATGGCCGTAGACCGTAGAGCCGTAAGCACACAACGCTTATCGACTAATTGATCGCAACGACCGAAGGCGCACCTGCGTGGTATAGGGGTGTGACTAGTAGAGTACCTAACGATATATTATTTATTTGTACGTAAAGTTATAGAGACTAGTATCGGTATAGTGTTGTTGTAGAAGTTTGTTTGTGTTAGCAAATCCGAATCAAATGTTGTTTATTTTTTATCTGTAGCTCAATTGTTAGTTTTTATTTTAGAAGATCTAGTCTTCTTTTAGAAAAACTAACAATTACTAAGTAGGTATTTTGGTTTTTCACTTGGCATAAAAATAGAGGAAATAGGTATAAAATTTTAGTTCGGAAAATAGGCGAAACGTTCGGAAAATAAATTAGGTAAATTTTATGTGATATAGCTTAGAGGCCATATAATTCAGCAATCTTTCATTACATATTTACCACAAGTGTTTACTTTCTGAAACAAACTCAAAATATCATTACATATCGATACTATACCCACATCCCTATTATTAAGATATCAGCTCCAAGGCTACAGCGTGCTTAGTGTTGTGGCCAGATAATGTGAAACGGGTGGTCTGCACTGTTTGCTCGCATACGAATGTACTATCGATAAGGCCAGTTATCGAGCAATATAAATCACTAGTCGGAGGTTGGGAGAATACTATGCTGAACTGAACAAATATTAAATGGGTTTTCTCTTGTGATAAATAAGTATGTTTAATTCATCAAATTGTATTGAATGGAAGGAAGAAATAACTGGCGTGGAATTATTTTTAATGTTCCTGGATTTATGGTCTTGACCAAAGTACCTACTCCGGTTGTTATAGAAATAGTATTTTTTTTTTCGATTTGTAACTAATTTTATTCAAGTTTTCTACAATTGGAACTGTCTAAAGTCGAAACCAATTAGACAAATTGAACAGTTTCTAATAATAAAATTAGTTTCAAGTCTAGGTAGTACTTACTCGTAGTTAATCCCAGAGGGATCATTTTAAAATAAGTTTACGTTATTTTATAAAAAGTGCCTGCCTGTATTGAAAATAAATAGTGTGAGTGGCACTCAGTCTTAATTATAGTTAAACTGCCTGACATTCTACAACTTCATCTTTGCCACTTTCCTTGCGAATAGAGATATTTTCAAACAAGGACAAAATATCGTATAGGTTTGCATTTTAAACATAATAAAATATAAAATCTCCATCCTTTTCGCAAATCTTCGCTTCTCAAGGTTTTCACGATTTACTTTATTCAAATCTGTTTCAATCCGCCCGCAGTCGCACACGATACATCGTTTGCAAGATCAAGGGTTTCTATACTGCTCTCTAAACTTATGCAATACTAATACAGTGTAGTTATTTTTTCCAGAATGAATTTAGATGTATTTTCGAACAGATATTTTTAAAACCATTTAATTTCATTTCACATTCATAGAACTCAAACTCAATGCATTTATTTCAAATAAACCAATAACAGGCACTTTTAAATTTTCAAGGGGTCGGTCAGTTAGAAAGATAAAGCTAGTTGCGCATTCCAAAGCGTAATAGGTTCCTATTGAGAAGAACGGGCAAGAAACTGTACTAGACAGACAATAAATACTCTTGTAAGTAATGACACTAATAACTAATCATTTTCTATCCTAACTACTGGTTATCTTGTATTCAGTTTCGTCCACTGTTTATAGGGAATAGAATTTTGGTTCGAAAATCTATTCGTATCTTATGTATTGTTTTTTCACTAGGTATTTTATGGCATAGCTTCTCTCAGCACTTCTATTTCACACACCATTACTTCTAAATCTCAAGCCACAACTTCTAAACTCGAGTACACATCAATACCCCTGAGGTCCTTTACACCAAACTCTAACCAAATATAATTTAAACTTGACCGGTTTTCGGAATATTTGTTAAACTTCAACTATATTTGTTGGTTAACAATTTGTAGTGCTTTGCTTCGAACGAGCTTCGTCGATACAAATAGTTAAGTTGAAGATGGTGGAATAGTTACAAGTATATTCCGGAGCTTTATTCATGAAATTTGTGGAATATATCTTGGCGAAAAGAAAGTTCTACGGAAACGGCTTTTAAATTTTATTTCTGAAGATTTAATCTCATGCCCAAAAGTGTAGTAAAAATAGTTTTTTAACGCATCAATAAATGTAAAAATCTTCAATACATCAATTTGACACATAAACAAAACATTATAAAACTATTCGATGAAAAACAAATCGCTCACAACCCACAAGAGATACCCCACACTCCAAACAATTCGGTAAAACAATCGGTTTCGATTCGTTTCCCCATTCATCAAACACTCTGCTATGAACAAACAATACATCAGCATTAAACAAGACAGACAGACGTATGGACATCGTTCCGAACACCCACAAAATCCTATTCGATACATCGCTTCTACAATCGGAAACCTATTCGGATGTAATCGGCCGTCATTTGGGAAAACAAGTAGTGTCAAAGTTTGTGCGGCGCAAACAGAAGTGAGCTTCCTGGCAAAAAGGGGAAAATTGTCGTTTCCCTTGTTTTCGGTGACGCTGTAAAAGTAACTAACTATGTAGGTTGGAAGGGGGAATCCCCTCTTGGGATACAATTTTAAGGCATAATAAGTTAAGCTAATCTTAGCAACACAGCGTTATTGTGGTAGCGACTATTGTTTTGTTGTTTTCGTTTTTTTTTTGTTTTTACATGTCATCAGCACTGCTGTTTAATCTTTAGTTAAAATGGGGACAATGGTGTGGGTTATATGTTTGTTAAAACTTCGTTTAAGTATTTCTCTGTAATCTGCAGCGGGTAACTGTATTTTGTCCCTAATAAATAAATAAAAATATTGTTTGGCATAACGTTTTCGCATAACTTTTATTAGCATACTTTTATTAGCTGTGGCATAATAATACTTTGGCATAATCCAAAGATTAGCATAACTGTCATTTGGTCTGATTTGTTTTGGCATAATTTGGAGTTGCATACATTTTTAAGGCATAATATTTATTCTTCTATTATTAATATTACTTATTATAATTTGGGAATTACTCTATTGGATTAAGTTAAGGTGCGGCGGAGGTGGCCCTAAGGGCCACCCCTGAGCCGCGAACATGTTTATTTTATATGAGTTATATTAGGGTTTATTATTTTTATTCCAAAGAACATTATGTGTAAATATCATTATGCGTTTATAACATTATGATTTATAAAATTATGCTTCATTATTATTATGCCAACAGTATTTATGGCAAAACATTTATGCCTAATAATATTATGCGAAATGATCATTATGCTGAATTTCGTTATGCCAATGTAAATTATGACAATACGAGTATATTTTATGCTTATCATTAGTAAACTGTTGGATGGAAACTAAAACTTTTTAACGTAAGAATATGTGGCTGTAATTGGTTGTAATTAAAGATGTGGCTGCAAACACAATTTGATATATTGTGGTTAAGAATACTGTTTACATGTTATGATAACTATCTTTAAATTTATATAAGTATTTAAAGTATTTGTATAATTTATATAAGTTTGTGAATCGACCCTTACAGAAATTGGTACCAATAATACTTTAGGTCGTGATGGCCTTGAGGTTAAGATCTCGCTTCTCATTCACGAGGACATTGGTGAAGGAAAACACCGTCAGGAAACCTGGACTTTATAGTTAATATAAGTTTGAAATTGGAACCCGTCTTGAGCAAGCGTGGTGATCAATGCTCGTGCCTTCTCAGTATGAGAAGAGACTGTTGCCATGCAGTGGGACAATAAGGGGCTGGTATTATTTATTATTATTATGAATACCTTAAAAGGCATTCGCGTCCCATTTTTCCTGTCACCAATAACAAAACATTTCGCTATCACAAAACGCAATCAGAATCATATCAAATCGGACATCCAACACAAAATTGTCATCGAAACAAAAGCGTCTATGTCATTTGCCACAAACAGAATCGTTTCAGAAGGGGAAATCGATACCGTCACCGGAATCCATGTTGAATTGCTATCGTTTGCTGTCCATTGGCGCGGGCGCTAACTTATGTGCCAATTTCGCCAGCACTATGTCACCGATGGACCTCGTCCGCTGAATATATTGCTCGTAAATCTGTTGCATGATTTAAATTAGATATATTATACTGCTATTTTTAGGTCAGTTTATTTTGGTACAACGCTTGGTTGTGATTTTAAAGCAATTTATCATTTGCATTTAGTTCACCCTACTGTATAGCAGTACAAATAAAACAGTAACCTTATAACACCATATTTTATGCTAGACTACTTATTATATTACAAACTACATCCATCTTTAATGGAAACCAAAATAAATAACCCTCATTCCGAAAATGCGAAGGGTTTTGACGACGTAAACCCCCGTCACATTTCCCACGTCATCACTCTCAAAATCTGTCACTAAGCTACCGGAAAACCATAAACAACATATTCGGCCCATTTTTTACCATCGGGGTAGGTTTCCCCATTACTTGGGTCAGGTTCATTACACCCCTGTATCCGATGACCAGTTAATCAGCTTGGACATGGATTGCTTATACCATGAGGTTTATGGGCTGTACTTTAGGCTGTGGTGGAGGTTTTTATGGTAAACATTTTCGTGAAAAATATTACTGTACTTTATTCATAGACTTCATAGAAGAATACCTGTTTTTTTGTGTTGATGAAGTTTTACCGTTGCCAATCATGATCTCAATTGAAATACAATTCTTTGACGATAATAATGAAATGAGAAATGAAATAGACCACTCGTAATACGATACTACAGAATCAAATCCGCAAAGTTAACTACAAAATACGAA
Source organism: Xanthia icteritia (assembly GCA_949128155.2). Lineage (NCBI taxonomy): Eukaryota > Metazoa > Arthropoda > Insecta > Lepidoptera > Noctuidae > Xanthia > Xanthia icteritia. Next base: position 18,753,112 of record OX421952.2, on the reverse strand, counting down.
TACTCATCTCAAGCACCGTTGGAACATCATCAATAATAATCGAGGCACATCCAAAGAATTTCTTAGTAATAATCCCGAAGCATGTAAAATAAAAAGGTGATACATCAACTATATGAGAGGGGAAGCGAATAGCAACAGGCGGAAATTGGTTCAGCTTGATGAATGATATTGACGACGTGATGTGGCGTTATGCTACTCTTGAACCAGGATCAAGGACTAAAGATATGAATGGATATTTTGAGTGGAGGTGAGAAAGTGAAAGTAATTACATAATTAGATGAGACTACAATTGAAAATAAAATGTTTAATACGGACGCACTTAACATTCTGTTACTAAAGATTAGAAAGAATACTGTAATAAAAGATAGTTTAATACTAGCAAGCACAACTCCAACTTAAAATTATTCAGCCCCAAAAGTTTGGTCCTAAAAACAACTAATTGCTGAGGCAGATGAAAACGGCCAATAAAACGATACTGACAAACCCTTTATAAGATAACGACTAAACTTATCCTAAGCTGGCATAGCTACTGAAAGTCTGCAATATAAAAACGCTTCAAGAACAGATTTAAGACCACTGATAACAAACAGAAAGATTATAAGTAACGAAGAAGTATCGCATCTTTCGGAAACAAAAAACAAGATCTATCCACACTTGCCAACTATACTATTAAATAAGCGTGTAACCTGACAAATCACAGCCGTGTCAGTGCAGGGGGGATGGCGGACAGGCTGATTGATGTCCACGACCCTCGTCCACCCCCATTCCCCCTCTGTCTCCCGAGCATAAAGAAAACTAATCTTGAAAACGTTTTGGTACATGATTGGGTAATTTTTTTCTCTGACCGCCTTTCCACATGCCGTCTGTTTTGAAATAAATTAAGTGGTTGTGATTTTTATGGGGTCAGGAAGATATTATTATGGGTAAGAAAACTAAAGGTTTATTTTTCTTTAACAATCGTGTATATTAGTCATAATCTAAGTAATGAACGTATTACTTGTTTTGTTTACAAAAAAAATCTAACACCTTTTTATTTTTGTGTGTATTTTTTTATGGACTGTGTCTGAATTAAAGATAAATTAAATAAAATAGTAGCCAAATTAAATGTGACTTCGGAGCTTTGAGATCGTGAAGTTAGCAGGAATCGTAAAATTTTACTTTCTGCTAAGACATTTTTGTTACTAGAAACCATATAACGGTTTCCAGAATAAGAAAATCCGTTGATCCGGACCAGTTTTAGCACAAATCTAATATTAAACCCCAATTCTTTTAGACTAAAAGAATTCCGTATCGTTTGTCGATTCTTCACCTCACAGCATCATTAAGTCTCCGTCTCGACAATCGTTCTTGACTTCCTCAATTTCTTAGAGCTACACAAACGATTTGTTTGGCCTACGTCTTGGCTGGGGTTGTAGGTAGCTCTGAGTTGTTTCGACTGTTTTTTGCAACATTTGCAACCCCTCGAGTAGGACTGTGAATGATCGTTATTGTGGTTTATTTGGACGATATACTGTTGTGAACATTTTGTTATATATGTTTATAGTTTTTACAATTCTTAACTGGCGAAATGTGGGTTCCCTATACATACAGGTAAACCTCTGCCTAACCCAAAGCCTAGGCCTTCGGAGCATACCGGCCCAATGTTATGTTATAATTCTTTATTTTCAATTATTTATAAAACTACATCAATATTAGTATTTGTATTTAACCAAAGATGCACTTCAAAGTACTACAAATCTACATACCTATTTTACCTATATCTGCCACCAAATATTATGTTCATCAATACATTTATACTGAACTCAGCTACAGAAGAACATTAAATCACTAGATTATGGCACACTCAGACGGCAAACAGAGGCATCAATACAATCTGATCGGCAGTAATCCGTTCAGAGGATATCATATGAATATAATTCACACTCGATCGCTTCAGACGCGATGTTTTCTCAGATTCAACCATTTGTGAGCCGAACACACGGACTATGGAATTGACTAGTAACTTTTCTTTGTATTTTTGTACCTATTCTTGAATATCCATGTTTTTAACTTTGAAGACAAATGTGAAATGTCGCTTTTTTAAATAATTAAACACTTTCTAATCAGGCTCGTCTCTGGTATTGTAATCTAGCACGGCATATAATTATGTAGTTTAAATACCATTTCATTGTCGTCTTCATTTTCGTGAATGATTTGGTATTATGCAATTGTAGAAGTATATCCTTCATGGCCCTTGCATTTGTTAACTTGTATGTAACTGCATAGCCTCTGTTAGAGATCTAAATAACAATTATTTTATCGTCATATCTATAAATAACTCGGAATTCTACTCACCACCTTCTAAGATCCCAAAACTCCTGCTCTTCCAAGCAGTGTGTCAGATAATGTCGCCGCTCTGAGGCTACGTGTGAAATAGCCCGGAATGGAAATAAGTACGGTAAGCGATTCACGAGTGATTTGCCCCCGCAGACGCCGCTAACGTCGCACCGCTCACTCTTATTAGCTGGGGATTGTGACTTCTTTATTAAGACGAGGCTTTCGTGTTTCTGAAGTTCGTTGGGTTTATGTCTGAATGGTTTTCCGATGCAAATTACTTGAGTATAGTTTTTTTTTTTTATAATGTGAGAAGATTCATACTTTTTTGGTTTTATTATTTTTATTATTCTTCTTTTAGTAAATTCTGTGTCATATCTTAGCGGTTTGGTTTAAGTTAATAACTTGGCTTACTTTGCTTTAGTAATCGATATTATTATTCTTAAACAAATCTTCTCTCACCATCTACATCATACTCAAATGTAAGATGGTTTTCAATCTCATTTCAAATCCAGACCAGCTGAGATATCAAGTAAAAATAAGCTCTGCAAATGGAAACCAAAAACAAAAGTCTAACACACTGCTGTACCAGCTAAAATAAATGCTTGCGTTCATATCATATTCAGTGCAATTATTCGCATCACACTCTGCTTGAAACATTGCAGGAAGGAGTTCACGTATTCCCGACATGCACATGAGTTTATTTTATGAAGTCAGTTGAACGATATTAATGGTGCAAACATCTATGATGTCTGAAGATTTTTTTATGATCTATATGAGTGTCATATATGTATACATAAAAAAAGGACCATATGAATCGAACTGCAATATTTGGCGATTGGTTTTCATGTAATGACTCGATCAATCTACAATCATAATTTAAGTTTTCTATTTGTACCAGTTCAGTCTTTATCAATCACCCACCTAGAGCTAGCTTTCTGACAATCCTTTCCTGTGTTTTTTCTACTAAAATTATGAAATATGGTAGCTGTAATTTTCTCCATGTCATCATGATATCTTCTGGAACCAATCCCAAAAAATCTATTTTCTACACATTGAACAAGTAGGGAGCGAAGTCGACGATAAATCCTATGATAGCATACATACGAGAAGAATGCGAACAGTGGCTGAATAGTTGACGATGTGGCGTGTTCGCGCAATGACACAGCGGAACACGGGAAATGGTCCGCGCTTGACGCAAACTGTTAGCCTAGCGATTTGAAACAGGTTTTTTCAAGTCGTGTAACCATTGTAACCGATAAAAATCTATAATATTTTGGATATAAGAATTATGTGTTTGATAGGATTGACGCTGTAGAGGTGTGACTGACTTAGTAAATTAAAAACATGGTCCGCAAATAATAGTATTTGCGGATCATGTTTTTAATTAGCACATCAAATAATATTACAATCTTTTCAATACACAAAACCATAAAACTCATATTTTACCACTCAGTATAAATACAGCAAACTCATCCGTTACATCAAGAACCATCCCAGCAATCGCTTTAGCTAAATCAATGTATATTCCCACTACGTATCCACATCTCTCTGAAACGCGATTAATCATTTTTCTCCTACGAGACTACAATACACTACTTTAAACAGGAACGCCATTACCCTGTGCCTTGGACCGCACCATAAGTGGGAAATAGCTGGGAAGTGGATGGAAATAAGAGCTAAACGCCAAGAAGACAGATTTGTTTTATTCACAATTCGTAGCCAGATGAGGTTAGACTATCTCTGCTTGAAATTGCGGCTACATTTTCTATTTTTACTTCTCCGTGTGCTGTTTAAAGTTTTGAAGATATTTGATTTTATGTCGGTTCGCCGGGTTTAAGATTTCATAGAATGTTTAATAAATTCAAACGTTCGCTTGGAGATGTTAGATTTTTTTACAATCATGGACGCTTGCTTTACTTACATAACTTTTAAACTGAGATCTATTCAATATAGTGCTGAACTTCCAAATCTCAAATGATTAAAGTTTTTATTTACTAAACAAAACTTTGGTTGGACCCTTTGTTATGATTGCAATGTCTAAGTATTCTTTATTTTACATTCTTAAATTATTTTAATCTTTATTGTGCTCCGCCCGCAGCGAGGTCGTAATGATCCAGAGTAATCCAGAGAACCTTCTCAATGATTAAAATCATTCAAACTACAATGTCGCAAATATCTTAATCCATATCCTATTATAGTTCTATATAAAGGGTAAGGTCAAATAGAAATATCTGTTTATATCTAACGGTTGACTAAAGGTCAAACCGAAACTAATCCGCGAACTAGAGCTTATATCCGCACGGAGAGCTGAACAAACATAAAGTTTGCGGTTATTGCGGATATCCTTATTCGGATTTATACGACGTTTGTTGTATCTAGATGATATAATAATCTGTATTAGAAATCTGTGGTTATTGGTGTTATAATAAGATTACTGAGAATATTTTTTATGTTCTAAAGCCTTTGCATAAACGTTCTATTGAAACCTCGTTTCCTGAAAAGCAGCAGAAAATATAGTCGCTCTGTTTAAAATTATAAGGTTTTGTTAATTTTCATGAAGGATCTGTTTCGCAACAAGCTAGCTATAAGGCTAGTTTATACAAAACGGAGTAAAAACGATCGAGCCGTATAAAATTTGTTTCACGGAAATTTATGAAGACCAATATTATATTCCTCAGCAGTTTTCCTAAACTTCGGGCCTCTATATCCAAAACTTTATGATTTTCAACCGCATCCTGGCCTGAGCAAAACACCTATCAAGTTGTGCAAATTATTTATAGGGTGAGAACACCTATTATCGAGCCAGCGGACTTTAATTTTCTTGCCAAATAAATGGGCTATTAAACTGAAAGTTTATAGCCACTATTGGGTTTGAATTTAAATTTATTTAATCAATGGATTTAATTAAAATTGTGTTTTAGATGTTAACCGGCGATTGGATCGTTTTAAATTCTCTTCGTGATAAATTGATTTATGTAATGGGATATCTGGTGACGAATAAATTGCTGATTTTAATGTGCAGATATTTGTTATAGTTATTTTAATTACAACTATAATGTCTAAACGACCGTCATGCACAATTATTTTATAAAAATAATACACCAATGTAATTCATTTGGAAAACATTACCTTCCTTCTGGGGCAGTCAGGTAAGTACTCACCTCCGTATAAGCTCTTTGAAATACATTTACTTTTACGAAATAAAGTCAGACAAAGTAAGATTGAAAGTTTAAACATTGTATCTGCTTGAAATATCTTCACAAAATAAAATATAAGATACTTCGGATCAGCTAGAAAACAAGATATTGCTTCTACGCTGAACTAGAATATTTCTAAAAGAATAACAAAATGTATCGACAAATGCATTATCTTTCATCTTATGAAAATCATCCGATATGGATCAATAAAAGTATTTTACAAATATTTATTTTGGAAAATCTATATTTCCAAAAAAATTGCAGTTTATTCAAACCGCATATTCGCCTCATGCAACAACTCATGGTCACAACCCACATTCTCGTTTACTGCCCCTAAAAACAGTAAGTGATCAAGAATTTTACGAGTGCGGTTGATTTTAGAGTAAATTCGTTCTAGTCTATTTACCATGTTTATATACTGCGGCAGGACATGTGTTCGCTCGATTTTATACTGTTTTTGTCGGTATCGTAAATGTTCAAATTATTTTGGGCTTAAGTTTTGGTATTTCAAAACAGTTATATCATGTCTACGGCTCTGATAACTTTAAGCGTTTATCAAAGAGCAATGAGAGAAATTCCATGTATATAGGTGCAGTCAACAGTACATGAGTGGTAGTACTTCACTACGAAAACTACCATTGTCAAATTGTTAGCGCTGATATGTAGTCGACTGTACTCTATACATATAGCTGACTGTACTTACTAAACTTTGTTAAAGAATAATAGCTTCTAAATCTCATACATATTATAAGACATTCTCTCATTTAAGTTATAATTGAATTATAAGACAAAGTTACATAAGTTTAAGATGTTTTCCCTACATCAGACAGATTTTATCATCCACCGCTTTGTGTAAGCGCCTGATGTTAAAATTATAGCAAAATGTTGCGCCAAGTTGCTCTTGCTTTTACTGTAGGCGCTTGCGGTAATGCTTCTTTTGGCGATCGTCGATTGTGTTAACCAAACTCATGAATTTATAATGTTGATTGCTAATTGAATGCAGTGAATCCTTGCTCTAGAGGCTTTTAGTTAAATTTAAATAATATAATTTTTGTAATACGTTCCCCAATTTCGCATTTAAGATGCTTAAAATAATCATAAGCGTCTTGGGCTCTCTAAATTAGAAATTGTGAAAATATTTTGATTTATTTTCCTCTGATACGTAAAATAAAAATCAAGCTTTTTCGCTCCAGCCGAGACCGGGCCCTCAGGACCTCTAAATTAAAAGGTACTTTCATAACAATTTGGAATGATTTCCCTCGGAATCAACTTTCATTCGTTACGTTGGATTTTAAACTTGGACATAATTTTCGGCTACTTTGATTTTTATTAAGTTTGCTAATCGGATCAAATTAACTATGTAATTAATATTGTTTTAGTAATTACCTACCGGAAGTGAAATCACTAATTGATAGAACCTATGTTCTATCAATTAGTGATTGATGATCTATGAATAAATCTATGATTAAAATTTGGTTATGGTTCATAATATTAAAAACTTGTTTTAAGTTTCGTTCATTCATAATATATGTGTATATACTACCTAAATGCTTGTCTTACTTCTCAAAGCTGAAACAAACATTATCAATTTCAGTGAAAAATTCTTAAGAAAAATTTTATAACGCCTACAAGCCGTTGTGCCCAATAGAAGTTTACATCGGCAAAAATGACGAAATTCTCCTAGATTAGATAACTCCTTTAGGGTATGAATTTTCAAAAATCGCTCTGTGTTCTCACTTTCGTTATATTAACGAAAGGCGTTCACGTTTAACCGTTATAGTATAGCGTCCGTATATGCAAAAAAAAAAGTTTTTTTTTAAATAATAAATATTCCTCAAAGATATTAAATTTATACCTACGTAAAAGAAACACTCTGTACACGCGTTCTTGTCTTTCAACGTAGAAGTATGGCCGGATTGGGCTGGCGTTGCCCAAACCGGCCGTACTTCGTTAGGTAGGTACTATTCCGCACTACTATTTTCATTTTTATTTACTATAGACGATTTAAGAGGGGGAGGCCTCTGTTATTTAACATATTGTATACGGAACTCTACAGTGTTTCATGCTTCCAGACCATGTTGTTTACGTTGTGCGTTATTTGTCAGTGAATGAATGAATTTGAGATTCTTATTAAGTAAATTATTTTCCGAAATCAAATCTAATAAACTGTTTTCCATTGTTCCAGGTACATAGCTGCGCTTATTAGCACCGGCGGCATCTCGGGCGGGTTATGACGATCGATCGAAGTCGTCCCCTGGGTATGATCGCGCGGCTGATTGAATTGTTTCCTACATTACATGCTCGCTATTTGGATAGCTATTGTTATTAGTACAGGCTTTTAGATATTAATTTAGTTGGTTATTGGGTAGGAGGAAATAGTGACCTTTGGGTCGTCATTTCAAAGGAGTGAAAATATTGATTTGGTAATAGAATTAAATTCTGATTTACTCCGGATTGGCAGACCAGATAAATTCAATAACGGAACAGAATTTATTCTAAATGATATACCAGATTGAACTGAAAAGAGTATGCTTAGATGGTTTGGTCATGTTGAGATGACGAATTAAAGGCGACTAACAAAAGGTATTCACAAGGCAGATGTGAGTGGAACCGCCGAGAGGGGACGCCTAAGAAGGACATAATAGTAACCTTATTGGTGATGTTCTTCAGAAAAGTTAGATGCGTCGTGCTCGCATCCGTCGTGCTTATACAACCAGATTATGAACGTAAATGAAGTAAAAGGATTTTGTAAGGATCGTAGTAGGTGAGGTTTTGTAGCTTCTACATAAACTTACTATGCAAGGAGGCTTACACCTTCTTGCTATGGCAAGAAGGTGTAAGTTTATGTATGTTGTATGTGTATCTACCAGATACATATACAATTTACGGTAGGTTTGGGAACGGGCCACAAAATGTCAGAATATCATGTACATGATATTCTGACATTTTGTGGCCCGTACTTCAATTTTTACATTAAGATTAGGAAAACTTGTCCTACCTCGAGTGTTTTATGATTGAGAGAAAGATTCCCTATGCCAAAAAACCGTAATAATTATCATTCGAGAAAAAAAGGACTCTTTCCGTTTTATAACGTCAACGTAATCCTCAGACTATAGCGTTCCTCCCTCCATTGTCTTTGATCCTAAATCATCTCATTCCGACCCGCCCCGACATAATACTGTGCTCACTTCGTTTGCCCTTTTGAAATTATTTCGCCACTTGCACTTGGTTCTCATTGTCGTCCGTCTTTTGATGATAAAGTGCAGATTGTAATTAACTTAGGCTCTGTTTATTAGTTTTTGAAATACTCAAAAGTACTGAGTAGGTGCCCAAGTTAGAAATAATATCTTCTTCACCACTTCAGTAAATATGTTAACACAATCAAAATGAACAAGGTACCGCATGAGTTATATAAACATTAAATAGTAACATTTCTTGTATTGTAAACATATTATGGACTGCGTTCATTTTCGCTTACATGACTCTATTCCATCAAATTATTGAACCAATTAGTTATGTTATCAGTCAAGGATCAGAAGATATTACTTATGTCTATAGATTGCTTTTGCAATCCCAATTCTAATTTACAAGAAAATACATTTTCGGAAGATTTAGAGAAAAATATATTATATCACTTTGTAACAACCCACCCTTAACTATAGACCAGTATACATATACCTACTTACCTACCTAATATACAATGCTTCCAATAACTGAACAAGAACTAAAGATACAAACTGTGTTTATCTGTCTCTCTGTCCACGGCGAGATTATCTCATCTCGAACCGACTTCAAACTTCGTCGATATTGAAGTCGGTATAAAAAGGGTTACCTGTCTGTTTCGCTTGTAGGGATTCCCGACTTCGGGACTTTGGGACCAGTTGAATGGGGTTAACGTTTGTGATCTCGGTTTTGTGGGATCTGTAGAGGTAGAAACTTTTAGAACGTTTTAATTTAATATACATGGGAAGAAATAAATTAGTTTATCCTCAAATTTCACCTACATAAATTATATTAACAAAAACGGATGACTTTGGGCTCAGATCAAGAGTTCAACAATATCTTGAATTGCCAGTGCTGGCACCCTGACAGAGAACGCTTTCTGAAATAATAAAGATAATTAATTATGATCACTGAATCATTCACTAAGCATTATGACAGAGCAATACTCCAAAGTAAGCTAATACTTAGCAGTGAATGTTCTGAAATTGTCTGATTCACGTTAAAAACACCAATTTTTTCTTCAATAAAACAATACTTCGCTTTGATCGAACTCCACTTCACCAGAACATATACCCAAATATATTCCCTAAACCTAACGATCGCTTTACTAGAGGTTAGACTTAACTAAACGAGTTAGATTGGAGTTTAAACGCATCAGTTGATTGTGGCCGCCATTTGCTAGCCATCAGTCGCACTTAACTGAAACTTAAACGAGAAACTTTAGAGGAAGGCACGGATGTAGGTGTTACTAGAACTGAACCTTACCTAGGACGATTTATCGTTTTGGGATGGTCTTCCACATTTTTCTGATACGTGTTGTATAGCGAGGCTGATGCCTTACAAAGGAATGACTATATCTGGCAGATAAACAAATGATAATAATGATGACTTTGCCTTCATTCATTTTCTAGAAGCTTACTTACTAGCTGGAAAATGGGTCGACAGTCAGGATAGCTACACTATTTAACTGTAGTGTCATTTAGCTTCACCTTTTTTAAACTCAAATTCAAATATTCACACCATGTATTATCATCTAAGCCAAGTCTCTCAACCTACTCTTTCATTATCTCAAATTATAATCGACATTACCAAGTCCTTTTAGTCACTCAAAACTGAACTTAATGCCATGTCACCAAAAACAAAACTTCAGGAACTCTGCTACGCTCAAACAGTTTCTCTCCTACTGACTGCTGCTCGTCGCATCCAGTCACAAAGTATCGGTGACATTAATTAAGTAGCGACTGTTAATAAATCGTAAAGTTTTCAACTCGGATAGATTGTACGACGGCTCTTAAGTTTATACTTTGTTAATGAACTTTAACTTAACTACTGAAGCAAGATATTCTTAATTTTAACAGATAGTATTACTGTCTAAAACGTTATTTTTCATAATCTATATTATTAATTCATTTATTTCAGATAATTATAATCCATACAACACATTAAATTAAATAATTTACAATAAAATCAATATTGTGTTAGTATATGACGTAAACAATGTGTTAGTGAGCGCCCAAAACAATATATCAATATCTGTTAGGTATATATCATCATGGATCAATTAGATAACCTACACATTTATCGTATAGGGGACTGGCAAAACTATGGCCAGTATATTCAGATAATTTTCCATCCCATGAACACAAGACATGAAAGAAAAGCGGTCTATTTTTAGTAAATAATGACAGAGGTAAAATTTCGTTTCTTCCAGAAATCAGATACTCCTGCCTAATAATTCGTTTCAACTTATTATATTTAGAGATTAGATTTGAGACTCAATATCGATAATACAAAATAACGATGCTCTTATCATTTTCGAAAAACATTTCTATGAGCTATAACATAACTATTCTGAACTTTACCAAGAGAAGACAACATAAAACCAATTTCAACCCCTTGACCGACATTTCACCCCCATCTCTGTCAAAATTAACCTTCTCTTTCTATCCATCTTACAGCCCTGTAGAGCAATAGTTATTGGACATAGACTGCATTATTGAACAGCTCTCTATTGATACTATTATGTTCTCTTTGCGGGGCCGATATTGCAGCTATTTGTATGGAAAAGTGCAATTTTCTGGAAGATGAGCAGTCTTTGTAATTGTGTAGCTTGGCCACCCCATGTTTACGCATGAGTGTGGTAGTGTATATAGGGTTATAAAAGATGGATGAATAGGAAATCCTTCTTTACAATAATATCATGAGAATATCTAAAAATCAAACCAAGCCCAACAAACCAAACTTTCAAAGCATTGATGTTTTGGAAAAGCTCGCTTTACATAGAATATTATTATCTTGTGCTTTAACTGAACTTTGTCCAATTCATAGACATTTAAGATAACTTCAGTTTTCGCTGCACAAGCAGAAGTGAGCTTACAGACTGGCGCTGTGGCTCTGAAAGAAACCCTCTTTTATTTAATTATTATCATTTCCCTCCAAAATTAACTTACAATACAAAACTCCCAGTTCAGAACATCCCCAAGAAACTTTAACTTGTATTCTAAAAATTCGGTTTTGCTATAGACTCATGATTGAATACCCCCAAAGAAACATCTATACTAAATTAACGTACCTAGCTAAATAGAAGTTATTTTTGGGGAAATTTTCTTCCAAATAATGTCCCAAGGCGGATGAAGGGGGGATGAAACAGAATTCTATTAATGTCATGCCTCCCCGAAGGACCGGATTTCTTCATTTCCTAAACGCCTCTTGGGGTAGAAAACACCCCACTCAGATATTTACCGCGGGTAGTAGAGACGATGGAGATAAAAATTGGTTATAAGAAACTGAATTTGAATCTGACTGAAAAATTGTGACTTGAGTGGGATGACTATATTTTTTTTGTACAAATATGATTAAAGTTGATTTAAAATAAATTTAGATTTCTTTATAAAGTTTAAGGAATTACTTGTTGAGGAAATACCTATATCTTTAGTATAAAAATGTTAAATATTGAGCTTGTTAATCGGTTGCCTCTCATTTAAACAAACGATCCTGTACTGGGTTTTCCTCGAACCTAAATATAACAGTTTAACACCCTCTTAATAAATTCTTATAAAATTACTCTAAATAAAAATCCCATTACATTATTCTTAACCAAATCAAAAAGTCCGTAACTCGCAAACGAACTCGACCCCTAAAATATTCTCCAAAAAAATCACCCCTTTCCAACTCTTCCGAGCTACCAATAATAAGTCTCCATGATTCAGGAAATTGCTACAACCAGATAAAGGAGTGAGCCGGGTAAAAATCAGCCCGAGAACGGTTGGTTCCGGTTAGAACTGCTTTGAATTTAGTTCAAGACGTTTGTATGGAAATGTTGGTTTGTCTTTTGTTTGGAGAGAGATAAAGTTAGATATATCTAGATTTTATAAAGTCGTTCAGTTGTAGTTTAGTTTATATTCTTAAGTAGGTACTTAGGTACTTTTTCCCTGAAATATTGCCAATGAATACAAAATTAGCCTGTAGGTATACTTTACTTTCATGTACCCAAAGTTTGTTAACTGCTAAACTAAAAATCCCGATTCTGCGATCCGATCCAAACCAGTAGCGAGTTTTCTATGAGTAAATCCAAATCTTACTTCGCTCTTTTAAAAACTCAACTAAGATAGTTGGCTATCCAAATAACTACCATTTTCATATTTCCAAGCCCTACAAAATATTTTCTTGCAGCTATCCTTACAAATCCTTGGTGGAATAGTAAAAAAGATAGAAAACAAGTAACTACCGCTAGCGGCTATGATCTTAATACACTTCGCTTACTTCTTCCACTTCTGTAGTTCGCTTCATTTTTGTGTTCATAAACTATGAATTAAGTTTAGTAAAAACAACAAGAGTTTATTAGACTTAACTGTTTTTGTTTATAGATGCTCGCCAAAGATGTCCAGTCTGGTTTTTATGGGACCTTATAAGAAAAATCCCTTTGCTATACGAGTATGTATTGGCTGGTCTCTGAAATTTGATTCAAAATCTTGCTTATTCACCGCTACTTTCAAAATAGTGTTTAGTTAATTAGAAATCTGTTTTACATGAAACATTTTGGTGCATAAACATGTAAGATGATCATAACTTCCAATTGCAAACTCCGATTTCATGACTTCAAAGGGCAGAGCTCTAAAATACTGTTACAACTCTTCTCTTATACCAATTAAACTCCCAGAACACAACATCAAGACAAAATGGTGGGCAATTAAAAACTGACTCGAAACAAATCCCCTAAGGAAGAAATACATAACGCTTACATAACAAAGGGGCAAGCAGAGTAGCAGGGTAATTGCCACTGGAACGTCGCCAAGACTTACAGACAGACTCAACTAAGTCTTAGTTCACAATTTATTGTAGGCTTTTCAAACTACTGTAATGGGTATTTAGTGCCTAAATATGGTATAATTAGTTTTGGGAAGAAATTGTGCAATTTTTTTATTATTTTATTGGTAATATATATATGGTATCTATGGGTGGAAAGTTTCAACCCCTGCATCGAGTGTGTAAACGCTACTGACATAAACTAGGGGGTGAAATTCGGAATAATAGATGAGAACTGATTTTCAGTTGAATTGATCAAATTAGAAGCTAACCTAATTAAAATAGAAGCACGAATTTATACTCAACGCCCAATAGTAGTCCACTGCTGGACATAGGCCTCTTCTGTTTGCACGCCGTTTGGCAGAAGAAGGATTAATATGAACTTATAGGATTATTTCGATAGATAATAGGGCGCTCTCTATTTACTAAACATAAATAAAATGAAAACCTCCGCACACACAACATCACTAGATTTCAATTCATCTAAAGCTTTTTATTAGTCACAGCCTCCTTAACTGTATCCTCAAGACAATACATCTATATTTGTTCCTCCCAGTCATTATTCCACAGAACCCCCACAATAAGAAATTAATCTGCCGTGGGGATTACACTCGCGAATTTATTTTCTTATACAATGGTATTCGAGACTAATGAAGTTTAAGGGAAATAGATGCGGCATTATAATGAAAATAAATCCTTAAGGATTTTGTTGGGAATCCATTATTGATAAAGCTGTTTGGTTGTATTAAGTAGTGAGAGAATCAATTAAATCGGTTTTGTTAGCAGATTGGGGCGGCCGTGCTTAAAATTGCAAAAATCTTCCTTCATCAATTTTGGTACATTTTCTTTGAACCAACGACGGCGACGACGGCGCGGCGGGTACAGGCGGGCCGCACGGTAGTTTTTTGTACGGAGAGCGTTGCGTAATGTACGCTTGGATGTAGTGTGTTTTCAAAGTTTTTAAAATTTGTGAGGATCTCGTCAATAGGGCAACCCTTTTTCAGCAGATAAATTACAGTCTGGTCTGATCCCTGAATTAGGTCCACCGCTAATTACGATCCTCCAGTGGATCAGATATAGGGAATAAGATTATCTTTGAAGATCTAGTTGTACCTAGATCTTCAAAAATTGAAACAAAATTACCCTACGACAATTTGCCGTGTTACAACCATTTCATACACTGTGAAAGAATGCCAGTTTTGAATATACCGACAACATAAGTTAGTTTATAGTCAAGTTACTTAACAATTAATTTCCCTGATTTACTGCTAATCATTACTCAACAAAAATGAAAATAAGCATCTTTCAAAATATATCTTGCTCTCAGAACAATAAACACCGAAACATTTGTAACTATACCTACCTCTTCTATAATGCCTTCTCCACATACAACCTCGCTCACTCCCACGCATGTTACATCCGTTCTCCTTAATTTCAACGATTTCTTAGTAATTGCTGATTACCTAATTAATCACAAGAGAGTTATTTGATTAATAGGCCTCTGATGCCAACGCTGCGAGCCTGGGGGGTAAGCAGAAATACAGGGGGGTGAGGCCGTGATTTAGCGATTTTACTCAAAGACGCCACTTCAGTTTAGATTTTCAGCGACTAATTAATAAGTAAGAAAGTGTCAAGTTTGAACGTTAGCAACTTGCGTTATTTTTTACGAAATATTTTTTTTAAACAAGAGAGTATTCCGAGCGCCCGTCAATTATTTTTCTGTGCTGCTTTAAAAACTTGAAGAAAGTGGTTCTTGAAAAGTTGAGGCTAGTACTTTTATTTTAGACCAAGTTTTTCTCTAAAAAAGCGCTTACTTTTAGGAATATTTTATACGTATATTTGCTACCATTGACACATCTCTATGCCTGACGTCAAACTCCAATTAATTACTTTGGTGAAGAAACCTAATGTAAATCAGCTTTACCTGTTCGCTTTTGAATGAACCAGTTGCGAACTCCAATTATGTTAAAAGCTAATTACATTTAAGTACACAGTAATTATTGAACAGAAAACGGAGCACCTTCTCTGAAGAAGGCTATATTAACAAAGAGGTATAAAAACTAAAAAAGCCAAAAAGAGAAAGTCAACCCTCCAATGCGATCCGTGGACACAAAATACTTAATAGGACCCATAATTCGGGACCTAACAAAAAAACAGTCAAAGTGAGTGCCAAATAAACCTTTGCAAAAAAATCACGAGTGATATCCAAATGGAAATGGAAAAAACCAGCTGATACTGGGACTTACGGAGAGTGGAAACTGCAAAGGACTCAAAAAGGCCTTAGGTTACAAACCAACGCCGGGACATGGCCTGGACGCCCCCGCATTGGCCTTGCGGGGGCAAAAAAGCATGGCCTTTCAGATGTTTGGGAGAAATTTGTTACCAAAGGTGTATGTTGGGGCTGTGGAGGTGACTGGGGGTATAACGGGGGGTTGAAAGTGGACATTGACAGTTCGGAGTATACGGGTTATAGGTATTGTTATAGTAAGCCGGGATATCGGCAGAGGGCCAGGTCCTGTGAGGATGCGAGATTTATACACATCAACTTCGTTTTGCTGGCGGAAGTGAAACATTTTGAAAAGGTGAGTTTTTTTTAGTAATTTTAGGTTACGGTTTTTGATAAAACATTTATTGATTCATAAATTATGTATTTCTAATATCAAATAATATAGATAGGTACCTACATTCAGATGCAGTTAACACTAATCGCACCTAAATTAGTCATTAACACAACAACAAGGCAAACACATCATGAAAATTACAATAACGTAATCAAACATTAATTTCATCCCTTAAATATTCACTTACGTCGCACCCCAATTCGTTTAACTCAACCCGATTTCAACCCTAAAATGTTGACGTAGGGGTGAAATTGGATTGTATACAGGGTGTTAGTAATTAGATGTGAGGCAGGTTCAAAGCGCTACACAGTTAGGGGTGAATGCAGGTGGGTCGAATTGAAGGTATTAATTAACTCAGTACCTAAGAGGCTAGGCGAGACGTTTGGTGATGATGTAGATGGCATGTGGGATGTTGGGTTGGTGTTATGCTGTTTTGTTTTGGGATTTAGTGTTGAAGCATTTTTTATGTGTGATTGGACATATTCGACTTCGACTCGGAAAAAAACCCAGAATAAAATTTCTGTGAAAGCATAATCCTTTAGACAAAATGAAATGCTGTGTTATAGAGAGATCAATATAATAATGTTATTCAGTCCGCAAGCTGGCTAATCTCATCGTGTCACTGGCGACATTCGATCCTGATAACACCCAGGTGCTCCTCCCTTATCACTGAATTTACATACTTTTTCTTATCGTAGTGAGGAAATTAACCATGAACGGAGAAATTGACCAAGCAAATAAAAAGTCCAGGCCATACATTTCAATTGAATAGGCCTTTATGATATTTGAGAATAGCTTGATTTTTTTGCAGTAATTTGCTATTTCTATATACAAAATTATTTTTCACCCCCTAAAAATCTTCTAAGTCTGTTACAACACCTTGTTAATGAAAGACACGCTTTTTCAAAATAAACACATTCCTAAATCAAAATATCACTAACAAACTAATTTCAAAACTTAATCGAGTTAAGGCCAGGTTCACACACCGCAGCCTAAGCAGAGCCACAGCTCTTAATCTAGTAAACGCAGCGACGAGCCTGCGGCGGTCGCCACTTGATTGAGATAACACGATTAGTCGCCGCGGGCCGCTGCGACTGCGACTAATTTATTGCGTGGTTATAGTGTGCACTCGATAGAACTGATTTTTTTTTGTTACGTCTCTACAAGTATTTCAATTAAATGTTGTTTTCATTATTATTATTTAATTTAATACAGTTTTTAATATTTTAGGTGCCAGCTTATTCAGAAATAAAATCTTCTTATGGTAAGACCAAAATCGACTGTATCCGTATGCCTTTGGCTTAGGTACCTTAACATTAGTCTGTTGTTATAGCCTCCCATCTCCACCTACTTACAGAGAATGGAAATATTAAGAATTTCTAAATATTTTCGTTTCCGTCACGCGACTCGTCGTGACTTTCACGATTATCGATCTCCATTTGTATTTAAAAGTGTTTAAATCCCTTATTGACATCTGTCTAGCCTTTTTCCAGTTGGGAAAAGACTAGGCAGGTGGTGATTAGCCATTTCAGAAGCCGACGCAAACGTAGTTACGTTGGGTCGGCTTCTGTTCTAACCGGATGCAGCTGAATACCAGTATTTTACATGGAGGTCAGATAGGCAGTCTATCTGACCTCTAAAACCCACTTATTGGTACAAATCCCTTAGATACTGAATTTAAAGAGCGAATCCTTTCATCCTTACACAATTTCTACTCAAAGTTACTCTCTCCGGTTTTTTGTCATACTTACTTCCATAACCCTAACTTACTAACACACCTTAGGCCTACATGCAAAACACCTTAAATTCTACTTACTCTTACACTCCATTAATCACGTCACAAACCCTATTTAATATTCTCAGTACATGGCCCCACGCAGTCGTGACGTCACATGTATAAGTACTTATAGCATATAAGGTAATAACCCTGTATATTACGTAAGATATGAGAGTGAGGGAGGTTACTCTAATCATGTGGAAAGTCACTGTGAATTTTAGAAAGGGTTGGGGATAAAAAAGGTACAAGGTAGGGTTTGTAAGTAAAATATATAAGTTAATTTCCAAAAAAGGTGTAATTTTATCGTTGTAAAACTTTTTTGAAAAAAACTTAAAAGAAAATATTTTTGCAATTTTGAAGGGTAGTTTTCTACTTTATAAAAAATCTAAAAATTCACTCACTAACAGACATGCACAGCCTAAACCGGCTGAGTTTAGATGCATGAAATTTTCCTGCACAGTGAGCAATTACCTTGAGTCTTAAGTGGGTACCAACAACATGGAACGTCTAATGGTGACTGAAAAATAGAGGACAAAAGACCATCTTTAAAATATCCGATTAACTGGAGATACCATCCTCCACCAAGCCACTCATCGTGACAGATCGAGAAAGACCGATGACAATTTGAAACGGGTCACGATTCTCAGCAGTGAGAGAGCGACTGAGAAGAAGAGAGAGCACTTAGGATTTGATTGAAAATTACTCCCCTAAAAGGGTTCAATAGGGGATAAAACTTTGTATGGAAGTTCGTAATTTTTGCCGATGGGAAATCCCATCGGGCACACGGCTTGAGCATTATAAGATCTTTCGTCCTTTAGAAGAATTTGCACTCTTAGAAGTAGGTACCCTTAAAATACTGTGTTCCTTCGAGACACCTTAAATTCAGCTTACCAACCGTTATCAATCGGTTGGTAAGCAGAATTTAAGGCGCAAATCAATCCGTATTTCAAATAACAACCGATCGTAATGCATTCAATTGTTCTACCGCAATGTCTTGAAGAATGGTGGCAATAATTTCCAGTAAATACAATTTACATTCAACTGTCTGGGTGTCTGAAGTGTCGGTGGTGTCTGAAGTGTCAGTACTGTCGGTATGCAATAGTAGGTAATGCTACGTGCAACCTGTGAGAGACGACCGGTTTTATCCGGTTACAGTAATATGTAGGAATGTGCAGAAGGAACACAACAGGTAATCAAAGGCGCCAACTTTGTTGGAGACAAATCTTAACCAAAAATATTGGTTAAGATTTAGTTGTCCTTTGTCATTCGATCTGTCATTTTTAGTACCTAACTCCTCTAAAGCAATAACAATCTTTGAGAAACGAAACTTTTGATAAATGTCAAATTTCAGCATATTTTAGTTTGTTTTTATTAATGAATTATTAGTTATAAGTTTTTATGTACCCACATATTTCTATCGTATTAATAAAAAACTGAGAGACGAAACTTTTGATAAATGTCAAACTTCAGCATAATTTGAATAAATTTTATCACATCGCGATGCCTGCCTCAATCCTGTTGAGAAACTTCGGTCCACCTCCGTGTTTTACTATTGAGTTTAAAGATTCTAAGGCCCGCTTGCACCACAAATCACTATGAATGATGTTTTGAATTCGTTTAGCGCTAAATAAATAATACATTGTGTTTAAAATTCATAAAAATAACACAATTTCTCAATTTAAATGTGTACAGTGAAACTTCTGTATCCTTTTTCTGGTCCCACAGCCGCAAACCGGTGCGATCTGGATTAAACCGGGTAAAAAGACAGCTGAAGTATTAGCCTCGCAATGTACCTAGTAAGTTTATCTGAGAAGCTTATTATCTAGTCCCCGTGTGAAATAAGGAAAACCTGGGGATTATTTTATGGAATGGATGGAAAATTGTACGAATAGGCAAAGTATATTATATCGCGCAAAATTTATAATCGTATTTTTGAACCTGCAGTAGATCCAAGCCTGAAAAGGTTATTTATATAGATTTTCAGTTTTATTATGTGCTTGTAAATGTGGAAAAAAAAATCACACGGTGAAGGTAAACATTGTAAAGAAACCTGCAGTGCAGTTCTGTAAAAATGTCACCGTGAAAACTTAGGTGAAATCTCTCTAAACTTAGTCTGAAATCTCGTTGTAAGCACTCAATGCGTGTTTTCCTTTGATTGAGAAGGCAGTACTTCTGGGCCTTCGTGAAGTTAGTTTTAAATTTGAATACATTTTTAATCTATCTATCTATATATCTAAACATCATTTGCCGTGCATTAGTCTCCCAAAAACTCGAAAATGTCTCGACCGATTTGAATTTTTATTTTTTTGTTTTTTTCGGCTCATAACTGGGGTTGTTTTGAAAAAAAACAAAATTAGGAAAAACCCAAAGGGACGGCCGGAAAATCAAAGTCAAAGTCAAATCATTTATTTCAAATAGGCCCGTATAAGGCACTTATGAACGTGCATGGAGAAGAATGGGCAAGAAACTCCACCGTTACTCTTTTAGAATGTTTTACAATATTTTGTATAAGTACATTAGTTATATAATTATATGTGAGGACGATGCACCTAGAATAAAATTACTACACCACAATAGGTAAAAATAATTAAAAATGAAGCGAAATTGACATTTTGACACGACAAAGTCTGACGGGTCAGCTAGTAAATAAATAAATAAATGTTTATTTAGATCATCGTTAATTTACAAAAACCGCTAAACAAGATGCCCATCTCACACAAATTCGAAACAAAACCAGTTCTAAGCAAACTATAATAGAAGAAACTCCCTCCTTCCAGAAACTTGGAGTTCTGCCCACCCTCTGAAAGCAACAGATAAGTTATCCGTTATCTAACGAAGACGTCGGGCTGAAACATAAGTTTCAGGTGTATCTGGCCCACTTTCTGAAGGCGGTACATTAAATTCATTTTAAGTTATTCCTTGGCATTTGTGGCGAGTTTCGAAGATGGTTGTCATGGTTATAGCGGTGTTAGTGGCGTTATAATGTTGTTACATTTAATAGGTAGAAGGTCCTTAGGGATTTGCTTTAGTTCGAAAAGATGTAACATTTCATAATCTTGGAGATCAGTAAAGACTAGCTTGATTGTAAAAATAAGCATACCGATGAAAGAAACTCCTTTTTAACGTGTCACTGGAATTAATGGGAAACATACGTTTGAAAGCTTATCCTCTCAAACAGGTTGCAATGATTGTTGTCATCTGCAGAACGACTTTAAAACAGAATCTGTTTTTCAACTTTAGTAAGGTAGAATAATATTTATTATGTACACTATATAGATGTAGAAATTTGATATAGGGTGACACAATGAGCGGTCCTACACTTTGCTGGGCAGTAAACATTGCAAAGTAATCAATCAAATCATTTCACGTCAGTCAGTCCAAAGCACAGTTAACCCTTCCACGTCGCCAACCCCAGCTCCCTCTTAATCTATTTATTTAAACAAACCTCACAGAATTCCTTGAAATATTTTCCGCTCAAACGAACAACAAAGTTTAACTAGGAGATATTTAAACATAAATTTCCGATGCAAGAGGTGAGCACTAAGAAACTTGTAAAACTTACAAAAGAGAAGCTATATATATGTATATATATTATATATCGTGGTATAGTAATCTTATTCTAGGTTCACTGTCTTCACATATAATTATATAATTAATGTATACAAGATATTGTGAAAACATTTTAAAAGAGTAACGGTGGAGTTTCTTTTCTTGCCCATTTTTCTACATACGAAAACTACCTTTCGGAAGGGGCGACTAGAATCAATTCTGTTTTTTGTAAATGTAGACATTTGAAATCGAATTAGGGCGCTACCATTGCGGGGTGGCGTTTTTCTTGGTCTAGTTATCTGGGTGAACGATCCAGATAAGAATGACTTGAGTGAAGCTGGATTATTTTAATAGTTGTGAAGCTAGCAAATTAGGTTTTAAAGGTATACAAAACACATTTAAGAAGGATCTGATCTTTTCAAAAAGAGATTAATCTAAAATTAAATTTAAGTGAGAGCATTTCTGCGCAACGGTGCGCATAGCCGTAGAGTGATGAACCGAATAGTTAACAGAACTGGAGTGACAAGGAATTACACCTCCAACCTTACAGTTACTTTGCGATAAATGATGATAAAATGATATTCATTTTTGTAAATTGGTTAAAACAAACAGTTTTCACCTCAAAAAAAATACACGTTAAAACTAGATAAGTTCGGAGTTTTCTATCCGACTACACTGAGAAGAGAAACTCACTGAAACGAACTCAGAGGTCACATTCTCTATTAAAGTCCTAACATTATTTTCGTCATATCATACGAGGACCATGCAGATTAATGTCTGAGATGGTCAGATGGTGGAGTACCTACCTAATATCAAGAAAAGGAATTTGACTAAAACCAGAAGCAAATGGTTCCCCAAACAGAGTCTTGCAAAATTTCCAAGTGCAGCCCAAATCCAGCTCAACCAAGTGTGAGGACACCATAACTGAGCTCCATTGGAGCGCAACCGCGACGGGTCGTTATCGCAGGTGGCCGGCCCGGTTATATCCGCCTAAATCCGGTTACAACCCGGTTACCAGCCGGGGATTATTCGCTTGATCCGGTTCCCGGTTCTACAGTCGTTTGCAACTTGATTTATTCACTTGGCTGTACCAAGTTTTTTACTTATGTATTTCCCTTTTTTTCGATTTTGGATTATGCTTGATGTATGTTACGTGTTTTCTGATGGGTTTCGGGGATTCAAGGGGGGTTTGACAGGAGCTAAATCATTTTAGATTGGGTTCAGCTTAATGATGCGTTGTCTAACTGGTTTTTGGGGTTTTTGTGTGTAAATCAACATTGTTATGAATTTTAACGTATGCCTCTTTTCCGCGCCCGGCCTTTGTTAATTATGATGTCACCATTAATTATGCAAATTAACCAAATGCACAAAAGTTACTGTGAAGCTGACTAATTACAAAATAAAGTTAATCTACATGAAGCGTTATTATTAATAAGTACTCTGACCAAGAACTTGCTGAAAAAGATGTGCAAACATAAATTCACATCCCTCTTCTCCATTAATTAAATTGGTCCCTCAAATAAAATTCCATTAACTCGTAAAAAACCTTCACACCCTAATAATTTTTAAATTACATACGAAATGAAACTGTCCATTGGTGTAACAAATATGATTATTGCGAACATAAATTATGCTAACTCAAAGCAAAAACTGGCCGCCATTTTGTCAACCCGCGAGCTGGATATAACCGGTTTAATCCAGAACCTTCATCATGGAAATTGGTACTGACACATCAAATTATTGTAATGCCTATTTAGAAAGTCTTCAGTTAGTATTCTATCTTTTGTTAAAGTGTTATTTATTTATGCCCGTTTTTTCTCTCTCTTGAGTTTTTTATAAGAGCACTGTCAATTTAATACCATCAATTAATTACATCGGTTTATGGTACAATGCTGAGCATCGCATTTCAGAATTGTACCACAACATCTGAATTTGCGTTGCATTTTAATTACAGCTAGTTAGGTACCATTTAGGTACTGGGTATGTCTTTCATTGACTTGAATGTGCCCTGGCGGCTGAGATTATGTCATGCTCACTCTAATGTCTCGCTGGCGGTGGCGCGTGTGTTGGATCATTTAGCTCCCTTCAAAATGGTTGAGCTGAATGGTGCTAATCTATGCGTCATGTTCGTGAACGGGCGCCGTCAGTAGAGACTGGTCATCTCTTAGCTGCCATGGCTTATTTTAATATTTTAATTTTTGAATTGTTCTTTGTTTTTTATATTTTTATTACGGATGCTTTTAACGTGCACGTCTTTCTACATTGTCCTCACATGTATAATTTTAACATTAATGATGTAACCGATATTTTGTAACAATTTTTTTATTTAAAAGAGTGTCCGTGGAGTTTCTTGCCCGTTCTTCTCCATAGGTACCTACTACGCTTTGGAATGGGCAACTAGCTTCATATTTCTGACTGACCGACTTCTTGACAATTCAAAAGTGCCTGTAAATGGTTTAATTGAAATAAATGCTTTGAGTTTGAGTTTGAGTTTAGATTTGACAACCAATTTAAGCCTACGAATAAAACAGGATAAATAATTAAATAATCTCTTCTTTCCACTACGACCAATAAAAGAGGCCGTGCACGAAATCGACTGATTTTGATCAATTTTGTTCATTAGTTGTGAGAAAGGGAAAAAGAAGTCGAGTTCTTTGTTTTGCATGTGGCTAAAAGGTATTTTTCAAATAAAAGTATTCATGGAAAATCACAAATATTCGCAACAAGTTTTCCGAAAAATGACGCGAGCTGACGTTTGATCACTTTTTTACAAGAAACTATTTTTGGTTTTGAACATTTAACGCTACAAAATATAACAGGAAAATAATGTTGAAAAAACCTTTTTTTTTAAACCCTGTCGGTAATGTATTTTTTCGTATTATTTAGCAAAACATATCAAGAAATTTAAAAATCATCTTCAGCTATCCTTGAAATAAAATCAAAATTTTATTTTATGTTTATATAACATCATTAAGTAAATCAAAGGCGAAATAAAACATATTTTCGAGAGCGCGAAAGTGATGCAACTGTTAACAGATGCTGTGACTAACGCGAATGGTTTAGCACCACGAAAACTGTACTTTTATACTTACACAGTCCTAATGTTTCAATGATTTCAGGCTTACTTATAATTAGATAATTTATTGATGAAAAAGGGTTTTTTTCGTGCACGAAGCCTTAAATACCAACTTTAAACCACATCACCCACTCAAATTTACGATTCAAACCACGTTTTGATCCTAATCAAACCCGGGTAACGTGTCCGCTGAATTTGCGACTTCTTACATTTGACGCCCGGGTATGCCCGTTTTGCCCGGGTCTGCCCACTTTGCCTGGTATTAGGGCTTTGTTGGACGTTATAATTTGTTCCGGGATATGCTGGGACGTGCCATTCGTAGCGTGTTTTGAATATTACGTCGTTTTGTATAATAGGTTCTCGCCAACTGCTATGGTCCGATTCTAATTCAGATTCATACTGAATTTTAAATAGATGGTTTTATTTTAAACCCTCGTAAAGTATAAGCCATTTGATTTGTGGTTAAATCTTTTGTGATACTTTTTGATTGGCTGTTGTTGTTTTGATTTCACAGCTGGATTCAAATTTGAGTTTCGGAGTTTAATAATTAGCCCAAATAAGCGCACATTGAAAATTCTGACTGATACGTTGTAGTAGACGCAACGGCATAAAAGGTAATACGTAACATAAAATTACTTAGATTACAAGACGACCAACTTTCCTAGTAAAGTTTTGTCGTTTTGTTCATGATGTATTTTAACTATACCAACGAGAGGATAAAGTGAGCTTATTCTTTATCTTACAAATCCTAACTACATAATGCTACCACATTAATTTTTATTCTAAGCCCCACAAACAGTCCTTTTTTAAACTCACAATTGCCACAATTGACGACACCGCACAGTCTGAATGCTCTTCTAAGCATGTATGTATATCTCACACAAACTTGTGTAAACACTAAGTAGATGCAGCATTAAAGTTAGCACAAGTAGTCTGAGCTGTAAGCTGCAAGTAGGCCGAGAGACTGTATCAATTTAACGATACGACCCGCCAGGTTATGGCCCACCTGTGACTCTCATAGACTAATGAAAGGATGAAGAAGGATTTGTACCTAACTGCAAGGATAGTTGAAGCCTTTAGAGTGTATTTATTTGACTATTGAGTTCAATGTTTTGTGATAATACAGTGAATGATGGTTATATATTGCAATTGATGAAACGGAATTGGTCCAATCAGTGGTGGAATTCTTAAGACATTCTTGGTGTAATTTTAATGTTGAAGATAGGTAATAAATATTGTAAAATAAAAGATTAACAATATTTATTTCATTGATATTTAATATCAATTCCAGTAAACAAATAAACACATTACAACCTTAGTTTAAATAGAATTGTATTTTTTTTTGAGAAAAATTTGAAGTACTTACTTAAAACAAAATATAGGAAACTACTAATAAAAAAAGTCATCTTTCAGTATGTGAGCCAATACGTACTAAACGTTTTTTCTGTCCTGCTAAGCCGAAAGGCGCTATCTGTGAGATACGGCCTTTTAGTTTTTTTATATCATTCAAATTTATAGCTCTCTCGAACTTAAAACATAAAAAAACCACTAAAAAGTCTTTATTATATCCTTATGCTTCCTTAAATTACAATTCACAAAAAGTCATTTTTTTCAAAACTTACTCCGATTGAGATAGCCCTTTCAGCAGGGCAGTTGTCCCGAATTAAATAAAACCTAACTCTGTGAAGGCACCCTCTGCAAAATAATCTTTGCTCATAACAAGCAGAATAAAAGTACTTAAGTAAATCTGGCAGGTAATAAATCTCGAAGGACCAGGTTAGACAGGGGAAGATGGATCGCCCCCGCCGCCGTAATGAAGTGTTGCTCGAATTAAATGCCGCGGCCAGGGGAGGGCTATTTTTTAACTTCTTAATTATTTGCTTAACAAGCTAATAAGTTATACCTACTACTTCTTTGTAGCTAAAAATGTAGAACATCTACTTTGTGTTGTATAATATTAGTAGCTTTTTCCCGCAGCTTCGTCCACGTTGACGTCGGAAGTTATCCCACAGGAACGTACTGCCAGGATAAAAACAATCCTATGTCCTAACCGAGGTCATAGTCTAATCGAGTGCCAAAATCAAAGTCAAATCATTTATTACAAATAGGCCCTTATAAGGCACGTTTGAACGTCAAAATTTACAAAAAAAAAAATATTGATCGCCCCTTCCAAAAGATAGTTTTCGCATGGAGAAGAATGGGCAAAAAAGTCTACCGTTACTCTTTTAAAATGTTTTACAATATTTTGTATAGGTACATTAGTTATACAATTAAATGTGAAGACGATGCACCTAGAATAAAATTACTATACTACAATAGGTAAAAAGAATTAAAAATGAAGCAACAATAGATAAATTAATTATGTGATAGATACATGGTGCTCA
This sequence comes from Xanthia icteritia, assembly GCA_949128155.2. NCBI lineage: Eukaryota > Metazoa > Arthropoda > Insecta > Lepidoptera > Noctuidae > Xanthia > Xanthia icteritia. The sequence continues at coordinate 18,726,164 of OX421952.2, read as the reverse complement.
GATATTTACCAACATTGTAAAAGTAGACGATTTTCCCAAAATTTTACAATTAATAAGTCCGTGTGTGAGGAAGAAATCACAGAATGTAAAATTTATGAAATATGTTGCCAATATTTAATACAAATCCGTATATTATTATACGTTAAGGTGTGATAAGGTAACAAACAGACAGAGCTACTTTCGCGTTTATAAAATTAAAATGGATTATTTCCTTATTGAAGGCGATTCTTCATTTAATTTCTTCTTCTAAAGTTTTCTTTCGCAGTTTTTTTTTTTTTTTTTTAATAAAATCGTGTCGTCTTAGAGCTTGTTATTGAGAAATAAGTTACCAAATTTCCCCTGGGAGGCTAGATTTTGGAGCACTGGGGCTAAATAAATAATGAGCTAGTACAGCTTTTGTCAAAGGGAATTTGCATCTACGTACTTTGGTACGTATGTAGGCACATACGTACCAAAGTACGTAGATACAAATGTGCTAATAACACTTGAAAAAAGTGGCTTCTTTACACATTTCTTCTTTACACACTTTTTTCTTTTGTTTAAAGAAACTTTAAAAAAATCTCGTTTTATTAAACTTTAATGTTTAAAATTGAAAGAATGAAAAAAAACTAAGAGGAAACTTCAAAAACTGCTACATATCAAGTTATTCGCTAAGATATTTTCTAATATTTCAACAGAGATTCTGAAGAATCCCGAACAAATTTTTTAAGTGAAAATATTTTATATTGCAAAGGGAATGCTCTCGGGGCGTATTTCAAATATTTATTAACAAATTCTTATAATTATTACAAAGAGCACAAAATAAGTTATTTCTTTTCAGCGTGTGTCGGTATTTTTAGTTAAAAGCTTTGATACAAAAGATCACATTCTAAGTACAGAAATAATTTTTCCAACCCTTTTCACCCTTATATTTTACAGAACTATGTAGGTATGTCTGGATTATTTTTGCCTGATTTTTCGATTTAATATAAGGCTGAACGTTAACTTTGTTTGTCTTATTGCTTGCCTTTGCCTTTATGAATCCCCATTTGATTGAAAGTTAATTTATTTCAGGCGCAAATTATGTCATCTCATTATGTCATCATCGTTAATTCTGTCATCTGTTACAGTTGTATGTACAGTCAAGTTAATTAATTGATAAGGAAATTGACACACTACGTCAATTTTCCGTGTTATAGCCATCTCATACATGTCAAAGAATGACGGTTATACAGACAGTTTTAGTTGTTAATCAATTTGCTTTAAAAACGCCACTCTGATATTCAGTTTAGGAGACGAAGAATGTAGCATGCCATGTGGTGGTGACTGTAACGCACTGGTTTATTTACTTTACACCCGGGCCATAAAATAAATCCTTACAAATCGCTGCGAAAAGTCAAAACCGATAGCCGTATCACTACCCGGATAAACCAACAACCAGTAACAGTCACAGTAAACCGAATTGAATAGCGAGAATCCGGTAACTTTTTTTTTAAATGGCCAAGTTTTTTTAACCGCCACTGTAATCAACGAACAGTTGGACAATACAAACATTTGTACATAACGAATTTTTAATTAATTCCCGATTGAATTTTATTGAATTTCGGTACGTTGCGCGAATATGAATGATTTAAACCGATTGATATTGAACTGTAACGAGTTTAATCGATGAGTTACTGGGTAACTGGTAAAGCTCGCTATGAATGGTATTATTGACGTTTAATCCAGTTTCCGTGGCTGTACAATTTTTTCCTTTGCTTGCTGGTTTGTGATGATTGAAAAGTGGTCAACTTTTTCGGCCGGACAGTGTTTCCTGTCTTATCGTCATTCTCCTGCCCTTATACTAATATATTTGGGGTCGAATCTTTGGTCCCATTGTTCATGTCTATTAAAATTAAATAATTTTGCTTTTTTTTTTAAATATTCCAACAAGACACTTTTTTTTTTGGGCTTTCATTTGTTATGTAAATCACAGAATAATATTTGAGTATACATTCTGAACAGTAATTCTTATAGGTTTTTAATTAAAAGTTCAAATCCAACTTCAACTAAAATCCAAGTGTACTAAATTATAATTGTTTAACGCGTTTCCGAGTAATAAAATCAAGCGTCATAATTGCGTGAAGGGCCGTAACTTAGTTTTTAGAAGTTACGATTAAGTTTGTTGTTGAAAACTCCCGGAGGGAGTGACGGCCTGCTCGCTTCCCATGGGTTGTTTCATAAAACCCATAGACAAGATGTTGCGATGGTGTTGTATTTTATGATTCAGCCTGGAGGAGATGTTTCTTGAACAAAATAGACATAAAGGGTATAATTAAATAACTAATATTATAAATGCGAAAGTGAGTTTGCTTGTTACGCTTTCACGCTAAAAGTGCTGAACGGCCTTGGATGAAATCTGGTACATGTGTAAACCATGACCTGGGTTAGGACGTAGGATACTTTTTATCCCGATATTCCCGCAGGATCGAGACTTATGCGGGTGAAACCGCGGGGTGCAGCTAGTAATAATATAAAGCATTCGTAAAATAATTTTATATTTGAAAACTCAGTTCTCATCATCTTCCCTTCTCCCAATGTATTAGCGGTCGGCGCAGCATGTCTTGTTCTTCCATACTTCTCTATTTTGTTTATAAAGAAAAACTAAGACGGTGTTGGTGACTGGACCCACGCGGGGCTCTTGTTCTTGATTGTAGGTAACAATCAAGAAATAAATATGTTAAGCACTTTAATGTTTATATGGTCTCTTATCTTATATGGTCAATTGGACCCGCGGGTCCAGTAGCGAGCGGGTCCAGCTGACCGAAGACTGTTCATTATAATTTTTCAGACTACGTCATTGCCTACATTTTGAGTGAAAATGACAGTTCGCAAAGGGGACATGCGCTTTTTTGATGGGAAACGAAGTTGTTTAATAGTTGCTTTACATTGTCGCTCTTTGACCGTACCTATTTTTATTTCCCCTGTCAAGTCAAATTTCTGTAAACAAAGATTTAATAAAGACAATATAATCCCTATTTCTTTCCTAGTCTTTATGATATACAGTGTGACCCTGGATAAAGTGTAACCCCGAAAGGGGGTGAAACTAGATAAAAATTAATAGAAAAAATATATTTCAAGTTTTATTGATAAAAAGTTAGTCATTTAATTTCTATTGTAAATTGTTAGTTGTAAACTAAATAAAATAGCCAAGGTTGCCTGGAAGAGATCGCAAAAAGCGATAACGCCGCCCATTGTATGTTTTGTATTGTTTTTTTTTTTTTTTGTTTTATGCATATTTTCTGTTGTACAATAAAGTATATATAAATAAAAATAGCCTTGATAAAAAGATCCCTAAACGAATACCAGGGGAAAAACCTATAACATTTACTCAGCAAAAAGGTCCCAGTTGATACCTAGATCAGTCTACGAGGCTACCGTCTAGACCTAAATACTTCCAAACGACCGACAATCAGTTACTTACGGTTGTTAATAGCCTGCAATTACGCAACCTAACTTATAGACACAAAAAAAATGAAATTGGTCTGGAATATATTCGTACTAGCTAGACTAATTTACGTACGCTATTTCAGGGTTTTTTTTACATTTATGATACGTTCAGTCGTCTGTGTTTTTACACACTGTGTCTACGTCAACTCCAGGAGAGTTGGAGGCAAAGTCCCCTTTGTCTTTTCTATCTCTATTAACTGGTTTTTGTGTACATAAAAAAATTATAAACCATAAAACTAGAGGACTGCACAAGAGACACACAATCACAACAATAATACAATTAAAACAATCTTAAATCTTAATGGTTGTATTCAAAATACTTGCTTGTCTACAAAACTATCAAATGCCAAACAAATTCTTTCCGATTGAAATCAAGAATCACCAATGGATCCCCACTTTTGCCTTCAAATTCAGCATTTAGTTCTGTGATTTTTTCATCGAATCTATTCTAGTATCCCCATCACACACAACTTAGAAACTAAAAGACCTCACCTGAATTAGCATGACAACAACAAAAAGGTACCTTTGGCCCCCAAACCAGCTGATTTGGGCCCTCATCGATTATCTCCTGCACCTTCCAGGGTATAACAAAGGAAAATCATAGTATTAAGGCACCCTTATTATAATAAACCCTTGGTATTATTAAGGGCTGCGCGTGAGGCGGCGATAGCTTGAGTAAACAACATCAATATTGCCTGGGGTTGTCGTCACTAGGGGTGGGACCTGTGGTTTATCGATATTAATTGTAAAACTATTGTACGTACTTGGTTGCAAGTATTCTATTCCTAGGCAAAGGTGGCTTTACACACATAACACATTCTCGCTACGAACTGCGTGATCTTTTTTCTCAGTATTTTAAATACTAGTTGAGTGACATTTTTAAAATATATTCGACACTTTATTTGCTAACCTTAAGAAGTAAAATACACGAGCAAATATGATCACAGGACACTAAATTGTGATTGCCTCACACACAATAACACTACATTTAACAATAGGTACCGTTAATTTAAACACTTTTACGTTGCTAAGCACCAAATATTCCCTCATTCCTGTACTTTCCATATTGTGTTAATTCTTCGTTATAAAACTATCGACATTTTCAACCACTCTGCTAACAGCACTAGGTAAGTACTCGTACTGATTCACGGGTCGACCACGAGGTAAGCTGTGTGCATAGTTCCCTGAGCACCAAATCGAATACATAAATAAACTTATGCTTATTAAAACAATTAGAGAGATAACATTTTAATTTTGTGATCACAAAAAAATACTGCCAAAGAAAAGGCAAAACTTAAATATCGCCAAAGATGAGCAAAAAGGATTTCAGTAGAATGTACTCTTACATCTGAGGGGCAATTCCCGTATTTTTAAAAACGTTCTATTCTCTCATCATAAGTTTCAATTTGTCAACAAAAAAACCTCTACCTACATTTGTGATAAGTTTTTGACATTGATATTCCAATTCACTTTAGACATTGACAATTTGGCAGAATGGATGACATCGGCTTTGCTTGCCACATAAAAAAAATTAAAATAGCCGTTGATCGTCAAAGTCAAAGTCAAATAATTTATTTCAATTAGGCACAAAAAGGCACTTTTGAACGTCAACATTTAAATAATAATTTATTCTAGTTGCCCCTTCCAAAAGGTAGTTTTCGTATGGAGAAGAATGGGCAAGAAACTCCACCGTTACTCTTTTAAAATGTTTTCACAATATCTTGTATACATCAATTATATCATTATATGTGAAGACGATGCACCTAGAATAAGATTACTATACCACGTTAGGTAAAAATAATGAAAAATTAAGGAATGACAGATAAATGAATCATGTGATAGATGCATGGTGCTCACATATTTACAAACATTGTAAAATTATACGATATTCCTAGCATTTTTACAAGTAATATAACTCAGTGTGTGAGTTCGAGTAATCACAGAATGTAAAACCAATATAAAAAAATAAAAATAAAAATATATATATATTATACAATTAAATTAGCAACCAGTTAGATTTTGTCTAGATTCTAAATTGTCCTATGGAGCAGGACCAGCATGTTTCCAAGCATTTTTATCTTGGATATAATCCTCTAATTTGTAATATGCTTGTTTGCAAAGTGTATTTTTTATATGAGTTTTAAATTTTCTTTCATTTAATTCTAATATATCACAAGGTATTCTGTTGTAACATTTAACACAGTACCCCATAAAAGATGTATGTACTTTAGATAGTCTGAAAAATGGTTGATTTATTTTATCTTTATTTCTTGTATTAAAATTATGTCTATCGTGTCACAAAGATGAGATTATGACTTGAATTTCCACGTTTTTTACGTAAGTACGAGAATATTGGCCTTCTGATTTCGGTATGTCCACCTACCCTCAATTTTTTTTGCATTGTTTATACTCTGCTTTTTTGCTAGACTAAAATGAAATTTGGTGTCGATATAAAAATAACCTACTAAATAATCTAGTTACCGAGTGACTCTCACCAAGGATCACTGAATCATTACCTGCAGGAGGACCTTAACTGTAGTCGTGTTGTATCTGTAATATTAATTATTTATCGTAATATTATTAATTAAATCGTGATATTAAGATTAAAAAAAGGTTGATCGCAGAGTTCATTTTGGTCTATCAAATTAAAAATCTGATTTTAGTCAAGAACAGTTCTTAACGAGCCGGCGGAGCATGCGTAGTTCATGCAAACGTAATAGCAAAATAATTTAAAGTACTTTATTCTGCTTGATGTCACCAAGCAGAATAAAGTACTTTTAAATTATTTGATCATAAAAATCAACTCGTTTATCGCCCGTTTACCTATTCTACTAAATCCTTCAATCCGTTAATTTCACAATGAGTAAACAGTGTCCGAGGTGTTTGTGTAGCGAGTTACACGGCTATCGGTTATTCATGAGGTAACTAAATTTCGGTCAATAATTCAACTTGTTGTTTGATCCGGTCGATGTAAACAGGGCTCTGTGGTTACTAACTAACCTTGTTTGGGATTATACTGGGTACAGATTTTATTTTGGGTTATTTAGTTAATTTTAAGATTTGATAAATCGTTCTAACTTTGTGGTTTTCCCTTGCCTGAATAGAGAATAGGCTCAGTAATTTCTAACGACAGAAATTGAAGATATTTCTCTTCAATCAACCAGCCAAACAAGTTCAGCACTCTGCTGCCGTAAATCATTATTACTTATTTTTATAATTTGGTATTTTCCTAGCAACTAAGGTCAACAATAAATCAACAAACTTAACTTACTTCTTCAAAAACAAAGTCACCAAAAACGAGCGACTAGTCGCAAAACCTCCTGCAGTAAGTCCCGACAATTTCGTCGCAGTGCCAGTTAACGGTAACGATGGTAAAGTCCTACAAATGGACCACTTATTTCAGCGGTGAACGAGTATTTTCATCGAGCTACTGTCCGAAGTAAATGCGAAGCGATGCGATGCGATTCAAAAGCTTGAAACAATAAGTGGCCATACAGCAGCTAGCAGTAGTAGCAGGATTATTTTCAAGGCATTCATATCCAAATACCCAAAACCTATCATTAGTTTCATTTATATTAGAATCTAATAACGGAACAAAATACGTAATTTCATTTGGTGTCTTGTAAATCGTGTCCTGTTGATTAAAGACAAATAACGAAGCATTAAGGAGTATAACAAAAACCCAGGTGTTGTTTGACACTAGCTCGGGAATGTTGCTGTTTACAGTAAACTACAGTAATTGTTTGTTAAATAATTTGGCTCTCTCGCATCGTATCGCATCGTATCGCTTCACTTCTTCGTAGGACGCTAGACCTTATTCTGTGACATATCTCTGTTTTTATGAAATCACAGCATGAATAATACATCGTATAATATTACTGTGGCCGTCGCAGTAGGTCCAGCAGTAACAGAATGGACTTGTTCGTTTTGTTACGCTGAGGATAAAAAGAAAATATGAACGGTATGTTTTGTTGTAGGAGTTCATTGAGAATATGGATTTTATATTAGTCTTCTAGTTTATGGATTGGTTTGTTGTGGGTAGTTCGGAATGGAAACCAATAATTGATATGGTTGGGAGTTCTTTAGAAAATCGGGATGTGGATGAGTATCTTGAAAAGAATAATGATTGTCGGAAACCGATTGGACCGATTTTCTGAAACCCGTCTAACAAAGAAATGAAGTAGGTGAAGTAGTCTTAGAAGATTTTAGCCTAGTCATTGGGTTGTGAGTGATCAACATACTATACAAATATGAGTTGCAGCCAATCTCAACCGAGGGACATTGGTAAAAACTCGAAAATAATCAATTGATCATGTGTTTAGTCCCTACAAGCACATTAAGGAAACTTCCTTTCTGCCAGTTTCTGCTATTCCTTAACCTGTATATTAATATTCCCCCTCCTCATTGTTCCAGGATCTTCAATCTGAGATCGAGACCCACCGCGATGTGTACGCGTCGCTCACAGGCACGGGGCGCCGTCTGCTCGGCTCCCTGTCCTCGCAGGAGGACGCCGTCATGCTGCAAAGGAGACTGGACGAGATGAACCAGCGGTGGCACCATCTCAAGTCCAAGAGTATGGCTATCAGGTTAGTAGAAAATTTTGGTCTTTGATTCTTGTATCTGGCAAAAAAATGGGACTGACTTTCACACTTCCTATTTGTTTTGTTGAAATAAACGTTTGGTGAAATCGTCTACTTAAAAAAATCTTAATTCATTGACTGACAGACAACGCACAGCCTAAACCGCTGGGTTTAGAAGCATGGATTTATGCACAAAAGTTCCATAAAGAGCGAAAGGAAAGTTATTGGAAAATTCATCTCCTAAAAGGGGTTAAAGTTTGTGAGGAAGTTGTCATTTTTGCCGATCGGAAATATCATCGGTCAAATGCCTTGTCAATTCAACCATCCGTAATCTCCGCATTTAGTTACCTAGTGGATTGGAAATAGCAACCAACCATTTGCTTGCCGGTGTTGGTCTGTATGGGTGACCATTTTAACATACCGAGACTCCTCCGTGCCTCGGAAAGCACGTTAAGCCGTTGATCCCGACTGTCATTCGTGGATCTATAACAATCGTTACGGGTCGTCAGAAGCCTGAAAATCTAACAACCAGTCTTACCAAGGGGTATCGTATTACCCAGTTACTGAGTTATGGACTTGTGGAGGTCAGATAGGCAATCCCTCCATGTAAAATACGGTATTCAGCTGCATCCGGTTAGACTGGAAGCCGACCCTAATATAGTTGGGAAGAGGCTAGGCAGATTGATTTTATTGTAATAAATCAGTAAGGATCACGCAGAAATCCTTTTGCAGTCTGTTTTAATCTATCCTCCATACATATTCTCATTTTTTACGCCCTAAGCTAAATGTAAATGATGATTGTATAAGGTACTCGTAAAATATACAAATTATTTCATAACATAAAACAACAAATATTGTGAATGCTGAGTACAGCCTACTTGTGAGTTGTGATAGCGTGAAAATAATGCGTATGTAAGCGGTAAAAACAAAAAGCACTCGTTTATTTTTCATTTATAAAAACTCGTGTCAAACATTCGCTTGTTGTTTTTCCCGCCAAACGGCAATCTGTCATTCATGTATGACGTTTAAAAATGTGCGTCCGGATACGTTCCAATGTAATGAAACACTGAGGTTTTTTTTAACGTAATATTTGTTTCGTAGTGTATTTTTGTGAAGCGGTTTGTACTGTAAAAACGGTCGAGTTAAACAATCTTGCGCAAAATACCGTATTTATTAATTTTCAAGACTTACTCGGAAAACTGTGATTTGAAAAGTATTGACTTTTTTTTCTTTTTTTTTGTGTGGGAAATTATCAAATAACTTCTCCCGCTCTGGGCGGAGCGGGAGGGCGTGTCAGACTCTTACTGAGTAAGACCAACCCGTGTTCCTTTAGTTGCCTGTACGTTGCCAGGGGCCACGGTATCCCTTTCGGACTTTCCCGCAACCCCGACTTTTTAATTACCTTACAGTAATGATTATAATAGATATAATCAAATGTATACTAAATGAGCTCCTAATTATCCAATCATCGTTATTTACACGCAATGATAGCATTACGTAATGTTAAACCCTCCATTTGCTGACGTGCCCGAAGAGTACCTAGCTACATCCTTACATTAATTTTGGAGACGCTGCTGCCAAATAAACTCAACTCAACTCTGCAAAATTGTCAATAACTTCAGCCGGTTTATATTCTGTAAAAATCTCATCGTTTTATCTAAGGTGAAGTGAACTCGAAGTGACCTCATAATAGAGTTATCCCTGGACAAATTCAAAATTCAAATTTAAAAGTCTTTTATTCAAACTAAGCTGAGAATCAGCACTTTTCGAACGTCAAAATTACATAAGACAGTCTCCCTAAAACGCCCGCCCTTTACCAATTCCTAGTGCTTTAGCTGGGAAGAAGAAGTGGCGCAACAAACTCCCTAGCAGCACTGTTCTCTGTTGAGTTAGAGCAAAAAAAACTTGATTCTATACAATAGTATGCAAAATAATTTACATTTTGCTATAATGTCAGCAACCGCCAATAGCAAAAAAACATCGAAATCTATAATCAAGAAAATAAAAACAAATTACTATAGTCATACGTATTATTAAAGACATATTATTATCGTCACGTTCCATTTCAGCGACATCCCAAATGATATCCAACCACGATTCGACCCACGCTATGCCGCGCGGGTCCGTCTAGAACAATCAATATGTCCTGTAACCCAATAACGGGCACGTTACCGCCGGCGATGGCTCCTGCAACCCGTTGCGGCGACTGGTTGCTAAACCAATTACGTCACTGGTTGCTCCCTTAATTGCTCTTAATGTACCGAATTGCGAATAGATGCGAGTAGTGACACTTATGGGAAAGTGTAGTTGGATTTTTAATCTTGATAGTTGGTTCATAAAAAATGGTTCAAAGGAAGGGTTCAAAATTAATTGGATTGAACCAAAAGGCAACAGGGATCAATATTTCCAAATTGAGTTGTTTGCAGTGAAAAATAACTTAAATATTATCGGGACAATTAATAGATGAGTAGCAATGTAACTAAATTCATACTTTCAATGGTCCCAAAACTAATCAATAATGAAGTCTCAACATTTCCCCATCATTGATTTTATAATAACCACAGGGGAAATCTAACCAAACAAACTTTGACGAAGCCACACAATGTACACACACAGAAAATTCATATTTAGGTGCGAACCATTCCCTATAGAAAGTTTTCAAACTACCCGCAACCTTCCGAACTAAAAGTAGAAAATGAAACTCATTTCGCTGGACCAGGAATTAATTTGCGAAGTGTCACAACATCGCACTCCGTCTTTAGATGGCGGGGGGGGGGGGGAACAGTTGTAAACTACCCCCCATAATTGTAGACACTTACTGTAGAAGGATTTTGATAGGAAATAAATTGAAGAGCTAATTCTATTTGGGATCGATCTTCGGATACGCTTTGTGGCTGGGGTATATAGCAATTATTCCCTTACTTATTTTGCAAATTGGTTTTTAGGGTTGGCAAAAGACAGAAAGTATGATAGCTTTAAAGTATGTCTGAAAGTTTTTAACACCAAAAAAGTCAGTAGGTACACGAAATATAATGTACTGTTCTGGTCTTAGTAAAATAACTTTTACAAACTCAAACTTTACCCATATTGGATACATTATAAAATACGGACGACTAAAATAAAATAGGTACCTCGTGAAAGCCTTATAAAAACGCGAGCTTAAATTAACCCTCAAATACCGCCGCACATGGGACTTTAAAAAAGTTGAACGTATTTACAGACGCTGAACAAAAACAGCCCATTAAGTGTTATTTATGGGGGAGGAAAACATGGGGGACTACCACGTGGAGTTATAAAGGAAATATGTCGTTTAATAGGTAAGACTGATAGGGTTTTAAGTGTACATTCGGTTATTAAATGTGTGCTGGTTTGGAAATGATTTCCGACGAAGTTCGTGTAGACAGTTGGCATTGTGAATTGCAGCTCTATATTGAAACTATTCTTCTAGATTAATGATATTTTATGTATACAATTATGTACACGTACAGTCACATATAACGTACAGCATAAATTCCATATATTTACGCAAAATAATTAAAAACAGTTTTTTTCTTACAATATCGATTACAACAAAATCTAAATATTTTGTTTCACATAAACCTACAAGGGCACTTATGAAACCTCAGAAGCTAGGTGCACGGTTCCAATTGGTCGTTTCCTACGGAGAACCGACCAATTGGAGTCGGAATCGGACCAATTGGAGTCGGAAGAGTTTCTTGCCAAGCCTCCATAGAAACTGCATGGTTACTCTTTTAAAAATAAGGCTTTTACAATATTTTCAAATAACAGTGTCAAATAGGTATTGGAAGTATTGGGATAGTGTAGGCCTTTCAACAAGTACCAGGTACTTAAGGTGTTAGGCCTACCACGTTGGCACATTTCCAGAATAGAATGGAATCTTTGTGAAAGATCTTTGAGAAACGAACTATTTCATAATAGTATGGATCCGAAAATACTATGGTCCTAACACTATAACATTGCTATAAATACTTTAAGAGAAATATGCTTTTAGATTTTACGTAAATGTAGGGTAAGGACCTATTTATGCTTGTCACTGGACAATATTATGTATTCGTAGGTAGCTTTTCTACGAGGCGCTTTGCCACCCCATAAATATAAATTTCCATGACCATTCAACTGTACAATATTTAATCTTCTTCGCCTCCAAATTCTTCGAATGGTTCCATTCCATCAGTCAAAACATTTAGAACACTTCTATTAACCTAAAAGTTTATTTTTCTGTCCCTTTCTTCTATTAAAACTTTGTATAATTCTATCCCACTCTACCGTTAAAAGGGTTGACGGGACTCAGGGATATCAATTAACAGAAAATTAGATATTCACTTTGTCGAAGAATTTATAGACTAAAAGTTTCCTTAGTATGGTTTTAAGAGGTACCTTTCTTCTGAGAAACTATGGCGGGTTTTGTGGAAAATTATATTATTGTGTCACAAGGGACGCTGTTAAAGATACTATCGTTACGGTAATTGAATTTGGTGATAGTATAATTTATCTTGAAAGGATATTGAGTACAATAGTTAGTGTTTTAGAATGATCTATGGCGTCTTCGTTTATGGTGAACGTTGATATCGGAAATTGTAGGCAATAGATTCATAAAGTATCAAGTAGTCATGTTATGGGTATACACCGCTAACATAACACTGAGAAATATTTGTTTGGTTGTAGGGGCGCGACCTAGGTGGTACCTAGTGTGATTCGCTACGCTACTAAGTTAAACACTCAAATAACTTTAAAAGGTTTATTGCTGAGAAAGAGAGTTAACAAGGTAGTGTTTAGGCTAAGCTATCGCTAAAATGAGAAAATGATGGAAATGAATGCACCCGGTTGCTGTCCGTTATGCACTGAGCTCGCGGCGCACTTAGTGCGACCGTATTATATCGCTAGGTCAGCAAACGTAGTCGATTGCAATTATTGCATCGAACATTGGTTTTTATTTCTTAGATTCTTTTCTATTTTGTGAATGTGAGAACGTTTTAGGCCTTGTGGATTGTAGACCATTTTCTATTTTGTTAAGTAGGTACCTGGTACTTGTTGACAGGCCTACACTGTCCTCCCATACCTATCAACACTGTAATTTGGAAATATTATAAAAGCCAATTATTTTTAAAAGAGTAACCGTAGAGTTTCTTGCTGGCTCTTCTCGAACCGTGCACCTAGCTTCTGACGTTTATGTGAAGTAAAATATTTTTATTTGATATGAGTACCATCGTAGCTACAGTTGATGTTATGATGATCTGTCATCGCTTCAAACTGTTTAAGTTTTAAAAGAAAGATACTGATGCGTATTCTCTGAATGTATGTCCTTCGTGACATACCATCACACCTGTATCTCAAGAAGTAATGTGCAGAGGATTATAGAACATGAATATTTCGCCAGTTATGTTTTCCTTAGTCATGTATTGCAAAACTCGTTTTAATATATGGATGGTTTTATCAAATCATCAATCAATCAGTATGATAATCCCAATTTTTCCGCCCACAGAGGCAGATATTTAACAAAAAGGAACGTTTTCCAATTAAGTTTGAAGTGCAAACAAGTAGATTTATTTGCGAACGGCACCGATCGCCGGCTCCATAAATAATCCTTCGGCAAAAAATTAAATTTTCGCCTGTGTAACGGTCATTCTTAATATATGCGGCCATTTTGTATTTGGGGCTAGGAAAATGGCTGGAGATTTTCCGATCTACTTCGAGCATAGTTCAAGTATCTGAAAAGTTTTGAAGGCTGCACATAACATAACTCTGTACATATTATATGCTTGCTAAAGGATCAGAAGATTCATTAATAATAAACATAAATCCAAAGGAACAATCTTATATTTTTGGTGTTTTGAATTTTTCTCGTCTGTAAGGTGAAAAAAGTAGGTACTTACCAAATATCAACGAATGAAAACTATATACCCTGTGATGTGGCCACCCTTGCCAGAAACTGACCGTGCATCGTAAAACAAATAGTAAAGCCATCACAACTAACCAAGATCTATCAAACCTTGGAAAGCGTTTATTTTTGAAAATACGCTTCCTTTTCTCTCCTCGCCATTTTCCTGGCCCCAAACCGATCAGTGAATTAATCATTCAAACTTAACGACGTGTAATAAATCTGGAGTTTCCCTCGACGGGAATCGAACCGTGGACTGTTCGTACTCAATTACGATGTGCCATCTATGTAAATCATATTTGCTTTTGTTTAGCTCTGTTTCATGTTAATTCGTTCGCATTTTTTCGCTTTTTGCACCGACAAGGATTGGTGAAGCGAGCTTTATTCTTTATTCGTATGAAACCTCTATCAATAGTAGGTCAAATACATTCTAATAGGTCACCGCAGACTTTTTAAGCTTTATAGTGCATAGTTTGTGACTAAGACATCAGTAGTTTTGCTGATTCTTTGGCCTTATGGGCGCAAACAGGACTGCTGAACGTGAGGTTCGATCCCCTAGTCGGATTCTTCCATTACGTTGGCAGTATGCATGAAGACCGAATTTGTGCCCTGATGGTGGCAAAATTCTCATGCACCTTTTGTAACTTGGGTCTACAGAACTGGGTTATGCTCTGTAAACCTTTGCATGGGATGATGTTTTTACCTGACTGCCCCAGAAGGAAGATAATGTTTTTCGAGAGTTGGTATGTAAGTATGTCTATTTCTTTGGCACGCTGTAGCCTTAACGGCTTGATGGATTTTAACGTATGAGGTGTCGTTAGAATCGTCTTAATTGTGGGAGTGACATAGGCTATATTATAATATATTGCATCTGCAAATACAAGAAAAAGAGGGGAAGTTTAAAAAAAAAATTACAACAATATTGGTATTCAATAAAAGCTAGTAATGAGTCAATTCCAAATATATATTAATAATACTAAAAAGCTTGAAATAAATCAAATTATAAAAAACAAAAAATCCGATTGGAAAAACACAGCTGAAAAGAGAAAAACAAGCATTATAATTTATACAATTTTGGTGTTGCAGGCCCCCGACACACAAAAGTTACACCAGATTTCAGGGTATTGGTGTGTCCCCACCTGCAGCCAGGTTTTTTGTTTTTTGAAATAATTTTTAAGGGTTTTATATCAGAAAAACAATACTATTACCTACTTATAGTTGTATCGCGGTCGTAATCTGGCAGTAACCGTAAAAGGCGACGATCGAATGATATAAAGAGATATATTACACAGTTTTATATCACTAAACAGCGACTGTTTTACGCCGACACGCATGCAGATCGCGTTTTATTGAGCTTGGGGCGAGGTGCGACTGTGAGCGAATAACGGGGCTTGGAAACCATACAGAGAAAGATTCATCACTTCCCTTGTTTTTCTGCCTCGTTAAAATCCACCTTGCCTAAGCCCGTCTTGTTTTTGCCAAGATTTGTCTTCGATTATCATCTTGGACTAAAAATGTCTGATCTGTCTACTTCAAGGCCCCTAAAAGAGAGTTTTCAATGGAAAGCAGGAACAGCACCTTGTTATTTTGAAGCCACTACCATACGCCACGTTCATTATCTACCACCAGTATACGGTATTACGCAATTTCGCATTGCATTTCTTTATAAACCTAGAATTGGTTTGACATAGGTCTTACTATTTTCCAATTTAACCATCTGCAAGCTCAGATAACGACAATTTTACTACCAATCGACGGAGAATCGAACCTGCTTTACACTTCCACCGCAGAATAGAGTAGTGTCGGAGTTTTATCTGCGCTATCGCATGTAAAGTGGGTAGTAAAGGATAGTGCGCATTCACTTTAATGGTTAGATTCTTATGGCAGCAGTTTTATGGGGTATCATGGCGCAGTGGAAGGGTGGTGGTGTCGACGGTTAGGAAGAATCGTGGCATTATTTTTAACTAGCTTCTACCCGGGACTTCGTCTGCCTATAACCTTCCTCAGGAATTGAGCTATCCAATGCAAAAAGGTTTTTTCAAATCCAACTGGTACTTCCGGAGATTACCCCCTACATACAAACTTTCAAACAAACAAAGTTTACCTCTTTATATGAGTATAGAAGTATATAATGACACAGCGATGAATTTTAGTGTACAAAAGGTTGATTAGTTCTTAATTCGCAGTTATGAAAAGTCTTGTTAAAGCTCCCTCGAGGCTATCTCGAGGATGTTTTGCAAACCTTCTGCATAATTCGGAAGATCTTTTAAGTTTTCTTTTTTTTCTATAACGCCTGCTCTTGTCCTCGAAGGTCTTTTTGGGCCTGGTTACATTATAGCTTATCCCATCAAGTTGATGTTATCGGCAACAGAGGGTCACGGTTAAAGGGAAATAGTAAGAAAGAAAGAAAAGAAAATTACATTTATTTAGCACAGACTAAAAGGCACAAAAGTAAAAAGAAAGAAAACAAAATAAAAAGTGTAAAGTGCGTTGTATGATACTAGCAGGAATCTGTACATACATGTGTAGTAAGTACATTCTTTTATCGGTTAATCGTCCGCCAGAATTATTAAGAAAGAAATAAAGAATAGTTGTTTAACTACCTACAATGATGCAAATATCAAAACAATGAAACTCCATTTCTCTCCAAAAACACAACACACGAGCCTTATCATACACGTGTAACCATAATCTTATCAAAAATTCACCGGTAAACCCACCTTACTGTAAGCTCCTCTGCGGTAGATGAAGCCTCTCCTCGGTTTGTGTTGAACTTGCGTCCTGTGGTCAGGGCCCAGGTGGGCCCCGGGCCCCTGCGGTCGTGCGCCCTTTGTGGCCCGTTACGCCCATGTGTTTGTATCACTATGCTGTCAAACTTTAAGGATTATGAAGGGATCTATGTTATATGGTGCTTTGAAATTCCTTTTTTAGACGTGTTTAGTTCTGCAGATTGTATTATATGCTGCTTGACCAGCTCTGTATAAAGGTACCATTCCGTACCCGACTGCAGGAGGCAGCTGCAGGCGACGTGTCGCCGCGACACGACTGGTTTCCACGAGTTTCTATGAAATACCTTCCGTAGCTAGCGACACGTCGTTGGCAGCTACGGGTTTGAGCGATAACACCTTTTTCTATCTTCTATCTATCGACTGGAATACGTGCTGCTGCCGCTTGCGGTTGGGTTCAGAATCATGAAGCCGCGACGTGTCGCAGCGACATGACGCCGCGACACGTCGCGTGCAGTTGCTGCCTGCGGTCGGGTACGGAATGGTACCTTAAGTTGCAGTTGCGTGGCAACTACTTCATACAAAATCGCTGTTTCATAAGTATTTGAATTTATTTATAATTAGGTAGGTACCTTTTTGTAAAACAGGCCTATTAATTAATGTTCGAAAATTAAGTGAGGTACTGCACAACTTCTAAAGTGTCATACTCTTAGCAAGAAATAGTAAGTTCGAACCCACTCCTATCACAAGCATGTATGAAACAGTACACCGTTAAAACTTAGTCGGCAGAAATAATCACAGTTTATGAGATTGGCCTCGATATTAAATAAACGTAAAACCATTGCAATTCCTTGAATACAACTTAAGTCTGAAGTTGTGATTAGAGTTGCGCGACTATCGATACTTTTTATATCGATGAACGTCTCAATACTGTAAGCAGAAGTAAGTTGATATTTCTATCATGTTTCTATCTCTCGCTTTCAAAATTCAAGTCAAATTATTTTATTTCACATAAACCTACACGGGCATTTATGAAACGTCAGAAGTTAGGTGCACGATTCCAATTGGTCGTTTCATAAGGAGATGATTACATTTCTTCAAATTGTACTTTACTCCTTACTAATAAAAACGGAGTACTTATAGAAAGAAAGAAAGAAAAATATTTTATTTGGGATTATTATTACTGATTGTATTTCCTGTACGTGGGAAATACAATCAGTAATAAAAATTGAAAAAAAAAATATATATAATAAAATAAAAAAGAAGCATTTAAAAACTAACAAAATAATAACGACCACAGATGAAAGCAACAAACTTCTATCGATACTACCATCCCATCCCTACGCGCTATCCAAAATCTCCGGTATCATCTGAGCGCCGCGGCCAAATTTCAACAATTGTACTTCCCTTTGTGCGAGGGCCAACTTTTTGAATTATAGCCCTGGCTTGCTGCTTACCCGCTGTTCTTTATACGGCTTCATTTTATTGGGGATTAGCTTTATAGCGAACTTGTGGCAAGGAACGGGAAGTGGGATTACTTCGAGTGCTCGAAGATGCCTTTTAGGATGTATAATTAATGTTCTTGATTTTTATTGAGAACCTTGTCATAGTTAGTTATTTAGGATTTTTTTATTAATAAATCCCTAATATATTTACACGTCTTACCAAGGGGTATCGTGTTACCCAGTAACTTGGTTGTGGAGTTCAAATAGGCAGTCGCTCTATGTGCTCCATTCAACTGCATCTGGTAGTTGGCAAAAGGTTAGGGAGTTCCTATGTAATCATCGATTGTTTCAAGTCTCATACATAATCGTATCTTGTCCACAACCACACTCATCAGTTCTTTCGAAAGCCTTTTCCTAAAAATACTCTGTCTATTCTCCACAGAAACCGCCTGGAGAGCAACGCAGAGCACTGGTCAGCGTTACTGCTGTCTCTGCGAGAGCTCACCGAGTGGGTGATCAGGAAGGAGACTGAGCTCAACGCGCTAGCTCCACCCAGGGGAGACCTGCCTGCCCTGTTGAAACAACAGGTTTGAATATTCTAGCTTATTCATATGTTAATCTTAGTGAGAGAGCTCACCGAGTGAGTGATCAGGAAGGAGACTGAGCTCAACGCGCTCGTCAGGGGCGACCTGCCTGCCCTGTTGAAACAATAGGTATGAGGAATCACTGTAATTAATGTTAGGAGTCAGGGTGGCTACCATGTACTCTTTAAGCAGCCTTTTATTTTGACAGAACTGACAAAAATTTGAAGTCAAGCAATTTTAAACCTTGTCCCGTGCCCTGCAAACGGTTTTAATGTAGTTCGGGCCCAGGAGGTTCGTGTAATGGCAAGAATTTGTGCGTTGATAACGCTGCTGCCTCTCATAACAGATTAGTATAACTAAATGCCAGAAAACCCACATCTATACCGATTGAGAAATAACCAAAAAGTATAATTTTCGATTTATAGTTAAAGTTTTAAGTCATTGAGATATAGGCAGTTCTGGTTCTGAACGGACTAAACGACGCAATTTTGGTCACAGTTCCACCTCAAAATGGGCGACCAAGCAATTCGGCCAGGAGTAATTGTTTGGAGCCGGCAACTTGTTTCAAATTGCTTTAAGAGCTACCTACTAGCAATAAACCTAGGAATAGATAGTAAACAGTTGAATGTGTTTGTTTTTATTACCCTTCGAGTCGAATGAAACTTCGCTTTCCTAAACAGAATACAGGACTGCATGTTTGTAGATTTCCATTACATTTTTCGAAGAGTTCCACTTATTTTCTCGGACTTCGGCACAATTTCATAGACTTAAGAATCAGGAGCACTGATCCATTGAAAAAAACTATTTTATTAATTAATCTAGTAACACTGAGCGTCTAGAAATTAATGCAGGAATATTCAACAGCAGAACAAATCCTGTAACGAATGGATCTGTAACTCTAAACAATGTCACCCTAAATCGGCGCAAGAGTCAACAAAGTACGCACAGCGGTAAACAAATTGACCGCACTAATCCGTGGATCCCGGCTACATCAACCGCATACTGTAGCCATTTTAAGTACAGAGACAGAACGAATTGAAACAGAAGTCCTATGGACCATAAGAAAAGGTAGGTTTCATGTAAAACCCTCAGAAATTTGATTGAGCTTTCCACTATTTCAGAATTGGAAGCGGTATTTTCCATCCATTAGTGTTCATGTAACGACCGATTCTGAATGAGATAATTATAGTAGTTAACAGAATTAGATAGTGTCACGAGTGTCAGACGTAAGTGTCATGAGTGTCAGACGAGAGTGTCACGAGTGCAAGTGGTGCTTCTGCCTTTTATTGTCTCGTGGCAGAAACAACAAAATGGCGGGCTTAGAGGCGGGAATGTATGGAATGTTAACAAGCGTTTAAGGGTACGGATAATCGGCCCTAATCGAATTCTGTGGCTAATGTTCGGGAAATATGGGCTTTAGGCAGATATATTTTATTGAACTAACAATGTAACAGGAATTCTTAGCCAAGTTTCTAAGGCATTTTAGTTAAATTTATCTAAATGAAGACGGCACTGCAACTCCTTCGCTATATCTTGCCCTTGTGACTCTTGGGACCTACCAGGAACATATTGAAGCCTTCATTGGTTTTCCCTAGAGGAAACTACAACAAACAATTTATAATGTTACGGATACTTTGGTCAGGGGTAACTTGATTTTATTATGAAGTGCGTCGGTATAGATTTCTATTTAAAACGTGGTCTCCAATAGGAAAGTTTTCTGTTATAGCTACTCTGGCTGTTTATTTACAACTCTGCCATTACACAGAAAATTCAAAATTACCTATAACTTAAAATTTCCATTTCAGGATGACCACCGCGCGTTCAGAAGACAGCTGGAAGACAAACGACCAGTCGTTGAAAGCAATCTCCTGAGCGGCAGACAATACATCGCGAATGAGCCTCCGCTGTCCGACACTAGCGACACTGAGGGTAAGTGGCGTCTCTGTTCGTGGAGGTGTGGAGATGTATGTTAGTAGTGCGTGTTTGTTTTAAGACATGGCGGTGTTATAGAATTTTGTGTAAAATCTATATCATTAAATCGGAAAATATTAAGAAATGTATTACAGCGTACAGCGAGTATTTAGATTTTAAATTGCTTACAAATTAATTCGAATATTTCATATAGCATTCATCAACAGCAATTTTGATCCATGAAATCCCACGATTGGTTGACTTGTTCACAATAAAAAACAACATATATATTCAAAATAAATTCCTAAAAGTGTTTTCATAGTAGAATATTGGGTTCCCTCTATCTGGCAGAATTTTGATGCTCCGAAATTTATTTGGCATAACACATTTGGCATAATCTTCTTTAAACGAATATATATATGGCATAAAAATCATTTAATATAATTATTGTTTGGCCGAATGTTTATATGTCCGAATTTACAAAGGCATACTTTTAAGATGGCAGAATTTTATTTGGCATAATTACTTTTGGCAAAGCTTAATTTCGCATAATTTCGTTTCACATAACGTTTATTTAGAGCGACGATTATTTGGAATAATTTCACTTGGCATATTAAGAAGATGGCAGAATTTCATTTGCAATAATTTTACTAGGCATAATTATTGTCATTTCTATAAAATGTAATCATATTCTTAACCTTAAATTAAAATTAAAATATTGTCTTAAAAAGTCAATAAGTTGTACTACAAAAGTTAGTGAAGTGACAGAACCGAATCGCTGCAAAACCGACTGCACGTAGTCTTTTCTGCCCTACCCCTAGAGTGTAATTTAAGCCCGCGTAGGCGCGGAGGGGCGAGGCGGCCCGCGAGCTGAGGAGCAGGTGGTTTTAACTCACGCCGCCGCGGCTGAGGCTGGCCGGCAAGCCGAAGCCGCTATGGTGAGCGTTACAACCATCTGCGACGAGAAGCTTGCGTGGGACCGCCGGAGCCCCGCAGCGCCGGAGCCGTGACAGAAACCATGCCTGCTGCATGCTACATGCTTGCTTGCATGCTGCATGTTTGCTTGCATGCTGCATGCTTGCTTGCATGCTGCATGCATGGTGTGTGCTTTTTTGCATGTTTGCATTCTACATGCTTGATGCATACATGCATGGTGTGTGCTTTTTTGCATATTTGCATGCTACATGCTTGATGCATGCATGGTGTAAGCTTGTTTGCATGTTTGCAAGCAAACAAGCTTACACCATGCATGAACTATGAATTTTCCGTAATGTGATAGATGAGTCTTTCAATTATTATGGATATGAAAAGTATGCCAAAAGATGATTCTAACTGTAAACTTTCTGAGATATGATAGTTCTACCTTTTAATGATTATCGATATGAAATGTAGGTATGCCAAAAGACTATTTTGACAGTGAACTTTCTGCAATATGATGGTTCTACTTTTTAATTATTATGGATATGAAGTTTCTGCCAAAAGACGATTCTGACAGTGAACTTTCTGCAATATGATGGTTCTACTTTTTAATTATTATGGCTATGAAATTTATGCCTAAAGATGATTCTGACTTACAAAATTATGCGTTTTTAATGTATTATAAATGAGTGTATGCCAAACGATTTTCTGCGAAATGAAGTTTATGCTATGCGCTGTTATGCAAAATAATATTATGACATAAAAAGTTCTGCTATAAAGGGTGGACCCTAGAATATTTTGTCATACGGCGCGCTTAAAATACTGTAAAACTCTTTATTCTAACTACCCACTATTAGAATGGAAATGGAAAACGTGTCAAAAAATATATTGAACTTCACTGGATACGAAACACAAATTCCATCTGTCGTACCGCCAAAACATCAATATTCACAAAAATATCAATCAAAAATATGGACAGAAGGACCAGTTCGTACAACATGCGGAAACTAGGTCACCCAGATGTTTGGTTTTGACTCAAAAGTTTAAAAATATCTAAAAATTGAATAAGAATAAGAATCATTTATTTGCAGAAAATACAGGTGTTACCAGTTGTAAAAGTTGGTGGTTTAATGTACAGTCCATATTTTGCCTGTTTAGGGCATGCAAATTAATTTTACATTAATAAGTAACCTACTTATTTTAATAAGTTATAGGTACACAAAAAAACCTTTGTTCTTTTAAATATAAGGAGGTACACACATAACAAAACTTAACCTAAAAATAACATTTAATGTACCTAACAAGTACATTTAATGTTATTGAGTAGATAGGTTCGTATTTATTTGAAACATAAGAACGATACAGTCATTAATTTGAGTCCACCAGAGACTGGTGAATGAGAGATTAGGTTTTCTAGGGCAGACACACATTTTATTCGATAAGAAACTAGCAATTTTGAATGAACCTTATAATAGTGAATTATTATACGGATTATGGCCCTATAACCGACTTTTTTACTATGGATAGGCTCGCGAATGACAAGCATCTCGCGTGACGATAAGCGATGATGACCTCACATGTTCTATTACATATGAGACTTTATTTCTTTATTTAACTACTTTAGTAGGTACATAGGTAACTCACCTCTGCACATACCTATTCCTTTCTACCCATCCTCGTTATTATTAATGTTATGACTGCGCCTTCTGCCAACATATACACTCCGTACGTAAAAGCAGTCTGTACATCACAATGCATTGTTCCGGACCGCTGGCCATTCACACCTTGATTGTTGCCTGACTTGCCAGATATTTGCATATTTGATGCTGACACCGTATTGTTATTGAGACGGGGATCTTAGTTCACCTAGGTGGTATGAATTTAGTTTAGAACTGTGCCAGGCGACGTGGCTCTAAGATGACATTAAATGGAGATACCGTCTGCCCTATCGCATCCGACTTCCCTTTACATACCTAACCTCATGCCTTTTTCCCATGGGGGTAAGCAAAAACTACAGAACACTACCTGCTACGATCCTTACATACTCCTTTTGCTTGCTGCCCTTTTCTGACCTAGAATTTCGTTCATACAGTCTTGCAATATGCCAAATCGTCATCATCATCTCAGCCAAAAGACATCTACTGGTGGAATTATAACCTTCCCAAGGCATCACCACAATGACCAAAATTATGATATTCCAAATAGCGACAGACGTTTCCATGCATCACTTTAGTATTACATAGATAAAGTTTGTAGCTATGGTTTGTATGTATACTTTTATCATTTAATTTTCTTTCATCTTTGACATTTCGAAATTCAATTCACAAATCTGTCAATACACAAACTGAATAAAAAGAAAACTCAGCCAATAATAAAGACACAGTTGTCGAACGAAACGCAAATCTTAACCCTAAAGCGCTATATCACAAAAGCACAGCAACAAAGCGGTGAACGAGTGAATGAATGAACGACTGAACGCAATTAGAAGCGTACCGGCCGCGCTAATTGCAAATTCCGTGCAGACCGGCTCAATCAATATAGTTTGCATTCACAAGGTGATAGCAATCGGCTAGCGCCAATCAATTGGCAGCTGCTGTGATTGATTGCGCCAGGCGATTATGTTTTTAAGCGGTCAGCGTTTGAGGGTTAAGTGCGTTTTGATGACTATTGGCCATTGTGGTGTGTTTGATGATTGTGTGTGTAGACGGCCAGATGGTAAGGTTGAATATTTATTGGGCAGGAAGTTCTGGATCTCTAGTTGCCTAGATTTGGTTATAACAGCGAGTTTTACTATGATGGTAAAGCATTAAGATATTTAGAGACACTTTTAATTAAATAAACCTTAATAATCTTTTAAAGTCATAATAATCATTGTGTTCAAAAAGTCAAAAATTGCAACTAAATTTTAGTCGCAAACTACGTAAGTTTTACGTAACACCTTAATTTTTTATAGTACATCCGAAACTTAGTAGGTAACCCCTTGCCACTCAAATACATAATCCAAATGCCAGTTTACAAGCAACCAGCATAATAATTGGCAAGTCGACAAGTACCGAGCTTAGTCCTGCGATACTGCCAGCTGCCAGTCTCTAAGATGAACGGATTACACGTCTGGATGCCTGACAGTCCCCCTGTCGACTGAGATGTCGCTTTCAAAATGGCGGGTAGTTGCCAAATTATGTCTCGTTTTGACGTGATTAATTATTTTAATGATAGTGCTTTTGTGTTTGAATGGAATGAGAAAGATAATTTAGGTCTTTTTTTGTTTGAAGAAAAAGAAAAGCCTAGGTTTTTTCTGATAAGACAAGATTTAGACTTCAGATAAAGTTAATAAAAGAATGAGAGTACAATCTCAAAGTACATCTTTCAATAGTCATTTTCCAATAGAAACTATTCCATAAATTCTAAGTAAGAAATCAAAGCTATATATCGATAAAGTATGGGGGCGTACGTAACCGTCCGTAACGGCCATTGGTTGAGTCGTAAATTTGAAAATGGAACCGACTCGGCGGACCAATGCCGGGGACGATTTGAAATACGTCAGCGACCCTTCGAACATGGCGTCATTTTTATCGCAGAATTAGAGATACGAGGTCGTTTTATTTGTTGTTACTGTTTCTGTGTGAATTTATTGTGTTTTGATTTGTTTTAAGGATACTGTTTGTGTATATTGGCACGAACTCCAGGGACTAGTGTCATTAATCAGGTCGAAGAAACTAAGGTTAAAGTTGGCTCATCAAATGACTAAATACTGATAACAAAAAAGTTATTTCCAACGGCTTAGTTGTCCTGAAAAACCGTCCAATGTTCCCCAATGTTGTGTCTACAAACAGGACGAACTCGGAAAATTCTGTATGTCTTTTCCCAACTGAAAACATTAAATATTCAGAAACTTTCCGAATTGCACTCAATATTTCAGGATTAAGTTCACCCAAATCCCCCGACAAAAATTGCACGCAAAAGCCGCTTCGTCCAAAATTCACGAAACTAGTGACAGGAAAAAACTCGACTAAACTCGTAAGTCGATTGACGCGGTTGCCAGTGTTGCCACTAGTGAAAATATCGAGTGGCATTCCGAAAGGCTTGTTTAGATGACAGCTATTTTTCTTTCTCGTTCATCTCTTGTTGGGGATTTATTAGGGGTTTTTATGTACAGAATGTAATGGAGTGTAGATTTATAGAAGTGTAATTCAATTTTACTGGAATAAAAAAAATAAAAAAACTTCTGGTTAATTCTATGCATTGCAAATTACTATACAACAACGGATGTATCAATTATGATAGGATATCGTTTTCATAATTTTGTCTATTGGTTTGCTTAGTTATCGCTGACCAGTAGAACAAACAATAGTTACAATCTTCAAAACTGGCCACCATGACAAACTATATTTTTAATAATCTGTCCGAATTCTAACAGCTTCAAAAGAAAATAATTTAAAATCATTGTTAGACAAAACTATGCTCAAAAGCGACGCTAACTAAATTACTGAACCGTTACAGAGAAAAATGTTACAAGATGAAAAAAATTTGAAAAATATTCGGTCGACAGCGCCGCGGCCGACGAGTGCCTCGTTTGAATTCGTGGGCGAGTAACAAAGCGAGTGGACTTGAAAATCTACTGGTTTTATAAAAGTATCCCAGCTAGTTTGTTGTGGGGTATAATTTATAGGAATGTATAAATGCTGTAGGTTAGGAGACCAATGTAGGAGGCTAATTTTTAAGCTATTAAAGTCTATTGCTGCAGTTGTTAAAAAGGGCATTTGTCCACCTATTGAAGGTTCAACACAAAGCTAGGTTGTACTGAGCGTTATCGTTCCATTTAGGAACTTTTCGGGAAATAATATTCATTCTTGCACTTATGTTACATGCTATCTTGACAAATTTAGAAAAATCTCGGCAGATTTTTGCTTGTTCTCAATATACGTATTCTTACGGTCATTTACAAGCTTCCTCAATACCGCAAACCCTCATAACCTCAAAAATACTGTCAACAAAGCTTACAACAATTTCCTCTCCCGCTGAAATTCAGGCAATTCCGGAAACTATGCCAGTGCAATATCCAAAGTGAACGCAGAAGAACGTCGGCGTGGAAGTAACGTTGTAATTATTAAATTCCCTCCGCCCCCGCCTCCCCCGCACTTGCCGGGGCGCGGGGATGCTCACGCTCCAAATATTGAGAGCTCAACGCTCGACGATGGCCCAAGTTGCTACTTAACACTGAAAAGCTGTGACATGTTTAATTTTCGTTTGTTTTATTTTCTTGATGTGGCAATGGGGGGTTGTTTTCTTGGATTTATGTTCCTCCAGGTTAAATTAATATGAAAAAAATAATATGATCAAATTCTTAGTTACTTCATTAATTTTGATTTGATTCTTGAAAAAAATATAGGAGCTCGTGGCTAAGTAATAACTACCGCATGCCGCTTGCCGTCGATCCATCAGGTTTTTGTCCGCATTTAGTTACCTAGTGGATTGGAAATAGCAACCAACCATTTTAATAATTTATTATAATAATAATCAGGTTCAGGTTGGTCTGTGTATGGGTGACCATATTAAGATACCGAGACTCCACCGTGCCTCGGAAAGCACGTTAAGCCGTTGGTCACGGCTGTCATTCGTGGATCTTTGACAGTCGTTACGGGTCATCAGAAGCCCAAGTCTGTCAACCAGTCTTACCAAGGGGTATCGTACTACCCAGTTACTGGGTTGTGGAGGTCAGATAGGCAGTCACTCCATGTAAAATACTAGTATTCAGCTGCTTCCGGTCAGACTGGAAGCCGACTCCAATATAGTTGGGAAAAGGCTAGGAAGATTGATCTTGAAAAAAATACTACGTTCCCAGTTGTAATTTTTTTTTTTAAAGAGGCTGCTTTTATTGTTTGAGAACTTTTCATAAATGTGTTCTTCTCAATTTTTATGCAATAGAGAAACTATAGGTGGGTACTAGCTATAGAGCATGAGCCATTGAGAGCTCATGTTTCGATATAAATACAAGCAAATCAATCAAATAATCGATTTATTCTTCTTCGCCTGACATGCATGTTTCGATTTTAAACGAGACTTGACCCTGAGTTTTGCCATTTTTTCTCAGGGCTAGGAAATATCGACTTCATCTAGCTTATTTTATTTTTTAAATATTACGTGTAAAAGAGATTTTAATATACTATTTACAAACTAAAGAATTTCATTGCATTACAAATATTTACAAAATCTAACGGTTATTTTTCTTCCAGCGAGCCGCGAGAACGAAGGTGACTCCCGCGGCTACCGCTCCGCAGAGGAGCAGGCTCGAGAGCTGGCCAGGTCGATCAGAAGGGAGGTAGCTAAGTTGGCGGACAAGTGGAACACCCTGGTGGACCGCAGTGATACCTGGGGACGGTGCCTGGATGATGCTGTTCAGGTAGGACTTTATTTTTTTAGATTTAAATGTGTTTGTGAGTGAAAAAGATGTTTAATTACAAATTACATTAGTTAATCACAAAATACTTAAATAAAAACGCGTTAGTTTAGTAAGTCGCGTCGAGTGAGGACCGCCATTGACAGCACTACTGGGTATTCACCCAGTAGTGCTGTCATTCTGGCAACTCATTAGTGATTTCAGTTTATAACATGTTGCTTTTAAGTAGAGTCGTGGTCAGTGGACCTTCTACAGGTTCTTGTGTATACGAAAATATAACTTGCGGAAGTTAACGAAAGTAGGTCACAGGAAATTACCTGAAAACAAACTGAAACTTAACACTCATATTTATTTACTGACCAGATTGTTTATACCACAAAGTCCTGAAGCTTCGATGATTTGGCTAGAAAAGATAACATTCCTTTTATTGTGTATGGAAAATTACTGCTCTAAATAGTGTATACTTCTTTGGACTTTATGTGTAGTCAAAGCCACAGAAGCTTTTAATTAAATCTTCACAGCACGCCATCTACATTTTCAAGCGCGCACCTCGATCGAAAGCTCGTCAAGCTTAAACCGTAAATCACAGATGGCGATACTATGCACTGACACATCGATCGAAGCTTTAATGATCTCATTCAAAGCTGCTAAGCCGGATGTCCGCTACAGATGAAAGGCACAATACTACGGTTTGACTATGGATTTAGTAGAAACTATAATGTGAATGCCGTATCACGTATCGTAAGTACTTTTGTTAGGTCAAAGAACTTATGGGCCGTAGGACGATCCTAAGTGTGTTTTCTACTCAAGCAAGTTCATATAAAGGATGTTTTCTAACTTGTTCCATTGTCCTATATAATTAGGTGTAATTTAATTGATTGTAACTAGTATCTAATGAGTCATGACATAAAGAACTTCCCGTGGGTGGACAAAAAGATTGTATAGTATGGATTAAAGACATTTAAATATATATATAGTATCTTGAATCTCTTTGAAATTTGAATAGATAATATAATTAATTAGTATGATCGCATAGTCTTACTCCGATCATTAATCCGCTTCCCAAAGGCACACAAAATCAGAAGAGCGGCGCCTCGCAGCTTTCATTTTAGGCTTGATGTAACAGAGTGAACCCACAGAAAGTTCCTGCAAGCCTAATCTCTAATCTACACAAATTATTTAAATGTTTTGACGAGGATCAAGTCAACTTTCAGCATTTTGGTAAAAAAATAAAAACAGATAATTAGATTAAGAGAGATTTTTATTTTTTTGTGTTAGGGCATTAATAGAACAGATTACGCGTGACTTCATTAATTTCAGACACTAATATACACACAGAGGGTCATGTAGATGATCCTCACAGGATCTGACCCAGATTATGTCTGGAATCAAAAGAGACTGATGATCTCGGAGTTTGTTTCGGCCTTTCTTCTCAGAGCATTCGGGAATAGGAAACGCCGACCTCATCTAGTTTTTAAAATATATGATTAACGTGTAAAAGTGCTTGCACAAACCTTCTTACAGAAATACAATAATTTATGATAACAGCTAACACAATTTTTGACAGCTGATTTCAATATTTAAACTTCTCAAAACCAAGTTAACCTGATTGATTGATTCACGTTAACTTCTCACATAACAGCTTAAAGCAGCTTAACCGGCTGCTGTAAAGCAGGAAGCTGCAATAAAGCAGGAAGCTCCACAATAGCACGTTAATGCAGGTGGGGGAGCGCCGAGCACGGCGCGCCCTGAATCGTTGCGACTCAATCTAGTAGTTAACACGGGCAATGTTGTAGGTGATAATGGGGGTGGCAAATGTTAATAGGGTTAGGTTTCGATTTTAGGGGAGATTGGCAATAAGTAATAAATATTTAATAAGTAGATTGTGAACTTGTGACTAAGTTTGTTAAACCTCCAACAGGTAATCGACGACTTAAAAAATAAACAATGATTTTTTTTGTCAATTTATTCCTGTGGAAAATGTCTTCGCTGTAGCCATTACCTACTCGGTACCACATAACAATATTTTCGGTGCCTGGCCACTTATTGTGTTACTCACGAGACCAGTCCATGATTTAAGAGCTCCCATTGAGTCACCGACCTACGTAAGTAAAACCGTTAATACTTTTATTTGTATAAAACTGTAAACAAGCACATACATTTTGTTCCACAAAATATTTAATAAAAAAACTTACTCCAACTCTGCCACTGACTTAATCCACTTCTTCCAAGCACGCTCACATTCACTCCCATTCCAGCACACCAACACATTACAAGGTGCGTTTGCCATAATTGTCATCAATGGTGTCAGGATGCCCTCACAACGATCTGATAGTATACAATGATCGGATAACATCGGAATGTGGATTATGTGTGCAATGTACATTGTACACCACTCCCTGCCGATTTCTCTCGTGTATATTGATGCTGAATATATTAGTAATGCAAGTGTGTTATTTCGGTTTTTTTTGTAATGATAAGCATTCCCTTTATTGTAGGTAGCCATATAAAAGACATAATCCTGATAAGATTTAGACTCGGTTCAAACCAAACCTACGACTCGTACTCTAGAAGCCAATAATTCAATTAAGGTACCTTCTTGACCACTTGAGCTTCCCGAATAAAATCCCCGAAGCATTAGGTACCAAAAAAAACATAAATTCGCGAAGCGGCCTGCCGTAGTAAGGGAATCGTCATAGTTACCATGTTTGCAATTATTCAGGAAAATAAACCTATCCTAACTGTATATAATACACACATCAACACGGTCTAGGGATATTTCATACTCAATTAAATAACTCGAAAAGTACTGGCCGCATTGTAATCTTTCATACACCGATTTGTTTGTAATTTATCTCAGACTAATTCCAAATTCAAATTTTTGAAAATTCTTTTGTTTCGGTGGCATAAAAATGTCTTGATGTGTAGGAGAGGGAATTTTCATTTGTGCGAAATTTAGAAAACAATACGAATTACGTTTAGTTACAGTTTTTTTTCATTTTTAAACGAAAGATAAAGTTAAAATTGAGGTATTGTAGCCATGCAACGCCAACATTTGACGAGGGCGGAGATGTTACGAGCTGTGGGAATGCTGGAAGCTGGGTCTGTTCAGCGTAATGTTGCTGAGGCCATAGGGACCCACCAAAATGTAATTTCAAGATTGTGGACACGCTATCGTGCCACAGGTGAAGTAGCGGAGAGGCACCGGGGGCCAAGTCGCATCACTAACCCCAGACAAGATCGATTTTTGCAAATTACTGCGCGAGCTCAACCAAATGCAACGGCGACTCAATTGGTCCAAAGGCTGCGAGTGGAACACCAAGTGCTTGTGAGTGACCAAACTGTAAGAAGGCGACTGCATGAAAGCAATCTACGCTCTCGTAGACCACTCCGGGTCCCACCTTTACGGAGAGGCAATCGTGGACGACGATTAGAATGGGTTCGGAACCACGTGGACTGGGGCCGTGAGCAATGGTCCAATGTGCTGTTCACGGATGAATCCAGGTTCGGCTTCCATCCAGATTCACGAAGGACGCGTGTTTGGCGAGTTCCTGGACGATGGAGCCGTCTTCAGAACCCTCAGGAAGTTCACCCATACCAAGGAGGAACAATTATGGTTTGGGCAGGAATTCGTCTTGGAGGACGGACGGATCTCGTTTGGGTGCGGGGCAATATGACGGCAGAACGATACGTCCAACAGGTGCTGGGGCCCGTAATCTTGCCCCACAGAACACAAATGGGGCAAGATTTCCTGCTCATGCACGACAATGCCCGGGCACACACGGCGAGAACGGTAGCAGCTTGGTTACATACACACAATGTTAGGGCCTTAGACTGGCCTGCTCAATCGCCAGATCTAAATCCCATTGAGCATGCGTGGGATATGCTGCAAAGAAGAGCTCTGAAGGAAGTTCCTGAAAATCTGGCTACAGAAGATCAACTTTTTGCGCACCTCAGAAGGACATGGGACAATATTCCGCAGCAAGACATTGACAACCTTGTTCTGAGCATGCCGAATCGTTGCCGATGTGTTATGAACATCATGGGCGCTTTCTCAGACTATTAACTTCAAGTTTATAAACACAAATTAAATGATTTTTCTATTTTTTTCAGTTTTTACTCATAAATTAAAAGTTAATTCATATACGGTTTCCGTCTATGCTTCATTTTTTTCCATAAAATCCTGAAATTTTAATCGAAGTACCTTAACCATTATTAAAAAATGGTAGAATATTAAATAACGTATCTTTTAAATATATACATGTCCTATAAATAATTAACACATTGATAGTAATTCGCTTTTTTTAAAATATCCCTAGACCGTGTTGATGTGTGTATTATAAATGCGAAAGAGCGTTTGTTTGTTACGCTTTCACGCTAAAACGGCTGAACAAATTTGGATGGTCTACCCATGCGCCAAATTACAGAATAAAAAGTTCTATGTCCACACTATGTGACATTAGGACATAGAACTTTTTATGCTGATATTCCCACAGAATCGAGACTTATGCGGGTGAAACCGCGGGGTGCAGCTAGTATATAGATAACATAAATAAGTAAAAGCACATACACTTTCCAAAATAACAATTAATCATAGCTAAAACAAGTCCAACAATAAGCATAACACCAAAGATTAGCAGCAGCTCTACAATGCTGTACACTCTACAGCTCTACCTAGAGTCCGTAGAGCTCGTAGAGTCGGTTCAACGGCTCGGGCGTCACAGTCGGCGCTCTTACACAAAAGCGCGCAGATCGGTAGAGCGCGTACTTACTGAGCATTGTTCTGCGATGATGTTGGTACTCTATCATTGCATGTTTCAATTAATGTAGGGAAATGGCGGTGATGTGAGAAAATTGTGTTAGAAATTCGAGTAAGTAACGATGTTAGAGGAGGAACAATGTTGGGCCTTACATGAAACAAACGGAGCATAAGCCCTATTTTGTTTTGGGGCTTGCTATCTTGGACTTGGGCCTGTACCAAAACTGGCAAAATATTGTGCCTCTTGGGGAATGCAGACATATGATATTATATTATGTAGTTTCGTGCACTTCTCAAGCAGTTTCCAGTAAACTGGTATTCTGGTGTATGGCACGCGCGTACCTATTTATAACATTAGGTTTGCTCCTATTCCATAGGCCTGAATACACTGGCAAAACATTAATGCCCGTTATCACTAACGCTCGACTCAGCGCCGAAAGTTAAATATCCAACAACGCGCTTTTCATGTCGGTGGCATTCATTCAGATGTCGACTAGTTTTTCGTGAAAGTGGGTATAGCTTTTTCTAGCTCGGCATCGCGTCGGCAACATTTTTTTCTCAAACGCGCTTGGATATTCGAGCGTTATTTTGACAACCTTCTTTGAGATTAATCGAAATTACAGTACTGGTCGAATACACGCGAGCGCCTGGCTGACAATGTTTGTATGAAAATCCATATCTGTCGTGTTTAGCGGCCGAATAAATTATTATGAAAACTCATATTTGTCGTGTTCTTAAAAAATGGAACGAACTTGATATTTTCACGTTGCATTGCAGGCCGCGACAGTAATGTCCTATTGTTACTTGTCTTAGTGGTCCTCTCTCCTCCAGATGGGCTATAAACCCATTTTCCAACCTGCAACATTAAAAATAATAGACCTTACCTAAAGTTATAATGATAGTTAGATGTTACACCATCTAGCTATCTTAGATATGTCTTCCTATATCTTCGTTTTGCATTCAAGCAGGAATGTTCATTGAAACCCACATTTTTCCCTTGTGTTCTCGTCAGTGACTGCGACGTCCCGGGTTCGACGCCGGCTAATGGCGATAAATCACTGAAACTATTTTAATTACGCAGACGTCCACTGACGCTAAGTTCCAGACGGGACTGATGTAGGTATACAAACATACATACATTATACACAAGTAAACACAGAGTATTATTGTGTACTATACGCTACTGTTAGGTACAACTCCGACAGGGTTTAATATGTTTTTACAGTTGAATGAAAAGACAATGTGTCTGAAAGATCTTGCTATGTATTACTGAAAAACCTTTAGTATCGAATTCCGATATGTCTGTATCAACATTGATTATCATTATCTCTTTTCTCGGTATATTCGAGTCAAAGCTCCCGCAAACAGGCGCGACGCGACACTGGTAGAACAATTTCCGTATAACAAATTTTCATAGAAATTGTTCAGAAAGAAATTGTCAGATTCCCGTCGCGCCTGTCTGCGGGAGCGTTAAAGTTCATGAATGCAAGCAAAGCTGGTAGCAGTTTTATTGCCCAAGTGCACCGATCGTACCTACTAAAGTATCTGTTTCATCAATTACAGTGTCAAATGGGTGTTACAGCATAATAGGGTAGATCCACTGCAGTTTATTGAAGTCCACAACACACCGAACAGTTGAACTCCTTAAGTTCTGAGTTGAGCTCCACGATTACTGACAAATGCTTGCACTGACAGGACAGGTCCACTCAAACCTGTGTGATTCTTTTCTCAAAAGACCATTTCAGACACTAATCTACATGGTCTTCATATGGCCTGACCAAGATTATGTCTGGACTTTAAAAGAGACTGTGAGCTCTGAGTTTGTTTCGGCATTTCTTTTCAGAGTAGTCAGATAGGAAACGCCGAACTCATCTAGCTAACTTTTAATATATTTTTTTAAGATAACTTGTTAAAGTGATTCCAATATCCTATTTACAGAATAAGTAAACAATTTCATTTCATTTCCACTGCCAGAAATAGTCATCTCCCAAATTACATCGCATCAGTCAATCAACTCAGTCTATCCAATCAAATACCTAACATCGACCTCCCCCAAATTATATCCTCAAGCCTGTTCATGGCACATATGCATCATACACTTCATCATCATCATCATCATCATTTCATTTTAGCCGAAAGACATCCATTGTTAAAAAGAACCTTTTTTTTTTTCGGTGGGAAATATCAAATAACTTCTCCCGCTCTGGGCGGAGCGGGAGGGCGTGTCAGGCTCTTACTGACTAAAACCCACCCGTGTTCTTTCAGTTGCCTGGACGTTGCCAGGGGCCACGGTATCCCTTTCGGACTTTCCCGCAACCCCGGCAGACATCGCCACTTCGACCAGTTCTGTACTTCCCGCATCCATCATTCACTACAACAAAATCAAAACAAAACAATAATCTTGCAAAAACACAAACCCCGTTCTAAATCTAAGATAATATAGATAATCTTACACCGTGAGTGCAAATCACCGAGACTAGAGCTTGCAGTACAGAGCACAGCACTAATCCCGGTATAGCGAGCTGCTTAGCATTTTGTCGATAACAATGCAGCGCGGTTCGTTATCGACGTCGTTATGCGACCACTTGCGATGAGTGCTAGTGTAGCTGGGGACGTTGTCGATAAATTGGGAGGACGTGGTTTTGAGAGGAGGTTGTTGAAGGTGTGTAGACAGGGATTGGATTTATAGGAAAGGGTGTTATCTTTCAGGCACTATTGATCTTCATATTTACAAGAAAATGTATTGATTGTACGCGCCCCATCTAAAAGGTAGTTTCGTATGTAGAAGAATGGGCAAGAAACTCCATGGTTAAAATCTCTCCTTTACTTGACTCTTAATTAATTATTTTAAAGATAAGTACATAATATGATTATAAAATGATTATTGCTTAGAACCAAGGCAATTTTCAAATTTATATTTAAAAAGCTGGCATTAGACGGTTACTCATTTAAAAATACTTCTTAATTAAAGTTGGAATAAAACTCACTTTTCTCTGAGCAATTGATGGGCGGATATACACCATTTATTTTCATCATTAAACTGTTAAAACATAGTATTTGAATTTTTAAAGACAACGTTAGTCCACATCCTCTTAACATTTTCTAAAACTTTTTAGAAAACTAAGTACTTAAGTTTTAACAGTTTAATGATGTAGTCTATTAAAAAGCAGATAAATCGTGACCTACTTTACCAAACGTTCTTAAGTATCGATATCGATATCAATAATTAAAACAAGCCCATCCCTACATAAAAGATTCCGAGCCGGCTCTCGTTAGCAGCGATCGGTTCAATCCGTTACAAATTGTCATATTTTTTGTCCTACTCTCTTTGTATACTAGCAGATGAGATGGTGATATCCTGGCATATACCATAATAGACTGGAGTGATACTATATCATACGTTTTTAATTAACAAGCCGCAATTTCCTTTTCTTACTTTTGATTTTTTCTAGTCTAACGAAATATCGCGCCCATATTCTCTGAAGAGGCAGGCAGATTTACCTACAGAAGTGTATCATCCTACACCCTCAATTCGTCAGTTATCTACATACATAATTATTATAAAATAAAGTCGCTTTTCG
Source organism: Xanthia icteritia (assembly GCA_949128155.2). Classification (NCBI taxonomy): domain Eukaryota; kingdom Metazoa; phylum Arthropoda; class Insecta; order Lepidoptera; family Noctuidae; genus Xanthia; species Xanthia icteritia. The sequence goes on along the minus strand of OX421952.2, from coordinate 18,689,896 downwards.
TGTCCATCTGTTTGACTGTGATGTTAACAACTATGCAACGGATTTTTCAGCATTTATTCCGAAAGAAAATTTGATTGAAAATTTGATTTCATTTCATTTAACTTTAAAATAATAACGAAATCTTGAGAGTTTTGTCAAGTCGTAGAAACCGTGCGAAGCAGGGGCGGATCGCTAGTTATGTTATACGACTCGACTCTATTATACATATAAACACTATTACAGTGTTTACTTTACAAAGAAACCCCCAAAATTGGCTATAGGTCTAGGTATCTCATACACATGTAGTTGTAGACTTTATAGTTATCTGTTTAATCTTCTAGTTTATTATTTTTATCTCACATTACGCTAATAATCTAACTGCAGACTATTAGAAAGAATAGCAGCATCCACGATATTAAATGCAGAATTGGCACCGTCCGACATATCCGCGGATGAATGGGACGCCGCAGAAGCAATTCGATATTGTTGAAGAAAGTATTATATTAAAGAATATAAAGTGATCTTCTCGTCTCGTGTGGTATGTTATAACAATATTGAAGTAGTTACACTGGTTATTGCATTTCTCTAGAGGGTCCTTGACAAAATCTTGTTTTGAAAATGTTTTACAACCATGAGCTACTAACTACTAAAAGTGAGATAATGCGAATATAAGTTTTTTTTGTATGGTCTGGTACTCTGGTACCCGCTAAAGTCAGCAAGACTAATGGCCCAGAATCTCGTGAACGTGAGATAATTTTGTTAAAATCACCATATTTGGAGATCATATTAATAATTACCTAATTCTAATGTGCAGAAACACCATGTTATTTCTACTGTGCAGAATTACCACCTAAAGATTTCGATACTGCTGGTCTAACTTTTATGTAAATGTAAACCTTTACCGATTATTATGTGTAAGCCCAGGGCGATTTTTTCCCGCGGCGATTTTATTTCGTGCACTAGATTTTCAACGTTCTGCTTAGGGCCGAGAGATGAAAATCCAACAGAGAGTTTTTTCAACGCGCTGGGATGACAGTGCGTCCCAGCGCGTTGGATTCTGGAACGCTCGGCTCAACACCGAGGGTTGAAAATCCAGCACGGGATAAAATCCCGCCGCGATATTTTTACGTCTGTGCGAACGTGGGCTAACGCAGACACGAACAGTGTATGCGTAATACAACAACATTTATAACACAATGGTTAAAAAAGACTAGATATTTTAAACCTCGTTTACTTTATTCCAGAATAGGAAACCCGTCATAACCCAATAACTCCACACCAACACAATATCGGCAACTCTGGGTCCCTACATCCAACATATCGGCGCGTGAATGGGCTTCATTATAAATTCAATCAGATTCTATTTGCGGGCTCGCTACAGTACGACCACGATATTTTAGCGGTACAGTGTGAGCGCGATATTTCAGCCGCTCTATGACGTAAACTTTTTATATGTGAAAAATTGTGTTTGCTGTTTTAAGTGCTTTGCCAATACATGGAAATAAAAATGTCATTTGAGCATAGTGCTGGTTTGACCTAGATTTTTTATTTTTATTTTAGAGAAATTGGATTGCATTTTTTTAATGATAGCGTAGGTTGCTTTCTGGTTATTAAAGTTGTTTGTAAGAGGGTTGGAGCAACGTTGTGTTGATGATGTTGGTTTCTAGATAGCTTTCACTAGTTTTTACAGTATTTTATATAACTAAATAACTGCCTCTAAAGTTCATAATTATAATCTTTCCGCTGCCCCTTCGGTCGTAAACTTTCTTTATCTTGCTTACTTGAAATCAGAACTTACACTAACTTATATAAATTAGTCTAACTGCCCCTCTCATTTCAAAGACCAAGAATAGTTTCTGCTCCGTAGGTCCCCGTTCAGATTCAGTTCTGATTCTTAAGTCCCCGTGCTGAACCAACGCTCTATAAAGAAGATTATTACCCCTATTCAAAAAGGACTCACCTAGACAACTATGTACCATTATTAATAAACATGATACAGCTAGAGCTCTGCCTACCTACACGATCAGCACTAACGCTAATGTATGCGAGATCACGCCTCGTATGCACGCAGCCGCGCGGATTACTGACGCCATGATCCACGCATAAGCTGGACATGTCCTGTTACGTTACGATCAGGGATGATGACGTAGGAAGCGTAATGGTGGGGTGCAAGGACTCGATAAGGCTGCAGAAAGGAGAATCGAATTGGCCACTAAATTTGTACTCTTCTAGACCTACACTTCTAGACCAAAAAATTTGCTCGAAAAAAGCAGTGGCTGGTAACTGAATGATTTTTTTTTTCATCATGACGTCACGGACGGTCTGATGATGGAGAAGAGGGGGAAGATTGTGTGGAATGTAAGAAAAAAAGGATGGACATAAATAACCAAAAAAAAAAACTATTTTCCCACCTTTAGGTCAAAATGATGTCAGAAAACCAATTGTCGTGTAAAAATAAAACGCAATATGAATATTTCTGTGGTTGGTACTAAATGGTAGGTCATCCGTCTTTTGATGATGACGTCAGCATGAACTCCAGTTTCAGAAATCCTGTTCAACGTCTATCGTCAATCGTCAATATTTCTTTGGCAATATTAATGTAGTGTAGTTTAAATACCTATTGCAAATTATAAATTGTTAATTAGTGTTAAACCAAACCCTAATTGTTAGTTTTATATTATAATATTACTAAACTTTGCTAATATGGACTGATTGAATATATAAAATACAGATAAAATTACCTAATAATATCTTAGAGTGGATTCAATTTATTCATTTAAATATAGGTATATTGAAACAATTGAAATGAATAATCCACTCTTAGATACCGAAGGAGAATGTCAATGTCAATAATTTGTCTTAGCTTTGACATAGGTGAGAAGTTTGGAATCTCTAGAGTCTCGAAGGTATCTGTCAGCACTACTCACGGTGACGCAACACTGATACATTATGCACAAGTGACAAAGCCACGGAAACAGTGCCAAATTCAGAGCCCAGTTTTGGAATTTTGCCTAACAAATGTCGGATATTAGGATAAGGTCCAAAGCAATAGAACATTTTAATGAAAGATGATTGTATTACTGCACTTCAGCATCTTTTACACAGTAATTATGACGTGTTTTATCACTAGAGCAGAGTTTTTATAATTTTGATATCACAACTAGATTTCAGGTGAGAGTTTTCTATAAACTTCTCTAAATTATTCTCCTTTTCCACACTTCCTTTTACTGTCTTGACGAATGTCTCAAAGACTTCCATTCCTTTCCGCCCTGAAATTTTCATTAGCACTTTTTATTTCCCTCCCTCTAAGTCGCACACATACAAAACAAAATGAAGACTATCCCAATAATTTACGGAACCTTACCCACCCTACTACCATCGTGCCTAACTAAACGCGAGCAACCCAGGCGTGCCTTCGCAAGGGAATTTTTTGGACACACACACACACAAGGACGGACAGTTTGTGAAAATTGCTCTTAATTGACATACTGTGTTGCTGACGGATTTGTTTGGATGCCTGGATGTCTGCTGATAATATTTTGGGAGTTGTATACAGGGTGGCGTATTATTTTATTTTTACTACGCGATTACTACTATTGCTTGGGTGATAAAAATGAAAGTGTTTTGCGTACAAGTATGGCGTGTGGAATTATGAATGTTGGAGAGGTGCATGGTGATTCGCTTTTGCGTCTGGGTAATTCACACATAAATAACGTGATTAATGCTTCATCATAATTATCTGTCTTTCCACTACTGAAGATGGGCCTTATCAGAAAGAACAGTAACTAAACTTAAAAAAATCAACGAGTTTAGGAAATAAATAAAAGCTCATCGTATTCGGAAATAAATCATTACAATTTTTCAAGCAAACAATGTTTTTGCATTTGCAACTGTATCCAACAATAAATACAAATATCTAAATTTATGTAAACACAGAAACGAATTTGAACCAATATTTGTGGTTTACCGACTGCATTTATAACGCGAATGAAATTAATTATTTTTTGACTCCACACTTTCACAATATCAATCTTATTCCCTTGTTATAAGGACGCAAATAAGTTTGGAGGGATTTGTTACTTTTTAGCGGAATGGGCGCACGTGGAAATGTTATTAAAATAAATCGCTTTGCGGTCTCCGCTTTCTGTAGCGTGTTTTTGGCAAATACATTTGTTTTTTTTTTCGGTTGTGTTTCACTTATTAATTTCATTTAGTTAGAATACTTTGCACTATCTGTTACGATGTTTTTATGTAATACATAGAATTGGAATATCTCAAATAAGAACTTTAAAAATAAATAAATAATATTGAAATATCGATGTTGTGTTGTGCTCATGCGACTATGCGAGACATTTCTCATTCACTTGACTGACTGAATCCTAACTAATATTATAAATGCGAAAGTGAGTTTTTTTGTTTGTTACGCTATCACGCTAAAACGGCTGTACAGATTTAGATGAAATTTGGCACATGAGTAGACCATGACCTGGATCCTAATCCTAACACAGGATACTTTTTATCTCGATATTCCCACGGCATTGAGACTTACGCGGGTGAAACCGCGGGGCGCAACTAGTTCAATATAATTCTAACGCAATTAAAATCAATTCCTCATTAATGATTAGCTACATGAATATAATAATAACGTAAACTGTATGTAAACAAATGGACTACGTAACTTGGCAAGGTTTTGGCGTATTGGGTGTAAGTTTGCGCATGTACACTTAGTGCAACAAAATAATTACACATTGCTTGCATGTCATTATTCTATGGTTATGGTCATAATTAATTATTTATTTTTGAGCATGTTTGTCAAAAAAAAACAAGCGAAAACAAATTCTGCGCATCTACGATTCTTGCCAAGTTACGTGCCGGTGACTATACCAACTTAAATTGTCTTGCATCTGTCATCGACAGTTATATGAAATGGCAAATAGACATAGGGTGTCAATTTACTTGACAAATCATTTCTCTGACTTTACATTGATAGCAATAACCATCATATTGTTTTAATGGGTAATAAGGAATAAGTAATACTGTATGAAGCGAACACTCAATAAACAGTTATAGCAATATATCGTAAATCAGCGGTTTATTGTGGCTATAAACCAAACTAGCGTGACTAATAAACACTTAATAACGGTATATTATAATAATAAAGTATTATTACTTTAGCTATCAACAAATAAACAAAACTACCATTATTAATTTATTTTCTGCCCGGCCTCTCGGGGAAACAAGGCGTGATGGCTTACGTAATTTATTTTATTGAAACGCCAAAAGTTTCAAAAGGAAGAAAAAAAAATACAAATCATATATCTGCGATGGGTGGAGCTGATTGTAGAGTCTGCTCCAAAAGTGCCGATTTGTAGTGCCACTGACAAATTGAGTGCTGATTTTATTATTTAAATACTTTACTACAATAATAATTGTTGGAAAAACTGGTGGGACATAAACTCAAAGCATTTATTTCAATTAAACCATTTACAGGCACTTTTAAATTGTCAAGAAGTTCCAATTCCCAAGTGTAGTAGCTACCACGTTAAGAACGAAGAAGAACGAACGAAGAACGGGTAAGAAACTCCACGGACACTCTTTTAAATCAAAAATTTGATACAAAATATTGGTTACATCATTCATGTTGAAATTATGCATGTGAGAACAATGTAGAAAGACGTTCACGTTTGTAAAAGCACCCATACTAAAAAGAAAAAAAACAAAGAACTATTAAAAAAATTCTAATAAAAATAAGTAAGTAACCTTCTAAACACAGATGAATGTGTTACTAATTCCCTTTAGTGAGTGATTGCATAAGAATTTAACCTGACAGGGTTTGTTTACACTTTCATCGGATAGTTTTTTAACAAACCATAGGTAGAACTGGGCACAAGTAACAATAGCATTCAAAGCGTTCGTATTTCTACAACGACTTTCCACAGGATTGACATAAGCTTTTCGATTGCCTTATGTCAATCCAAAACATGTTTGGCTTTTCCATCATCGGGACCGCTGATAGAATGTCACTTTGCCTAGGCCCCAGGACTTCCTCATCATCAAACATGGCACTTAAAGACCAGTTGGTGTCAATTTTTGCCAATCAAAAATAATAATATTTGTAATAATATGCATCGTTGGTCGCAAACGCTACTGCTTGAGCATGAGGTCCTGGGTTCCATTCCCGGGTCGGGCAAAGTTTTATTGGGTTATTCATCTGGAATAGTCTGGATTAGTGCCCGGTTGATGGCAATCGGCTCGCCCCCTATTACATGGGACTTAAACATAACTGGTGAAATGTGAATTTACCACAGGTACTTCTGTCTAACGCTTACGCAGAATACAGGCAAATACAGGCGCGATGCTATGTTTAGAAACAATTATTATAAAAAATTGTCGTCCATGCGTCTTCTACGTCAGGTAGGGTACACAGTCCAATAAACGACATTACCCCTTTAAACCCACAATGTGGTTAAAATGTAAAGTCATAATAAACTTGCTACCCTACCAACGCGATTTAAAAGCCTGTAAAATATTTTAACGACACCGCCATTTAGCGACGGTAGAGATTAAAGTTTCGTATGTAGTAAAAGATTGATATTGCTTACATAGGTCAAGATATAAAATCATGCGCGTGACCCCTTTTATAGGTATAAACATGGTGCCCTGTGGATGTTGAACTTTAGTAATAATCATCTCCAATTAAAATGATGCGTAAATCTTAAGATTGAAGAATTTTCATATTAATAATAAATGTGAAAAATTTCAGGAACTTTGATGTTTCGGACTTTAACTGAGACCCGACGATAAAGGACTGAAAAACTTTACCTTATTTTTAATATACCACAATATGCGTTTTTATTTATATCCATTCATATAGTAAAATTTTATTCAGCAACACAGTCAATTTACTGCACCCTTTTTAAGTACCACTTAAAAAGATCTAAAAATAACTAGCCCTATATTCAATTCTCACAAACATTTCCCTACACATACAATCCACAGTTCGCGAATTCCTGCCGTGAATGTGTGTCGGTTCTCAATGGGCGTACAATAAAGGCTGCTGCGTTGCGCGCGCGCCGATTTAGTGACAGATATACGAGAGCGATGGCGCCGGCGCATGCTCGCCTGCATGCAAGAGTTAGGAGGCGGACATATTGACGGGCAAAGAAAGAAAGAAAAATTGAACTGTATATATGAAAAAGGAAAAGAGTGATTGTGTGAAAAGTGATAATTATGGCAAAGAGGAAACTGAGCACTGAGAGGAATGGGGAGTGACCTACTGACTGCAGATTAATTGTAAAATAGGAGGAGGGTTGATTTTAATCCGTAACACGTAGTCGCAACATAAGGTCAGTTGTAAACCAGCGTCAGGCAGTAGTTGTCAACAGGGCCCATTAAAATTTGGCGAAGCATTAAGGCGCTCAACACTGTTACTATAACTAGATTTTCTCTGTTTTTGTTTCTGCCTTTATCCTGGGTCAAATATACTATTACTACTTTATTATACTACTGTCTTTATCTTTTCTTTTTATAATGCGTAAGTCAAGGAAAGAAAAAAAAAGTAATGAAGTATTATTAAAATATCAGAGAACAAGGCAAATTCAAAAATTACGATTAAAAGAAACCGTCGAGGTAACTATAGAGCTACGAAATAGTTTTATGAGCAGATGCGACGTTGAGTGAAACATCACACTAAATAGCGACCTAATGGAACGTTCTAAAGGCAAACATTTTAATAGAGCAAATAAACAGTTAGTAGGTACAGTTAATAAACCAACACTTCTAAACCAAACTTAAACTTCCCGTCGCCAATTAACTATTTCAGCGGGCGCCAGTGTGCACACATCTTTAGTTATTAGAAGTTATGACTTACTGCCCCTTATCTACTTTGTATGCAACACAAACATAATGCTAGCAACTATATGAGAATAATTTATGCACCATAAAGTAACGGAAGGCTGGTATTTTGATATTGATTATTTTGAAATGAAAATGTTTTCAGTTGATGATTTTCAAATGAAACTTTTTTTAAGTTGATGAATCTAATATCAAATCTGTCTATACATACTTAGTATAAAGTTGTTTTTCTTTTCTGTCTGTGACACCACAATGGATTTTGATGTAGTTTCAACCATCATTTAGAGCATTTATTCCGATAGGTTTATGTGTATAATATATTAATATTTAGATTAGATTCATCACAGAAATCTCAATGTTTTGAAATGTCGTCACCCGCGCTAAGCAGGGGCGCAACCCGCCCAGCACAGGTATACTATAAATATAAAAAGACTGTAGTTTTTTTTAACTTGACACGGTATAGGCGTTGTTAATATTATTTGGTAGAGGCCTCTTCTCATTCAGAGAATGAACGAGCACTCATCCACATGTTACTCACTCACTATTAACTGGTATGTTCAACCTGGCGAGAACAGATGCATAACTTCCTAATCTTAAAACATTTGTGACGCGCAGTCGCGTCCCGCATCCCGCGCTGGATTCGCCAGAGCTTTAAGATGTTTAGGTAGCAGATTTATTGTGATGTTTTTTTTGTTTACCTAAGTCTGCCTCAGGTCAGAAAGTTAGATTTTGACTTTTAAAGTTATAAACTTAGTTGTTTTATAAACTTAGTTGTTTTATAAACTTCTGGGCCACCACATCTTTTGCCTCGACTTTTATAATGACAAGTTTCGACTACCAATTTAATTTATTTACATGTTATTTACTATCCAATTCTAATGTAATCTTTCTCTTATTTACAGGTAAGCCACACTTGGATTAAGAAATAATCGTAAACACGTAAGTACCGTAGTTTAGACCGGTAATCACTTTTACGGTGAACGGTAATAGTCGGTAAATAATAAAACGTCTTCCGTTGCGCGTTCAGTTAGTTTGATTTATACTTTATTGCCTTGTGGGCACGCAATGAACTGTATATTGATAGTGTTCATTTATAGACTTTATAACGTATTGTTTTTTATGGACATATTGAATAAGATAGATTGACTGCCTCGTTGGTTTAGTAGTCGCAAGCGCTACTACTGAGCATGAGGTCATGGGTTCGATGCCCGGGTCGGACAAAGTTTTATTGGGTTTTTCCATTGAGAATTTCTCAATAGTAGCGCGGAGTCTGGATTTGTACATTAGGGACTTAAACATAACTTAGGAAATGTGAGTGTACTGTAGGTTCACCTCTGCTAACCCTTCGGGGAATATAGAAAAGGCGTGATGTTATGTAAGGATAAAATTTGAAGTGCCTTATCGTTTATTCAGATACTAAAGGTAGATGATAATATTCAGTAGCTGATGCGAAGTCGAACTTCAAATATAAATCAAAATGTTCAGATAGTTTCCTTCTTTACCATATACAGTACTTAATAACAATTGTATAGACAATTTCAAGGATATATGAAAATAACAAGTTTTAGTTTATACAACTGTCACTGGAATTATTTTCTTATTACGCTACTAGCTGCTTCTTGCGGCTTTGCCCGCGTGACTTTTTCTAAAATAAATGTAGCCAAAGTTACTCCTTATAACATCAGCTATCTGTCAGTGAAATTCCCGTCAAAATCGGTCCAGACGCTTCGAAGATTAGCCGGAACAAACAGACAGACAGACAAAAAAAATAAAAATTGTTTTTTGTTATTTGTTATACTATTATACTTTTAATATGCATTCAGTAAAAAGCTATTATTTTGACATTACAAACAGACGCTTCAATTTTATGTATTAGATGACTTCAAGTTCCCATTAATTTGAATGCCGAAAGAATACACAGTCACGTGAGCGAAGTCACGGGCACAACCAGTAAGAAAATAATATCTATAGAGTGTCAAAACACACTGCATAATGTACTGTAATGTGTAAGATATATAGTCACATTTCTTTCTTCGGTCCTTCAAACCCAAAAAATGTCATTTGAAACAAAACGCTATCTCAAAACCACCAACGTACAGTCACCTGAAACTCTACTCACCCAATAATCAACGCAGCGTGAACTATCAGGCATCAACAGGGAACATGGCCGTCTAAGCTGGCCATCAGTCACCGCGCCTAATAACGTTTTGCATTAATATGTTAATGGCCGCACAGTGCGCCATCAGCTCCATCAGTTGGACAACGGCCAACATTCAAATTGCACATTTTTGTGCGGGTATGAATTGATAGCGTTTGGTATTACAATGGATATGATTTGGAGCGTAGTGTTATAGATGTGAGCTGCGTTTGAATAAATAGCTGCTTCCCGCTGCTTAGCTCGCATCGTCTCAACCCTATCAGTATGAACGCCTTATCGTTCATTACTAACTCGAAAAGTTGTGAGATCATCTTAAAAATAACATGATTTTTTCTGCAGTAGTTTGAGTTGTGCACTATCTTTCAGTCAATCAATAACGCATAGACCTGTTTTATAATAGGTATGAAAATATCACTTTTTAACGTCATTGTTATATAAAGAATGTATTATAAGCATGGCCAGTACAGTACACCCCGATGCATCTGAATATTTCAAAGAAATATGATTGAGGAGTAAGAACTGTTCTTAGAATTATGAAGTGTAAAATGCTTTGAAATGAAAGAAAGGCTTAAAAGTAAATATTTAGATTTCTCGCGAGATTAAAAGATTATTGTTCGTGATGACGTCAACAAACATAATAGCATTTCCACTTCTTGGTACATCAGAAGTCTCCTTATTTAATTTATATTATAGTATAACTAGCTTTTGCCCGCGGATTCGCCAGCGTGGAGGTCGGAAATTATTCAACGGGAATATACTATCGGGATAAAAACTGTGCCGAATTTCATCGAATTCCGTTCAGGCGTGAAAAAGTTACAAACAGACACGTAGTTTACTCTGTCTGTACGTCTTAGTGTCTGTTTCTGTTAAATATGGAGTAATTTCATATTTATAATATTAATGTGTATTATTTAAAGTTCAAAACGTATCATGTTACAACAGTCGTACCTATTTTATAAAACCAATAATTTTGCATCAGTTTAAATAATAATTTAATCGTCGAGTATTTGTGTCCAGCAACGTTAACAGTCGCCAGCCCACTGTGTGCTATCAGACGCTCCTAATTACTAGTGGCATGTACGTGGCCCTCCGAACACGGCCGCTGACATGAGTACAAAGTTATTTGATCAACATGCTATAAATTACGACCGCCACTAATTATCTTAACGGATCGCCGACGAGAATTGAATGCTAGTGGTATTAGATAGTGGTTCTAATATTACAAGTAAATGATTTAACAGGTAGAAAATTTTGGGGTTTGTTTTAGAGTGCATTTTACTTTGTGACATTTAATTTGAGATGAGATAAACTTTAAAGTACCTTGATAGATTTATAATGTTAATTAATGTAATTGGTGTTGTTCCGTTTTAATTAACTATAAATAAATAAATAAATAAATAAATAAATAATATTTTGTCGTAATATATCGTATTATCAAGTAACTGGTTCGTGAAGGTCAGACAGACATTCGCTCCATGTAAAATACTAGTATGTATATAGCTGCATCCGGATACACTGGAAACCGACCCAAGATAGTTGGGATAAGGCTAGGCAGATCTTCATTTCGTGTGGTTATTGACTAGCCTGGTGTCAGAGTTTTAAAGCCGCCCATGGGCCTCTGACTTGGATTCACATGCCATCGAGAAATATCTCTCAGACATGTCGGTTTCCTCACGATGTTTCAGATTATGATGTAAATATTGTGTGAGTTATTGTACGTTTTTGAAGTACTTACCTTTTTATAAGTACTGTCTGAAATTCACGATATTTTTTTTAAATAGCCTGATTCGAAAATGTATATCATTTTTTTATGGCACTAGTACAAATTTTCAGTGAAATATATCCATTATTTTCCTATCACTCCCAACAAATCATCGTTTATTCGCAACAATAACAAAAACCTAACCTAATTTTGTCCACGATCCCCCTTGTTTGTCCCACTGTGCGATGTCATCAGACTACATATTACCCGCGACGCAGCGGCCCTCGAGGGCCGGCGGTCGCCATGACAACCGGTACATTATTAACATCCCCAGGCAACTCTGGGTAATTTTATACTGATTAATTTGCTAAATTCTGATGAGAATTATCGTTTTAGATACGCTGCTTCTAATGTGGAAGGTCAAATGGTGGTCGATTTGCGGGCATTAAACCTCCTCCTCTTGCCTCTTAGCTTTTTCCTAACGAAAAACTTTGATTTTATTGTAGCCTGTTACTTTATTACCTATCCACTATCTGCAGGTGTAGTGTGTCTTCTGATTCCTGACATTATTAATCCAGATTTGGCACAATTTTCGCCTAATCTTTAGGATTCTCAATTTTTGTATTCATGTTTTAGCGGAAATATTAGGGAACCCATTATCCAAGTAGGATATAGTTGTAAACGATCTTTGAAAGAACTTAGTAGCTCTTGACCTACAGATAATTTAATTACTGACACTTTTTACTTGCATGTTTCCCATAAGTCATAGTAAATTGGGCCACAGATAAGTCGACTATTCGGTCTACATTTTTTTGTCTTATCTTTAAAACCTTCGTACTAACTGTGCGCGTAAGTTTCCTCATTATTTTTAACCTAATTGCTTCAAACTGATTCGTCACACACTGTTTAGTGAACGACATACACATACATACATGTCATAAACTCACGCATTCTTCCAATGGGGGTAGGCAGAAACTACAGAACACCACCAGCTACGATCCTTACACACTCCTTTTGCCTCGTTTACGTTCATATATCTGGTAACAACCGATGGTCTGGTAGTTAACAATAGTGTCATAAAGTACCATTTATCGTAACGCCGGATGACACTTATTTGATGGTACTTTAGTGTTTGTGTCCACTGTTAAACGTACCCTACTGCAGCAAAGCTATGTTTTGTCGTAATTATTTTGAAATGACGACATACGATTAAGCTGTTGGACTAATAAGCGTGAGAATTCTATTTCAGTACGAATCTCACCCTTTCATCGCACAACCACCCACATCTCACTATTTACATGAAGGGTTAACCCACTCCTTGCACTAAAATTAAGCTTTGTTTAAGGCTGTACCTACGCCACTAACAAAAATAAGAGTTTTACCGAACCGGATGATGATGACTAGGTAATACAAATTTAACATTTCCCGTGTTGTATAACTATGGAGACGTGCACACGTCAGCGCCTACGGTGCGACCCAGCCGCGACCGGAACGCAGCAGTTAACGTCACGATTGCAACACGGCTCCATGTCCATATCCGTTGCATTAATTTGTTTTGTTGCGCTGAAAAATAAACTGACTTTCAATTAAAATGTGTTGCAATGAATTCAGAGCAAAGACCGAAACTGAAAATAGAAAAATCTAACGGTTTCCTTCATCAAAATAAAATTAAGACCTCTGGCTGACACCCATGTGCCAAATTTCAGTCGAATCAGTTCAGCCGTTTTAGTTTGAAAGCGTAACAAACAAATAAACAAACAAACTCACTTTCGCATTTATAATATTAGTAAGGATAGTTAGGAAGTTAGGATGTCTCGTAGCTATGTATCGATAGCTACACTACCAAAGTTATTTCATAGACTCCGATAGACATGTTATTGGGTTTTATCATCTGGAGTTTCTCAGTAGGAGCCCGGAGTCTGGAATTGTGCCCGGTTGATGACAATAGGCTCGCCCCCTATTACATGGGACTCAAACATAACTGGTGAAATGTGGGGTACTATAGGTACCCTTCGGGCAATACGGGCGTGATGACATTTGCCTATAGACAAATTCATTTTAGACGAACGAAAGACGAACGAACAGCAGCCTATCCAGTTCACTGCTCCAAGTATGCCTCTCCCAAGTAGCACCACAACACCTAATTTCACCTTTTCTTTTAAACTAACAGTTTCCCCTTGACTTAACTCAAAGCAATCCTATAAATTAATACCAGTCACTTGGTAATTACAATAAGTATCACATAGTGCTTCATGCCAGCTACTTGACTAACTAATTTGCCTCTGATACCTACGTGTATTTACTGGCCAGCATTCGATCAGAGCTCGGCCGGTGGTAATTATTTGCCGAAGCGAGTGCACTATTCCAATGATTACGTTGTAATGTAGGGTTCTGACGAGAGTAGTGGATAGGGTAGTTACTTGAGATAGAACAAGTTTAAACTGCGAAGTTTTTGGTGTTATTGAGGATATGTACCACGTGCTGATTGAATGTGACCGGAACATACACGATAGAAATATTCGCTTGGTGTGGGGTTTGAAGTGGGGGCATGTAACAGCATCCGAGCGTCCCCTTCGTCGGAGGACGCTAGGATGGTGTGTCGACTGTGGTTGGTTATTTACCAAAACGGAATGGGGACAACACTATTAAGTTGGTCATAATTATAATAATAACTGTTTATTACCCATTGTTTAGTTTTAAGTTCTTGATTGTTTTCTGTTACGGGGGCGACATTATCACTAAGTGACTAAACCCTTTCAAAAAAATAAAGATTTAAAAAAACTTACAAGAGTCCGAATTTTCATAATTTATTTCATATTTTCTCGTTCTAAAGATATGAATGGATAGACAAAAATTCCTGTAGTATTTTTACACAGTTACTGATGTGTCAAACTATTTTATGTGTATACGGAAATAAGTCAGTATGTATAACTTAACAGTAGTTTTAGTGCTTACTGTCGATATCTCTAGGCTACTTATACGAATTTCAGAGGCACACGTTATGATTTATTAATGAACGACAATTTTTAATGCCTTATTTTTAGAACGAATATTATTGAAGAATACAAGATGTCCCAATAAAATAACAACGAGACCTTTACTAGCAAACTAAACGATAACATCTTCAAAAAAAACAACGTTAGTTACTATCTTCCAGCCACTGTCCCGCCTGCACCCGCACTACCAACACTACAATTAATTACAACGCGAGCACACACCTATAATTAAAACTGTTCGCCAATATAATTAATACATTAATTGAATCGAGATGATATTCACGCCATTTTCACTTCATTCTGTGCCAACTCTTAATTATTCAACTGGTTAATTATTGAATTTGGGCGATAAAGGCGAATTTGTTATGTAGATTGATCACCAAGCTGATGATTGATTTGGCTGATTATTTTTCCTATAATGATTGGAGGGACTTACTAGAGCTGATAGCCTCCGGATCATTAGCAATGATTCTTTTTTTTGGTAAATTGCAATACAACTAGGTAGCAGAACATAGGTCGATAGCCGGACTGACTGCAAGGATCCATCAAATGTAGTAGTTACAAGTAGTCGTATTTACCAACATATTCATGGTTCCTTGCTGTAGACATACCTGAGCATCGTAGAGATCAGCCTATCCATTGCTGATTAATGCTCTCGCGGACGGTAAACACCCGTAGACGTGATAACCATAACATTTATATTGTGTCTCGTTCAATTTCCGTGAAAGCGTTAAGGATTCAATAGATTCAATGACTTCTAGAAATCATCATCAGCATCTTGCCTTTTCCCAACTATGTTGGGTCGGCTTCCAGTTCACCTGATGCAACTGAATACCTGTATTTTACATGGATCGGCTGCCTATCTGACCTCCAAAACCCGGTTACTGGGTAACATGACATCTCTTGGTAAGACTGGTTGTAAGACTTTCGAGTTTCGCACTACCCATTACAACTGTCAAAGATCTTCTAATGACAGCCGAGACCAACGGCTTAACGTATTTTCGAGGGGTCTTGGTATGTGACGGATGGTCACCCATCCACGGACCGACCTCGGCAAGTGTAGCTTAACCTTGCTAACTTCTAGATAGCATAATCTGCTTATAATGTGCGGGTTGGTAGATGTCATAAGTATGTCTTAGCATTTTGGTTCTAGGACATGCCGGTTTCCTCACGATTTTTTCCTTCACCGTTCTGAGAGCTGTGCCGATGAAATAATTTACCTCTAGATAGAGCTCATTTATTTACTTCTAGATAGATAGAGAATATGCTCTATACTAGCCAGATAATTAATGTAATAAAATATATTTTCCTTTAGAATGCTCCTCATACAATGTTTTACATTACATTCTATTCATCGAGTCCGAACTCAGGCGAGCTCTAGCGTTATTTATTAAGGCCGCTCGAAGTGCCACTCTAAACACTGTCTTAATTAACCGAAACTGAGAGATGCTGCAACGGTTTGGGAGTGCGTTTGGACATAAGCGATAGCGATTTAGTGGCGTTTAGTGCGGCAAGTGCTTATGGGATTAATAAAGCTCGCTCCGTCTGAACCCGACCTAACTTTTTTTTTAAAGATTGTATTTGAAAAAAACAGCATTTTATTTGTGCAAAATTTAACTTAATTGAGTAGTAATAAATTAAAAATCATACAACCTGCTTTAACAAAGGAACATTTTACCGTGCCAAAACGAATTGTTTTCAAGTTAAGATTCTAAAAGGTAGGCATGTTGCATGTTGTAGGTCTTCCAAAGAGTTTACGTCTCATAATTATAAAAAGAATTTAGCAAGGCAATCTTTTTAAATGTAATAGACTATAATGAAATTCGGCTCCCGCTTCCGACTATCAGTGTGTCCGCCCTACACTCAGGTTTGCATTTCGCCCGCTGTTCATAAATTCGTAATTAAATACTGAACTACCGGCTTCTCTCGTTACTGTGGAATACATTCTAATTTTTCTCCCTCTAACTGCAGTCAGATCTCATTCCATACACTTTATTAAACAATAGGAAGTTGAAGACTTAATGCATCGTCTCATGAAGGTTAAAAAGAAAAGAAATATTTTTTATCGGTCCTTGTGGTCTGATGTGAAAAATTACTGAGTCATGTGTAAACTAGGCTTAATTCATGAGCTCAGCAATTTGACGTAGGTATGTTTCTAGTAAAATATCAACTGTAATACTTTACACATTTTAACAATGAATCAATGTTCACGCCTCCCCGTTGAGACTCAGGCCAAATATTTTTTTATATTCGGATTGCTCATGACCTAAAGAGGTGCCGTAAAATTAATGAATAAAAATTAAAAATTTATATCCGCGAAATTTCGCGGATATTCTAGTTAATAATAATGAAGCTAATTATAACCTTCTTAGTTTAGCTTAGATAAATATATCCTTTACGAAAGCGTTCGAGCTGAAATTTTGTTCAGAGTTATAACAAAAGTTAACGTTATCCATTCGTTTTTACCATACCACACCAGAAGGTTATTGGATGTAGGAACTGAGCTTCAGACAACCCAAATATCAAAGCAACGTATCCGCTTTCTGTGCGGTCGCCGGTTCTATTCCGGAGTACGGAGTCGGATCACTACTTGTATGACCCATTTATTTTTAATATAGTTAGCTGTTTGTGTTCGTTGTATGTATTGACAGCAATGGCATATGTTATGCATGAACACGTATTGCATTAAATAAGACGTTTGCCACATCTACATTTCGTAAAAAGGATTCGACTTTACATTGACATAAGAATTGAATTTGTAAATGAAAATAAAACTCATTTAATTCAGGTAAAACCCATATTACATCAAATACAAATTTACAATTATTATTACCTACCCTGAATTAGAGTTTGACTCTGACAGAGCAAAATATTTGGAATAGTACAGCAATATAAGTAAGTCTAGTTTTTTATAAACATGGATGGCTATAAGAATAAGGGAAGACCAAAGAAACGATGGCTGGGCTGTTGAAAGATGACTAAAGAGAAGTATGGAAGAAAAAGACATGTGGCACAAATAAATTGGGATAAGGGAAGAGAATGATGATAATTATGGCATTACTAAAATCATAGTCAAGAATTTCAGTAAGAATTAAACCAGATTTCAAACGACCATTATGTAGCTACAATTATGTCACACTGACGGACAGATAGACACACGAACAGGCAGACAACGGACTTCTAACTAATACTCTATTTTTCGACGCGAATTAAACTTGTATAGACTGTCTACATAACATTCATAGATTTACAGTTGACGCATGAAACGCAACTCTACCGTAATTAACAGTAAATTACTCAGTTACTGTAGTTACTTAACAACTAAGTACTTAACGATATAATTGATAGGGGCTGCTCGTGCGCCGTCGACTGTGTAGGATCAATGGGCAGTCGCTCAGTCAATCATCATTGTGTAATATGTGCTATTTATTAATTACAACTTGGAGCTGATGACCGATTTTCACTCAAGCTGAATGCTTAATTTCAGTAAATAAAGATTATTGACAGTATTTTTATAGTGGAACTGCCTTCTGCCAACGACTTCGTCGCCGCATCGTCGGCGCAAAATTTTGGCCGGCGACCCACCGCGTCGCATCGCATCTTCCACCTGCGCTATTATTTCGTTTTCGTTCGCGTTCTTTCTGACTGTTTTCTTTTTGCTCGGCTCCTAAGGGTCGTAGCGTGATGTTAAATAGCCTTTATCATTCCTAAAGAATTGGGCTATCAAATGCAAAAAGTGTTTTTTTTATCCGAATGATATTAGTTCACAGATGATATTAGTTCCACAGATTAGCGCATTCAAACAAAATAAATAAACATACTCTTCAGCTTTAATATATTAGTATAATATATTCTAAGAAATAAGACCAGAAGTGATTTTTTTAAAACAATTTTTAATACTACCTAACAAAATAAATTCACCACAATCAACTTTACAACAAAAATGATTTTTACTTCTAAACAAGCTAACACACAAAAATAGTACAAAACTAATTAACCTAATTAAGACCTAGAAACAATCTACCTATGACAAAATAATTAACAAAAGTTAGGTACAATCGGACAGAGTAACGACCTATCTCAACAAAGGCGAGCGCAATAATAACGCGAGCCCGGGTGAGGCGCCGAGTTTTATACTAACTCTCCCCACCCTTGCCGCTCCTACTCTTACACGGCCTCTCCTGACAGGAGTCCGTCCTCGGGCTCCATCTTCTAACTCTGAAGGTCAGCTCCAGGCTCCAGGGTCGGCAACGATGTCTCTGGGCCTTCATCACCCAACGAAGCGTTGAACAGGACTGGAAGTTCTTCGATGCGTCCCTGTGTCCCGGACGTGCTAGGCTGTGGTTCAATCGCGACATCAGGCGTCCCGACTTCGGAAGGCTGGACGACGACATTTGGAACGGTAGATTCCTCATTATCGACGTCCGATTCTGTAACAAAAATAAATCACGGCAGAATACTATGTTCACACACCAAATAAGACACAGAGACTCCATGTGTCCTTCTTATCAAGTTATACAACTATGACACATGATAGCTAGGCTCGACTAGCTAAACCTAAGCACAGGGTAAAAAAACAAACAAATATCTGTATCGATCACCTGGGGCAGTTCCCGTCGGGGGAGTGCCACCTCACGACTCGCTAGAGGTCTACGCGGACTTACGTGAGACATAACTTTGCGTGTGTGAAACGATTCACATAAAAGCATGTTTCAACCCAAAAAAGAAAAACACAGACCATGTTCGTCACCGAAACATGTCTCGCACCGCGACTCGTTAGAGACCTACGTTTAGGCATAACCCTGCGCGTACTACAGCTCCAGGACCATGTCCGAGCACAACAAAATAAAAACACAAACCACCTAAGGCCTGTTCCATATACTAGGATCGCATGACTGAGCATACTCCAAGTCAGCATCCAATAACATGAAACCAAACCTCACTTGAAGTGTATCCGTCAGTCAGGATAGTATATCTGAGTACGAGGACATCCGAGACAGAGGCTATCCCAACTGCAAGATAACACTTCACATGGTGCACATGGTACATAACAAAATACGTACTCTTAAAACAATTACACAAGACAGAGGCCACTCAATGGCATGTCTACAAGTCATTAAGAGGAAAAACATCAAAGCGATGATTTAGACCACTTACCAAGAAAAAAATCAGCACACACATCGGGAGTCCACTCTCCACGCCACGGAATCATATACTCCGCAGCTGCTTGCGTCGTTTTCCCATACGAGCCGGCCAAAAGCTGAAGCTCGTAACGACCGTGTGACAAAGCCTTCACCACACGGTATGGCCCTCGCATGCAGGAATCCAGCTTCCCAGTGGACTGCGCCTGTTTTCTAACAAAAACCAGTGAATTTATTTCGAAGACACGCGGTGCCTTGCGTCCTTGGTTGACGTAAGTATCTTGAGCTTCGCGATTTAAACGAAGACGTTCAGATGCTCTCGGCCGACGCATCTCACGAAGAGCCTCTCTGTTTGGACTGGAACCTTTACGGTAATCGAGGCTGAAATCAAACCCACCAACGAGCTACTCTGGGCAACAAGTCTATCTTACGTTGAGTGAGTTTTAGTGCATTGCAATCGGTAACTACAGTGAAATGAACCCCCACAAGATAATGCCGGAAATACTGAAGAGCTTTAACGACTGCAAGCGTCTCCAGCTCATACGAGTGGTATCTACTCTCAGCCCCCTGAGTAAGCCTGCTGAAATAAGACACCACTCGCTTGCGATTATCCTCATGTACTTGCATCATGACTGCTCCATAACCAATAGAGCTCGCGTCTGTGTGGACCTCTATTGGTAACGAAGGATCGTAGATAGCTAGTACTGGCTCACTCGTTAGACATTCTACAATGTACTTTCGAGCAGCCTGTTGCTCTGAACCCCAGTTAAAGGGAACGCCCTTTTTAGTCAGCGCAGCAATACAAGCAGTTCTTTGGGCAAAGTCAGCTATGTAACGTCCAAAATAGCTGGCTAAGCCCATGAACTGGCGGACCTGTTTTATGTTTTGCGGTTGAGCTGAGTCAATCAAAGCCCTTACTTTATCATGACTCGGCCTAACCTGATTTTCACTAATGGTCCGCCCCAAATACTCGATTTCTGTAGCGTCCCTCTTCTTGACTAAAAGGATAGGGCTCGCATACTCGGAATCAGACTCTTCGATTATGCCTTTATCTAAAAGATCCCTAATAATTTCTCGAACACGGAGCGTTTCGGCAAGAGAAAGTCGGTAAGGACGGTAATTAACAGGTGTGTTGGAATTGAGTTTGATTGTCATACACCCCGAATTAACCGTTGAAGTCGCGGTACCAGTAATAAAAAAATTTGAAAACTCGTTAATAATATTCAAGAGCTTTTTTAATTGGTCATCAACAAGAGGCGTGTTAATTAGGATAGAAATCTCGGGTTGAATCGTCATTACTCTAGTTGTTGACCCACTATCAACCCTCGTAAGTGACTGACAATCTTTAGTACGAACGTACCTAACACCTTCTCTATTTAAAATGTCCGTACCTACTATGACTGGAATGTTCATGTATTGGGACGATACTACGAACAAATCTACATCAAGAGTCAGACCGTCAAACTCGATAGGTAACGTAACGTAAGACGTGCTTTCCACTTCCTGACTACCCAAGCCCTTCAAAATACGGAAATTCGGCTTTCGGAACAATTAAAATGTTTCAGCAAAGAGGACGATATTAAAGAGATGGTTGAACCACTATCGATCAAAACGTCTACGGGCACATCTTGAATAACCGCCACTACAACATCATTATTAGTAGAAGTTACTAAAACATTGCAAAAATTAACAGTCTCCTTGTTTGCCGCTTCGGTTCTTTGCTTGGCAAAACATGTTTCGACCTTATGACCCAGCTTCTTACAAAATGAACACGGTTCGGATTTATTAGGAGAAAAAACTGTCTTCGAATTCGCGGTACTCGAAGAAAGCCGAGGACTACTCGGTCCCTGATCAGGTCTAGAGCGCTTAGTACACGCAACTTGCTTGTGTCCTAACTGACCACACGAGAAACACTTAATATCGCTAGTACTACCCCTTTTCCGCGAGGAATCAGCGATTGATTTCCCTTTGTTACCACTATTTAAACGCGAAGTGCTAACCGGTTTTACGTAAATGGAGAAAAACTCAATCAAATCATTTGGCAATAATTTTGCGTTAGTCGCAGCCGCTCTAATATTAGGGTCCGTAATACCGCGTATAATTATTGCCGATATTAATTCGTCACTAAGTCCCCGCACTATTCTCAACCGAAGTAACGAACGACGCGCATAATCAGCGTACGTGGAGTACTTGTCAGAGTTGGTGTTAATCACGTCCGCCAAAATACTTGCTACATCGGGTGTCTTCGGACACAGTGGCCTAAACTCTTTCTTAAAGTTGCTCCACGTGCGGTCATTTGACACCCAATCGTTTAGCCACGAACGAGCATCTCCCTTTAAGCAATTGCCAATACGCGAAAGGCACTCATGATCGTTCCAGTGGTTTAGGGATCTTGCGCGGTCTACCTCCGCACACCAATCATCAATATTGTGCAAGTTTGGATCAAAACTAGAGATATAAAAATGCTGGCTGGGTCTACCGTAATTAATTGAACGAATGGCGTCTATAATACGGTCGGTAACCGTGGAATGTTCTAGCGCCTTGCTAGATGTAGGCTCTGAACCGCGAGGTAATGATCTAGACCTAGATCGGTTACGTTGGTTATGGCTACGGAAAGACGGCACAAACCAATCACGCGATCGTGGACTTACATGTGGTATTGCAACCTACGCGTACGGCTCGACGGCGGCGGCGGCGAAACATAACGCTCACTACGCAGACCCGCACGATCCGGTGATCGTAAAGCATTACGCCTAGGTGACTGTCTGACCTGATCGCGTTGTCGTGATAATGAGCTATCGCGGTTTCTAGTTTCCGGCACTAATAAAGCACGATCACCAGAATGCCCTGGCAAAGGCGACGCCCTAGGCCTATCCTCTAACGCTTTAAGACGCGTCATCATAGCCTGCATCTCGTACCGCAACTTAAAACTTTCATCAGGCGATCGTTCGCGGTTTCTATTATCACGTCTGTCGCGACTATGACGATTGGACCTACGACTATCGCGACGATCCACACTATATTCACGCTCTCGATTCGACATGACAAAATCAACAAAAATCTAAAGTAGAACAATAAATGAACCGCTATGACACAAATAATGACAAAATACGGCACGAAAACTAATCAAAAGCACTCACTAATCTTCACAAAACATTCCAACAAAAATCATACTACCTACCTGAAGGGTAGCTGGAAAGAAAAAACCGAAAAAACGACAAAGCTTCTAGAATAAAACTAACTGATAAGCACTATCCTTTAACAAAAATAACAGTGGGCAATTGGGAGAGAATCCCACTTCTGATCTAAGAAATAAGACCAGAAGTGATTTTTTTAAAACAATTTTTAATACTACCTAACAAAATAAATTCACCACAATCAACTTTACAACAAAAATGATTTTTACTTCTAAACAAGCTAACACACAAAAATAGTACAAAACTAATTAACCTAATTAAGACCTAGAAACAATCTACCTATGACAAAATAATTAACAAAAGTTAGGTACAATCGGACAGAGTAACGACCTATCTCAACAAAGGCGAGCGCAATAATAACGCGAGCCCGGGTGAGGCGCCGAGTTTTATACTAACTCTCCCCACCCTTGCCGCTCCTACTCTTACAATATAGATTCTTGATCCAAGTAAAAGAGAAGCGAGATATAGAAAAGAAAATCCTCTAAACATCTGTTAGGTAGTTAATATATGAGCAGTTTAACCATTCTGACTATTTATGTGATATAGAAGAGATGATACAAACAGAGTTTCCATTGTATGAAACAATGCCCAGTCGCTCATGAAAGTATACCTAGATGGTATTTCACTAAAGATGTGTATTATTGTAATTATAATGTTGTTTATTGGTGATGTTCTTCAGAAAGGTCAGATGCGTAGTACTCGCAACCGGCGTGCGTGTATGACCAGATGTATGAATGTAAACGAGGCAAAAGGAGTATGTAAGGAACGTAGCAGGTCGCGTTCGGTAGATTCTGTCTACCCCCGTGGGAAAAAGGCGTGAGTTTGTGTTATGTATATTGTAATGTTTGTAAGCCTTCTAAAATTGTAAAAAATATGCATTTGCATTGAAGTAGAACAATATTACATTCAACTGAAAAAGTTTTGCACCGCTCGTAAATATAGCGTTCTTGAATTTAAACACATTATCTTGGCTTGGGACCCTACGACACTAGCAAATCATTTGAAATAAAAAAACTAAATACAAAGGTATGCACTTGTACGAGTATTGTATACACATTATTCCATTAACTGCCTCGTTGGTCTAGTGGAGCATGAGGTTCTGGGTTCGATTCCCGGGTCTGGCAAAGTTTTGTTGAGTTTTTCCACCGGGAATTTCTCAGTAGCAGCCCAGAGTCTTGATTTGTGCTTGATTGATGGCCTATTAGCATGCTTACTATTGCTGTTATTTATTTGCTATTATGTGAGACTTAACATAACTGGCGAAATGTGGGTCTACTATAGGTGCACTTCTACCTATCCCTTCGGAGAATACAGGCATGATGTTATGTTATTCTAACACACACAGGACTATGATAAGTACTATCAAGTCAGACACAGACAGTTCACTTTCCTTATTGATATAGCGTGTTTACTAAAGTAATCTGCTAATTGCTATCAATGTTGATCGATCAAGTGTCGTGTGTTGTGTCAGTTCGAGCATTAGTTACATTGAAATTGTCAAAAGAGGGTAGTTTATTGAAAATAACTTTAAGCATTGGAAATGCTTTTTTAGTCGCTTCAATGGGTCACCTGAAAATGATTTTTCAATCGCTTCAGTAGGGTACCCGTTTTCAAGAAAACTGCGGGGGGCTAGCGTCCTCAATAATTAAGATAGAGAATTGAAAATAGTACTTATCAAAAGATGCGTTACTGAAAGGGCAACCATACTGCATTTTTTTTTGTATATTCTGACTGTTTTCAAAGTATCTTAAACTTCTCAAAAAAGAAAAGAGATATCGAAAAAAAGGAAAAAATATTCCTGAAGAATTTAAAGGGCTTCAAAATGATACCATTCTGGTTTCGGTAGGATTATAATTAACGGTAGATGTTAACCCCTTTCGGAAACACCCTTTCGGTAATTTTACATATTTATTTCGTTCAGAATCTGGCCGTTAGTTATATTATATGTTTTTTTAAGTTTCTTAATGAAATAAAGTAATTTTCAATGCACCAAAAGGTCATAGGACCATGAGTTCTGTGTTTTTTTTTTATTAAGTCCTATTGGACTGACAGATGGCCTAGCTGATGCTAAGTGGTTACCTCTGACTATTAAAATAGTAATATCTTGTAGGTACAAGGTTAGGTAGGTGTAATGTTGATGATTGATCTATGGATGGACTGTGTGGAAGATGGTGGGGCTAGAAAGGGGGAGACTACCGAGATGGCGACTAATGAGAAGTATGGAAGCAAACGACATGTTGCGCCGACCGCAAATAAATTGGCATAAGAGCAGGAGAATGATGCTGATGATCGCGTAGGTAATGTTTACCCACGAATTGTAAATCGAAATATTGCATTTCGCATGTCCGCGTCGTACTCCAAAAATATCATGACCTGATAATTTAATTAATTTCAATGACACCCTAATCATTGAAACGTGACCACAGCCATGTCAGTTAGCTGTACGGAACGTACAGACACACAAAGCATGAGAAATTCCTGAGGGGGTCGCTTGGTCTGTCATTGATTACACTAGTTTTTATTTCAAATCAGCAGTAGGAAGTACCTACTTCCTCGGACAAACTCTTTCACGATGAGATCTATTATTACTTACACAATAGGATGTTGACATTTTTTTTTTTTGCACCACATGTATATTATTAAAAAATATTGGACACGTAGCTTTTTTTTTACGTAATCAAAAGATTACGGCAATACATTGAGTAGGCAATACGTTAAAATGTGGCATGACGTCACTCCCCGGTAGATTGACGGACTAAATCGTTTCTTTTTTTTCCAGTCCTCATCCCTATTAATCTAACAGTTAAATACACAAAGCCACGTCATACTCCAGTATTATATTAAAAGGCCAAGTAGTATAAATAGTAATATACGCGGAAAAGGAATATCTTCCGCCTGACCGATTTGGGAATCCGATCCTAAAGCGCCATTCCACGAACCAACTTTCAACTCGGTGCCAAAAACAACTCCATACCAACTCAGTTGGTTTCATAAAATGAGTAGTTTAATTTAATTTTAGTATTTTCTGCAACAAACTATTTGGAGTCGTTTGTAATAATGAAATCTTGGAGCTGACTATTAAGTTGAATGTCTCGGAATACATAGTTTTCTAGAGAAATTTAGTGTGGGTGAAGTTCTAGGCTACCGTTTATGACTGACTTCAAGAATATATTTTTATGAGCATCTTGGGATGTGCGAGGAGTTTTTACAGCTACCAACTGTTTTAGATTTGCTTATACTGCTAATAGGCACTACTCATAATCATAACCATTCATTGCGATTGAAATAGAAGTATTTCAATCGCAATGAATGGTTATTATGAGTCAACTTGATCAACATTGTTGGAAAACAAATTGGATCGGGTAGTTAAGTGATTATCATCCTTCACAATGTTGCTGCTGCTCATATTCTTGAGACCCCTTCTCGTATTTTATTAATGGCACCTGCAGGAACTGAAGGAAACAATAGTTTTTGCTAAACCACCATCTTCAATAACTATAGCTATCACCTTTATCTAACATCTCTACTTGATGGCTATTTTTAAGTGTTTATTATTTAAGGGGTTTGGCGCTGATAGCCGAAATACAGGCTTTCGCCTAGTTCGGCTACAGATGTCTAATTCATTTGTAACGAGAAAATATAGTCTATAAGACATGTGTATCATTGTAAACAATTATTGAAATAAACTTATTATTATTTTTATCTCTACGATTGGAAAATAGATTGGTGATCGCGCTCTCCTCAGTAAAGAATTTAATATTATTGGTTAACACTCACTCAAGAGATATTTCAGTTTTAAATTGGTATCATTACCATCCTCCAGCCTTTATCCCAATGTATTTGAGGTTTGTTCATCTTCAGCAGCATGTGTTTTTCTTCCATAGTTACATGTCTAATAGTCTTCGTCATCTCAGTATTCAGTTACTCACGCCCTTTCTAGCCATATCATCTTTAACATCATCCATCGTCTCATTTGGCCTTCCGCTACTCTCATCCCAGGACTCATCCCACCCATCCACATTCATACTCAAAACTCTTCCCCGTCACGGATGACTTGTTTTTAATTAGAACACATTCAATAACTTTTTCAGTGCATGAAAAGTTCTTTGATGAACAATAAATGAATTGCGCAAGTACTGTCGGTCAATGAACCGAGGTGTGGGCAGGATGTTGCTAAATAGCTCACAATGCCTCCCGCGGGTAATGCGTTCGGTTCCGGGTTGGTGATGAAAGTTATAAATGGACCTATGTACTTAAGTACCGTCTTGCTTGAGTTTCAGTAGATTTTTTTCTCAAAGACTTTATACGAAGTTTTTGATATATCTTCTTTTTTTTCCTTATCCCTACTGTTTAAAGAGTGTTGGGAAAGTCTTTGGTCCCTATGACTTAGTTTTGGAAGAAATAAAAACACAGCTAATCATCTTAAACATTAAGGGGTTTATTGAAAACGTTGCCGTTGCTTGCAACGCTTATAAATAAACCCCTACAATGTCAGTTACTTAATAACAAAACTTTTTCTTGATAACTAAACAAATGTCAGTTACTTAATAACAAAACAAAGCTTCAAAACTTTTCCTTGTTTTCTACTTTATGCTAACAATATTTTTTCCTATGGTCTGGAATTATGATCTTATACTCTAGCTATCAAATTCCTGACCAGTTCTTTTCCATGTGTTATCGAGATTCTTTGGTTTAAAACAAAAAGACTTTATAAAAAAACCTTTGCGGTTTTCATCCAAGCGAATACTCTGACCACATTCTTTAACGAATCCTGATTTTATTGGAAGTGGTTCCTTTCCATTTTAACAATATTTTGATTCAAATTCTGTAATGTTGTTCTCCTCCTGTAACTGATTAAGTTTCAGCCACACAAGGCACAAAATAAACCAAAATTGCTCCCAGATCATAAACTTCAAAAGCTCTACAACTCCTTGAAAGCTTTCTCACAACAAAATAAATTGCACGATCATTATTCCCTCATTCCCTCCAATCACGAGCGCGGTAGCTTTAACGCAGGACCTAGCATAATAATAAATATGTAAATTGTACGCTGGCTGCGCGCACGCAACCCAGTGTCATGGCGCCGGCTTGCAAGGCGCACGCACGCGCTGCGCCGTAAACCGTTCGAAATTCAAAAAGTTTTTTCTTCGTGCAATATTTTTTTTCTGCGGTTTTTTTTTTTGTTTTTGTTATTGTTTTTTGTGTGTGTATGTGAGTAGTGTTGTGTTTATTTTCTAATAGGATTATCGTGTTACTGTCTTGTTATCTTCTGATGGGTTTCGAGTGTCATGTCATACTCGTGTTTCTAGACTAAGTGCATTCGACGGTTTCGCTTGATTTGGTTTTGAGTTCGTAATTAATGCCCTTATACAATGAACCTTCACCTAATAAAAGAGGATTGGCTTGTCACGGTTGAGTTGTTTTGCATTTGGCTTGGCGATTTTAAAGCTGTTTGCAAATAAATGAATGTGTATAAATAAATAAAGATGATTAGATTTGCATGATTCTATAACTAGGGCGAGAAAACAAAACATTACATTACATTGTCGTTAGTCACGGTAATATTGCTTACTTAATAAGAATTTTGAGCTGACAAACACAATTTGAATTTCAAACTATTAAAATGTAGGCAGAACTTCACCTATATAATCAACTCAGTATACCTACTACAGTGGACTGCAAAACCAATATACTCGTAGGTACCTAACTACTAAACCATTTTCGTAGATACTGCTACCAAAAAATCCATACTTTTCCTTAAGTCTCCTGGTTCTGCTTTGAGTCCATCAGTGCTTGTATCTGTCTTTAAAATCGTTTTTGACCAAGAAGTACCACTCGCTATTCCTTTTCTCGTTACCCACCTGCATCAAGTTCTCCTTGGAAAAGATGAGGCAAATCTTCCAAAGCAATACCAACAAATGTAAACACATCCACATATATCGTGCATCAAAGTCCAAGATGTAAAATGAACAATATGTCTACAAGGGTTATGAAAATACGAAAATAATAGACCTAAGGAGAATCCTGTCCTAAAAAATAAACCATTCCCTCATAGAAACCTACATTACTCTCACCCAATACAAATTGATCTTCACCATAATCTTTATCGTTTAATTTGTCACAAAGCGTTCAACATTTCTCTAATATTTCCATATCATGTCGATATTCAGGCTATTCTGTAACGGGACTGGTTTCCTTGGCCGGTTATGAGGTGACGTCATCTGCTACCCGCACATATATACTGCTATATATATATATAGTCGTAGGTATATCCAACCTTATGCAAGGAGAGCATGTTATATTTCTTGGTCCCGCGTTTGCTATAGTAGTGGAGTTGTTAGCTTTAAGGTTATTTCGTAAAGGTTCTGTATGGTCTGAAGCTGTTTAATGAGCTAGGTATGGCGTTAGTTCTGTAAACTTATTGAAAGAGTCAGGACTACTGAGGAAATAACATTATTTCCTCAGTAGTCCTATACGAAAGAAAACGAATCTTGACTTCTACATAGAAGTCAAGATTCGTTTTCTTTCGTATAGGTAAGCTTTTTTCTCAAAGTAGTTTCCCTCCTACTGGAGCAAATGAATCTCTGTCAACTTATTAAGCACTGCTTTCAAAGTCAGGACTTCAGTGTTTAGAAAATCATTAATAGCTGGAAATACTTCAATTGTCTACATTCCTAATTCATCCAAAGCTAGGATATTAAATATTGCATGTATAATGTGTATATCTTTAAGTACCACCTTTGATCCCTCCTAGTTCTATCATAAAATTAAATAGAAACAAGCACAACACATTGACTATCTATTACTACACCCATTTCTGGATAGACAGGCCAATCCTAGATAATGCATGTTCAATATTATTAATATTATCAGGTATGAAACGTGCTTATAATAAAGAGAGCATATTCTCCTTATTATTTTAATGAATTTAATAGATCTAGCACACGCAATCTTGAAATTGCTCAACATTTTTTTGCAAGTAATGGCAATAATGAGTTCGCAATTTTGCGTGCAGTCGCACGCAAAATAAGGACGTAAGACGTACGACGTCGTAAGGACCAGAAATAACGTAAACCAATATTCACTTAAACATGTTTGGTGAAATGTGGGTGTGCTATAGGTATACCTCTGCCCAACGGTATATAATATTCACTAAGCCCGAATCGCATGGATTAGAATTCCATGTTATAGAGCCAAGTAATTTTTCGATCCAATCAATTCTATATGTTTTTGAGGAGCAATTAACTCAAGAAGATTAATTATCACGCTACTCTAATAATGAGACTTCAGCGTTTTATTTATTCCGGAAAATATCTGCTGGGTCTAATATATAGATCCAAAGTCCGTAGCAATTTAGCTTTATCCTTTCCAATTTCCCAGAGAAGACACTGGAACAGAGGGACATGTTTGTGTATTCTCCCCATTCTCTCTTCGAGCCATAACGAACATTACGGACGTTACCCAGAAAGCCGCTAAACTTAAGCGGGACTGGGCCGGACATGTCTGCCGCATGTCAGATGGTAAACGGACTAAAAGAACCACCGATTGGGTCCCCACTAACGCACGATGACATCGCGGCAGACCAAGGTGAACCAGGCGGGACGAGCTTGACTCCTACCGAAAGGACCGGCACTAGTAAAAGACAGAATTGTGAGGAAAAGGGAGAGGTCGGCCTTTGCCCTGCAGGTGGACAACACAGACTAGTTGATTTCCGAGTTTGGTTTATCCAAATCAGATCCATAAAATCACAACCACAAAACTTCTCTATCATCAAAATTGTACACATTTATGAAAATAGAAACAGTCATAGTAATTAATGGCTAACTAACAGCCGCAGTCGAGCCCAGCGGTGTAAAATACTCAGGTGCTGCTAATTATCACGATTTGACACTATTGTGTAGCCAGCAGCCTGCATTGTATTGTCCTATCTATGATTGTAATTTGGGCCCTGCTGCTAATGATTTTGATTTACATGATAATTAATACTGTAGAGAATCTGTGATGGTTTTTGGCAGAACTCTAACTTGGAAATAATCCACATATATAATACTAGACTATAGACGGATTTGGATTAATATATATGTATAATACTATATGTGAAAGTTTATTTATTTATTAAAACTTCTCGCACTCAAAGAGGTACAATGGCGGACTTAATGCCTTAGGCATTCTCTACCAGTCAACCAAGGGTGGTGAAGAGATTAGATGGCAGGTGCTCTATTTGAGAGGAACAAAGAGAAAACTATTATTAAAAATATATGATAATGCATACGAACTAAAATAGTACTAATTACACATAAATACATATTTACAATAATATAATATATCTATATTATATATATATATATATATATATATATATATATATACATATTATATACGAATTCAAGAGAGGGAGGTGCTGAGATGACTACTCTATTTATTTTGAAAATAAATCTGCAATTTCCGCTTAAATGCATACCGACTGGTGGCCGTTCTGATATCAAGAGGAAGCGCATTCCAAAGAAGAATGGACTGAATATGAAAGGAAGAATGAACAAAGTCAGAAGTATGAGAAGGACAGAGTAGGAGAAGATTATTAGAAGAACGCAGATTCTTAGAGTGTGAAGAACATAGATATTGGAAGTGAGACAAAAGATAAGAAGGAGGAGAGGGAGAGTTGAGAAGGGAGAAAAGCGTGGTCAAAGCACGCAAACAGTTACAAAGGTACAGTTTATATGTTTGTTACTCAATCATTCAAAAACGGCTGAACGGATTTGGATTAAATTTGGACCACAGATAGTTTATAACCTGGATTAACATATAGAATACGGGTAGTACGTTCCCATGGGATAATTTCAGACCTCCACGCGGGCGAATCTGCGGGCGAAAGCTAGTAAAAAATAAGAATTGTAGTTTCCTTTACTTACCCCAGTTACTGTTCTGCCAAAAACCATCACAGATTTTGTTTTTGTCTCATTTTCTCATTATAATAGTAGTGGAATATCTTGTAGTGTATATGTGTGATATCTTGTAAGTGAATGAACTATATGCCGTACTAAGGAAATAATAACTTAGTCAATGATACGGGTAGTTTTATTCTTAGCACTTGCTCTAGCTCTTCCCTCAAGGGTCCACGGCATAGAAGAGCTGACTTAAGTATACAAGGGACCTACCCGTTGTATATTTAAGTCAGCTCTTTCATATACTTCCTAGTAAAGGAATGGGTTGTGAGATGACGTCTCTTTAGGGTGATGGTTAAATCCACTAAAAGCTTCCTAGAAAATGGAAAAACACGAAGATACGTAATTCAAGATATAGTTGCTTTTTTCCAGAATACTCAAAGCTAATCCTCGAACACACAAACAGAAAAATGCGATCATATGTTTTGTATTAGCATAGTACACTGACCTATGAAAACTTACGATGTTGGCAAAAAATGACGAAACAACAAAACAAAATGCCTGAGTCATGAGTTAGTTACTTCCGTTACTACATAAAAGAACACATACCTACATACATTTTAAAACATTATACTGGTTCAGTTTAGAACAATGGTAAAAACGGAGCGATTCCTTGTGTAATTTGTGTACAGTTGTACTCGTATTATGATTATTTTAACCATCTATGTGTAAGTACCGCAGCGTTTTATACAAATATTATCAGCTGTTCGGACAATTTGTATGGACAGTCAAGTTTTTGGGGTGAAAAATTATTTAAGCGTATGTTGCGCTTCTTCTGGACAGTGAACGAAACTGAACCGTCACGCTCGGGTAGGTGACGCTGAATCGGGTATACTCGGCGCTGAATCGCGTAAACTCGGTTTCAGTCGTAAGTTTTCACTTTTATCAAGGTCATTTAGGTCAAGGTCAAGGTCGTTTTATTTGGTCATAAGCACACACCCCTTTTTTTCTCTCTCTGTGGCGAATGGAACCTAGGGCTGTACAGTCAGCAGACACTTTTTCGGACATTAGCCTAAAATGTCAGATTTTTTATTTCATCGAAACAAAGAAGAAGCCATAACGATCCTGAAAAAGTAATAAAAACGATAAAAATTGCCCACAAATTAATTTAATGGCCTTATTATTTTATGACAAGGATGTTTGACATTTAATTTAATCAGTGTTGCCAGCCCGCATACGAAATACGCTACTTTAACGCCATCTATATTCAGGGCGCGTACAATCCAATAATGCGATTTTCACTAGTTTCGAGAGAAATTCACTTTCTGCGCCATTTATTCGGAATTCGTCCTGTTTAACAGACTCTGACCGAAAAAGTGTTATTTCGAGTCGAAAATGGAGGTCGTTATTTTTTAGGGATCATTGAAGTGTAGATCAAAGATTTAGGGATTTCAGTAAAATGTATACATATTTGTGCTTAGTCTAAGTGATAAAGTTGTCCTTTCAATAGATTAATATAATTTAAATGGTTACATACTGTATTTTAAAGATAACATCGCTTACTTGATACACAATGCTGTTAAAAATAATTAATCATTTATCATTGGATGGACTGCCTCGTCGGGCTAGAGGTCGCAAGCGCCACTGCTGTGCTTGAGGTCCTGGGTTCGATTCTTGGGTCGGGCAAAGTGTGAGTATTGGGTTTTTCCATCTGGATTTTCTCAGTGGCAGCCCGGAGTCTGGATTTGTGCCTGGTTGATAGCAATAGGCTCGCCCCTTATTACAGGGGAACTGGCAAAATATGGGTGTACCATAGGTTCATCTCTGCCTAACCCTTCGGGGAAACAAGGCGTGATGTTAGGATTCATTTGAAGTATCCTCAATTTTACTTATATTATTAACTTTACGCAACGTTTTTACATAGATACTAACAGAATATCTTTACCAGATCACGAACGAAGTATAATAATGAATATTAATATTTAATATTCCACATTTAAAAATTGTTGCCAGAGCAAAAATAATCCTAAAATTGCCACCCTTCATGCCCTTAATTGTACGGTATCTTTTTTTTTACTGGCAGGAGACCGTCGACCTCAATAAAAAAGTCGTAAGAGGCTCGGCTGTATCTTTTAAATGCAGATTTTGTGAGGATAACTTGCATCTTGTATGAAAAGAATCACATTTTGGTGTGCTAGAGCTGTTTCAGTATTCAGAATATAAGTTTTGTACGTTTTGGGAGCGATATGGCATTTTTTAGTGTTCTTTAGTTGAATGGAATGTCATAAACCCGTATGTTCACAGCTTATTATGGATCCTTAGAGAAAAATATGAATCTCAAAATGATAATACTTCCAGTTATTTGTCCGGTTACCTTAAAACGCAATTTTTCAAAATTAATCGTCTTGCTGTACGTATTATAAACATAATATTTTAAACATGACAGAGACAGATATTATTAGCACTAAACACATTTAGTGATTTGTGGCGCAAGTGAGCATAACTGTAACGAGTTCAAGTTTAATTTGTCGTCCAGCAAGCACTTAGTCGATATCTATCTAGTTCTTTTCATCCCACACAAGTTGGGGTTAACTGGGAAGAATGTAGTCTTTACAGCCGATGGGCTAACGACCTGGAACTACTTGTGTTCAATTGTGGTCTTTTAAACTACCATTTGTCTGATATACGGCTTGAACTGTGTTTAAACTTAAGTCGGTTGTAGGAGCAATTTCTGCGAGATGGGTGGGCTGTTTGTTGTCTTTGGCAAACTTGATAATAATGTTATGAAGGTAGTATTTATCCAAAGATCTTTACTGTATTTTTGTAAGAGCAATCTTCAAATCGATATCCAAAATTTACTTTAGAAAGCAATGAGTTCTTCATCTATTTAATTTCCATCATAAACAAAACAGCTTGTGTTGTTTTGCACACCCTGGGATGCTTTCCATCTGCAATTACATAATTATCTACAGAGTGTGTTTCTTGACACTTAAACAGAACTGGCGCAATATGGGTGTCCTGATCACCTCTGCTTAACCCTGCGGGGAATACAAGTGTCAAGTATTGCCAAAAACAACATGTTTCTAAGTCTTCTCTATCCAAGTTCTCATACATTTCCAAAGCTCAAAGTGGCTAAATCCGGGTGTTTGCCAAAGTTTCCCCAAGAATTTAATAAGTCCGGGTAAGTTCCGCAAATTATAGACCAAGTTAGAACGGAAGGCGATCAGCCCGATATTGTTTAGTCAAGTGCATGATCTGAAAATAGAAGGCCTACCTGGAAACGTGTCTAGAGACCATTCAGCGACATTCTAGCTAATTCCAGGACATTGTGTTGTTTGATTGTGTTGGTGGATATTCTTGGATGTAGTCTGAGAATGGTTTTCAAATTGTGATAGCCAAGCCATAAATATAATTTAAGCAACGAACGAAAGTAGAAGTTGTATGTCTATCATATCATAGTTACGTAATAAACGTGAGGATGATACGTCTGTCTTGCAACTTCTACTTTCGTTCGTTGCTTAAACATATCCCCCCTTATTTATAAACGCTGCTTAAAGTTAAGTAATGATTAGCGCCTGTTTAACCATACATTTTTGACGTTTAAACGCTTCTTAACTTTAAACAATGTTTATGAATAAGAGGGATCATAGTTACGTAATATACGTGAGGATGACAGTATTGTCAACCATATAGTATCATCTCGTAGTATCCTCCACAAGATGGACCGATGACCTTGTGAAGGCGGCAGGAATCCGCTGGATGCGGGAGGCACAGAATCGGTCGAAGTGGCGGTGCTTGGGGGAGGCCTATGTCCAGCAGTGGACGTCTTTCGGCTGAAATGATGATCCTTGTTCGTGTGAATATCAGCGTAAAAGAAACCATAATATTTAATTCTAATAATAATTAATCTGTCATAGATTGATTCATAGAGATTATTCATAAACGTTGATTAAAGCTAAGAGACATTTAAACGTCAAAACGTATGGTAAAATAGGCGCTAATCATTACTTAACTTTAAGCAGCGTTTATGAATAAGGGGTTCAATGTTTTGTCCATATCTTGTTCTTGATGATTATATTTTGAACACTGCACATTTTTTATTATTATCCGTCCCAATGTACTAATGTAAATTCTAAGGAAAGAACATAAAAGCAGGCAACAGAGTATAATGATGATACGACCCTACCATAGATAAGCATAAGAGATACCTACTCAGAAACACGATAGGCAACGTATTATTCTTATCTTCCCTTAGCATATGTTCTATCTCTTCTGTAATTTATCTCTGATTGGAGATCGGAGTGATAACCTCAGGGTTGGAAGGACCTAAGTCCAACGCTCATAAGTTTAAAAATGTATTCAGGGTTTTCAGTAATTATAGCGAAACCGTATCTAAGGACCAAATTCATTGATGAAAGGTTCTTGGTAAAATTACATTTAAGATGACACCTAACGAATTCGAAGGCTCAATATTTTAAAATTGATAATAATAGTTATAACTTTAATATTGTATTCGAATCATAATTATTATTATAGTAATTATTGATTTGAGCAACAATTAAGCTCGGCTATATGGCGTATAGCCTGAAACATTTCTTCATTTGCCTCAATAAGCAAAAAATACATATCGACTTTCGACTCCTCGTCAAGTCTAGGAACACAAACCATAATAAACTTACTGGCTTAAAACGTCAACACGTAACGAAGTTAACTGTCATTTCGCACAAGTATTGGGAAACTGCCAAACGTTCATCACGATTTGATTCGATAAATGACTGAGGCAACCAATCGATTTCTGATTCAACAGCAGTTTTATCAATGGTTTTAAATGCTTCAATTGGTTCTCGTTCTATCGATTCATGTGATCGATTTTACTATTCTGTTTTGTCGTTTTGTTTATCAATTCCACATACTATAAAATATTTGTAGTGCTTGCATTTTCAATTTTTTTTACTAGGTTGATGAGTTAAAGCACTGTTGATCACGTAGTTAAATATGCAGTTATGAATAAAAATGTCAGATCCAAATTTATTTAACGTCGCGTCGGCGCAACATGTCTTATTCTTCCATACTTCTCTGTTAGTCGTTATCTCGGTAGTTTCCGTTCCATCATTGGAAAAAAAACATAGTACCTATTTGGAAAATACCCGAATCAAAACCCGGCTTGCCCGTTAACAAATCATTTAGCTTGCACTGGACGCCAGTTCTCCTCACAGCCGCGTTCACGCGTAACGGCCTAAAACAACACACCTTAACGTTGGTTTAATCCTTTATTATCGCTTAAATCACGCCCAACGTAATTATTGCCTTGCAATGCTTTCACTAGATACTTCAAAGGATCTTAAGTTTACTTTCCAACTTGTATTATGTACGTATGTACTTACATATATGTTGGCATTCCTTGAGTCTAAATCAGTACCGTCTCGAGCAGTAACGAACTATGCAAAAAGGACAGGAGTGTCTTAGCTCACGGCTTAGCAGCCCGACTGTGCATGTGTGTGATTGTTACCTTATGGAGTGGGCTT
Organism: Xanthia icteritia; assembly: GCA_949128155.2. NCBI lineage: Eukaryota > Metazoa > Arthropoda > Insecta > Lepidoptera > Noctuidae > Xanthia > Xanthia icteritia. The sequence continues at coordinate 18,652,462 of OX421952.2, read as the reverse complement.
TTAAACACTGCTAATAATGCAGTAGATTTTATTTTCGAGACTTTGAAATCACATAATATATTAATTTGGCCTATAATTTACTGTCATTGTCAGTTTCTAAAATCCAATTAATTACAGTTATTGCTTTTAAAATTATCTATACTTTTTTAGAACCGGTCTAAAACCTCAATAAATTGTTTTCTATCACCACTTCTATTAAGCTCTTCACTAACATAATCATCAACAGCTGACATTTTCCAATTTAAGTGCTCATCACCATATCTTCAACGAATCTCAAAATCCTCAAGGATTACCACATTCCTCTCTAATCTAAGGATCAGTAGCCATAGCTGACTGAAGGCTAAGAATAGCCCAAGTGGATCCGGCGACGTCTCACTGAAGCATAACGAATTATGATATTTACAAACTGCCCTGAAAGTCCTGGTCCTTAAGCACAGGATGGAGACGAGACAGTATTAATTATTACTGTACATGCTTCTTCATTTGATTGATGATGGTCTTATGAAGTGTTATTGCCAATTTTCGGAGTGCATTGCACTGCATGTTGATGCATGCCGAAAGACCAAAAGTTTTGGCATCTGATATTAAAATGTTGTATTTGCAAAAGTAACATAAGTCCTTGACCTGGGTTCATTAATATGTATTAGATGAGTAATCCGAACCAATGCAATATTTCGTCTGGGGTCAAAAATATTTGTAGATGACATTGAATTTAAACCTGATTTTTCTAGATTTATATTAATTTAAGTACCAGAAAAAGAACCTATTAGAAAATAACAAACTAAACCCACCAAAGAAACAGTGAGTGACCACAATGAACCACAAATGACCACATGAACATATATTTATTGATAGTGAGGTATTTTCTGTGAGTGTTGGTGTTATAAATAATGAAGATGCATCTGCAAACGGATCTGTCGTGTGAGATCCCGTACAAGGGATGTGAAGAGAAGGTGCAGATCTCCCAGGAGGCGGAGATGCTGTACTATGAGCTCATCAGGGCTCTGGAAGAAGAGGAAACGGTGAGGACAATGTAGATTAATTGAATAAACCTTTACTTTTGTCCACTGAATTTTGAAAAGTTATCCAAAATAATTTGATATCAAATAGAAACGGCAGCAATATGATAGTAGTTTAAATTAACAGAAACCCAATCAGGCTTCAGAAATCGGGTGTTTCACAGAGCTTAAAAGTCGTTGCAATTAATTTAGGTACAAATGGTGCCAATTGTGGTTATATTGGGATTCTGATCCTAATAAGTAACACGACCACAATTTCCTTAGCCCACACAAAAAATCTATTCGTAAATCTCAAGCCAAGGTTAAATTAAGAATTAACAGATGTTTTTCAATCAGTTTTACTAATTTATCCCAATCCGTCTACATCATAAATCAGTATAACATCGTATGTGGTGATAAATTCAAAAGTCACCACATTATTTATACGAGACCGTAAGTATTAAGTGTAGTCCTTTTTCTTTTTGGTCCAAAAGAGGATTAATATCTCGCAGACAATCTCCGAAAGATTTATGTGAAACCTGTTGATAATTGGGTTGTTCGACATAGTCTGATAAGAATTTTGTCTCAGATTCGATGGCGACCACAAAAATGTTGTGGTCATGGTTTTTTTTGCAGCTATGTGGACCGTTGTGTTTCTTGTAAACGTTACTGTTATAGCTTTTATGGATTTTTGTATCTAAATGTGGTTATTATTTTACCGGTGCATTGTTTTGGTCGAGATAATATCTCGTTTGTCGGTTCTCGTTTTATTATTTAAAGTAAAACCAATGAAGGCTTAGGTTATATTTTGTGTTATTCTATTATTGTTTTTATAATAAGTATATCATACTTCTATCCTTATCAAGAAACTGCAATACCTAGTTTTCATGCATAATATTAAATCCTTAACAACGCCGCAGTCACTGACCAGTGACCACATTCTATAATATTTTATACTATAAACACAATTAATAGTAACACTGATGATACATATTTAGAAACTCCCATGAGTTCAACCATTATGATTCATATCAGTTCTATGTGCCCATATTACCGCTGTAATCTTGTTATTGACAACCACAACATGTGCCATGCTCCTAATTAGTCATGTATTCATCAATTCGCTTTATTCTATTCTAATTATTTGATAGAAGGAATTAATTTTATATGCATACGAGAGCGCCTGCACTGTTGTGTGATACTTTAGTTTATTTGTTTACTGCGATAGTTTTGTGATTTTTCTAAAGAATGTCTGGAACAAGATAATTATGTAGGTATGTGTGTACCTACTACAAAATTCAAGTGAATTTTTGGTCCATAGAGAATCGTTTTCATTAATTTCTTGTCATTTAGATCTTTAATTTTTTCAAGCTTTTATTAATTTCGTAGACTGAATTTTCTGATCGACTTATAGCAATGGTTCTTAATCATTTTTTTAAGCATCTGTCCTTAATTTCTATCGGCTTAGGTTTTTCTAGTCCTTAAGCTTTTTAATTTGGATATGATTAATTTAGAAATTTTCTGACAAAGGATCCATAGATATATGTGTTTTTTGTCTTTTGTGGTTAGCGCCAGTTACCAGGACTTACTAAAAATGCTTACTTCACCACTAAATTTACTGTCGATCAACACACCCATACCGGCTACTGTAGGCTGGTATAAGTACCACCACAAATGTGTAGTGGCAGTGGCTATGTGGTCTCCCATGTGTGGTAGCAATATGGTCACCCATGTATGGTGGCAGTGTGGTCACCCATGTGAGTCGGGCGTTACCTCGCGAATTTGTTCCGCAAATGTATCGAGGTCATTCACTCCAAAATTATGCATACATAACAAGATCTGTCTGGGGATTTAGTCACTGTAGAGAATCGACAGTAGTCCTACTTCTAACAATACGCTATGAGGCATGTACAGTCATGAGCATGAATATATTACACTTACGCAAGATTCATAAGCGATATTCTCTTAAAGTCTTGATAGATATTGTATGTTACGAAAATAGTATCTATTATATTATACAATGGGTTCCCAACCGGTCGCAGTGGGGCGGGTGATTACTATTATGAAATCGGTATTTTCCTAAAGTTGAAATTCCCATTTCACGAATAAAATATTTAGATTTTTGCGTAACCGTAAGGTATATAAGCTCGTGATTGTATTCTTAACTCTCGTATTATATGAAAATCAATTCCTTGACTTCACTTAAAGTCACTCAAATGGAGAAGGAATTTTGTAGGGGACGTGGTTAAAGCTTACTCATGTGCATATTTTGGATATGCTTGACTAGTTTCGAACACGACTGGAACCCTTATTTGTAAGCTAATGTGAGGAATCAAGATCCAAGGTGAAGCTTAGATATAAAATAATGTTGCTTAAAACTCTAGTCAAATATCACCCAGAACAGATTTAAGATGTTAAGCTATCATTTACTTTATATTACGTAATTGTGTGTTGATATTTTAAATAAAGTCCTATTAAAGTATAAGACTATATACGAACAACAATCCAGACGCATAATTTATTTTGAATGCAACTCTTAGACTGTTCTACAGCTGCATACAATCTGACGCAATCTAAAGTCGTGACAGACGTGTCTGTTATCTATCTGACATAGGGTCTAATAAATCTATCAATCTGACTGCACGCTAGTAGTATCCAAAATTTCAAACATATTTTCCTTGTAAAATATTCTGTAGGTAAACTTGATTTTCTTCGTCTAAACATCATCATTCTTCGGCCCTTATCCAATTTATGTGAGCTCGGCGCAACATCTCTGTTTCTTCCGTACTTCTGTATTAGTGTTCATCTCGGTAGTCACCCTCGTTCCATCCATCGTTTCTTCTTTTCTTTTCTTCGGCTAAACACTGTCTCTCCTTATCTTTTTATTTACTAACCGATACTTCTGTATCTACTTGTTCAGTGTTAACAGTTTATTTATTTAGTTTTATATTAACTTTATGTTTGCCGAGCTTAGTTCGGAGTTCGAGTCCTTGTCTAAATATTATCGATACAGTATTTAAGTGTCTACAGATACACTGTTTGGTTTTGATGTCTTCTGTACATGTTAGTTATGTTAATAAGTATGTAAGTTGGTTGAGTGGGTGTACTTAAATATACAGTTAATGTAAGTACATATTAGTTTATCAGAAAAAAAGGAGTGGCAACTTCAAGCTGTGGACATAATTTTATTACGTTTATAAGAAAAATGCATGTATGGATAATGTTTGCTAAAGGTAAAGTTATGAAAAAAAGGGACGTAGCCTAGTGGTCGCAAGCGGCACTGCTGAACATGAGGTTCTGGATTCGATTCCACGGTCGGGCAAAGTGTTATTTGGTTTATCCATTAAGAATTTATCAGCAGTGCCGACAGGAGTTTGGATTTGTGCACGGTTGATGGCAAAATGTGGGTTATAGTACTCCCACATTTAGTCAGTGATGTTGTTTACACTTCTGCCTAACCCTTCAGGGATTACAGGCGTGATATTATGTTTAAAAAACACCTTTAATACAAGGGTAATAAATTAATTGGCGAAACTTCACAAACTGATGACTTGCAGCTTGAATGGGTTGTCAGCGACCGCTTTCCCCATAATCAGCTGTAGTTAGATACTTGAAATTATGAGTTTAGAAGATATTTTTTGTTCCTTATATGAGATATTTTTTGTTATAATTTTATATGGGTGTATTCCTGAATTACAAAATTATTTGAATTTTGAATACATACTTTTTTTTTTATTGTCTTCTGTACATATTTTTATTTTTATTTGCATTCCATAATGTAGGTATAGAGGTGTTACAATGGCTGAAAGCTAAGGTAAAGGACCAGGACCCTGTAAGGCGCAGCAAAAAGTATAAAATTAATTCGTTAAATTAAAATGAAAATGAAATAACAATCAACAATTTTTAAATATGTTCTTAACATTAATTGAGATCAGATATAGGTTGTGATACATAATAATTATTTGATAAGGTTAATTAAACATATTATATCATATTATAATATTTATCTATGTGGATGAATGTATCTATACGACTAACTGTGTATGATGTCTGTTTGTGTTAAATCAGTTTTTTTGTCATGTATGTATTCGTTTATTGTGTAGTATGCTTTTTTGGTTGTTTTATTACTATTAGGTAGATATAGATACCCGTCTGCTAAGTTTCACCAGATATAATTAAATTTGACCTTGTATAAACCATTATTTTACACCCTTTTATAGAAAATTACTGAAACAATTATTTTAGTCTCTCATTTCACTCTTTGTCAATCTAGACGTATGTCGGCGATAATGAGGGCTTTGTTTTAATCCAATAAGCTGATTTACTGATAATAATGAATCCTATGAAAACGAATGAAAGTTTTCTCTTTGTAAAGATTGATAGACATGATAAAAAAGATAGTTAAAAGGTTTTTTTACAATAATAGGTAGCTTAGGTAGGTGCATCTTTGCAGCATAATTTCTGAAAACTATTAATTAAATTTAAAAAAAAATAGCATTTATTAGCAAACACGCGTCGTTTTGGTCGAACACACAACTTCCTTTTTTGAAGTCAGTTAAAAGAAAAACCACCGTGTAAATAGGTATTTTTGACAGTTTCGACATACAAATAAAATCATCTCTCACAAATAGTATTGGTTTTCACTTGCAATCGTGAGAATGACATAAAAATAAATAATATCTTAAAGGAATTCTTGTAACAGTCGAATTGGACAGTCAAGCCTCATAACGTACCCAACGAATCGTGGACAGATATTGATGATTATTTTTTATTTTGCAATAAAGATATTGAGCTGAAACTTAAGTTAATTAAGTTTATCTTAAAGCAAGGCTGAAGTAAGATGTTATCGATGTAACTGCTGATCATGCAACTGACATAATATCTTAATTGTCTCTCTCTCTTGCAAAACTCGTCAAGAGATTTGGTAAGGCCTGTTTTGTTTATGGTACCTACGTAACAGGATATATAATTAAATAAAGAGTTTTTTTTTTAATTTAATCAAACTCAAACTCAAACTCAAAGCATTTATTTCAATTAAACCATTTACAGGCACTTTTGAATTGTCAAGAAGTCGGTCAGTCAGAAATATGAAGCTAGTTGCCCATTCCAAAGCGTAGTAGGTACCTATGGAGAAGAACGGGCAAGAAACTCCACGGACACTCTTTTAAATAAAAAAATTGTTACAAAATATTGGTTACACCATTAATGTTGAAATTATACATTTGTGAGGACAATGTAGAAAGACGTGCACGTAAAAAGCATCCGTAATAAAAATATAAAAACAAAGAACAATTCAAAAATTAAAATATTAAAATAAGCCATGGCAGCTAAGAGATGACCAGTCTCTACTGACGGCGCCCGTTCACGAACATGACGCATGGATTAGCACCATTCAGCTCAACCATTTTGAAGGGAGCTATATATATATACTAATAAAAATATATCCTGGACTTTCTTGATCCATGTTGGCGCAAGATCGAGTTTAAGTGAAAAATGGAAGGCCTGTGCCCTGCAGTGAGACAATACAGGCAAAATTTTATTTTTATTATAATAATAATTGTCAATTTATAAGAAATTAATCATCTCAAATGAAACTTTAGTGTCTGAAGTCACAAAAAATTAATTAAAAAAAAACAAAATGTTCTTAATAAAAAGCCTATTTAAAGTCAACAAGCAAAACTTTTTTATCAAGGAAGTATCGATACTACCAAAGCTACGAAAAAAGCACACCCCTCCTCAAATAAATACAGAGTACAGACAGCCAAAAAATTCTTTAATTAAAAAACATGCTCCGAAAAATTGTGCATTTATTTCAATATTTTCGTTCCATTTCAATATTGATTCAAATTTTAAATTGAAAATCTCTCCTATAAAAACCCGTAAACGCGACCGGATTTAAATAACGAATTTGGAACAGTTCACAATCTCACACTGTGATTGGTTAAATCGCAGCGTGATACAAAAAGCTTGGCGCACGCGATGTTTTCTCTGGTGCACGATTCAGGATTTTATTTTTTTAATCGCTGTCTCGCGTGTGGATTTCGAAAGGGCAGTGGGCTATTTGTATTTTGTAACTTGGAGCGAAATGCCGAGATGGAAAGGGAGAGCCTGCTATTTAAACATGTTTATGTCTTCTGCTGTAAGTTGAAACTTACTTTATCTTCACACTGGCGACCCGCCCTTGCTTTGCACGGCTTTTACGATTTGACAAAACATCGACATTTCTTTCATTATATTCCAGTTTAATAATACTGTATTATACACATAAACCTTCCGGAATAAATTCTCTTAATGATGGCAAAACCAACACAAAATCCATTGTGTATTTTATAAAAATAACGCCGTCACACAGACATACACGAAAAGCGGCTTTAAATTATAATAATAACTAGTGACCCGTTCCTGCTTCGCACGGTTTTTGCGACTTGACAAAACATCTAATTTCTTAGTTATATGTAACTTTAATACTAACGTATTATACACATAAACTTTCCGGAATAAATTCTCTAAACGATGGTGAAAACCTCATCAAAATCTGTGGCGTGGCTTAGAAGAACAACGCGGTCATGTCGATTGACAAAAGAAAAGCATGCACAAACAAACAATTAAGCGACATCATCGCCTTAAACCGACTGTTTGTTCAAAACAGCTGCTGCCTGCAGTCGCATTTCATTAATGAAACTGATATATTTACAACTTGTACAATTGTTATTGATATTAATGAGTGTGAGCGATGCATAGCTTTGTAATATAGTGCAGGTTTTGAATTCTTAGGTACGTAATAAATCTGTAGATAAGAATTGGCATTTGAAATAGTATAATGCATGAACTATTGTCTCAAAATGTTTATAATTTGCACGAAGCAGGGGTGGATAGCAATAAACGTTTTGACTTTGAATTTGACTTTGGATTAGTCATGGAATAGGTATCTATTAATGAATATTCAAATAGGTGTACTTGATACTAGATTTTGTTAGGAATTTCGCATAGAGTGCAGTATTTTTGAGTACCGTAGAACAGTATTTTCCAATAGCTGCATTGCAACATAAGAGGAATGTAGATTAAAGTCATAATATGCGTGGGCAAACTTCACAGTTCAGACTCTTTCACAATCCTTCACATTCGAGATAGTTACATAACAATAAGGATTGTAGGTACCCCACTGTGAGTGAAGAAATATTCAAATTGTTTTGACTCTGAGTCTGAAGTCATTTGCAAGACCGTATCCTTAAATGTGTGAAAACGTTTAAAAACAAACAAGTAAACATGTGCGCTGCATTATGCATTATTTACTTTTAAGCAGAGATCAAGAGAATTTTGTATCCACCTGGTCATCCTTTGTTAATACATCTTTTTGGAGGGCTATGGGTCCGATTTCAAATTACAAAAAAAAAGTACCATATTAAAAAGCTAAACTTAAAAAAATACCATGTTTTGGAATCGCTGTCAACGGGTTAATCTTTAAAAACGTGTTGCTAAAGTGACAAACTTAATTTGCCCCTATCAATAACCAAAAGGTACAATAACTTAACCCCTACAACCACTGGATATTATTCATAGTTCACCATAACCCATCATAAACTCATAACCATCCTACAGAATACCGATGACATCACATCTCGTTGACGGTACAAAAATAAGTGAAATGTCAAAACATTCCCGCGACTGAGTCATGAGCACGCGACAACCGCACCGCATTGTTCTCACATTCGAAATTCAAATTTGACGTTTCCTGCGCGTACGTCGACACTGACAAATAGACAGCCATCTTGTTCTTTAAGCTTTTTCGAGATGACAGGTGTGAAAAATCGATTTGAGGATAAAGTAGAAATATTAGACGGCTGTGATTGAAAAGGTGGATATATTACGTTATTTAAACCTGTTAATTAGTGGTGGTGATTAATTAGCTGTTTTTGGAACTGTTATTTATTAACTGTTACTTCCATTTTGGGCTTGTTATACAGTTAGATTTTATGCTATAAAAACATATAGGTTACGGGTACTTCGTTAAAGGTTTAATTAAGTGCTAATGATGTGCTCTTATGTTCTGTAATTTTTATTTATTAAAGTATCATAAAAAAAAAATTGGATTAGCGATGATAGATGTTTGACAATATAACCTGAATTTTACGAAGTCAGTTAAAAATGTAGACACCTCGTCATAAAATAGTTTTATTTATAGTCCTGTCTGGTACTTAGTAAATCCGATACTCGTTCACATGGTACTGAACGTTGTTAACTACTGTGTGTTTCGAATACATTAATAACTACTACTTTGTTCAACATCAATGGTAAACGAATTACCATACAAGCTGGCAATAAAAAGCTTTGTATTAATATTTTATTTATATCCTCACGGGAAATGACAGTCGCATTTTTGGCTGACAATTCTGTGAATAAAGCTTGCGAAAAATACCATTGTATTTGTACTGCTATTAATACTTTTAACAGTTTTGCAATCGCTACATTAATGTATTTTTGCACACCACTTCGAAGTTTTCGACTACATGGGATTAAGTTTGCCCAAATATTTCAAGGACGCGTCACGTTGAGACACATTTCAAGGACGCGTCACGTTGAGGCACATTTCAAGGACGCGTCACGTTGAGGCACATTTCAAGGACGCGTCACGTTGAGGCACATTTCAAGGACGCGTCACGTTGAGGCACATTTCAAGGACGCGTCACGTTGAGGCACATTTCAAGGACGCGTCACGTTGAGGCACATTTCAAGGACGCGTCAAGTTGAGGCACATTTCATTACATGAGAGCTCTCTCTCTTTCTCTCACACGAAATCTCTCTTATTCTTAATTTTTTTGACAAGTTTCACCTGTATCACGTATACGGTGCACGCGCAATTTTGGCATTTTCAAGTTATTATTTTAGTGTCCTACTATCCAATAATTTCCTGTTTGTGTCACTATTTTTATTAATATTTTTTTTCTTGTTACAGGTAATTTGTTAAATGTCAACTATTTCGTCTAATGAGCGAGGTATAAGATCAGCAAAGGTCAGATAAATTATCATACTTGTGCAGCAATTTATACATAAGACACACAAAATCATTATAAATTAACAGAGAATCCGTACAGAAATTATCAGTAGGTAAATTAGGATGTGCACAAACCAACCCTCTCTTTAGTATAAGCTCCAAACTATTTATGTGTTGTACAATGCTCTGATAATACAGAAATAACTCTGCAAGTCTGTAGTCTGCAGTGCACACTTATCAGCAGATCGCAGATAAGCAGGCAGGGATGACTAGCTCTTACAAGTTTCAAGATTAACCGACGTAGGGTCGGTTGCACCATTGCTTAAACTGCGGTTAAGGTACGATAAATGATAAGTTTTTCAACGAGTTTATTTAGTTTCGTAGCCGTTTGATTTGTAGGTTATTTTAACGAGCAGTTAAGTGCAACGTTTATTAGAAGACAGTCGTAGACATTGACCATTTGGTTTTTATTTTTATATACACTCATCAGTATTCAATTCATTTTAATTTATATAAAATCAACCTTGTTGAAATGCCGCACCTGGTGCCTAATATGTAGATTAGTAGTAAGAATATGCATTAGCATTTGGCCGTGACCCTCATTGCATTTTACTATGAGTAATTTGGCATTATGAAATGCACTTCATATCCTCGACATTTCGAAATTAATATTTAAATAATCACAAGGCTATTTCCACTTAAAATAGCAAGTATGCTGAAGTAAACCTCCAATCTAACCAAATTCACCTCATCATCGTTTAGTAAACCTACACAATTTTAACCGTAGTTCATTTAACCCGTCGTTAAGAACTGTGCAACGGTGCTAGCCTGTGGGGGTGACAGTAATCGGAGTACGCAATCGACAGTCGGGACCTGTCTCAGACTGTGCTGTGTACCGACTTTGTTATACTGCTGTTACCTGCGACTTCTCTCTCTGTCTTGTATTTTAAATAAAATCAGTAAAAGAAGTGGTCATGTCATGATTTGCCCAACAATGTACAATGGTAAATTTCCCTCTAGTTTAAAAAATTCAATCTGTTACGAAAAACCAGCAGATTGTTTTTCAGTTCAACACAAAAAGACAAAAGATCCCGATAGTTGTATATTTAAAAAAAACATGAAATCTGTCATGCATTTCAATATATTTGTAAGTTTATCGGAACGCGTAAAATGGAACGCCAATAAACAAGAATTATTGCTAACTCACTAATCACTCCTCAAACTTCCATCCCAAAGAGCGAATAGAAACATATGGTTGCTGAAACAACACTCGCTAACAATAAATAGTTAGTGCTTGTGTATAATAAACTATGTAAAATAATACCTTTTGGTACTTCGTGAGTGCATCAGCTGGTTCTTGTCGAGTCGTTAAAGTCTGAGAGGTACCTATAGTATTATTTCAGAGGAGGTTACTATGTTAAATACAAATTAGACTGTGGCGCTAATTTTGAGAGCACAACAATGAGCTTAAAATGTCGACATTTTCATCACCGCTGCTCTAAAAACTGTTAAGGATAACAAAGTGAGCATACCGGCTCGTCCTATAGAAGTGTAGAACTAAAAATTCGAAGACAAGTGACATCCACCTACTGATACTTGGCCCGCGGCTGCGTAGTGGGCTATGGATCACTCCCTCGCACAGAGAGGTGGACTATGTCCCAGGAGTGGGAACCTGAAAATATTATTGCCGAGCTTATACTGTGATGTGCCAGTTTTGCCAAATTCAAATTCAAAATATTTTATTTCACATAAACCTACAAGGGCACTTATGAAACGTCAGAAGTTAGGTGCACGGTTCCAATCGGTCGTTTCCTATGGAGAAGAGTCGGCAAGAAACTCCATGGTTACTCTTTTAAAAGTAAATGGTATTTATAATGTTTTCAAATTACAGAGTTAATAGGTATGAGAGGACAGTGTAGGCCTATCAACAAGTACCAGGTATTTAGCAAGATAGAAAATGGTCGACAGATCTAGTCTGTTAAGCCTACAACGTTATCACATTCACAAAATCTAAAAGAAAAGAATCTATATAAAAGCAAAATCAAATAATTAAAATAAAAAGTTATTTAGACCAAATGACATGATTGCCACGTTATGACGTGTAAAAGTCATTGCAATATCCTATTTACATAATAAACAATTTCATTTCATTTCACTACAGCTGTATGTAACAAATCTAATTTATTAAAAAAAAAAACCATCTCTCCAAGAGCCGCAACTAATGAAAAATTATTTAAATTCATTAAGAGTGTTAATTTATTATTGTGATTCTGGTAACTCCTTGACACAAATTTCTCTGATCCTCAAAATACACTAAGTTACATCATAACTTCAAAGTTGCCACACAACATAAGAGATTTCAATCTCCAGTGTTGCCAAGTGCGGCGGTTTTCAAAAATGTCGTGTTTATCATCGTCTGCGTCCCGTTAAATTGTGTAATAATCATGTTTATGAGATATAAAACCATAATTGTTACTGGAAAAGACATTGTTTTGATATGTCTTGGCTGTATGTGTATGCCCATAAATGTAAAGGATTTAAACGTTTCTAAATAAGGACTTATTAAGGCGACCATTACCGAATTTTAATGATTTTACATTGAAGATCATGATTGTCTAAACGAGTAGTGTTAATGATTTGGAAAAAATATAATTATGTTAAATTACAGCATTTTCTTAATAACTTAATATAGGAATATTTTAGATTATGTTTATAATGTGAAATTAATTTGTAAAGTTATGTCTAACGCGGATAAAAATCTGAGAATCACGCAAAATCTATCATGAGTATTTTTCTGAAACCTTCACCATTTTAAAGATTAATTATTTATAGATCTTTTAGTACCTATACGTGTTTAATTAAAATACTTTTTGTTTTATGTATAAATAAATAATGCGTCTAATTTGGGACAACGCTCGTTCATGGGCGAGTCCTATTGGCACAGGCCTCCTCTCTTCGAGAGGGAGTGGGCTGTTATCTACCACGCAGGCCCAGTGCGGGTTGTTAAATGACACAATCATGTCTTTGAATTTGTGGTTTTAGGACAAGCCAGTTTCCTCAATTTTCCTTCACCGTTTTGAGAGCAGTGGTGATGAAATAATTTACGCAAAGTAAAGCGCCTGCCTGGGTTCGAACCCACGACCTACAACTCGTATGTTGGGGCCGTTAACACTGGGCCACCACTGCTCCCAATGTGATAATACTGGGAGGTAATTAAAAATTCTTTACTTTACATTTGGGCACAAAAACTCTATTCAATCATATGTTTTTAAGATTTAAGGAGCTTTTTCAGCAATGGATGTATACTTTCATGTAAAGCTTAAAAAACACTAACATTTTCAAGGTCAAAGGAAGCTTAGCGGCTGTGAACTAAACTAGACTTGTAAAATATTATTATGTCAAAGACAACCCATAATCACCATTTAAGCCAGAAAAAGTTCTAACATTTAAAAAATCCTTTCTTATTCATACATAAAAAACATACAATTTGTCCTACACACCCTTTCATTGAAAATGCAACTTCACCTAACACGAAATAAAGTCCAGTTTTGTAATGACACGAAGTAACTTAAGTCTATTTTTAGCCCAGAATTCTTAAGAAAATTGTGCCCTATAAGGATTCCTTTTATTAACGTCTCATATGAATTTGGACTTTACGAGTTTTTGAGTAAGGTGTGTTTTCTATTGTGTACTAGCAGCCAGTGCCTTCCATTCAAGACATCTGGTGGCAGTGAGTCACTTTTGTTCTGATGGTATTTTAAAGGTCTCTTTTTAAATTTTGTCCTCAATTCGTCGGCTTCGTTGATCGTTTTTTAGACCTTCATCAAGATTTTTTATGTAAAAAAGGTAGATTTATGCGGTCTTTAAAGTATGAAAGGGATGCAAATCTGGGAACTAAACCGATCGGTCTGTCATTCAACAGACGTAGAAATCGCACTGTCATCAAGTAGGCTTTTGGCCATTTGCCCATAATTTTCCGCGTAATTATATATAGGTTATGGGTCAGCTTCTCGCCTACCTAGATGCAACCTACCAATAACAATGACAGCCCCAAAAAAAATTTATTAATCAATCACAATTAGCCCTTACCACGAGATCATACCAAAAGAATCCCTCAATCCAGATCCATTATTTATCTAATATACCGATATACGGCCAAATCCCTCCGTTTCTGACGTCATAAACCGGATGCCGGCTGCCGGTGCTGGTATAAAACCGGGTAACGGCCGATAGCCGGATTTCTTCGTGTAATGAAACTGGGATCTTTGGCCGGTCCGGGGAAAATGTGGAATTATCTAGAGACGGGTAATATTGCATTCTGTCTGGGTATTGTTGTCTGAAAATATAGTGTTAAATTTTTGCTCCACTGAGGCAAAGCAAAAGGGATAGTCTCACATGCATTATATGTGGTGAGATAACACAATCCTACACTACTGAACAAATGGCCAATGAGAGATATTTGTACATAACAATTATTTCAAATGAATTTTAAAGTCAATTTAGTAGCAATTCCAATTTTTGGGGCTATAACTAACATACGGCCTATGTTGTCTCCTTCCTAGAGATACAAGCCAGATTTCTAACAGAGAGGGGACCAGCATTACTAATATAGACAGCAACATAGATACTTTAAAGCTTTGACCAATAATTTCTTATCTTGTTTAGCTATCCTAGCTTACCAATCCTGCTTACCCCCAACAATAGCCAAGCAAATAGCTGGTACAAGTCCCGCATGTCTCCGACCCACGCTGCATCCACTTCCAAACACCCACTCACTAGAGATGTGCTTATATTCGCTGCAATTGGTACTACACAAATGGTACCAGCAAATCGATTCGCAATCGTGATCGGTACCAAAATGGTAGTAGGTAATTCTAGAGGAATTAAGTTTGCAAGGTTGTTATTCCCTATTCGTATGTATCGTGAGTTAGATGCAAATAATAGGTTACAATTTGTATGGGTAGAGATCAAACTGTATGGTAATCCTTTCTGTCTTTGGTAAAAGTGGATTTAGATGAGACCTTTTGACAGGTATTGATAAACCTACCTAGGCACTTTGTTTACCAATCCATATCTTACAAATCAGACACAAATTAGACAGATCTCATTTGAGTATTGGGACTTAGAAGGCCTAAGTTATAATGTAAACGCTCAGTCATTAGTTTAGGTCTACACTTTGTCTACATAGATGATATCATTATTGATAACTTGGGAGGTCTGAATGGACCGTAGTAAGCAGAGTTGATTGATTCCATTATCTGTACAGAAATAATTGTGTCATGCTATGAAGCAATCGTAAATGATTTGAACACGACTATTTTAGGAAACAAAACTGTATTATACATAAACTTACCGCTCATGTTCCAATTTTAAATAAAAAGAAGCGTAACATAGGACGGTGGAGGGGAGTTCGGGATATCTCAAAAAAAAGGTCGTTCGTATACCGGACATCTGAATGTCAGACGTTAGATTTTATTTTGTCACAGTACCGGAACTCGTAGAATTTGTACAGAAACGTACCAATATCAAAAGGTATAACGGTATATACTCGTATACTAAAGGTATACCTACCTACTCATGTTCATAGTGATTATGTTCGCACCAAAGTGACAACAGTTATTGGCACTTCGGTACTAATAGCCCATCACTAGTGGTAGTGAAAACTGGCCGTATGCCAATTAGTGAGTCAACCAGTTGGCGCGGGTTCGATTCCCTGTCGTGATATGTTTCTCTTATTAACAGTACCACATAGAGATAGGTACATAAATGGTACTTTAGGTACTACAGTCTGCGATTTGTTCCTGAATGTTGTACTTAATCATTGACTTAAGTACGGATAGTAGTTTTGCAGGAAATATAAATTGGCTTAGACGTAGGAAATGATACAGGAAATATCGTATTTGTAGGGTTATTTAGCTGTCTTGGTATTGGTGGCGATTAACGTTCTATGTAATTTCATAGCTATGGGATTTTGAGTTGGTAGCTAAGAGTAGAGGAAGACCAATGAAATATATAGATTGTGTGAAAGATGATGTGACTAGAAACGGCTAATAGAAGAGTCAAAATTCAAAAAATAAAATTTCAAAATTCAAAATTCAGAGAGTTGTATGGAAGAAGAGCAAAGGGCAGGAGGAATGATGAGATTTAAACTTTTCATTCAAGTTGAGTAGGTGGTATCCAGTAGGGCTATAAATTAATTAAGTATATCTGTACATCCTGTGATTAAAATGTGAATTGTTCTGTCAAACCGAAAAATGACAGCTTTCAATTTTGGATTTCTCAGACCTCTGTAGATTCAAAAGCGTTAACTGTATATATCACTAACACAATACAACTCGCCAGCACCATTTCCAACCAACCAGTCTTCTACACGACACAACAAACCACTCAACAAGGTTAATCTCCCATTAACATACAATTTTAGTCTCATCCACTTTTCCATACATGTCCAGTTGTCACATAACGGCTTGACATGTACTGGACTTGTTTTTATGCTGATCCCACTTTGTACTACTGTTATGTCGTGAAGGACGTCGTGAATGTCCTTCGGTGAGGTCAGGTGCGTACGCGCAGCGACCGTAACTCGCTCATATGTGTGTGAAAGAGAATTTATGCACAGACTTGAGTAACAATTTTTTTTTGTATTGAGTCAGACCTTATTGCGTCGTCAGCACAAAACTTCAGGCTCAAAGTCAGACATGGCTTTTTACATTGGTAAAAACCTTGTTAGATTTTAGATATCAAACGCTTTTAGCATAACTGGTGATAGAAAAGATCAAACGTGTTGTAACTTGTGAACACTTATGATCAATGATCATTTGTTCTCTGCATGAGAACAGATGATAGTCACCTAGTTTGCCTATGTATGTTATGCCTATTATAGTCAGCTACAGTCCTATACGTATGTACATATTAACAACAAATCTAAGCCAGCTAGCTGGTACACGGAAGCGGTAACAAGCAGATAAGCGTTATCGGGAAGCAATAACCTCAATCAGTGCAGTACATCTGTACACACACACAGTACACAGTAGGTACACAATAGTACACATGTGGGGGCCGCTCATGTTCCTATTAATGGGCTACAGATTAGTAACTTAGAATAATGTTGTGTATTGTTTGTATTAACTGAGTTATGTTTTCTTATGAAGTTTATATTAAAAGTTTATTTTCTTTATAGATCCCTATTTATTTACAAAATCTTATGAACTTTGAAGTTTAGAAGTTTTTTATCTTTGTTCTTAAAATTTGATAAGGCCTCGGTCTGCCTCGTTTGCCTTTATCTTTTGTAAGGTAAAAAGAATACCACTAAATCCAATTTCATTCTCAATTGATTTTGCTCTTCTGATGTTTCCACAACAGAAAGCTCTTCCACAAATACAGTTTTAAACATTTCTAATCCAAACAAAATAATAAAACCCACCTTTAATTAACAAAATTGACAACTACCATACATATCAAAGTTATTCATATATTTTACTTTATATACCACGAATTAAAATTACTTAAAAAAAAACAAAACCCAACATCAATGACTGACACAAAATTGACAGTAACCAAACACAAAAATCACTCGCACATCAAAACTTCACCCAGTTCATTGGCCCATTGCATCTGATAATGAGCGCCGCACACTGCGCAGGCGCAGGGCGGGCGCCATCATGAATCACTCACTGTGCGGTGACCTTGCTGCTCTATTTTGAACTGTTTGTTTGTTTACAACTCGGAAACTTCCGGTTTGAACGCACTTTAACTGTCTCTGGTTCAATTTTAAAACGTTTTTTAGTCTGGTAATTTGTAGGAATGTGCGTTTTTGGGTGGATTGTTTTTAAGTTGGATATCTGCTTGTTATTAAAATAATAAGAGCGTGAAGATATCTCAAATACCATTAAAGGTATTTAGAATACACGTACATAATTCTTACAAAACTTAATTAAATCTGCGTATTGAATAAAAAATATTTTATTTATTTATTTATTTATTTATTAAAACTTCTCGCACTCAAAGAGGTACAATGGCGGACTTAATGCTTTAGGCATTCTCTACCAGTCAACCAAGGGTGGCGAAGAGATTAGATGGCAGGTGCTCTATTTGAGAGGAACAAAGAGAAAACTATTATTAAAAATATATGATAATACATACGAACTAAAATAGTACTAATTACACATACATACATATTTACAATAATATAATATATCTATATTATATATATATATATATACATATTATATACGAATTCAAGAGAGGGAGGTGCTGAGATGACTCTACTCTATTTATTTTGAAAATAAATCTGCAATTTCCGCTTAAATGCATACCGACTGGTGGCCGTTCTGATATCAAGAGGAAGCGCATTCCAAAGAAGAATGGACTGAATATGAAAGGAAGAATGAACAAAGTCAGAAGTATGAGAAGGACAGAGTAGGAGAAGATTATTAGAAGAACGCAGATTCTTAGAGTGTGAAGAACATAGATATTGGAAGTGAGACAAAAGATAAGAAGGAGGAGAGGGAGAGTTGAGAAGGGAGAAAAGCGTGGTCAAAGCACGCAAACTTCTTCTTTGGCGAATGGACATCCATTTGAGCTCAGACCTATAGCTCGACACATGATCATATTTTCTGAGGTTGAATATGAACCGGATACAATTGTTGAGCAGTCTGTCGAGCTTATCCAGCAAAACCGAATTCAAGTCAAAGTAGCACACGTCACCATAGTCGATGATAGGGAAAATCAAAGTCTGCACCAGCATAGTTTTCGTCTTGGCGGGCAAAAAGTTCCTCAGACGATACAGAGATCGCAGAGTACCATTGACTCTTTGACTTACACTAGAGACCTGGCGTTGCCAGCTAAGTGTCGAGTCCAGATGCAAACCAAGATCTTTCACAGTAGGGGTTATGGGTATGACGGTACCATTAAAAATAAGAGGAGGTAAAGAGCTAAGCGTCACCCTCCCCATCATGCGTGAGCTTCCAATTAAAATGGCCTGACACTTTGAGGGGTTTACTGATACCCCAAATCTATCAGACCAGTCCTTGATGGCATCTAAATCTCGGTTTACATCTGCTATAGCGCCCGATAAACCTTCAACCCGCTCAGCTGTATATAATTGAAGATCATCGGCATAAAGATGATACGAACACCGAAGACAGTGAGTTATAAAATTTATGAAGATGGAGAATAATAATGGAGAAAGAATACCGCCTTGTGGAACCCCAGCATCCAAGTCGCGCCAACTCGATGAGTTGATTTTACTTAGGTTTAACTTATGAGACCAGAATAGCACTGCAGCAGTGCTATTCTGTAACCATCTCACTGTGAAAACTTAGGTGAAGTGAGCTCGGAGTGAGCTGTCAGTCCCTAGTAGCAGGTGGAATGACAGCTCACTTCACGTTCACTTCACCTAAGTTTTCACCGTGAGATTATTACAGAATAGACCGGCTGTAAACAAAACATCAGCAAGAATTCCTAATACCTACCTAGCCAGCGCAAATACAAGAAAAGACAATAAATATTACTTGGTCTAATTTCCTAATTGACTTACAAAGATTTACGAGGGACAATCGTGCCCAGCACCGCAGAATAAAATGTTTTAGTTCTGTTTATACAACCGTTCTAAAATGATGAAATATGCATATTTGTGAAATTATTAATTGACTCATAAACTTAGCCTGCATACAGATGGCTTCAAACTAAACCAGTCCAAAATATAAAACTTACATGAAATTGTTTTAGACAAAGATACCTCAAAAAGTCAGAAAGCGCCATGTTTTTGAAAGCTCTGTATTTTAGTTTTACCTGACAGATTATATACATGTATAAAAGTTTACTCTATAATACTGCTCGATCCCTGATGTCTGAAATTAGGATAAAAAACCTCATGTTAGCCGATGTTTAGTTATCCAAAATGATAAAAATTTGTCATACATCTGAACATGATATTAGCCAAAAGATAAAAATTGCGCAGGCTTTCTGATCTTCTATCTACCACAGCTTTATGCTCAAAACAGCACCATTTGTCAGAACGAAGTCAACTGAAATAATGAAAGTTCCATAATAAAAGATTGTAGAACGCATTACCCTACATCGCAGGCGCACCCATTGTATAGTGTTGTAACTCTCGGTTCAGCTGACACGTGCGCAGGAGTCGATTGTGTTTAGTTTATTATGGTCATGTTAGAGTTATTGTAAACTTCGTATATGGAGTGGTTATTAAAAGAGGAATGAACTTAGATCTTAGTTACCATTGTGCATTGAGATCCTGAAGATTTGTCGTAAACGATAAACTCAGGAATTTCGGTGATTTTTCAGTGGCTTTAAACAATACTAACTCTTAACTAACTCATTTTTAAGCTATTATCCCATTCTGGATATTATAGATCTCTTCTTAACACCTTTTCTGCATTCAGTTCACCTAAATTTTTAACCCCCGACGCAAAAAGACGGGTGTTATAAGTTTGACCGCTATGTTTGTGTGTTTATCTGTGGCACCGTAGCTCTTAAACGGGTGAACCGATAAGAATGCGGTATTTGAAAGCAGGTTTTTTAGCGATGGTTCTTAGATGTTTTATCAAGATCGGTTCAGCCGTTTGAAGATTATCAGCTCTTTTCTAATTGATGAATGGATGTGAGCGTCTTCCACAGGTCTGATCGATTTGATATTTAGTATTCTGTTACTTCAATGATACAAGAACATAGTAACCTTGAACTTATGCTGCAGCATTACCTGGAATTTGCAGGATACCCAACTCCCTTACCAACTAACCACTTAGGTATCATGTTTGGGCTCATTGGAATGGTCTTAATGAATAAGTTATAGATAGATGAACAGGTTCTGGTGCTGGAGTAGGAAAGGGAAATAAGGAAATGTTTTCGTCGGGGGTTTTTTTTATTTTAATATAAATTCATTTGGATGAACTCATTTTCTAACTGCGCTAATTCATTGCCACTTGTAGCGAAATGGTTCCTAATGATGCGATTTTAATTAAAACCAAGCAATCAAGAAAAACACTTGTAGATATCCATGTAACATAAAAGTTTCTTTTACTAGAAAAGAAAAACAAATGAAGACAGTACACACCACTCTCATAAAATTTTACGCGGTACTTCTATTCCGGCATTTTTTGCGAAGTTCCCGAGATAAGGGGTGACGTAAAACAAACCATACCTCATGTGTTATCAGCCTTACAATCTCTAGTAGTAGTCCCGATGGAGTTGTGGTCAAAATTGTGGAGAACTGACTTTCTTATTAAGAATTCTATGTATTCCGTATTTGTACAATGAAGTTTTTAAAAGGTCGGCCCTAAAATGGCTTGAAGTCTAAATTGTTTTGATGCTATCTAATTCGTTCATGAGTAATTTAGTAATTAACGCAGCCAATCCTGGGAATGCATCGTTTTTTATGCTTTTATTTCTGGGATTTATATGTAAGAACACTTAATAGTTTAAAATCGTAGCTCCCTAATCCAGAGTCGGCCAAAAAACGTATATGTATTTCATGGTCAATAAAATCGTGCGCAATTAAGCTTTTGTATTTTTTTTACTTTATCAAAAGACAGACAAGTCTGGGCCTACCACCCACCCACCCTTTCAAACTTACCGTGAAGATAATAACACAATACACCCTTACCCTTTCTGCGTAGTCGGTTAAATGCGGGCGATTATCGCGCCTTGCCATCTCGACCCGGGTAGAACGTCCGATACCACTGTACCTCCCGGGTACCCGGTTATCCGGGGGAAATCTCGTAAAGTGCACACGATGAGCAAGGGAACTATGTAGTTGAGTTGTTACATTTTCCCCCGTTTTTTCTCTCTGTATTTGATGGTTGGTAGTTTTTGATAAGAATTTATGATATTAAGGTATTGTGTTTCTTGCTAAAAGGGAATGTTTGCTGAAATATTTTTTTGTGAAATGGATAACAGTCAAATATGAAATGGCTGATACATTAGCAGGATTAGTTTAATTCAATAGTACAGAAAATATTATTTATTCCTTTTAGATTCCTATACCCAATGTCAACAGTAAAGATTGTGTGTTCGCCGATGAAATAAAAATTTAACGACAAATGTTATTAACTAAATTAAATAGTGAAGCAAGATTTATCGGATTTTAACGAACTATGGCTACAGTTTACTTTAACTTGAACCAATTCCATGTCCTGCACACAGTCGCTACATCCCTTAGAAAGAAAGAAAAGAAAGAAAATACTTTTATTTGCGGTATACATGACGCAAGGAAAGAACAAAACACGAAAATAACAATTTGGGGGAAAATATCGACAAACGTCTTGAGTACAATTATTCTATCAGCTTAATTGTCTGTTTGTATGTCAGTTAAGTAGTTAATAGGTGGTTAACAGGAGGCACTGATAGATTTGTTTTGTTTTTAATTACTTAATTTATTTGTTGAACGGACGTGTCTTTGTTTTTGTTTGACCATGCTGGTCCCTAGGTACAATTTACTGGTCCTAGGAATAAAATTATCACTAGTCTTTATCTACAGCTTTCATACCTCCCTGCTGTGTTTAGCAATCTCTAAATTGGATGTACTTGGAAATGAGGAAAATAAAATATTTTTGTTTTGGGTTTTTCCGGAACATATATATCTAAAACATGTTTCGAGTTTGCCGACCTGAAACTCAAACTCAAAGCATTTATTTCAATTAAACCATTTACAGGCACTTTTGAATTGTCAAGAAGTCGGTTAGTCAGAAATATGAAGCTAGTTGCCCATTCCAAAGCGTACTAGGTACCTATGGAGAAGAACGGGCAAGAAACTCCACGGACACTCTTTTAAATAAAAAAAATTGTTACAAAATATTGGTTACATCATTAATTTTGTAATTATACATGTGAGAATAATGTAGAAAGACGTGCACGTTAAAAGCGTCCGTAATAAAAATATAAAAAACAAAGAACAATTCAAAAATTAAAATAAGCCATGGCAGCTAAGAGATGACCAGTCCCTACTGACGGCGCGCGGCGCCCATTCACGAACATGACGCATGGATTAGCACCATTCAGCTCAACCATTTTGAAAGGAGCTAAATGATCCAACACACGCGCCACCGCCAGCGAGACATTAGAGTGAGCATGACATACCCTCAGCCGCCAGAAAACATTCAAGTCAATGAAAGACATACCCAGTACCTGAATGGTAGCTCTGAGTAACACGTCCCATTAATCGAGTCAAGCTTAAGAATTTATTAAAGAAGCCAATATATTCCTGGAGTCCTGATTCGTCAAACGTCACATAATATCTATAGTCTGCCTCATATTATGAAAAGCGATTTCTTTTATCCCTTTTACCTCGATAACAAGTGACCAGTGCCCATTTTCACCCTGCAAACATTCCAGTAGGTAACGTTAGGAAGTTGCGGTCGTCGGTAAGGTAACTGTATCTCAGTTACAAGGTTGTAGCAAGGCCACTGCCGGCGCCCGGTACAGCGATGGTAGGAAGAAAAAAGATGCTGTCTTTGTTGAGATGATTTTGAAAAAAGTATTTTGTTACAACGCGTTCTATGCAGCGGACGGTAGGTCGGTTCCAAATTAAGGTTCAAGATGCTCCTGGATCAATGCATGTGTAGTGCTAGATAAGATTCGGCATTAATTTACGGTGATAAGTAAGTAATCTGAATGGCTCTTCTTTCATCATTGACATTGATCTCTCGATAAAAATTACGTTAACATATTAAGACAAAATAGAATGGTTAAGAATTGACGTTTAGGTAGTAGGCTGAGCTTTTCCACAATCTTAAACTGAATTAAATAAATTAACCAATCTGACTCATCAAAGAAATTCCAATGGAAAAAGAAATAGCTCTTTATTTGCCTTCCATTTCTATCTTCGTTTTATGCAAAACCGAAGTTTTCGCAACATAATATCTAATATTTTATAATTTTTTCTCCTTCCAGCGCGTCCGAACCTTTACAACATCTCTCGATGAGCTCGCGGGTCGCGTGCAAGCCGCCGAAGCCGCGCGCTCCTCATGGCGCGGGCCGGGCGACGCACGCGATGCGCGCGCGCAGCTCGACGCAGTCTCCCGCGCACGCGCACAGCTGCCCCCCCTCAGAAGACTGGCTGATGAACTGCACGCGCAAGCACAGCAGCTGGCGAGGGATAAAATCCAGCTGCCGGACCATTTGTTGGCGAGGCTTGATGACTTGAATACTAGGTAATTTTCTAACTTTTTACTGGTGTCTGAATTCTACCACAAGTGTGGTAAAAAAAGTCAGTAATTATTATTTTACATAAGATTTGAAAGCAGATTTGCCATTATTTAATGTGCGGTTCAGTTTAAGATATTATTTAAAATCTAGAAAAGGCAATGATCTTGATCTTGTCTATCAGAAATAATAGTCATAACAATATAAATGTCTGCGCCTGAGTAACGTATCTTGAAAACTTAGATAAGTCACGCAGGAATCGTTTACAACTAGGTACTAAAGTAAATATTAGTATGTGCGGAATGTTAAACAGTGCTACGATGATTGAAAGTCAATTAAATAGCTGTTTATATTCATTCTAAGAGGTGCATGTTAACATGGTCAACCTACATTCTTATGGGCTTATGGGTATTCATGCGATGCTATCTATTGGGGGTCTTTACACTTTTCCTGCGAGAAGTCCATGAGGAAATCCTCTGTCTGAGGCTGGTTGAAGGGAATATTGAACTTCAACCGACATAAAAGCTTTGGGACCTCCAGCAAAATCCAGTGGATCCGTATGTGCCTCACTATTGGCACAGGGGGGACCGAAAGCTCCTAGAAATAGGCAGTCCTTGTAGAGTAAACTGCTCTACCTCTCTTTCTCTAACTATCTAAGCCAACCTGCTCGTTTTGCGATTCATTGTTTATTACAAGAGCATTAGTTTGTGTAACCAGCCCACTCTTTGGAACACAAAAAGATATAGAGTAGCTTGAATTTTTTTTAACAACGTTATTTTTAGGTCCATAAAGCAAACTTTTACGAAACTACAAAGTAATCTCCACTTACTGAACCTAGCTCATCATCATCCACTTCATTTTCCAGGGTATCAGGCCTGGTCTCTGGCGGCGAGGAGCGTGTGCGTCAGCTCGCCGGTGTCGCGAGAGACGGCGGCGCAGGCGCAGCGCAGGGCTTCCTAGCTGGCTCTGTTGAGCCACCCTGGGAGAGAGCCGTCACTCCTGCTAATGTACCATATTATATCAAGTGAGTACTGTTGTTTAACGATAATTCTGAAGATACATCCGCATTGTTCTGGTGTTGGCATCCACATTGTTTATTTCCTTTTTTATTTAACACGGCAGTAGATGCCCTGATTGATTTGTAACCCTATTGCGGACAGCGGCGACGCTCAACTATTAATAATTGTAGTTAATCTCAAAAAAAAAAAAACTGGAACCAAGATATTACTTTTTTTTATTATTTTTTACCAGTCAATTGAAGAATGGGAGGTTACCAACAACCTGAACCTTTATGACATAATCAACTGTCTAAACCAAATGCCATGAACTCCCTCCTCAGCCATGAACTGGAGACGACCCACTGGGACCACCCGAAGATGATCGACCTGATGAACTCTCTGGCTGACCTCAACGAAGTGCGCTTCTCAGCGTACAGGACCGCGCTCAAACTAAGGACGGTGCAGAAAGCGTTGTGCAGTAAGTAGTTCCTTAATATTATGAAGTAATTTTTTTTGTTCAATGGAAACCACAACTGTCCATAAAAAGACAGCCATTCGTGGACCTTGAACACGTCTGTTAGACTCTAATTTTGTTTGCATTGATTATGTAGAAAAAAAATCCTGGGTCTACAACGCACAGAACAGTTTGCATCAATATGGCCTTATATTTATCAGTTTTTTTTCTTCAACCTGTAATGTCCCACGGACTCCCCCACAGGTATCCACTTTTCTCTTTGTGTTGCTTTTAGTAGTCACTTAACCATATTCATATTTTGTCGTCCAGTGCACATGCTACAGCTACCGGCCGCGTTGGAAGCGTTCGACTCACACGGACTGCGCGCGCAGAACGATCGCCTCATCGACATACCTGACATGATCACTGTTCTTACTTCGTTGTATGAGGTTTGTACAAGAAGAAACCTAACCTAGTAGTATTAGTAGTTTAGGATAGAATTTAAATTTCTCTAATGAGGAAGATCTTCAGCCAGATGCAGCATGTTTTGTCAGCCTGAATTTTCACAACTTGAATGTTCGAAATCACTTCGCTATATTCTAATCAACAAAGGCAACAAATTATAATAATTATTGGTACTTCTACAATCCATACTTATAGTGTTTCCGAAGGCATCCAAAAATATCAGAAATGTAAGATAAAGCAGCTGGTCGTTCCAACCTTGTCGCAGATATAGGTACAGATGACAAAACAACGACAGACTAAAGATGAAATTGAAAACTTTTTATCGAAGTAATACATTACATACATCTTCGCTTTATTTCAATCTAGCCAAAATGGATCATGCAGCTATTAAGAACCTACCACTAACACTTCTATCTCCCACCAGGTAATAGCAGCCGAGAACCCCAGCCTAGTGAACGTGCCACTATGCCTGGACCTGTCCATCAACTGGTTGCTCAACGTGTACGACAGTCAGAGGACCGGACAGATCCGCGTGCTGAGCTTCAAGGTGGGACTGGTGCTGCTGTGTAAGGGACATCTGGAGGAGAAGTATAGGTAAGTGGAGGATTTACTTTAGTAATTTAAGATCTCCAAAAAATAGCAATAGGAATGGTGAAGTACGTGGTGCAAGCCAATGAGGAATGAATGTGATGAGCTCGTGGCTAAGTAATAGCGGCCGCACGGGTCGATACATCAGGTTAAGCTACGCTTGCCGGGGTTGGTCTGTGGATGGGTGACCGTCTTTACATACCGAGACTCCTCCGTGCCTGGGAAAGCACGTTAAGCCGTAGGTCCCGGCTGTCATTCGTGGATCTTTGACAGTCGTTACGGGTCGTCAGAAGCCCGAAAGTCTGACAACCAGTCTTACCAAGGGGTATCGTATTATCCAGTTACTGGGTTGTGAAGGTCAGACAGGTAGTCGCTCCATGTAAAATACTGGTATTCAGCTGCATCCGGTTAGACTGGAAGCCGACCCTAATATAGTTGGGAAAAGGCTAGGCAGAGTGGTGCAAGCAAATGATAAAACCCTGACAACATAATAATAATATGATGAAAAGACAGAAAGATGAGGTTTAAGACTTGAAATCATATCATCATCAACAAAAAAACTAAAACAAACATAGCAAACCAACATTTAAAGACAACAGAACATAGAACAACTGACTTATTTTTCTTGAATTGTGGAGTCAAGAAAATGCAAGATATGCCTGGGTCGTATCTGTTGAATGGTCACATTTCTAAGGTTATCAGAATTAAGATAATGGTTTATTTTTTCAGATATCTATTCCGACTGATCGCAGACCCATCGTGTAGAGCTGACCAAAGAAAACTCGGACTATTACTGCATGACTGCATACAGGTAATACAATTTTATTATGAGCAAGACAAGTCAATTCAACTCCTACTGGAACCTATCGATTTACAAGCTTGTTCTCTCGTGGAAAGTTACTCATGATATGACGTCACTTTGTTCAGGTACCAAGACAACTGGGTGAAGTAGCAGCTTTCGGAGGGTCAAACATCGAGCCTTCAGTGAGGAGCTGCTTCGAACAGGCTTCTGCTGCTACCAAAGAGGGCAACAAAGGAGGGACTCTTGACAGGAAAGTTGGTAAGTACCTACCTACCTTATTTATAAATATTGATTTGTTCTACTTCACGAGGTAATTGTATTATTGCTAATTGTCCGATGTACTAGATAATTATATCATATGTGAAAACATTTGAAGCATTATAATTAAAACACTTTGAACGCAGACCTGTAAAGATCCGCTATCTAAATAGGTACGCAACACATTTTCGTAAACGATTACGACAAATTTGTTTCATTTTGACAGTTCAACAACATACATTGTGATATTTACGTTGTTGAGCAGATTTTTTTTTCGAACTTTGGAAACAATTGATTAGCAATTTGTTTCAAAACGATTCAAATTCCGATAGATCGTGTATTACGTAATTAGGGTACTGGTTGTAGATAAAACCTCTGAATGTATACCTACTATGTTTTTCTTGTAATAACAACATCTTCCCATATTGCCAAGCCAGTTTCAATCCTTAAGAATGTATTTATATCGTGCGGTTAACCCCACGTCCAGCGTCCTAATCGAGCTATTAAAACCTCCTTACTGCTATGAAATAAAGTCGCTATCAAAGTCAAATTACTAACATAGACGTACAATTACCTACTGTACAAAAAAACCATCACAATAAAAAAACTAACATTCTCCTTCCTCTTCAGTTAACCTTCCAGAAAAGGAAAAGGAAAAAGAAGAACCACTAAACAAAGACAAGACCCTGGAACGCGACGCGGATGGACAGCTTCAGTTCATAGAAGCATTCCACTTCCTCCAGTGGTTGCAGAAGGAGCCACAGTCCATGGTGTGGCTGCCCGTGCTGCACCGGCTGGCGGCTGCTGAGACTGCCAAGCATCAGGCCAAGTGTAATATCTGCAAGGAGTACCCGATTATTGGGTTCAGGTAAGCTTTTGAATAGATTTGTGAATATTGATTGTCCAAAAATAATGTCGTAGGTTTTGACTAATAAGCCCCATTTCCAAAATGCAACTTTCTTGCCTATGGCATACAATACGGCACAACTTTTTTTGTTGCTTCAACTTACGTTAAGCCACAGGGAATTAAATCGCACCGTGTTAATCAGGCTTTATTCTTGGAGGCCTGGGTTCTACGGAATGATGTCATTACAGCCGCTTATCTTTTTAGTACTTACGTAATGATCTATTTCACTTCTCAACGAAAGCTTCAAAATGTAACTCTTCAAGTGGGCTGTTTGTCCAAAAAGAAAAATACAAAATTCAAAAAATTAATCCTAATTGTATGCCAGGTTTTGATATAATTGCCCATTCTAACCTTCGGATTTCAATGTGACTTTAACGCTGTTTTGTCCCATATAGATACCGCTGCTTGAAATGCTTCAACTTCGACATGTGCCAGAAGTGCTTCTTCAACGGCCGCAAAGCTAAGAACCACAAGTTGACGCATCCCATGCAGGAGTACTGCACTGCTGTGAGTTAACGATATTTATACTATTTACTTCAGTTCATTAGTCCTAGTTTGAAATTGATTAATATTATATTTACTTTGGAGTGGACAACTTTGAAAATCACTTTTTGGACCTCTTATTTTTTTTTTCCATCACCATGTTTTTATTCAACAGCTCAAAGTTCGCAAAGACCCTTACGCACTTCACACTGCTGGCTACAATTTCAAACATTTAAATTTTTTTTATTCATCCTACTGTCCCACTGCTGGGCCTTCCCCATCATTCTTCCAGCATGCTTTAGCATGGCCACAATAGAAAAGGGTTATGTCGACGGAAGAATAGACAAAATGACAGATTGTAATTATTTATCTGTCATTTTGTCTATTCTTCCGTTGACAAAACCCGTAGGAAACCAGTTTCCTTGGTTGATGCTACGCGTGCTATTATCTTTTTCCTGAGGTTAGATAGGTAAGTGGTATCGCCGCCCCTTCCTGGGCCGGATAAAATATATTAAGTTTAATAAAAAATATTGTTATTTGCAGACAACATCAGGAGAGGATGTGCGCGACTTCACCCGCGCGTTACGTAACAAGTTCAAATCAGCTCGCTACTTCAAGAAGCATCCCCGGGTCGGCTACCTGCCCGTGCAGACTGTGCTTGAAGGTATGGTATCTCTAATATTACAGGCTCAGTTGGTTTATGAATATGCCATTCAAAAGATTCCACATCTACTCGGTTGAATTTCACGATAGTTTTATATTCTCAGTATCAAAAAGATGGTATACCTACTGCAAGTCTTCCACAAGGATCTATTCTGGGTCCATTGTTAAAAATAACTATGCCGGGATGCTTGTAGACGTTATCGTAGATAGTGTGTCAATATTATTAGGTTTTTAACTGTTTTAAAAGTAAGTAAATAAATAGCAAAAAAAACACAGCAACTCAACAACACACATTAGCTGCCCCGCACCCATAACGTTCCCAAAACTTTTCCAAAAAAGAAGATTTAACTAAAATTCTACCATTTTCAGGTGATGCCTTGGAGTCTCCAGCACCATCACCACAACACGGCAGCGCTTCTGGCTCTGCCCTCGGAGGTGATGACATGCACTCGCGTCTTGAGTTGTATGCCACCAGACTGGCTCAGGTGGAACTGGGAGCTAAGCCGGGGGATACTCCTGACAGGTTTGTTAATCGTTCAACGATTCTATTGTAATGTATATCGGGTCTGTGTCAGCAACTCCACGTCCCACGTATTTTGCGTACGTTCAAATGTTTTCTTTCTTTCTATAACTATCTCTATCTTATACTTTAGTACCTTAAAGGCATGTTTCGCTAAATCCGGACATAGTCCTCACTGTAAATAGAATAGAACGGTATTCATATAAACTGATCTGCGAGACAATTTGTTCGGAACTCATCCGAAGGGGAAAATAAGCCGTAAGCAATATTTCTGCCTCAATATATTTCAGTATATCTTCTGGCTTTTAATATTACAGTAGAAACGCCGTTCATTTTTGGTTTAAATTCTCTAACCGCCACTAAAAGCTTCTTTATCCTATCCACAGTGACGAAGAACATCAACTGATTGCACAATACTGTGCATCACTCAACGGCGGTGGTGAAGCTGATGACGCACCACGTTCACCGGTGCAGGTCGTGTCCATCATCCATCGTGAGCAGAGACATGAACTGGAGGCTATGATCAGGTATGACCCCAAAGCTCAACATAATATTATTACCCAATAAGACGACCTAAACGAGACCTGAAATAAACACGACCACTCTGCTATGAGTGAACGACAAAGAAGAATACAAATGGCATCGACAGGTAGAGCTGACATTTAAGTCATCAGGGAAATTTAAGCAGTAATCTCACCGAACCTATTTCACATTACAGGGAGCTGGAAGAAGAGAATGCCAGCCTGCAAGCTGAATACGAACGTCTGAAGGCGAAGCAGACCCCAGGATCAACTCCCGAGGAACAACACGGTGTTAATGATAACAGGAACGCTCCTGTTGACCAGGTAAACTGTCCTAAAATTTAAGGATCCTAAGTTTTAATGAAAGGACCTTAAAGTTTAAAAAGCTTTACAGGAATCAAAGATAAAATTACAATCGTGACGTTTAAGGTATTGCCGAAACTGGAGAAGAAGTTGAAAATTGCGAAACCGATAACTGATGTGCCTCTTGAGTTTTAAAAGAAATCTTCAATTAGAAGAAAACTTCATCTTTTACAGTAAAGTTTTGTGTTAGTAAATTACCCCAAGAAAACATTAGCTAGCAACATAAAGTAGATAATCAAATATAGTTACATCAAAAGACATATTTAACACGTGAAAAAGCAGAAATTATGCTTATAGCACCAAAAACCATGTCAATAACGGCGATTATTTTTGAAATTCTAGTATTAGGTATCACTAATGTCGATTGCACTTTTAATATATTTTGAATCAACAATTATTATTGTGGCTAAAACATACATGTCACTTAATTAAATAGAAATGATACCGAATTGCTTATCTAATACTAGGAGAAAACTAAGCAATCTCACACACAGCTTTCAATTGCATATTTACCTTCAATCAAAACAACCCATAAACAGAATATTTAAACAAAACCATTTTATCATTTCCTTTGCAGGACATGATGGCCGAAGCCCGTCTGCTGCGACAGCATAAGGGTCGTCTAGAGGCACGCATGCAGATCCTCGAGGAACATAACCGTCAGCTCGAGGCGCAGTTGCAGAGATTGAGGAGACTGCTTGATGAGGTACGTAGAAAGAAATGAAGAAAGAACGAATCAATATTTAGGCGCTAAACGAATTTAACACATCGTTCTGTTTCTGTCAATCGTTTGAATATGACTAGACAAAATAACTTTTTAAATATTTTTAGCGATAAACGTATTTAATGATTTTTTATGCCTTATACTCCATTTAAATTAAGATTAGACATTTAAGTAAACCTTTTTTACACTCCGTTCAACCGATTTTGACTTCTATTACGTTGGTGGCATAACAAATGACAGCTGCAGTAAACAGTTGGTATTGTAACCACTTTTTTCTTTTAATGCCCATCCTTATGCCTACGGTATAGAAGTCAGAATCGGTTGAACGGACTGTAAAAAAGGTTTGTTTAAATGTCTAATCTTATTTCAAATGGAGAATAGTTACATACAATGACTATTTTATTTCTTTTTGGATATGACATGATCAACCGAACCGACATACCTTGCATAGTCGCTACTAAACGTACCTACACGAATTTATTTATTTACTTAAATTAAAACGGTTTACAACTAATTACTATAATTAAAGATACAATTTAAAATACTAGAGACAAAATACATCCAAGATACGAAATAACATAGCAATATACAAAACAAAAAACTTTTGGATGTAAAAAATAACTATTGAATACCATTAATACATTTTTCTTCAACATTCTAGCCTGCCCAAGGTTCTCCACCAGCTCGCACGGGCACACTTCAGACTCGCTCTGTGACCGCTTCACAGCTCGCTACTGATTCGCCGGCGAAAATGCATAATGGATTATACCATGAGTCGCAAACTAGTAAGTATTCACATTTTCTACCCCTAGAACAGACTGATTGAGTCCTTTGACAGTGTTGCCATTTTATTATCCAAAGTATTTCCTATTAATACAGAAATGGTCCCTTGTCACAATATTCTTGTAAATATGGCAAGACCAATCCTATTATGCGACAAAGGTAGGTCCCCCAAGGTACCATTCTGAGTCCCATACTCTAGGTTGAAAATTATTAATAGTGAGAGGTGTTTCACAGGGTACTAATAAAGGTCAGGTAAAAATAACACGTCAAGTTAAGGTGTCCCTAAAGGAACCGTTCTAAGTCCTATAGTAGAGGAAGAGTTTTTGGTAGGGGTCTCTCAGGGTACCAACATAGGTCACAAAGCCCCCCCTAACTCGCTGTGTGCACTAAGACGGCGGCACGCGCTGGGCGGGCGCGGAGCGGGAGGCGCTGGAGCGGCCGCCGCCGCCGCCGCACGCCGTGCACTCGCTCATGCACTGCGCAGGTCAGACGAGTGCTCGCGATGTTTCACCGTATCTTACGTTGCCCTGAGTTTCCAATTTATGTGATTTCGAAAAAGTTACTTTAACGCCTATAAATTCAAGTCCAGTTTCCGCTACAACGTCTTTATTAACATTTTTAGTAGTCATTCTGTAATCAATCATAATAAATATGTAATTTTAATATTAACTGTTTAAAAGGAAATAACGTCAATTGGAAACAAGGATTTGAATAGACATTAGCTTTTGTAGCATTGTTGCCTCCAGATTTGAACTATTGAAGCAGCTATTGATTGATTGCATTGCTATTGACATATAGACGTGTTTCGTGCAGCCATCACTGTAGCATTGCAAAAATTGGAGTCTATCCTCTTGCACTGAAGACGCTTTTTGCTAATTTTTAGGATTTTGTCTTCAATTCAGTTTTTTTTTTGTATTTCGCTTCTATTTTGTTTTTCTTTCGTCGTCGTTTGTAGGTTTTTGCATGGTTTTGAGTGATGCATGATTAATATCGTCGTTTTAGCAATAATATTTAATATTCACGGTTTTTTTTTCTGTTTTCTGCAAACCTAACAGGACGTATACCTTGAGGTAATAAATATTTGATGTTGTTACTTTAACCCTATTTCGTTATATTATTTCGAAATAAGCCAAGACCCATAATTATTAATGGCAGGATTTTTCAGGATGGAAACCATAAATTAATTCGACACTACCTATCGAAAACTATATCGCAAGAATGTAACCAAGTAATCAAAAATAAAATGTTAACATTCCTGGCATTATAACTAACCATGCATCTAAATAGGTAACATTTTCAATTTCCAGATGACCTAGGCCGCGCCGTCGAAGAACTAGTGTCAGTAATGACGGAGGATACACAAAACCAAACATCGAACTCTCCTCCGCAGTACACCAACGGGAAACCCCCCACCAAAGAGTAGCCCTCATGTGACGTCACACGCGCCAATGGAGCTGCCACCCAGCGGAGCCAGCCGGCAACCGTCACCTTCTCTATGATACCTTCGAACTAGCAACACTGTCGAGCAATACCAAAGAGAACGCTTTAAATTTCTATCCTTGCTAAACATCGAAGTATTATAAAAACTGTACAGTATTTTTACTAATTTTCGACTCATCACTAACAATACCCTGCACATGCTGTTTCTACCTTATTATACATAAGCTCTAACATTCCACACATTTTCTAATCGAGGCTTCGCGGGGAAAGATACTAAAAAGTAGAAGCCTGCAAGGAACCGGCTATATAGAACTAACGATGATTTTATCTAGATTTAGTTCCCTGTAGCGTCGTTTTCGAGACGATAGTCGTATGCAACGCTTATTGTATTAATAAGGGCATGCCATTGTTGCAGTACGTATCGTGATTGAGTCGCTTTCATTTCTACCATATTTTTTTCAATTCTTGTAGGCAACCCTGACAGAATTTCTACTATTTTTGTTTTTCCCCTCCGTAACCCCGACAGTGTTGCTAGAACGAGACGATCCAACGAAAAAGACACTGTAACGAGCATTTATACATATATATTTAACAAAAAAAAATGTACCA
Source organism: Xanthia icteritia (assembly GCA_949128155.2). Taxonomy (NCBI): domain Eukaryota; kingdom Metazoa; phylum Arthropoda; class Insecta; order Lepidoptera; family Noctuidae; genus Xanthia; species Xanthia icteritia. The sequence continues at coordinate 18,617,734 of OX421952.2, read as the reverse complement.
AATTTGTGGATACTTGATATTTTAATCGTTTAAGTACATATCTTGTTAGTACAATCTCCATTATATATCATATCACTTCTTGTATACTTCCATATCATTTTGCTGTGTAAAATACAGGCATATGTATTATATCACGTGAAACGAAACTGAGGCGACATGGTCACCGACTAATCGGTGGTCTATATTATTTACAAGACAGCTCGGTTGGTTTGACCACATTTTTACCATATCAACGAGGGAAATATTCAACTGAAACCATATCCATCTTTTTTAAAATTATACAAAGAGGAAACAGATTTAAACGAACTACTACAATAGTAGGAATTTTGAAATGTGGTCACACTGAACGTTATAAGCTGAAAGCTTTAATAGGATCACAATTAGCTTTAATACCACAACTGTGACATATTTTGATAAATAATGCAACCCAATGGATGCAACCTCCATGTTTTACCGCGCAACCACTGAAAGGGCCTAAGTTTTAGTGGAAATGTATTGTTATATAGATTGACCTCTCCGATTTTCAAAAATGTATGCCATATGTCTAATATGGCCGTAGTTAAAATGGATTCGTTAACAATTTTGCGAGTAGTATTTAGATGTAGCCAAAATGATATCGAGCATGTTATTTATATGCATGTTTGTGTAAGTTAAACATTTATCGAGTTATCAAAAATGTATCGTTAGATGATGAAAAATAATAATCGAAGTGCTTCTATGCAGAGTAGTGGCAGTTTCCTTTCCTTCACCGTTAGATCTTGGCGAGCCGCGAGTACTGTGCCCTGCGATTGAAAAATCGCAACGAACAGATGAAATAACAAACTTCACCGTGACGAAAGTTCGTGCGATTAATTAACCGCGTTCAATAATCGCGGTGCGCGCTTGATAGTACTGTCGGACTGTAGGGACTCTTCTTAGGAACTAAAAACATGTATCCAAAACTTTTTCACTATTACAAAAGGCAAGATGACACGTTTTTCGATTAGGCTAATTTGGGATGCGACGATTTTTATGTCGCATGCCGATGTATCTCGATATGTACCGTGTGTCTACTAGTAAGATGCTGCCTACCTTTTTTAGATAAGGATATATTGGAGAGACTTTTATACGATCGTTAAATAATCCTGTTGAAGCTAACTTTAAATTAAGAACTTCGGATCTAACCATATCATGGTTTATTTTAATATTTTTTTCCGTCGCAGCCGTGCGCAGAAATGTCGAAATCCCGGCACTTTTTAACGTTGGCAACATTTCGAAATTTCGGCGCACCCGCGACTGTTACTTAAATTCTTATTAATTTCGCTAATATAGTATATAAGAGAAAAAGCACAATCTTTATTATAATTTTTAACGAAAATAGAAAATAAAAATTTACACTAATATATTGTTAATAATTTTATTTTTGTTTATTGTGTAGTACCTACGGTAGTTTTCTGTTTACGAAATTTAATTATTCTTTTAATATTGGCAACCTTACGAAATGTACTACTTCCGCATTTATTTGTATATTTTACTGTGTTTATAATGTTTTTAGAAGTTAAACACAAATAAACATTCAACATAGTATTCTGTGGTTTCTTTTTATATGACTCTTACCTGACCCTTACAAAAAAACAAAAACGTGCGATCAGGGGACTCGCACGCATACACACACTCGTATATAATAAAAAGAGACAGAGAGAGAGAGAGAAAGTCGCATAGAGGGGGCATATCGCTTTTTCGTTACGTGACGATTTTTACCAGACAACTCCTACCGCAAGCCGCGTTCAGGAACTTCGTTCCATGAAAATATTATGAAGACAAGAGAAATAGCGGCAAAAGCCCAACGGATAAATCTGCGACCCAATTTGTAAAGCGTGTTACACGATGCGGTTTAATTGCCAAGGGCATACCATAAATTAAAGTAGCAATAAAAGTTGCACCGTCTAAACATGAACTTTAGATAATGCAAGTCATTTGTTGCTTCAATTGAACGAGTTTTTATTTACCTTGAAATTGTTGGATTCACATGGAAAAGCCGGGTTTCAGAATGGCAAACTTACGTGACGTGAACTGTAAATCCCCGTACGTTCCCGACTACATTTTCATACAAACTGGAGCTGCGTGGCTTAGCCGTGGCCAATAGGAGTACCTACTAGTAACTTATGTATGAATGATAAGTCTTGTTCTCAAGGAATTGATGCAGATGAAAAGACGTTCCTTCGACGTTTTTCCCGTATAAACCTTTATTTAGTTAACAAACATTAAGTATAATTAAATTAAACTTCATACACTAACTTACATTATTAGTCACTTGAAATTTGCACCATTATATTATTATGAATTATAATATGAATAATATACATATAAATTGTCATTATTATTACTACATTGTTTAACATACTTATACATATTGCTTAGAAGGCAAAGGCATCTTGTATTAAAAGGAATTAAGTAACAATTATTTATTGAAATAATTATATGCCCAATGTAGAGGACATTTTAAGGCCGATTGTAAAGCCAAGCGCACATTACAACCGCATTGAGCCGCAGCGCATCGCATAACAATACAATACAAAAAGCGCGGCGCAGCCCACCAGTGGTGAGCATTATTTCATACCAAATGTATGAGAGTGATGTGTGAGGATTTTTGCAATGCGTTGCCGCTCGCCCAAATCTGTGCCAGCCTTACAAGACCTAACAATGGACTGCAAGAGGCTGATATCCTACTCGAAATTAAAAGAGGCAAGGCTCCCTATGTCTAGCGAATGCATTGACAAATCTATAAGATATTATTCTAAACCATCATTACTAAAATAGGTCTGTAAAAACTTTTTTTTTTCCTTTACAACCAAAATAATAATGATAATTTTCAAGCAAAAAGCTTAAAGGCACATATTATTTAACAATTTCACACAAATAAATCTTCAGTCATGAATAGGAACAACCTACTATTAACATTGTATTTCATTTTATTAATTTTATTAGCATGACATGTATGTAATATACAGGTAAAAATAACCAAATTTTTACCTGTGGTAAGTTGTAACAGTATAATAATTGTTATCTCTGCATGATATCTAACTAAAATATAGTTAATTATACTACATATATAGTTAATAGATTTTGCAGTGTGCTAATTATCCATTAGATAAAATATCAAGTGTTTGATAAACATTTTTATCTTTATAGGTTAATTAAAGTTTTGTATCTAAAGGGACCATAAAAAAAATGTCTGTCACAAGACAATCTTTGTCCATACTTCACACAGTTCTTAAAAATATCTAATAGTTTTTTGGACAAGTATTTTGGTCATAATACTAAATATTTTCTATTAGTCTTTTATAGTGAAAACAGTACCTAAATGTTATCATATGAATTGCATATAGGTTAACTTCATTAATTTGTTTAAATATAATAACATGTTTTTATAGTTTCTTTATAGCATACATAACTGGTGAAAGAACATAGGGTTTTTTTTATTGAAAGCAATCTTTATTCCAATTGAGTATTAATTTTTGAGCAATGGCTGTTTTTCTTGAAGATACTTGTGGCTAAATAATAACAGCAGAACGGATTTATTGAAGGTTAAGTTAAGCTCGCGGCGGTCAGTTGATGGATGAGTGATCATTCATTTCAGTTCAGTTTCATTCATCTTTGGCAGTGATTACAGGTCCTCAGAAGCCCCAAGTCTGACAACCAGTCTTACCTGGGGTATCATGTTACCCAGTAACTGAGTTGAGGAGATCAGATGGGCCGTCACTCCATGTAAAATACAGCTGCATCCAGTTAGACTGCAAGTGGACCTCAACATAGTTGGGAAAAGGCTTGGCAGATTGATATTAGCTGTTTTTCTCTAACATCTCCAAGGTCTACATTATAATGTAGTAACCATCAAGCCAGGCAATCTGGCAACAAATGACATATTTTTCCTATATTCTGAAAAACCCATTCTGAAGGCCAATTTGTTAAATTCTAATCTCAATGTTAATTGTTACAATGAGATAAGATTGAAACTCGATTTTAGCCTTCTCATGTTCGACAGTCTGACTTTAATCAAAGACTGTCCCAATAACTTACACATTGTGCACTATAACAATTAATAATTTGAATTAAGTATTTATCAATTAAGAATTTTAATAACATCTGTCAAGAATAGAATATGCATTGTTTGTTTTGCTTGATGTCTGTTGTTTAAAATAGTGTATTGCTCTTTGTATAGCAGCTAGAACTATTTTCTATTGTAAATATGTTTTGAGCAATATTCTTAAATTGAATTAGAATTACATCATGCTGTTTTAAGAGTGTAAGACCAAAAAGTTACTAAAAAAGTAAAAGTTTTCATTAAAACCTGAATGCTCTATCACCAACTACATTAATTATTAAATTACCTAGTTGCATCAACCTCATACTTTGACTGCTGAGTTTGTATTACTATCGAGACCATTAACCGGAGCCTGGTTATCGGTCCGTGGTCGCCTGAACAGCAAGACGTGTGGTTCAGGGTTGTGCACCATGAAGTGTAACCACCCAGGACTTTGCTGGACTCCAAGGTTGCGCCATTCTGTCTCCGTCATGAGGTGGGACTTTGGTACCAGACGGGCAATGTCTGGTGGTAAGATGACATGTCTGGAATCAGAAATACATAATGATATTATAGTTATGAAAACAAGATAAGGTCATTGTAGTAAAACTGTAATCAGAAATAGTTCTTTGATAATTCTTGTGTTTGTTAACTAGTTTATTGTCATTCATTCATTCACTAATTCCTATTCTAAAATACTCTAGATCTAAATATTAAATGTAATGACAGGACACAAATGGTAGGAAGGCTGAGTATTGATATAAACAGTTGTAATCAGATGGCACATGACCATCTAAGCTATAGTCAACTACATTGACCTTAGCTAAATTTTGTTCTACTACTGGCTAGTAGAAAGAAGTCTACACCACCCTTTACACGTATATTGAATGTGACCTTGCACCCGATTTATCTCAAATGATTTTAGTACGTACTAGAGAATCACCGTACAATTTTATACGCATGAATTTCTCGCAATCTGATGGGAAAATGACGCAAAATGACTGACGAAAACTGCAACCATATTGTGCAACGAAACACTTTTATGGAAACGAATTACACACGTAAATGACATACATACTTTATAAAGGAATAATGAGGTCCATATAGAGCGTTTTAAACTATATTTATACAATAAAAGAATCAGAAAAATTAAGAAACTCACCTGTACTCATAGACGTCATCAGTATACCTTTCAGAGTATTGAATTTGATCCACAGGCATGTTTAACGACAAATAGTTTATCAGCACTGTTCACTTAGAATGAAGTTAATTTAAATCCAATTTAAATGGATAGAGAACCGATAATTTCCTATTTCTACAGAATATTCCGGCACCGATTTTCTAACGCAATTTCGCAGAAAAATCAAATTTCAGTTTGACATTGACGTTCGCGTTCGAACTTCGAAGGCTCGAACCGGTGAAATTTTTTCACGTCTATTCAAAGTAAACCATTTTCAAAAAATCTATATGTAGAAAAAATATTTTTCAAGTTCTTTTTCTTCTTTATTCATTTTGTTAGTTTCACAAGCCTTCTTTTTCATTACTAAGTTATTGCCGTCAAACTATTGCATTCAAATGCGGTTATGAATAAATTATCAACAATTTGAACGCACATTCTGGCGGGAATGTCACTTTTGTCAACTTGACAAAATCGTTCTGTTCTACGTAATCTCTCGGGTCGGTAAAATAGTGGAATATGAAAATCCTCCCAAAAAGGTTTTCACAGATTTAATAAAACAAAACATTATAAATTCAAATGAAATGAAAATGAAAACTGTAACATTTTTTTTTTCATATCTCTAATATTAAAACCATAGGAAAAATTACTAACAGGCTCGTTTCTATCATCTGCATAATAAAATTGGTTCGGGAACAATCGCGCAATAGGGAAGGGCAGATGATAGACAGCTGAGTGCACATTAACTACTGAAACAACCGGTGATATTATCCAATCACGGCGACCCCAGCTGCCTGTAACAATTCAATAATGCGCCCCACACCACTAGAGTGACCATGTCACATGAATAGCTTTGATGCTTAAATACAATATTTTTATACAACTAAATAATATATGTAAATAAAATAACCTAAGTAGTAAGTAGATAGGGTAATATTAATATTCTTATTGTATGTGTAGCCCAAGAACTGCTTATTAGTTCTAGACCCTGTGAGAAATAGCGGGCATTACATTAACCAATTTGCAGAGCGCTAAACTAGTGCTGGAGTGCGAGATGATTTAAAGAGCTTACTCATTAGACTACCTACACTAACTAGCTTCGCTAGCTTCTTTGAAACTTCATCATTTTGGTAGTGATCGTCGTCCGAACCGCACCTTCTGAAGAGCACTAAAGAAATACATTCTTGCCTAAAGACAAAAATGGCACCATAAAAACACCAGAACGTTGGTTTGCTTTAGCATTGGTGTCGACTTCAATAACTCAAAGGCGCAGAAAATGCTGGGTAAAAGAATATTTATTGCTGAGAAAAAAACTGTCTATTAGAAACTTACTATATATTTAATAGGACTTCTTTTTCCTGAGACTGCGGTTGCGTCATTGTGAATTTACAAAAAATACGTCTTCCCATTCGAGCGCACACCGACTGATTGACTTTGCACTGCTAGCGTTAAGCACGCTAGATCTATTTAGGTAAGTAGGTACACCATCCAATCTGGTGCACTAGCTAGTGCACTAGAGCAAGCGTGGCAGAGGGTATTGTCTTGTTTTCCATAAAATAATTTGTACTATATTTTTTTTCCATAATCGTCCCCTTAATAATATTTAGGTACTTGTACAATTATCATTTTTATTCTAATAACACTTGTCTTATGAACTTATTAGTCATAACTTTTATTTGCCATAAAATAAGTTTCCATAAACAACATGACTGTGTTACTCGTATATCACTTATAATCATTAGTTTCTATAAGTAACACATTACTTACATAATCGATACTTAATATAATTTAGATACGTTTATTGTTTTGTGCAAAAAATAATGTCATTAAGGCATTTGGTCTGTAATCAAATGATTTATTACAGCAAACAATCTTTAGACTATAAACAGTTTGTCAAATTTGAAACGGCTAGGTTAGGTTAGGTTAGAACTGTGACCACACAACGCCAGATTTCCTCTTTTGCAAAGCAAGCATGCATTTATTTTTAGGGTTTCTTGTGAATAAAAAAATCTGTAACGTATAATCATATATTAATCAATACAATTCAAGTAATATAACAATATTATTTTAAACGCCTCACAACTTTCACTCATTTTCCGGATTTAATAAGTAAATTGACGACACCCATCGTAAATGCATCTTCAACACTGAACACTAAAATGAACGGTAACCATTCAGATGCCCTTCACCTCAATTGATAAATGTATTGGGTATCGCAGTTAGAAGATATTTGAACAGAAAGTCCTCCTGATAACCCCATCAGCAGACCCTGAAGTAGCCATAATCAGCAGACCCTGGTCAATACTCTTGGTATAGACCCAAATCTAAAACTTCGTTAGGTTTCACATGAATAATAATCCCACCGCCGTAACTCTCCGTTGAGGACGTGGTGGGGCTTGCGCGCTCCAATAAACTTCAGTTCTGTGCCAGTATACTTTATTTTGCCGAAACAGATCGAGGAAGAGGAGCCAAACCGAGAGAGATACATAAACCTGCAGGGTAGCATGTAGTGAGCTAGCGTCTAACTGGCCAAGGCGAGTTGACTTGGCCCTCGTATGCTTTCCTCAGGGTCTCGGGATTTTTTAAAGGCACTTAAAATAGGTAATTTTAATCGCTTTATTGGCAGGCAACTATGACCCATAGATAAAATACACGAATAATCTGACAAAATAATAAGCTATTACATATATACCTACCTATTATTAAAAATAAACGACGCAAAACGAAGTAAAAAAATAAAAAACAAAAAAAAATGTATCACGTGGCGTTCTGTAGTTTCTGCTTACCCCCATGGCAAGAAAGCGTGGGTTTATGCATGTAGATATGTATACTACAAAATTTATTTAAAGACTTTAAGTTAATCTTATGGCGCGACTCCAACTTTTCAACCCTTAAGGTGAACTTGGTCTTCATTCGGCTATATTCCACGATCTCGTCTACCTTCGTGGAGTGATGTACACGTACAGTTGCGTACATGAAATTGCGGGACGCAACAACATTTCCGGTCCATTCAATGTTATTTTGCACTGATTGTGAGAAGCTGGCATATTCTTTGGTTTTTTCTCCACTTTCCATCTTTATCGGCCTATCCTCGGCCTGTTACCGGTGGTTTAAGGTGCTTCGGACTGCTTCAGGGGGCCCTTGAGCACCCTTCCTAAGCTTAGGTTGCCGCTGAAACTTATTGGGAACATGCTTAACGCCAGCAGAGTAAGCACGTCCAGGTGTTGACGTGCTGACATTCGTCGGCATCCCAACGATGGTGGACGCGGGGCGGACGAGGCACCGTGAGGCACGTGCATCGCTTGCAGTGACGGTGGCCTTCTCATCACTTCTGCGGGATGTCATTCGGTCGGCCATTTCTAACGACTCGTACATCATCGTTTTGGCTCTGCGTGTTCTCTGAAGTTCGACGTGCAGATCTGAGTAACACTGACCTCGTCCGCGTCATCCAGCTGGTATTGCAGGGAAACCAGGACCTCGTTCGCACAAGTACTGTTGAACGCATGATGATAGCACCGCGTCTGGCCGTGCTCGGCGCGAAATAGCAATTTCTGCGCACAGTGTAGACGCGTCCGATTTCAACGGCGGATCGCACTGCACACATTAAACACGATCGTATTATTTTAGTCCCAAACTTTCCTACTACGATGGTCGTCCTAGGCCCACAACTAGATAATAATAGGAACAGCTCTTCAGTTGAATTCAGTCGTCTATCCAGCCAGGAGGTCCTCCTCGGTAATCGGTGTGTCATGTCGGAGATCACCCTCGATTTCCTGCAGAGTCTGCTTAAAGATGAGTATCCTGACGTCAGTATACTGCAGTTTGAGGTAGGTGCAGTAATTAAAATATACATACTTATTAAAGCGAGTACCTGCTTGTCTAGTCTTGCTAGTAAAAAGTGTAAAAATCCTTCGTAATTGTAATAAGTAGGTGGGTAATTTCAGAGCCGCCTAGCCGGGTGGCAAATTCGAGGTTTCAAAATAGGGATGGACGATACATTTATTTGTATCGAAACTTGTGATCGATTTGAACTGCCACCATGCAATACGATACTAGGATTATATCGAATAGCTTCGATCAGATCCTCCACATATAGAATTGTATCCTATCGTAATCCGTCAACTATGTCTTTAGGGGGCACCGGGCTCCAAACGAGGCGACAACTACACCTCCATGGTATACCGGATCACCTTGAAAGGTATTCAAAGGCACGTGGAACCCGACGGCTCCAGCGAAACAGATGAACCCTGGGAGAGCTCCATCATCTACAAGTGCCTTCCCGAAAGCATCCTGCGAAGAGAGGCCTTCAAAAGCGATGAACTGTTCTGCAACGAGGTCGCGTTCTACAATAAGATCTGGCCAGCTCTACTCAGCTTCCAGAAGCAATGGAACGTCCACAATCCGTTCAAGTCGATCCCGAAGTGTTACTTGGCTCAGAATGACTGCGTGGTGCTGAAGGATCTGAAAAGGGAAGGGTACGTCATGCCGGATAGGCGGCAAGGTCTGACTGTGGAGCAGTGCTACTTTGTCTTGAAGCATTTATCACAGTTCCATGCGTTGTCGCTGGCTATGAAATGCCATAACCCTGAGGCCTTCTATGAGCTGCTGAATATTAAGGATGGGATTTCAGAAGGTGAGCTCATCATTGGTCATATTTTATTTTATTCCGGTCAATTACTAATCTGGAGCCGTGACTTCAGAAGATTATCAAATAGCGAAACAGGTATGGCCATACCTGTTTCGCAACGAAACTTATAGCAAAGGGGCCATCCATAAATTACGTCCCACACATTTTGTGATTTTTCTACAGCCTTTGTTTTTTTAGTTTTATATAAAAAATACAAAACATAGGGACACTGCAGTAGATACACACTATAGCGTAAAAAAATATTTGGACTCCATTATCAGGGAGAAAACCGGAATATGTTAGTACATAAAGAATGAAAAATAAATAGAGAGGCAGATAAGAGATGACCAGTCTCAACTGACAGCGCCCGTTCACGAACATGACGCGTGGATCAGCACCATCCAGCTCAGCCATTTTGTAGGGAACCGAATGATCCAACACACTCGCCACCATCAGCGAGACAATTAAGTGAGCATGACATACTCTCAACTGGCATGCTCTTTCAAGTCGACATTTATGTACAACATAATAAAATAATAAACAGCTCCATGGTACTCAGAGTTACATTTTTTTTTAATGCTTCTAAATTATACAAAACTATAGTTTGCAATGTATTTGTGAGATTAAAAGAATTTACTACCAAAAAGAAATAAAATAATTATTTTCTTTTGGAGTATTCAACAATTAAAACTTGGTTAAATAAAAATAAAAAAAAAACATTAAGTTCGTAAAGTCAGACAAAATAAAAAAGGGGAAACAACTCTTCCAAATATAAATCTTATGCATTTAGTTTTCTTCTCATTTAATACCATTTATTGACCTTTAGCAAAGCGTTATTTACATCGGCAAGCTCCTATACTTGTCTGTTTACTTAAAAAATCAGTGAAGTAATAATCAGCAAATAACACCATTTCTGGTCGATTTTTCAGTAAATGAGGTAAATCATTTATATAATATATACTAAAAAGGGGAATGGACCCAATATCGAGCCCTGTGGTACACCCATTCTGACTTTTAAACCCAATTAATTTACACCGTTTATTTGAACTTGTTGCAGTCTGTCATTTAAATATGGTTTTACTAAGCTAAGCGCAAGTTTACCCAGTCCGTAATGCTCAAGTTTCCAGAGCAGTGTTTCGTGATTCACGCAATCAAATGCCATGTGACCGCGTTTCCTCTTAATACTTTAGATTTATACATGTGACGTCACAAAACTTATTAGGTGAATGCAGCTATTAACGACCCATCAAAATCCGCAGCTATTACCAATGCATTCCATTAATTTACAATTTTTACGCTACTGGAACGATTTATGCTGAAGACACTTGAACACGCATGTTTGTTCATTGAGCATCGCAAAAACTTATGTTAGTGTACGTGGCATCCCGGGAAAGAGACAATGCTCGCCGACCGTGTGGTCCTTGTTCCTAGAGGCAAGAATAGCAAATTTCTGCTTAAGACTTTTCACATAAATAGACGAAACCTGCACTTGTTCTGTATTATTAAATGTGTTCATTTAAGTGTAAATTCTTTATTTCGTATAGTATTTCATAAAGATTAAGTAATTTAATAGGATAATACTTGAAATTTAAATAGAGCGGTAATAGCTTCAATGATTTTAATAGAGGCAGCAGCTATTGCCGATCTATGGGTCGGTAATTGCCCTGCGCATTATATTTAGTTTTAACTCTTTCCCATCGATATGTGACAGTAAAAGAAATATTTTAAGATGACATTTTAATCTCAAACAATACTATTTGGTCTAGTTTACTCGTTTAACTGTTTTAGGATTACCACGTATTATAAAATGATTCATTCATTGTTATTGTAAAGGACATTATTAGATTACCTTTCTTCGTATCACAATGTGTGCATTCTTTATTATTATTTGCTAAATCAACTATTCACAATCTCTGTTATCGTTTAAAAAATCTAATAATCATAATCATAATAATAATCATAATCTGAGAAAAACAACACCCCCGATCATAATCTTAAATCTTTATTTATCTCAACATCATATTACAGGCACTGGTTAGTAAAAAGCACAATCTTAAATAGAGAAAGGTGTCTGAGGTAGGAGGGTCCTGAGTTACAGATCGCCCGACACTCTTAGATAGGACATGTTAATTTACAAAACAGTAGAGTTAAGATATTAATGGTATAACAAAAGTTAGACAGACCTAACACAACTAAAACAAAATCAAAGAAAAGCAAGTAAACATAAAATTAAAAGAAATATAGATATTATGTAGTTACATTACGTAACTATATTATTATTCAGTAATGCATACTTAGGTATCTGAATAAGAAAATAAAATAATAATGAGCATAACAAAAAATGAAGAATGGAAATGGGGAAATGTTGTGTGTATTGAATGTTTGTAAGTGTAGGTGTGTGAGTGTAAATTTGTGGGTGTTAAGACATCGGTTTTAATAAGTTTTCAGAGGCAATGTAGTCCAGATTAAATAGCCAAAATCGTAATTTTCTTTTACAAATAGCTTTTGTATGAGTGTAGATAGATATTTTTTTTTTAATCGAATTATAAAGAAAAGTGCCAATAAAACAGAAAAACTTTTGGAAGAAACTAGTGTTATAACGGATGATTGAACAAACATTTGTTGATCGTTTATTTTGTGTTGGTAAATCATGATCGAAGGGGAGTTCAGTGTTTTTTTAGTACTGTCATGAGAATGAATAACAGTCGTACCGTTAGCACTTGGCAGTGTTGGTAAAGCTCAAAAGTTGGATAGAGGATTGGGAAAAAGCAATTAACTTTAAATATAGCTCTTTGGGTTCTCTCTAAATTTATCAAATAACTTTTAGAGGTACGGTCCCAAGTGGTAAGGCAATATACTAGCAAAGACTGGCATAGTGCAAAGTAAACTATTTTAATAACTAATGTATCAGATATATGTCTTAGATTTTTAAATATGAAGATTAATTTTCGGATTCTTTTAACTAAGGTTTCAATGTATTGTTGGAAGCTGAGACGGTAATCTATGATTATGTCAAGATATTTTATAGAATTCGTTTTAACTAATAAAGTACATGAACAATGGTTGATGAAATTACATGAGTGGGCTTTCAAGTTGAAGTTGAAGTTTTGGTTGATCCTGGGGTCTAAGGGAATAAGTCATGTATTTTGTCTTATCGACGTTGAGGCTAAGGAAATTAGAATATAACTATTTATACACCGTAGACCTTGTTGAGCATAATTTTTAACCTCATCCCACGAGTTAGCATCGAATATCAAGGAAGGAATATCGGCAAAAGTGATGATTTTACCGATTTGTAGATTTAAGTCAAATAAGTCGTTTATATAAACTAAGAATAATGTTGAACCGAAGATGCTACCTTGTGGAACGCCGCACTGATTAGGAAGTTCGTCGCTAATCCAATTATCTACTTTAGTAGTTTGTTGTGTTCTGTCGTATAAATAGTCTATGAATAGTTGAAGTGGTAGACCTCTTACTCCCATATTCTCTATTTCTTTTTCTCTGGTTTGTTGACTATGTGATCTGTTAGTTCGTGGATGGCTTCAGCAGTTGACCTGCCAGATCGAAAGCCAAACTGTGATGGAGATAAAAGAGAATTTTGTTCAAGGAATAGTAAGTCTGGTATTAATTAATCGTACTAAAATTTTTGACAACGTTGGAACTTTGGAAGTATGGATATTGGTCTATAATTATTGACACAGTATCTGTCTCCGGCTTTGAATATGGGTAAAAAATCGGGTTCTATATTAGGAAACAGTATATTTTGTGAGAGTAATTTTTCTGACAATGTTTTACCTACGTTTGCAAAAAATTAATTTACTCTATTCATTGATTCAATAGGATTGTCTATTGAAATTAGCTGTGCGGATTGCTGTTTGGGTTTATTAGTATAAGTTATATTTTTAATTGCCTCCCAAAGTTTTTTGTGGTTTTTCCCTGCTTTTTTAATGATATCTTGCTCATAATTTTGTCTAACTTTCTTTAATATATCGTTGCAAAATTCCTGTATCTTTTGTAAGTGCAAAGTGCTATCTCATTATCTGGATTTTTATGGTTTTAATATGTGTTAATATGATCTCGATTTCGCATGCATTTTTATAGACCCGGTGTTATCCAAGGCTTTAAAATTATGTTACGTCCAGAGGTCTTGATTAGTTTTGTGTTATCATTTATAGCTTGACCTAGGGAGTGTATAAAAAAATTGGTTGCCTCGTTAACATCTGTCATACTGAAAATCTTTTCTAAATCTATGTTTTTAAAGTACGTTTCAAGTCCTGCGTCGTCTATTCGTGTAATAGTTATGGAGCCTTGGTTTTTGATAAGTGTACGGTCTAAAAATAGAACAACGCTCAACTTATCAGAACGCTGATAATCTTGTCTATAACATTATATGATCTAAGCACGTGCGACTATGCGTAGGAATCGTGTGAGCTGGAAGCATACCATGAGAAGCGATAAGGTCGAGATATGCGTAGGATCTATTCTTGATATATCTTGGGAATTTTCAATAATATCAATATTAATATCGCCAACTAATATGATATTTTGAAAGGATGAAAGATTGCTTAGACAATCGTTGAAGGACATTAAAAAATTATCGATATTTTTATGACTAGGTGGTCGATAGACAGCAACGATTACAGTGTTTGTGTTTATGTTTTTTTAAATAAGGCAATTGGAATCGACCATTTCCGGTTCATCAATATTGTACTGTTCTATGTTTTTGCAGTAAATAACCACATCTTCATTTTGAGTTAATTTTTAGACAGCTGTGCTGCTGGGGAGTTTGTTGCGCCACTTCTTCTTCCCAGCTAAAGCACTAGGAAGTGGTGAAAGGTGGGCGTTTTGGGGGACTGTCTTATGTAATTTTGACGTTCGAAAAGTGCTGATTCTCAGCCTAGTTTGAATAAATGACTTTTGAATTTTGAGTTTGATTTTTGCGTGTAGTGAATGAAATATAACCATCGAATTCAGGAACGGTAGGATTTCGCTACAACCAGCATTCGGTAAGAACAATAATATCCCAATCAACTTTTGACCTTGCCCGTAATGTCTGAAAGTTGGGAGTGTTACAATGAATACTTCGGATATTTTGAGTCAATATTTTTAGGGTACCTATTGGAAGAGTTTTTTAACAAAGAGTGGCAGTCACCAATGTTACAAGTATACATATAGTTTTTGTGAGTCGGTGAAACATTTTCATATTTGTACATGCATCGCTTATTACCGATCCATAAGAGTTGGTGATAGCAAATGTGGGAACCTATCACCGATTCTACACAGATCATTCTCCAAAATGTAACTTTACACTTACACTGGTTAACTTGTTACAGAAAATGTAAATGGAAATACTCATACAAGCAATAAAAAGATATAAGCTCAAATAAAAATTGTATCATTTCCTTCTATGTAGTCGGAATCATCATCATCCAATCATCAGCTGTCATACCATTTTTTTTCTGAAAAGGAAAGTGACAGAGTTGTAATAATTGTTCTTGTAACCTGCTGCCATTTTGAGCAGACCCGAAATAGCGTGATATGGCTCCGGAACTGTAGAGAACGCCGAAATTGCAGATCACATTTTCTGTTGTGGTTCTAATTAATTATTTCTAAACTAATATTCTACAGCATCTGTTGCTTTGTTCTGGATCTGGTGATCTGGTGTATATTCGTCGACAATAATGTCTTCGTCAAACAGGTAAGCGTCAACAGAAAAGCTACTAAGTAACCCTGGTGTATACCAGGGTGGATTAGTAGCTTTTCTTATGACGAGTGGTATAAAAGTGGTAAGGACTTGATGCAAGCCTACATGCTTTCCTTCACGAAACAATACTTGCTTGTTCTTATTTAAACAAAATACCAATCTATACATAGGTAGGTACTCCTCGTTTCTTATACTCTGTAATAGTTTCATAAAAATCGTTAATAACTTCATAGCTGTCGGTAATACAAACAATCGACTTGTTCAATTAATATTTTTTTTATCTTAAGAAAATATTCTGTTTTATGCTATTTAAAGTAATAAATATAAACTAGACAAGGAAGAGTTTCATATAAAAACAAAAACTTCGCTGTGAAATGAATCACCACTCTTAATAATTATCATCGATTTTAAAATTATCTTAACAGGGTCGGTAATAGCTGAGTTTACCTTAACTCTGTGTCAGCCTTCAATTTATGGATAGCCCCTAACACGTCCCCAGCACTTGTAGCTATTTTACAAAAAAGGCTTTTGTTTTCAGGATTTTTTCAGACACTAACAAATTAACTTACATTGCAGTATTCTACGTCGAAGAAAACGTTGATTACTACAAGAACTACTACATGGAAGCCACAGCCAACGCCATAGCCTTGGTAGAACAGGAGTTAGCTGATGCTGAAGACAAAGAGGTCTACCTGGACAAGTTCCGGAGCTTCTGCAGTGAAGAGACCTTCTTCCACACCATGGTAGATCTGGTCACTCCTAAGGAACCGGTCGCAGTGATTGGACATGGCGACTGCTGGACTAATAACTTCTTGTTTAAGTATGTGGATGGGGATATTGCTGATGTGAGTTGGTGTCGTATTCTTCTTTATTAATCATTATCATAACTATAACAACACAGGCTCTGCATTATATAGAAACTTTTATTTTGTCTTCCTTTACACATTTTCTACCACTGAACCAAAAAAGATACATAAGTATAATTATTTTCCTAAACGAAAAATCATGAAAACATAATAATCGATATAATATGATATTTGAGAACTGGACTAACAGGAAAACATTAGTTACTTCGTAAAACATTGATATTCAGACGCATCTGATGGGATTAATAGCAGAACAAAATCTATTCCTGTGGCAATGATGGAAAAAGACGCAAAAACTTTTTTCTTTTCCAGATGTACATCGTAGACTTCCAGGTTGTTCGCTATGCCTCCCCAGCTCTCGACCTGGCCTACATCATGTACATGTGCCTCGACCGGCAGCAGAGGGCAGAGCACCTGTGCTCACTCCTGGAGTATTACACGGATGAGCTGCATCGAAGACTGGTGCAGATGAGCGATGAAGATTCTGTGTTCAATACCAGCTTGAATAGGGATTCATTGTTTCAATTGTAAGTGAAGCAGAAAAAGGAAGCTTTTATTTTCAAGAACTCTCTGAAAATATAAAATTAATGTAGTAGAAGACAACTTACTAATAGAATGTCTTATGGTTTTATAGACTACAAGAAGAATTCAAACGCGCTGGCAAGTTTGGTCTCGGCATAGCGGTTGACATGTACCCCATCATGACGTGCGAAAGTGACGAGGCACCCGACTTGTATCAACATGAGGTAACTGACTACGCAGTATTGCGCACTGCCCAAAATGTACCTACCTATAGCTCAAATCGAAGCCTAGAATTAGAACAACTCTGCGACTACACGCTAAGCGGTGGTCATGTTAACTATGCCGTACTTAAACTTCTTTATTGAAAATTACGACTGACTACAGATACATTGTATCCTATTAAATATGTTGGTAATTTTTTTTTTCAATTCGTCACTTGTAGTTTCTTCTACTGAGATCGAGGTACAAACGTTGACTGGACGTAAAGCCTCCATAAAGAAGGGTTCGCGTTGGTCTTGTGATTCACTCCTCGATTCATGGTCCCTCTGTCGTTGTTACAAGTCATACACTGGTTTACGTATTTCGTAGCTAGGAACTAAACGTGAATACTTTCTCATAATCAGGATAGCGAATCATCGTCAACGTCGCGGGTCCAGCCAGTACAGTCTAGCAGTGCGGCTTGCAGCAAGAAGATGACCGAATTGGTTATAGAGCTGGTCGATGCAGGGATCCTGTGATGGTGAATAAAGTATATGAGGAAAAGGGGGAAAGTAAAGGAGAAAATGGAGAAGTAAACGGGAGGAAGACGGGGAAGAATAGTTATAGGAAGATTGAAGACAGAATGGATTGTAATCTGGGTTTTATAAGACTGCACGTCGAATGTATCTCAAGTACCTAAATTAATATTGTTGCAGGACATTAGAGTTCCTATTATATTATATTGTATTTGTAAATGAGTTTGTTAACATGTTTAAGATAAAAGTTTAGGATGCCAATAAGCCAATGAAATCAAGCCGTTAATAAACATGAGTTATGTTCTGGCAAAGTAATATTCATTATTGATGAAATTGTTAAAAAGGTAAATAAAATAACACAACTTGTATATCGTAGGTATGTCAATTTATTGTTTATCGTTTCGTTAATAAACACGTATAATAAAATATTGGGTTAAAGCCTTAAAATTACTTTTATTATACTTTGTGACAATGTGTCCCTTTGATCAAGATCTATGGATATCATTATAAAAATCAGATCATTTTCTGCACTTCTTTGAATTAAAAATGTCTATAATACTTATCTATTTCATAAAATATTTATATTAGTATATAATTCAATAAAAAAAAATAATGACTTCGATAACTGGGATGCTTCCGGCACAATTTGTGGTAATTTTCAATTTTCCGATATACGAAAATAGTAATCAGTTGTTACGAAAACTGTAGTATATTTTTCTTTTGAAATAAAGCGCGCTGCCGAACACAAAGCTATCACTTTTTCACTTACTACGACTGAGTAAGTTGGCTAAGGATAGCGATTATTTTATTAATAAAAAAAATGTACTTTATCGTAGAAAATAACATTTTACAGTTTCCGGAAAACTCTCAACTTTATTCCCTATTCAAATTGCGAATTTCCAAAAATTGTTATCTCGGTGTTGCCCTTAAATGTATTTAATAAAAAATGGTAATTTAAATAAAATACCCGTACTATCTCGTGGCACATTAATTGAATTTATATTTTTATTAAATTAAATAAAACATATAATTATAATAATAAAAATTACGTACGGGTTCATTACGTATATGACAACTTTCTTTGTAAACAGATCTAATAATAAAACTTATATTAAAATAATCAGTCATTGAAAACTTCAGATTTTGTTTCAGTTGAGATTCTAGCGCCTAATGTCATCTGAAGTTTCCAATAATTACCTGTTTATTTAAAGATTAATATTTTTTGTATTTTATTTAAATTAATACTAACAAGTCTGGTTGGAAAACAAGGCACTGGATTGAGGATTCTCACTTATAAATAAATTACCGTGGCGAAAAGTAAATATAAGGTTAAAAGATAACATAATAAAAAAATTACAACGATATTTTTTCGCTTTTTCACTGGTTTACCTTTTTCCCGCGGTAACGTTTTGGTCCTGACTTTTTGTCTTTCAAAACTTTGATTAGAATTAGCACCAGAACACGTAGATGAATTGTCAAAGACACTTTGTTCTGACAGTTCTTCTACAGTTTGAAATAACAGAACTTTACTTGACGCTTGCTCTCAAGACTTGTTGCGCGGTGAGGCCTACCTTTCCTTTCGAGGCCGCAGTGGGCCTCATGAAGCCTGACGTCGTCGTCCTACTGTTGACACTCTTCATCGGTGGCCTGGAGGTACCTATTGAGCTACCACTGGAAGATGACCTTGAAGCGGGCATCCTGGAGACAGGTTTCGGCACAGGCTTAGGCACCGGCTTCACAGGCGCAGGCGGGACCCGCTTGACAGTCGACACTGATGTAGAACTGTTCAAAGAACTCCTAGAGCTCCTCAGCGATGCTCTGGAAGTTGATCTCTCCACTCTTAAAGAACTAGCCCGTTTTGGGATCACGCGTTTGGGGTCTATGGGCGTCCGAGGGGGAGTCCTCGTCTCTTTGGTAGGAATCTTCTTTGGTTGTCCCACTTTGGGGACCGGGGACTTGGAGATTTTCGGCACAGGTGACTCACATTCAACATTGCAGCCTGAGGAAGCACCCTGGGATGCGCTTTCTGAATTCAGACTCTGAGTTTCTTCAAACCCTTCGTCGTTTAATTCATGTTCACTTTTGACTTTTGACATCCTAGGTGACGTTGTTCTTTCTGGAACCTTTTCTGGGGCCTTTTCTGTCCGAGTATTGAGAGATTTTCTATACCCGTCCCTCGACCAGACTCCGGTAGGGGTTTCAGCAGGAGACTTTAGTTCCCGTATTGCTTTCTGTACGTCCTCTTGGTTTATGGAAGTCTGCCGCCTCATTCGAAGGTATGGCTTTGTATCTTTGGTCGGTTTGTCTGTGCTTTGGTTCTTAAGTCTATCCTGCCACCTCTTCAACCTGGTTTCCTTCTCTTCCTTCCCAGCTTCGTTTGGTTTCGCGACTGCTTGTGGCGTCTCGACTTTGTATGACGCTTGGACATCTAATTTCGAAGGTCTGATGACTTGAGTCTCAGCTACCAATTCTGTTGCTGGCTCAGGTTTCTTTTCTTCTTCAGGGGAACTGTTGGAATCCGTGTTCCTCTTATACCTTCGTGTCCTTCGGGCGGCAGAGAACCTATCGAATTGGCCATCTCCTAAGATTTCTTGGCAGAGATCCTTCATTTCGGCAGAAGCTTTTTCACCGAGATTGGTACGGGTGGGTAGGGAGGGTTGAAACTTCCTGCAGGGCTCTCTCTCTGGTGGAGGATTGAAGGAAGAGGTGAACTTTCTCTGAGCTGGTGGGGTTTCTATGTTATCTGAGTCAATTTCCACCCTATCGGATTTTTCTATTCTCTCTTTCCTGATAACTTTCTGAGGGATATCGCTGGTGACCTTTATATCTGGTAATTTCCGTTGTTCCTCGCTGATGGATATGAGTGGTTGCGGTGATTCTATCTGCTGCCTTGATCGCTGTCTCCTGAGCCTTCTCATCTCCTCGTTCTCCTCAGTTTTCCTCCAAGGTACTCTGTTGTCTTTCTTCTGTGGTTGTACATCTGGAATGACCATTGTATTCATTGAGAAAACGTAAGTTACTTGATGTTTGGAGTTAGATTCTTTTGACCTTGTGTTGCTCTTCGTTTTTATATGCACATAGTGTACTTGAAGTGTTTAAGCATTCAATATAAAATGTAGGCCACATTAGAAGATATTCATGCTTACCTTCGACAGCCTCGAGCGCCTTGACAACGTCGCTGTCGGGCAGCACGGCCGGCCTCCAGTCCGCGCGGCCCTCAGGCAGGGGCTCGAGGGTTGCGCTACGCTCGCTCTCTGCAATGCAATAGCCACGAATAAATAAATAGTAGACAGAATTATGATAGATTGGAGACCACGATTCTACTACATTACGTGGACTTAAAAAGTTGAAGTAAGCTTTTGGGGAGACTGATTGGTTATACATCACTGAAATAATATAACACCTGCTTATCTTGTCAGTTCCTCTTTTTCAGAGATGGTGGCGGGTCACCATGCTTTATTGACGATTTACTGCTTTATTTTTATTCATATTCATATTGCTAGAGCTCCTGACGCCTGTGATACAGGATTATCCTAGTAAAGACATCCTAGTACCTACATTATTTATCGTAGATCCTTATTGAATGTTATCAATTTAGATTCTAAATATATATTATTTTAAACATTGGTAAAAATCTGTAAGTTTTAGTAGGTTGCCTATGCTAGACATGCGGTCATAGTGTACGTACCGGAGTCGTTTTCCAAGGAGCGCTTGTCTGAGTGGAGGCGGTGCGCGGGGCGACGCGGCCGCGCGTCCTCCTGGCTGCTCGCGCGCAGCCACGACTCGATCTTCTGTCGCCACTCCCTGCAAATAAAGGACATCTATTATTTCAAAATGTTTGTACAACGGTACAAAGACATTTTCGGCGCGTGGCCGAAATCAGAACTAACGTCGCCATCTTGTTTTCTTAAATGTTAATTAACCAACAACGCCCCCTGTCAATGTCATTCAGGCGTCAAAAGGTCCTCGTAGCACTTTACCAACGTTACCGTGTAGTGAAATTGGACAGAAATATTTTAATAAGTATGCTACTTTTATACTTATTCAAAGGTAGTCAAAGTAGTATGTAGTACCAAGTGGGAATGAAACTGTGAAAGGAATTGTTTTATCGAGATGAATGACAGTATGTCTGAGTATGTGGGAAGCGGAGACCTTTATCGGGGGAAGGCTTTTTGCCAAGCTGATGGCTTTTCTTTGACTATATACGTTATTGAGCATAGGCATTTGATGTGCTGTGCCATACTTTGGATATAAGGTTTACATACTTGGGCTTAGCGGGCGCGGTGTCCGGGGAGGCCGGTGCGGGCGAGGCGGGCGCGGGCGCGGGCGCGGCGTGCGGCGCGCGGGGGGAGGGCGCGCGCTCGCGGCTGCTCTCCGGGATCTCCAGCCGAGCGCGGGGCGCGCCGCGGCGGGACCACGAGCGATCTACACAAGAAACACGGTGTTTATATGATGTTACAAGGCTGTTAGGGTAAAATTACGGACCCTGTATATATAGGGCACAGCAAAAAGTATAACATAAAAATCTAAAATAACAACAAAATAAAAAAAAAAGAAGAGTTATTTGTGAATTTTATAACATACAGAGCCAGAGCCACACACATCAGATGGCTTTCTTAACATTGCCTTGTTGCTGACTTTTAACCAGAGCTATGCGCAGAAGCGGAGTGGTGAATGAGACAACAATCCACCAAAAGAATCCATTAATATTCAAAATTAGGTAATTCTTCAAAAGTTCACAGCTACTTCGTAAGTTCTGGCTCTAATATTGGCTCTATAGAACAGCCAAATTGAAAATTTTTAATATGATGTTAAAAAATATTCATAACAAATTTTTTAAATATTCCAGAGAAAAGCGCACGATAAGCAATAGTATCCAAAAGTAATCGGGCATAAAAATCAAAATAATTATGCGCTTAGGATTATGGTGATGAAATGTTGACTTACCAAGACTGCCCCAAGCACTCCTCTCCCTCAGGTCGTTGGCGGCTGGTGAGGAGTGTCGGAGGAACTCCAGCAAACCTTCCTCATCATCACCAGGACTAGCCCTGCTTCTGCGACGTAGGCTTCCCGTTGGAGTTACATCTGGAATAACATAACAAAGATTTAGTAACTGTTTCATGCATAAGTGTCAATTCAATGCCATAATTTTAGGTACAAAGAGATAGGGGCTAGCTAACAATCATAGAATACTAGTTCTCTGAGGTGATGAAATCTTGAGCAACAACAGACTAGTCAGTAAAACGGGTGTTATGGGGCTGGTCATGTCACCATCGCCACATTCGCTCGTTAAATGGTAATTTTGTGGAAGATCACAATTTCCAACCATGGATTGCACTACTCTGCTAATTAGTAATAGTACGAATATTACTAACCAGGTGACGGTGACGGGTCATGTGGTTTCCTGAGCGATCTCCTTCCAAGTCCGTTCCTGATGTCCAGAAGTAGCGACTCCATGAGGGACTCACATTCTGATACAGGTGTACTGCAAACGCTGCTGGTACCTGCAGGGAAAAAGTTGTGATTATCGTTTCAAAAGTAAGTTAATTACAGTAGCATACCCTATTTCTTCTCAATCTAATAATACAAGCAGTGCTTTCTGAAGCTGACAAAATTGACATGACGGCACCGGTTTCAGTTAGAAAAGAAGTAGCAATATCAATGGCTAGGTTTTCATGCCATCCTGCTTGACTTGCTTGCTTGAGAAGACTTCGGACCGTTACGCCTTTCTTTCGGAGAGGCTCTTTGCAATTATTCGGCTGGATAAGACTGCGTACGATACTGATGATAATAATCTTTTTAACTTACCAGTCTTGACCCTGGCTGCAGCCAGGTCTCTAGCCCGTCTTCTGGCAGCAGCCTGTTCTTCATTAGCTCTCCGCCGTTCATTGTCACTGACAGCAGACCTAAACTTACTGCAGAACCATACGAACATCTGAAACGCAAAAGTAAAAGAGACTCTTTAGCTAAAGCATCAAGGTTTCAAATACGAGAATAAAAACAGATGTTGGTCAAATTGGTTGGTTTGTCCTAATGTCTAGTATCTTTCAGTTCACCAACAAGATGTGGAGGGCTTTTAAGAGCAGTTTTTTATACGACTAAGACTAACCTTGAAGCATTCCTCTAACTTGAAAGACACAGGGTCTTCACAGAAGAATTCGGCGAGTTGTTTCCGTATGCTCTCTACTTCTTCCATGTCTTTATTAAGAGCTGACACCTCTTGTTCTGCCACCTGTAATTACAAAATAATTTTAATTTGAAATCCTTGAGATTTCGCCCCAAGAGTGTCAAAGCCAAGTTGTGCTCTACCGAAGGATTCAGAAAGAGATTTTTCATGTTGACGTCTCTTTGTATTATCCTATATCGAGTTATTTTCAAGGATACACCTTAAAATACAACCTCAAATATGTGGAGAAAAGATAAGTCCCTATTATTATAGATAGAGGAACGTACTGATGTCAAAGAGACTTTGGTCTGTCATCAGCTTAGATTCATTAGTATTCTGGCAGTGATTATAATCATGCATCTTATTTGTCTCACCTGCAAGAAATCCCCCATCTGCTCCTTAATATCCTGCTGTGTACTTGGCATCTGTATCTCCTTCTTCAGCCCCTGTATCCTGTTGGCCAGCGTCTTGATCTCGTTGTGGACCTGGTCCACGCTGGCTTTAGCTGCTTCCTCTAGGACGCGTGTGTCGTCAGCAAAGTGGATTAGTTCTTTATTCTTGCGTTCGGCTTGCTGTAAAGGAAGTATTATTTAACAGGTTTCCGATGTTCCGGAATATTAACCAGGTAATTTTCGGCTTATCCGCATTATGGCTTAATAACCTTGACTTTTGACTTGATAGGTTTCAGTTAACTATCTTTTGATCATGGCTTTTTTGAAAGCCAGTGGATCTCGAAAGACGTCAGTCGTGTACTCTATTTAAATGCATATTCATGCTTTTCTTTATAGTTGAATGTTAAGTTCAAATGGCAGTATGATGTTATCAGGGAATATTGCCAACCATTTTGTAGAGGATTTGAAAGAATATTCTAACTAAAGCAACATACAACTAGATACTTTTAGCTCCCTGAATTACAAAAGTTCAATTTATTCTTACCATAGCGACATAGTGCATGAGCGTCATCCCGGGTTTATTCGCCCTAATGTCGGGTAGTTTCTGCAGAGAAGACAGCTTCACGCCCGCTGCTCCTCCCGCGTAGCCACCAGCGTTCAGGAAGTTACCGGCGATCAACGCTATGTAAAGCACCTCCTGGAAACAGATAAAAATCGTGTTTCGCATTAAAGGATTCAATGATTAGCATCTCAGTAATATAGTATCGGGCAACGTGCGCGAAGTAATGAAATTCGAACGAACAAGTTTCAAACTAGAATAGGACAATACACCAATTATTGTTAATTTAAACAGATACTTACACAAACACTGCGGGTTTGCTAAACATGTGTTTTTTTAGCGCTCAAAATAAGAATCAATCTTGATTTATGCGTTCAAGATTCTCATTTAAATTAGTGGAAAACATAACTAAGTTAGTGTTAGGTGTATACGAAATGTTACCTGTAGCGCACTTGAAGACATCAGATCGTCTCCAGCGACTAGGATAGAGTTGATAGCACTCTCCAAATATCCTGATGTTGACGCCCATTCCTCTTTCAGAAGCATGCATTCAATACGAAGTTTGTAGCTGTGAACATGGTAAAACAGATTGTATTGGCAAGTTTTCAAGTTGTTTCAAATAATGTAAAAACAACAAATACGTACTTGACAGATAAAATAATAGGTAGTGATCAAATAAGAAATTCAAAGTTAAAACAAATCAGTTTTTATAGTAGACCAAAAAGACCACTCACTTAGGAAGCTGTATGAGCTGCAGCAAGAACTTTTCAGCTGTCCCCAGTTTCGTTACGTCACCGGTGAAGGATTTCAGCATCTCAGACTCGTCTACTTCAGGTAATATCTTGAGAAGACCGCGTAACTTCTCTGTGCCGATGTCGTCGTGAGCACCCTCGCGGATCAGTTGAATTATATCCTCGTTGCAACTAGAAAATTAAATGCGATTATGAATTATAAGAAATAGGAAAATTTGTTTCGTTTAAAATCGTAGTTTTTCGGTGGTTATGTAATAGGGTGGTGATAAGCTGACCTGCCACCGTTTACCGTGTATGTCTTCAATGTTTGTTTATTTATTTATCCATCTTACGTCTATCATTGCAGGGGTTTTTTTACCAATATGCGTACTGTGCTTATTTAAACTAAGGTTAGCTAATAAAGGGAGGCCATTATCTAGCACTGGGATAATATGGGCTAATAATAATGTAAAGTGATCAACAGCAGCATAATAATAATATACAAATATACTACACATGCACCTATGTGCCAGTAGACAGGATGTTTAAACTTATTCCTGAGTGACTGTCGATTGTTATTGGTTTATTGTACCAGCAACCAGAAAGTATTAAATAATGTAATATTGTAATGCCTTACCTCCGGAACTGCTTCAAGAATATGTTAACGTTAAGACTTCTCTTGCCGTCTAGCAGTGTGATCTCTGAAGACTCCTTCCTCGGTTTCCGCTCTCCTGAACTGTCGCAAATGGGACTTCTTCCTAACCTAGGTGATGAGCCTGCAGATCCTGTTGGTTGTATCTGAAAATCATGAAAACAGAGATATTTTAAGATAGTCTAGTGTGCTAGGTACACCTGAATTCCTACTCTCCTAAATATCTCTTAATAAACTTAATTTAATTTTGTAAGATCTGTTCCCACAGACAAACCGTGAAACAGGTTTTGTGGGGCATAACTTTAAGTATAAGACTGCTGTGAACCTTTTATAAATAAAGAAACTTATGTAGTAAATAATACAAACAGTGGAAAAGCCAGAATTTGGTTTTAAGATTGTTTCTTTTTTATTTATTTTTTTATTTCTTGTCATGTCTAGCACGATCCTTTCCAGAGGAGACATCAGGAGGAATGTGGGACATTTTTCTTAACAGTTCTGTGCTTCGTCGTATAAGTACTAACCTGTTGACAGAACAGTCCTTCGATCTCCGTCCAGTCCAGATCTACCTTCGGAGAATGTTTGTGACTCGATGCTACTAGTGACCAGATATTGTTTTGACCGATGACCTGGAAATATTAAAGCTTGGAGTTATTTATTGGGTCATCAAAGCTTGCTCTCAAAGATTTTTACTGGTAGGTAAGCAAATGGTGGTTCTACGAAGTCGGTCTCACGCAGAAACGAAAGACAAACGAAAGACGAAATGATTGCATCACAGATTGTAGAAAGATGTCTACGGTGCGATGTCAAATATGCAGGAAAGAAATGTAATATTGCCTAAAAACAGAGATATGTCCATTCTTCATGCTACGCGCGCCTTTTAAGGTCGCAGGAATCAGTTGGAATATTATTACACACTACTTACTTTGTTATTAGGAATTTTATTCCAATTAATAGTTTTCATCTTAGTTTTCGGTATGGGTGTCTCCTGCTGCGGCAGCTTGATGTCCAGCGCCGGCGCCGGCGGGGACGGCGGGCACGCGGACGGCGGCGGCGGGACCGGCGGGGGAGGGGGGCCGCACGGGGGAGGGGGGGGCAGCATTGGTGCGGGGGGAGGAGGTATAACTGGAAAATAGAGAAAAACTTCCATGTAGTTAAATGTATAAATTCTAACACATTATTCAGGCAAGTGAATGATTGAATGCAAACTTTTCAGGTGAGACGAGTTTTTAGTTTCATGAATAAAGCACTGTTCATTTACAAAGACTGAAGCCTTGGCAATCCCTTCTCTATTGCAGGTGTCTATGTATAGGCCATCAAAATTCCGATAACGGATTCACCAAAAAAACCTAGGTTTTAAATGTTTTAAAGTGAAGATTACCTGCACTGGGCATCATGACAGGGGGTGGTGGTGGTGGCGGTGGTGACAGCGCTCGCTGTAGACTCTGCTTCCTGCCACCACCAGACATGTCGCGGTGTTGACATGTGCAACCCACTTTAGCCTGGAAACATAGTACAAATAATGATGCGTTGAATAAAGAAACAGGGTAATGATAATCTTGACTTTAAAGGAAATCATGACTGGGATTGAGGTTTCTTATTAGTACCTTTCTAGTAGGAAATTGCGATCATTTAAATAAGAATATGTCTTAAGATTGACAAAGACTTCCATTTTGTTAACGGGTTTAGGAATTCAAGATTTAGGTACAACCAAATAATGATTTTGAAGTGCGACATAATGAAATTCTATAGTCATGCATGGGACTCGTCTCTAAACTGCACAGCGTACAACAGTATTGAGGAGCTTCTATTACTGCATCAAGAATTGACTGCTTACAAATAGTAGATCACAAATGCTGTCCCTATATTAAACCATGGATTGATCAATTTAATTTCTACACACCTGCACACTAGGAGCCCGCAGCAGCTTGGCAGCATCTTCCCTAGTCTCCAACAGCGTGGCGCGGTGCACCAGCGTCTCCGCCGTGTCCCACACGATGTCGCTGACGGGTTCCTTCGGGTCGATCCTCAGTAAGTGCTGCAGGATGCTCAAGAATGGGATCTCTTGAGGAGTTTCTGCTACCTGAAAGCAGGACAAGTAATGTTGTGTTTTTTTAATTCTTTTTTAGAGATGTGGAACCAATTCTACATTAACAAAATGTTTAATTATATTTTTGCATGCTAGATTGCGTCTATAGCTTATAATATAGAATCTAAATTCAGTTTTTATATTGAATGGCAAAAAGAATTAAAACTGTTGTAAGTGTAATAATTATGAGCCCGTAATATACTCTAAAGTAAATTATTTTAGCACTTGCCAGGATATATTTTTTGTGTAGGAGTCATGTCCTTAGACAACATCTTAGTGTGAGCTAGGATTTTTATATATTCTAGCTGCCTTAGAGTCTTGTTACGTTCATTGTTTTCCACCACCAAAACAGAAGCTTATAGGTACAACTCTCTAAGTTCCACTACCAGTCTAAAAGCTTACCTGTTTAAGTATCGCATAGAACACATCGAGATGCGAGTTGAGGTTGATGCCTCCTGGACCCTGAGCCTCATCGCTCTCCCGCTGCTCTTCAAACACGTCCAGTTGGACGCCCAGGTCTGGGTGGCTAGCTGCTTCATGTCTGGAAGACGATTAGATCAGTTTTACAAAATGTGGAAGGTAGAAAAAAAGCGGTTGGATAAAGGTGCGAAATGTGATTGTATGAGACGGAATTTGACAAATTTGGGAATTTGCGACTTCTGTGAGAAACAAATTTGGGTGTAATATGAGAGAGAGCCTACCTAATACAGCTCAATATCTACCATAGCACTCATATAAAACTATACAAAGAGGTTTCTTGAATTCTGAAAGATACTTTCGTGGAAAACATTGTAAATCCTTGCGCTGTTTAATTTGTTTTAATTCTATATAAAAACACAAAAGTTTCGGGCAGTGTTTTATTTTGGCATTATGACGTAATGCCATTCAATAATAAATAGCCCACATGTTGAACTTTGGTCAGGTGGTATTTCACATCGGCAGAAATACAAAAATATGGTTTTGAGGGAAAGTGCCTTCAGGCAATATAGCTTGAGATCACAAGCACCACTTGTGTGTGATTTATGATCAAATTTCAAATATTACGGTAGAATACGTAACACGCTTGGAACCTATATTAGGAAAAGAAGTACCTACTAGAAATGCTGCTGAAGTATACTTGTAAGTAGATTGGGCATTCATATGGGGAAAATATTTTTAACTTTTAAGAATGAGTTATAAAGTTTTTTTACGCGATCATTAATACCTATAGCTACAAATTGGCATTACTTTAGTAATTATTGTGTTTTTCTCTCTCATGCGCCGGAGTTGAACATTTATAGCTAAGCTGCATACAACAGTTATATCTAAGTTTTACAATATCATCGCGTTAGTACGCGATGATATTGTAAAACTTAGATATATCAAATTGCTTTATTTTCTTCAATGCCTTATTAAGAATTAGTAACCCACCATCTATTTCCAGCAAATGTGACACATAATAATTGTATAAAATAAATATACCTAAGCGAACTGAATCAGCTAAATATAATCACAAACCGGTTACAAGGGTTTAGTCACATTATCCGTTGAGGCTAATATTTTAACGAGTGGTATTATATTATTCACGGCGGATACGACGCCATATTTGGAGCGGGCAGTGGACCAAAAGATGCGCCTACGCAGAACGCGGTTACGTTCGTTTTTCAAATGAGAACGCTATGGTTTGTTTTGTGATACTATTGGAATTAAAGGGGTAAGGTTAGAAGGGTTGCAGGTTTAAGTATCAGGCTCTTATTTTGGGTTACTGTATTGTATTTTGGTATGATGAAATTGATTGATCCTATTCTATTAAATTAGCAATATTTGTTTCAATAGGTATATTTGTAATCACGTTCTCGAAAACGTTTCTAACGATTTCGTTGATAGTTGCAGGTGTTGTAGGGGTTTACGGGGGCGAACAATCGATCTAGGTCTAATTTCTGAGAAAATTCGTTTTCTCTATTTTCACCCGAGCAGAGCTCGGTCGCCCAAGTCATATGAAATACTAAATAAATAAATACTTGTTCCTAATTGAAATACGTTTACGTGCTTATTTTAGAAACTGCTTTTATCTGGTAATTTTTTTAGTGAAGTATTCAGCTTTGGTTAGACTGGAAGCCCCTCCCGACAAAGTTGGGAAAAGGCTGAGACAAGTAATTATGATTTGTTACAATTTTTTTTTATATAGTGGCTTTATTTAACAAGTAAACTAAGTAATTTGTATGTTTGTACTTCCTCAATTATGATTTTTTGTATTGATAAGTCTTCCTAATACCTACTTTATTTTTGTTTCATTATAATGGTATATATGAGGCCCGTAATAACTGAATTACGATGGATATAATTATCGACTATCACAATCTAGGTATCTCTGACTACCGAATGTGTCCATATCAAAACTTTTAAATTCAAATTCAAAATAATAGTTTTTTTAATAATCCACTTTTCTGCAGCACGACTCAATGATACCGTTTTGTTCTGTGGTTGCACAGTTTTTACATAGGTAGAGGTACCTAATATCAGTAATTAATTTAATAATGGATAAGGACATCGCTTAGGTATTTTTATATAATATTAATTAAATTACTAGGTACTTTAATTTTATCATATTTTAATCGGAAAATGACTTATGTAATTTAGCTAAAAATAAGATCCAAAAAAGTGATTGTTGTTTATGAGTTTATTGCCCTGATGCTAAGTTGTTCAACCTTAGGCAATTCAGAACGAAATGGGCTATAATTTTATAAACTGACAGACTATTAACAACATGCATCAAACGACCAGATTAAAGCAGAGAAAAAATTAGCTCAAAAGATTTTTAACAAAGTAATTCGATCCCGTTTTTGTGAAACCTAGTAGAAATTAGTAAACAATTTAGAAAAACTAGCTGTTAGTTTCCTATTTCATTAAAACTAAACTCTAAGCATACTGCCACGCTGGGCGCACTCGGTGGGCTCGACTTGTCGGGTCAATTCAGTGGGTGTAATGTAGTCAGAAGATATGAGCTATGAGATCAAAAGAGAGGCAACTTCTAGGTGAATATAACTGTAGGTAATAAGCGCTGTGTGACCTGAATTGCACTTTATTGTATCGTAGCACGAGTCGCTTTTTATTCAAATGATTTTGAGGAGTGAATCCTCTGTATTTCTAGTATTATGTATTCTGTGATACTGCTCCAAAACCAAAAGACTTAACCAAACAGCCAAAAAAAACTGATAATAGGTTCCATTTACATCTATTTATATCAAATTAGCCAAATTGCTTAATCCAAAAACTTCACAATACACACATAAATTACCATATTACTAAATTACGATCGACAAAAAATAAAACGTATCAAAAGTTTTTGTATCACTTAAATTACCTACCGTGCCCGATCAACCGACACAGTAAAAAAAACCGTGTCGATGTACTTGGCTCATATATATTTAAAACTGTTGACTGACTGCCTGGCTCATTTACTGTGAATACACAGCCTTAACACAATCATCTGCCGAGCCTTTTCCCAATACTATTAGGATCGGCTCCAGTTTAACCGGATGCAGGTAAATGCCAGTATTTTACTTGGAGCGACTGCTTATCTGAACTCTCCAACCCACTTACTGGGTAACACGATACCCTTGGCAAGACTTGGTTGTCAGGCTTCTGAACACCTGTTACGACAGTCGAATCTTCGAATGACGGCCGCGACCAACGGTTTATCGTACTTTCCGAGGCACGCAGGAGTCTGCGAAAAGTAATAAATGGTCATCCATCCCCGGACAGACTTCGGCAATCTTCGATCGACCAATGTGGCTGTTGTTACTTAGCCTCTAAACTACTTAAAATAACACCATCATTCCCCAAAGGGAATGAGAGAGAGATGATGAATGAGCAGAGCTGCATGGCACTAGAATAGGATATCTATATAGCACAACCTTCTTTACCGGGCCATTGCTCATTGCAATATACCAGGCCGTATAACCTATTACCCTAACCAGACACGAATCTGTTACCTAATAAGGTATAAATTCGTAACGGGAATACCTAATAACACTTTTCCCAATCTGGGGGTCGAACCCAAAACCTGACACTTAGTAGTGAATCCACTAGACTAACGAGGCGATCACTTAATTATTTTGATATCAACTTGTCTTATGTGTCCATATAACTATAAATGGTGGAATAATAATTCCTAGTTTGACATCGGAATAAAATGTGGTAGATTTATGCGTTTTGCACACTGCCCGGTTGAGATAAATATGTTAATATTATGATTATGTATTAAATATCCTTATTTGTTCCTCATGATCTTTATGAGTATCCTTTATGGGAAGGCTAAGTATTATCTAACGGTTCATAAATTCTTAAAAGGGCCTCTCTTGTGGACGTGGCCTGTCCACTTGTCATAAGGCAAACGGTTTTTTTAACAACCAAATAGTTTTGGAGTTGAGGAAAATATCTAAGAGATGGTCTTGTATTATAATAAGTAAAGAAGCTTAAAAGATTTTCTTCTTACCTTAAGTTGTTTAATGTTGGCAAAAGACCCAGTCCTGAAAACAAACAAAAAGAAAACATTTTAATCAATAATTATTAATTAAAAGATGCAGTAACACGAGTGACTCGGTAATTCCATAACTAGAAGCGAATCACTTTTGTAGCATTTCGAAATTCGTCCTAATACTTATTTTATTATTTCAGAGGCCAGAAATTCTAATTTTGGACATATTATTATTATTTTAAGTCTGTTTTTAAATCATGTAAATACGTTTGTGTAAATAAAGTAACTAAATTTTGGAAAAGTACTCAACAGTTTTTCGGTTTCTTACAAGACTTTTATGAAAGCCTTACTGAAAGGTTCCGATCAGTAAATCTTCTGTAAATCATTGTGCTAGTTGATGGGAATTATGGCATTACTAGTCATTAAAATCACTTGACTGGACTTAAAACACGTATATCTTATTAAAGTTGAACTGATACCGTAGGTGTTACTTCCCATGGGTCTATAAATAACACAAAACATAGTATTTGTAATATCAGAGGAATACGATGAAGAAAAAGTTCTTAACGAAACTAAATTAATTAAGTCTATTTAAATTATAATCTATTATCCTAACTTAAACCTAAAACTTTTTTATTTTTTATTTTTATTGCCATAGTAAAAGTGTTATCACGACTTACCAATAAACTCGTTCCTGACTCGGATCCTGTCAGGCAGTCTTGGCGCGGAGATGATAAGACAGTTGATGAACGCCACTAGAGCGGTCTTGTAGTCCGTGGTGGTCGCATTCTTCAGTTCTTCCACCACCACGCTCAGGCGGTAGCGCTCGCCTTTTAGGGACTGAAACATAACAAAATGGTTGTAGATTCATATGAAATTCCTACTTTCAAATAGTTCATGCCGATACGAAGCAGCAGAAAAAGAATAGGTAGATAGTTACGTTAGAATGACAGAGTGTGGTGAGTTCATACGAGATAACTTTAATATCTACGGAAGTGACAGTCGACAGAAGGCCCAAACATGTTTTTAGATGTAGGTAAGCCTGCTCAACCTGCATGTGGCAGGTTAAATGTTGATTGTATTACAAGCACTTGCGTTAAATTGGGTGATGGGATAGGAGTAATCATAATGTAGGTATAGTTATTGTCCAATATGAAGTTTAATAAAATATCTATGACCATATACCTAGATATCTATCTAATATCCAAATACGTCTGTATTTGGATATTAGACTCTCAAGCTGTACAGTTTACTTTGTATCGTAGGACAAAATCTAATGGTTCATTCCATTTTAATGTTTTTGACCAGAGAATAAAATCTGCAATAACAATATATATTTATAATTATAATTAATATATTTTATAAATATATTTTATTCTTTGAGGCATCTTTTTAGGTCATAGGCTATCCGAATATCAAAAAAATATTTGGCCTAGGTCTTAAGAGGGAACAGGGCCTGCGAATCTCCATACAAATGTATTCCCCTTTTTTCTTTTCCTAAAATCAAGGCTGCTGTAGACACGTCCCTGTTATTTCCTTTTTTTCTGCAACTTATTGATAAAGAAAATATGACCCTCCAAAAATTTGAAAACATACCCCATTTTTACCGCCGTGATTAGAGGACTACCAGGCAAATTCGAAAAGTTTTTAACATAAAAGAAAATGATAGGAACCTAGACATACTCTTTCTTAAATTTTGTATGTAAAAAATAATTGAATCGGCTCTGTTTTCGAGGAGAAAAAGGGCAATACGAAACGTCGATCTCGTCAATTTTTTTTGTATATATATCTTTTACTTAATATGGTCTGAGCTGCAGCTGTCCCTATCGCACTCTACGGAGGCAGACTTGAGGTAAGATGACGACAATAGTTTCTTCAAATACCTATTTTGCAAATTGCTCGCAGCCCCTGTTCCATCTTAAGGGAGAGGCGTGAACATTGATCCGCTGTTACAATGTGTAATGGTTTTCGTTGCACGTACAGCAATTTATCAGGGTCTTCGCGACGATGTATCCCGGACCTCGATCAAAATCAATGCAAAGTACCTACATAAATGCATGTGCCACATCACACGTGTCGATCAACATCAGAAATCTGCATAAACAGTAGAAGATACTGATCTTTTACTTAATATGGTCATTGGCTTCTCAACGGTCGCAACCACCGGT
Organism: Xanthia icteritia; assembly: GCA_949128155.2. Lineage (NCBI taxonomy): Eukaryota > Metazoa > Arthropoda > Insecta > Lepidoptera > Noctuidae > Xanthia > Xanthia icteritia. The sequence continues at coordinate 18,582,828 of OX421952.2, read as the reverse complement.
TGTTACCTCTAATGATTCATTCGGTTTGCACGGAATTAATAAGCAGTTTAAATAGATAAACATGTTTATTTTGTCTTCTTAATGGATGTAAATTGAATCAGCATCCTAATTATGTCATACAGCTAAAAGCTTCTTTGGACAGGTCAACAATACCTATTATAACTTTTGATTTTGAACTCTTGACCCTAAAATCTCATCAAAGCCAAGTTTTATGATAACTCATCAAACGCAGGATTTGTAGCTTTGATGTCGAGCTTTAGAAAGATACTGTCACACATGACAGAAACAGATGGCGATCTGCAATGCTGAACACGTAACACGTAACATCGCGCCTGTATTCCGCGGAGGGTTAGGCAGAGGTGTACCTATAGTACACCCATATTTCTGATGGAAAAACACAATAACACTTTGCCCGACCTGGGACTCGAACCCAGGAACTCATGCTCAGCAGTTGCGCTTGAGACCTCTAAGCCAGTGTAACAATGTTGTACATTTTCTAAAATTCGATGTGCTTACTCGTATATTAAAGGCCGCGGTTAGTATATTATTGATTATAATTGTTGTACAGACGCCAGCAGGTCAACCTACCCGAAACGGTCAAATTTTCCCAATCAACTTTGAACCTTATGCTTTAATTATAAAGTTGAAAATTTATTTAAAAAAATTGACAGATTGTAGTAGGTTGATGTGCTGGCGTCTGTACTACAGTGTGACTTAGTTCCTATCTGAGAAAAAGATTTGTTGACTTTTCTAGTAATCGTTATATGGATCTTTAATTTAATAATGATTAATTCAATGGTATAATTTAATAATACATTATTTAATCATAATTGATCTAATGATCGATAATAATTTGATGTGAATAATATACTCGTATGATAATATTTTGATGTAAATGATATATACAATAATAACAATTTGATGTAAATATTTGAATGCCGAATAGCAAAATATGGCTGATCTTTGTGCTGTACTAACACCTATTAATGTATCATCTACCCATATTTGCAAAAATAAATTATTCTATTCTATTGAGTTATGCCAATCTTTCAAAATTGAGTAAATGATGATCTTCAGGCTTACCTTGTATCTTTCTAGAGTGTCGGCAGCCCTGGCGTAGCCGTCAGCATTGTATACGCACAATGCTGATAGCAGCTCGAACACCTGGAGAATATAAGAACTGTTAAGCACATAATTGGTAGGGTGTGATTGAAGAAAGAAATATACACTATGTTGTAAAACGTATCTAGGTAAAAAGCAAAAACGGTCTTCTTTTAGAAAATTCTTAACTTTTAGGTACAAGTAAGAACCTTTGGTGCTACGCAAAGTTTTGAAATGCCATGTAACCAAATCTGGGAACGGTATGCTCCTAATCATATTGCACCTTTTCCTTTCACTGTGGAAGTAGACTATAATAATATTATGCCTCTATAATATATAGACTATAATAATATTATGCCTCTTTCCAGGTAGGCACGTAATGCGTGAAAGTAGATATTCAGGCCTAATTGGTTCCTGTTCCATTAACTTATTATTAACCTTTTAACCTTCTATCATGATAACAAGATCTAGAGGCATGGTTTTTAGTGAACTTCTTACCTGCTTTTTAACAGGCGCAGCTGGTGATGTGAGCGCGGCGGCGAGCTTGCCCGTGTACTCCGCATGTTCTACGATGTAGTCCAGGCCCACTCGGCTCTCCATCGCCTCACTGGAAAGAATAACATTGGTTTAGAAATTAATAATAATAACAAAATACACTTTCTTTTTCCACAGTATTACGACATAACTCTATATCCCACTAGACAAGCGCTCTGACGAGTTTTTCAAGCATTACCATGAGCATTATGACGTAAAACGGAGGAGGCTTACGGTTGAAAGAAAACTGTGGATAATGTTGATGGTAAACCTTCATAACCCGATTCTAAGGCTACCGTATTTAGTACAACTCCTTAATTGTAATTAACTACAATCACTAAGGAAAGTTATGTTCCTCAATCTAGATCACAGAGTGTTACGATAAGTTACGGTTTTAATTATCAGTCATGTTAATATAATTTAAAGAGTCTCTAACAGTGACAATACCTTAGCACGTCAGGCACTCCCTGTGTAGTCAGCTTAGCTATCAACCTTACGGTCTTGCTAACATTTTCACCACGACAAGGGATATTTTAACAACTCTTTCTGATACAGGTGTGATACACATTTCAAACACTTTTACAACACCATCGACTAGTAAACAATAGACGATTTCTTTCCCAAGAGTCAGAAATCACAAAACACTCGGGACTTAAAAGTACTTAACTCTCACTAACGAGAATGACACACATATTTTTTATTGCTATCGAACTAAATCAACTTGCGTGAGGGGTAAATTTGATAAAATTAACAAGGGTATTATCACAATCATGACGTGCCCTCAAATGCAGCATACTGATGTTGTTGTCAAGTTTATATGCTGCTTAGGAGTTAAGGAATAATCGGAATGATAGCGAATGGAAAATATTATCTTAAAGGTAAGTGCTTGGTATTCTGTCCGCGGTGGCCGGTGTCTTTATGGCAAGAACTTAGTAGTCTGGTCAGGAATACATTGACGTTTATCGATACCTGGTTAATGTGCGATTAGTGATTAAATAAATTTGTTACCGTCATTATTCTAGCCTTTTCTGAGAGTCGGCTTCTACTGTAAGCGGTGGGTGCATTTGACTTGCGTTTCCACTATCTTGGGATCGCTTTTCAGTCTGTCGTTATTGTCTGTCTTATGTTAAACTGACTATAAGTTTGACTAAGAATTAAATTGATTAATTAATTCAATGGAGTCACTTTATTTAAAATCTTAAGTGTTTAAAATCCACGAGGTAGTCATAATGTCTGTTTCGACACCACAAAAACGTGTCTAGGTTCCTAATAATTCTAAGCAGCTAGATATGTATGTATCAACTTCAATATTCTATATTATCACGTGTTTTATCGCAAAAATACCCATCTGGGTTTCACAGTAATTAATGCAAATTGGTGCATAAATAGAAATTAAAGAAACAAGTTACCGATAAAATAATATGAACTAAGTATGTAGATGCTACAAATGTCAATAAATTACCTACATCAAAATTATATTTTATTTTTAAATAAATTATTGAATATTAGCACCTGTTTGTTGAGGTTTTCTTTCTTTTATGTTACTTTACAAATTACTATCTGCCTCTATGACCGCTTAATACGTTCGAATACGCCTCTATGGCGCGTTTTTTGCTTAGATAAATAGACGATCATGGGCTTCTCCTAGCTTATTTATATGCGTAAATAATAATTATTGTATCTCAATAAATAATACTTAATGCAGCCAATAGAACCATAAATAGCAATTAAAAAAACACGTTTTAAAACGCAGATGTAGCCACTGTCAATACTCCAATAACATAATAGTATCGACATTATTACGTATAATAAACATACTCGTAATTATGAGAAAAAAACAACTCTATTTTGGCTACGGGTGGTGATCATCAGTTTTTGTGATCGTAAATCAATGATTTTTTGTTTTGTTTGTTTGTCAATAATTGTTATTTGATGGTTTACAATTCTATCGAATTAGTTTTCCTTCTTCCATATATAAATGCCTACGCTTAATTTGAGTGTTCCTGCTAAAGTTTTTAACACAGACGTCGGTCAAACTTAAAATTAATCATCAACTTACAATTAATAAAAATCGTCACTTACCTACTAAATGCAAGGTAAGTACCTACGAGTCCAAAAAAATGTCTACTACCTTTTTCGGCAATACTCATTTAAAACAGTGTGTGGCCATTATATGTCTTAACCAAACAACCGAACCATGAATTTAAAAGCGTTAAACCATTACCAAAGTTAATTCACGCAAGTAATTGATAGTTTCATCAGAAGGAGATAAGCATCGCAATCAATCGTACTCACATATGCAAACTAATTCTAAGAGCATTACATACTGTTGCAACCTATCCGCCTATTTACTAAGAAATGTATGTAAATGACTTATTTATTAGCCCCAGGCTAGAACATTGGCTAAGTTCTATTAATTTTGTAGGATATAAATCTTTTTATAATTTTATAGGTAGATATTGTGTCTAGGCTGAAAGATCTAATTACTTGAGGTAGTTCAGTTGTAGGTAACCAGCGGTACCAGCGGTTGTCATCAGATGAGCCTTCTTCTAAATGTATGTATTCCTGTGTCAATTAATTAGTAGTAGGTGCAGCATGGCGTCTACTTCCATAGTCGAAGTAAATAAAATAAAATAAAAAAAATAATAAAATAAATATTTATTCAGTATTACAATTCGTAAAATATTAACATAAAATCAAAGTCAACGTAGTCTATTTGTCATAAAGCGTTGAAAACCCAACTCGAACCTAATACGTGCCAGACTGCCAGTAGAAAAGATGAAACTCTTAACCACTGCGCCTATCAAGTCAAGAATAAATTTTCTGGGGTGTCGCAAAAGTCTAATCATTATTCACTTTACAAGAAATACTAACAGATGGTCATCATTCCACCTGCGTTTAATGAATATTGATGACGTGTGTGTTGTAGAAGCCTTGAGGGATGGTCTGCGAAGATTACATCAGGAAAACTATGGCTTTACCTAGTTTATTGAATAATCAGCCTATAAGGTTCCCACTGCTAGGAGAAAAACCTCCTCTCGGTGAGGGAATGGGCCTTAATTCATTCGAATTTGTTGTTCTAGGACATGTCGGTTTCTTCAGTATTTTTCTTCACCGTTTTGAGAGCAGTGGTGATGAAACAATTTACACAAAGTAAAGCACCCGTCGGGGTTCGAACCTACGACGTACAACTCGTAAGTCGCGGCTGTTACCACTGGGCCAACACTGCTCTCCTCTAATTTTGACACTGGTCTGTTTGGTACGTAGATAGATATTTCAGTAAGTAATAAATAGGATGAAAATGATTATGAAAATTCTAGATAAACTGTAACAGATTTGAGGTTCTATCTATGATGTGAAGATTTCCATTGATAATTATTTAGGTACTAGAACTGGCAAGAAACCTTTTAGGAAAATCTATCTCATGGATAAATACCTAAAATTTTAAATGTTATAAAAAAAGTTGTCAAAATACAATGACAGTCTTTGCCACCATTTATCAACCTTTTTAATAAAGATTACCATTTTAATGTAAAACAATAATAGTAGAAAATAAAACCCGATCAGGTTTCCTCCATGTGTTGCCGATCGAAACTTGTTCTACATCAGTCAATAACCGATAGGTATTATGTAAACGCATATTGTCATACACCATAGAATAATTAAGTCAGAAGTCCAACTTCATACAATAACTAAAGATCCTACCTAGAAAGTGGATATAACAGGTTTCTTCTTCTTTTTCTTATTATGTATTTCTGAACGTAAACGAAGCAAAAGGAGAAGAATAAGAGAAGGCGACGTTCTGTAGTTTCTGCCTACCCCCATTGGAAGAAAGCGTGAGTAATGTGTTCCATCAGATGGTTTCAACAGTTTTATTTTACGTTTAATATTTATCAGCTACGTAAAACCAGGTAGTCGTCCTGCATTGTACGACCTACTTATTCGCTTTTAGCATATCCCGTAACCTTACGGTGTAAGCAGCACGTGAGCCCTCAAACTGTCACAAGGGGAATGTGTGAACGTGCAAGCCCTTTAACGTATGTTGTGGTAACACCACTTTAAGGATCTAGATGTTTTGCATTAAGATACCATATACAGAACAAAAATAGAACTAGTCTAAACAAAAATGAGTTTACTATCGTCTGGAAAGTTTAGATATCGCTAGAAAGGGATGACTACCGAGATGACGACTAGTAGAGAAGTATGGAAGAAAAATAAGTGAATGAATGGAAATATAAGTACATAGGTAATAGGATATAAAATAATTCTAACTTAATAATAAGGACAATGAATAAAGCGCTCTTCATCTCTCTACCTATTTAAAAATGTGCTGTGCCCGACAGGGTCCATAATTGTTTCTATTTTTATTTATTTTATTTACCACCTGTAATTGTACATTATGGATTGCAATAAACTATTTGAGATTTGATTTGAAAAAAAAAGACATGTTGCGACGATCACAAATAAATTGGAATAAGGGCAGGAGAATTATGAATACAACTACTGCATTCCCGTTGTGTTTATATTTACTAACACCAAAAAAGCTTAGGTAGGTAATTGCAATGTCGGCTACTCCGGAAACTTTAGAGCTTTTGAGCGAAGACAGAGAGATTATTTATACATTCATATTTATTCATATCCGATCGTACTGAGACTCTATTTATGTGGTAATTTACAGGAAAAAAGAAAAAAAAATCTTCTAATTTTTTTTCAATATGGAATTGTACCGGGTTTATTACATGGGGCGCCGTTTAGCGGGTGTCTACAAGTCATAACTTATGACCCTGTAAGAAATTTGCTAATTTTTAATGAATTTGGGGTAATTTTGGTACTAAAAATGTGATTTTTTAATAGCAATAGCTGTTTTATTTTCAATAATAATAAGATTTTTTATTACTTTTAGATAATGTTATTGCAGTACCTATGTGCCCCTTTCGAATCGAACTGGGTTTTTTTACATATTGTAAACCTAAAGACAAAAAAAGAAAGAAATATTGTTTAGGTTATTTATTCTGTACATACAAGACTATAAATGACTAGAAATTCCACTTCTTTTATTTTTTATTGTGTGCACAGTCATACATTTGTGTATACCTGGATAAGTATTAATATTTTGCACAAAAGTCAATAATTTATTAGTACGTAGCTATAAAAGTCCTCAAATACTTTTGATACGTAAACGAGTAAATGTTAAGAATACTGATTAATTTTATGCAAATTTTTGTCACAAAGTCGATCTGTTTTTTTTTTTTAAATAAAACGTTCGTTTCGCCGATATCAACGGGTGAAGTGATTTTAATAATAAAAGCGAATGTTTGAACGTTACTTAATTATGTTACTATGAAGAAATTTTATCTCTATTAGATATTCGCAGAATTTTGCGTAATGTTTAGAGCGTAGTATTTTAGGCCAGTATAAAAAAAAATATTTAGATAAAAAAGTCGTTGCTGTGTTGTTTTGTGTTGAGACGAAATAATCACCTACGAATCAATCAAAACAATAAGTGTAGTTTGAAAAATAATTCTTGGATAACCACTTTTACCCGTAAGTATAACAAAAGCCTAAGTAAAAGAGGACGAAGACAACCTAAATACCAAAGTAAACGTTTAGATGACATTATGGAACATATAATAAGTTAATGACATCTCATGATATAGATAATAATTTGATCTCGGAAATATTTAAAGAAATTCATATTTAAAGATAGTTTTTAAATCTTATGGTTATAGTTACGAAATTAACATACCTGTATGCTAATTTCGTATCTATAACCATAAGATTTTATTACATTTATTTCATAAAATTTAGATTTCATAATCATGAGCGTTAATTGACTTTCTCGACCACTAGATGAAGAACTGTTTTATGGAATACTAACAACTGAGGAAGTTGTTAAATTATCATAGCTAGCTGACTGCTGCTTAGATATTATTTTAATAATATTTCTTTGAACTCAATATAAAAGCGTAAGAACAAGTAATGTAGAATCAACATGCCGGACCCAAAATACACCCTTGGGGAACTCCGGGGTGATTTGGCGTCTTTTCACCAAAACTACAATTAATTTTACATTATTAGTTACAGACAAGACAGTAGTCATGAAATAGTGACAAGGGGTTTTCCCTAATTCTAAGACCTCCTTACTTTGATAGCCTAGTTGACAATAAAACAGTCTCAAACGCTTTAGAACGTTTTAGAATCGATGAATGGGTCTTCACCAATATATAACATTTAATCCTATCAAATGAGTGCCTTTTTACCTTTAGAAAACCAAACGACTTTAACACCCTGCGAATTAGTTGTAAAATTTAAATGTTTAACAAAAAAAAAATCTAATCAGTAGAAAACATGGCACCTTATTGATTCTTCACTGTTTGACACATTATGATTAATCATCACCTCATTGCAATAACAAACATCTTGCTCAGCCAATTACTGCCATTGACAAAGCCAGCAGACCACCTGCTTTGATTACCATTTGTCAAATACCAGATACCATCTACCATTTGTTGGTATTGGTATTTAGAACCGGCTCGCACTTCGCCGATATTGTCCGACAATATTATTATGTTTATTAAGTTACGAAATTAGCTGTCTGGTTATTTTAACGATATTGTTTATTGTTTAAATAGTTATTGAAGAGATAGTTTTCTTGCATAAGTTTTCGGTACATATGTGGTTTACCTTGGAGCGGAAGTTTTTAAATAAGTTATTGATTGTTACAGAGATGGTATGTTATTTTGTAAAAACAATGATAACTAGGAGCTTCTTACCGTTGTGCAAAGTTTAGATTGCCTGTGAGGTATGTTTTTAAATCCTTGCTGCCTTGGACATTATGTATTTAAGGACTTTGAAGAAGTTAACCTTGATCGGCATAAGATAGACATCGTGGACTGTCACAGGCTCGAAACACAAGATTCCGACATTCTCCTTTGTCTTGTTAATTATGTAGGTACGGATAAAGCATGACAATGTAAAATAATATATAACTCCACCATTTTCCAATATGTACTCAACGACATAGCCTCTAGCTATTCATTATGATGAACATAAAGACCACTACAATTAACAGTCATGACTTCATGAGAGTATTTATTATATTGATCACTGTGATGTCTCTATTTATGAACAAATATTTTTCTTATCCAGATGCGTTAATTACTACACGTGGTGTCGAATGTAACTCGATAGGGATGCACCTGGTAAGGATCGTTTCTAGTATTGATACAGTTTTACATGAAGTACATCAGATCAATGAGTTCATAGTTAGGAAGATAAAAATATGATAATTATGTTGTGATAACACTTAATTCGTATTTTGGGACAGTCAACTTGAAGCTGATTGGTCGAGTAAGTTTAATTGAATATTTAGATGTGATATGCTTTTAAAGTACAGTTAGACAAATCAATTGATAAACAAATTAACACCTTATATCAATTTGCCGAGATAAACAATGACAAAGAAAGACAATTTAATTTGGTATTCATATTCATAGTCAATTTCCTTAACGATTAATTTCCTAGACTTTACTTTTCTTCACTTTCTATTGGTTATCATAGTATCATAGAAAAAAGGGACTAACTAGAAGGCCAATCATAAGTTAACAGCCATGTTTGACCCTTGGAGACCCAACCCATCTCCTTGTAACCATTGCATTGTTTACTTCGTTTGTTTACAATGTTTATGTTAATTTGTGTATTACATAAATTATGGCTAAGGACGAGAGCCTCGATAATAAGTTAGTGTCAGCGTAGGTACACAAGTTGTGTGTTTACCTATGTACGTTTATAGCTTGCGAGTTTTAAGTAGATAAAATCTACTTAATTCTATTGAATACTTAGATCAAAATGAAACTTAAGGCAATCGTTATACATGGCTTTTTCCTTCTTTCCATTCTTTTGTGAAGAGACAAAGCATTAACAGGATAATGAAGAGAAGAGCAAAGAAGCTTCACGACGAAGTTTGTGTACGTCCAGTGCACTCTGGGCAGTCAGCCCAAACCACCAACATAGGTTACCAATTCGTTTTTCAAAACGGTTTGAGCTTTTCTTTCAAAGTTGTCAACTTAACGCACATATTATTATCCATAGCCATAAAACGGTTTGAAAAATGCATTGAGGTTCAACGCAAACTAGAGCAAACACCGCGAACAAAATTGCGCAACGTTTTGATGACAAAAAACGTCTCAGTGTACTACCTGAATACGCATACACCGCGGTTGACACATTTGACACATCTTTTGTTTGTAATAGCTTCTCTAGTTTACATTGCACCTCAATGGAAAAATAATTAAAAATTGATCAAAATGAATTTAGAACTGAGAATCAACTCAACATTAAAAACCACAATCAAGCGGGCAATCTCCTCAGATTACTATTAAGACGTAATCCCCCAACGTTACGCGATACTGAATAACTTCACATCCTGACGTAACAGTTACATGTTCTAATATATTTTATTGCGGCGCGAACATCGATTGATATAACTTCACACGTTTGATGTGAATGGAGGCGTGCTTTACCAATTAAGAATTACTACGAAAACAACACTTCGACCAAGAGAGACTTATTCACATAGAGCACCTCGGCATCAGCACCTTTAAAACTTATCTATTTAGTTTAGCCTTGATTTGACAAGAAATGTTGCAACAGGAATTTGTAAAAGTAAATTTTTTACACATAGAATTTTGTTTTGTAAATGAGTGAGAACTTCAAAGTTATGAATCTTATGCTAACCTAGTTTATAACTCGCCTCGATACTTTTTACTTTCTGGTCTATTTAAACGTTATCAAGGAGATCAGACTGGGAGACCGCGGTAGAAAAAGTCATAAAGAGAAGACATGGAGTCGGTCAGTCAGAAAGATGAAGCTAGTTGCTCATTCCAAAGCGAATTAGGTTACCATGGAGAAGAACGGACAAGAAACTCCATAGATAGTCTTTTAAATCAATGCAGTTGACTCACTTTCGTATCCCACAACCCTATCGAAAACTCCTAGTAGCACGTTCATTACTATGCCAAGGTAGACCAATAGGGGACAGCCGATGATCCGGCGTCGCGTTGCGCGAGCACGTCTGCGCCCGCGCACCAAAGTTCACTGATCAATATCTACGGTTTGTAACGCTACTGGTTAGTTTTAATGGTGGTCTTGTCGCCTCGGGGAGTTGGGAATGGGGCGTCATTTGTGTGACCTTGGGTAAGTTAATGGTCTGGTCTGGTGGTTCTACAGTGATTAATTGTAGGAGATACAATGTGGGTATGATAATTGGAAGGTTAAAAGAGGTATTATGGGATATATGGAGATGAATACATTGCATGTTAAAGATAGAGTTTTTAACTTCCCAAATAGTGAGTAGGTATCTACTTTTAGGTCTTCCATTTCTGGAAGATGCTTAGAAAAAGACACTACTTTGTGACTGATTTGAAAAAGCCTCATGGTATCTAGACAAATTGTAGTTTCTTCAAATAAAGGAACGTTTAAATATGATATAATATTTCAGCTAAATGAAGACCGAGATTCCATTACCGGATCTGACTTCAGACTCAAATAACCACATTCCAGTAGCCAACCATTTCTATTCAAATGTACTATTAAGAAACTGTACGAATTAAACAGATTATCCTGGTGTCGTTACAAAATGTGTCGGTATTCGTGCAATTTGCTCGGTGGCACTTTATCTGGGCTCGGTCGAGAGGTTGTAACTTAACGGCGTTAAGTTATGCTCGGAGACTGATTGGTGAGCGGTTTAAGTTATAAGCGGAAGGAATTCTAAAACTTTTAGAATTTGGATTCCATACGACGTCTTTAGATTAAGATGCACGTTTTAGAATCTTTTTTACACTCAACTCTGCTTTCCATATAACATTTATCTCAGTCTGACTTTCAGTTATTTATAAGGGAATCAAGAAACAATAAACAGCACCCAAATGTAACCCACTTACCAAACAAAATCTAATGAAAATGAATGAGAGCGTTTGATTATTTTAACAAAACATTACTTCTCCCGCTCTGGGCGGAGCGGGAGGGCGTGTCAGACTCTTACTGACTAAAGCCCACCCGTGTTCTTTCAGTTGCCTGTACGTTGCCAGGGGCCACAGGTCTGAAAAACTGAACCAAGATTTTAAAATTAAATGAAGATTTTCAATTTTCTTATAATTTCGATTCGCTGCCGCTTTTTGCTTGTCCCACATCCTAGTTCCTCGCCACGCAGGCATGCTGTCTGCCTACCCACGCATTTCGAGTGCTTCAACATGAAGAATGGTCTGTCTGTCTGTCCCTTATCTCACAAAGGGTTACAAGTTTACCTCGTCGACTATTTACGAATATCTCATGCCATAGCGTTAATGTAAGGTGCAATAAATGTTATGGTACTTGTTCCAACTATTTGTGTCAAACTTCAGTTTGGAATCTAATATTCCAAACTGAAGTTTGAGGATAAATCAATGGTGAATTCAAAATATTATTGCTTGACCAGATTCTTGGGCTTACCTTACCAACTGTTATTGATTAGTAGTAAGATTTATCTTTGTCAATATTGAACGATGGTGTCACAGTTTACCCTGTGATTTAGCTTAGTGTTCTGAAGTAAAATCTGTCTGTAGACTTTTTAAATAAAGGATCAGGTGGACGGTTATAGGTAGATATTCATAGGTAGATATTCGACTTTGGTAAGTAAGATTCTCAGTTTGAGACTCAATAAACCTAGCCGACCAAGAACAGGAAATGGCAAATTCTTATCAGAACCTAACCAATAGTAAGAACATAAATTTAACATCCTTTATCATCCACGACTTTGAAGCTATTTCCAATAAATAATACAGGAAGCATATTAAAACTATCCAGTTTAAAAACAATAATCGTCATTTCGCAGAACCTTGTCCAAAACGTGTGTTGCATGACTAACACAGCTAACAATTGACATGCAAGGCGTTGACGAGTTCAGATCATGTACCTACAGCTCTTGGAACGTGGAGATCGATCACTGATAAGATTCTGATAAGGTTGTGTGATGTAAGTGTCAGGTACTATTATTTATGGTCTGATTATCATGGAGGTCTTATCACAGTTGGTGGTGGTTTGATTTCCGTGTTATTTCCGGTGGAATGAGGCTCTCTTTTCCGATTTTAGGTATCGTAGAGACCAAACCGATTCCAAAAGAAAAAAAAAACTGCTATGACTAACGCAGCAAATCATCATCTAGCTTTTTGTTAAGTAGACAGGAATTGGTTTCTAGTCTAACCGATATTTTGAGGTTAGATACATTTTCTGAGTTTATATCAACAATGTCATAGGTCCTATACATTTTTAGGGTTCTGTACCTCAAAAGGAAAAAATGGAACCCGGGATCACTCGTGTGTCTGGCTGGCTAGCTGGCTGTCTGTCACAGCTAATTTGCTCCGAATCTACTGGACCAATTAAGTTGAAATTTAGTACACATAATATATTGCTGTGTGTTACCCAAACACGGACGTGTAACGTAAATAAATTAATTTTGAATATGGGAGTTACTTTTCGGGGGCCAAATGCCGTGTGATGTATCAAATGAAAGGGCTAGAGTAGTGAGGATCTCAATTTTTTATTTTTATTATTTAAATATCTTTTAAAGTATTTATATTAAAAATATAAATACATTAAAAGATATTTAACAATACTTATATGAAAATTGACCGTTCCTCCCCCCCTTATCTCCGAAACTCCGATCCGATGACGGCACGGTTGGCGCAGTGGTTAAGCGATTGACTGCTGCGCTGCGTGTCGCGGGTTCGATTCTCGCACGGAACAAATATTTGTATGACCTGTTCCAGGTCTGGCTGTTTGTGTATGTGAGTATAAATGTTTGTAAACGCACCCACGATACAGGAGAAATTCCTAGTGTTTTTTTTTTTTTTTAAACGATACCTTGTTTCAAAAAAAAAAAAAAAAATACTGAGCCTACAGCCCAATACAGAGAATATTTCTTTACTCATAGATTACAGGAAAACCTTTAAGTCTTTTTTTTATTAAATAACATGGTAAATCTCTGAATATCGTGCGTACAAACTTACATTTGCAGTTGGAATGTATGGGAGAACATAGTTTTGAACTACAAATCTACAATGTTAAATCTATTCTTGAATAAATTCATCCCAACTACAGAACCCTTCATTGTGCGTGGTCCGACACGCTCTTGGCTGGTTTTGGTAGTTGGCTTGACAGCTTGACCGTTGGAATCATGAATCTTGGGAAGAACATAAGGCACGCCGATGAATAGGTGAATCTACGGACAGAACGAACGTTGGCAGCAGTTAGCAGCTTAACTTTGCAGAGTATACAAAAAGTGTTCGATACGAGGAATTCACACATTTTTATAACGTCAAAAAGCAAAAAAACTTAAAAGCTCATAGAACAATCTTGATCTAACGGATATTCAGTTTATTGCCATTCAAGTAGATCTTGATGTCGATCTAAGATATTATTGATCTTGTCAAATTGCCTGATGGTCTTACAAAGTGAGAATCGTTGATCTTGATCGAATTTTTTGCGGATTATACGAGGTCTCAAGGTGTTTATGATGATGTTTTATTCAATGTAATTGGTACTACAATGTTTACAGGCAAAAAATAGGTTATCGCTTCTTTACGTATAGGTTTTGTTAAAGGCGACTAAATGATTAAAATTTTTATGGGCATTTAATGGACAAGGCATAAGTGTTTTTTGTCTTCTAAAAACTATTATCATCCAACGAGGAGTGGTGACTTTGTCAATTCTTCTATAATTGCTCATTGTAGTGGTAATTGTAAATCTTTTAATATTTATAAATATTAATTGAATTCTGTACATTTCATTTTCTTTTTTTCGTTTTGAATTTCTTCATTTATATCTGTAATGTTTTTAGTGTACCTACATAATAAAGAGTATTCTATCGATCTGTTCTGTCGTATTGTTCACATTGGAGCCCAGGAGTATCAACTACTCCTTTGATACTTTCAACATCATTCACAATGAGATGACGATTGTTGTAGATTCTTCTAGGAGGATTGGGTAAGCTCTGAGTGTGTATGGTCTACACACAGTTAAACCTTACCCAATCCTTCCACAGTACTATTTATTATCCTAGTACTATCAGATTGTCACACATCTGACATTTGGCATCATCAAACATTTTGTAACTGTCGTAAAAGTGAAGTGTAAGTACAATATTGTGGTTTCTTTTACTACGGTGTGCTTAAATTAATATGACAAAACATGGCATGTATGTCTAAAATGTCATACCTTATAAAAGGTTTCATCATTTCTTAATTCTTAGATGGTCTTCGCTTTTAAGACCTAGGGCTTTGAAATATCCCTACACTGTTTTGCGTGTTGTTACTGGTAAAAGCTTGTTAAGATTGTCTTTTTAGATTTTTTGTAAAGATTAATCATTGATTGAGATGGAAAAATATTTCGGAGAAATAAGCACATTTATTTACGAAAACTTTTATCAAACGAAAAACTTCAAAATTAAACGACTTTGATACGTACTTGATTAATGTTTAATCAATTAAAGTTTGCTAGCATCATCTTCAAATCTAAATCCATACGATTCATGAAGACTTTAATCCCCAAAATACCAACTCAATTCTTTCAACAATTTAAATCCTCTAACTCGATCTAACCCTCGTCTCGCCCACGCTAACCTTGCCGACGGCTCATTGTAGTAACGTTGATTGATAACCAGTCTCTGACCGTCTGGTATCGATAGTAATCGATTAAATGAATAATCGATTTGTGGAGACAAAAAGTTGACATGTTTGAACTTGTTTTTGGGTTTGGTTTTTATGAATTGCGGTTTGCGTGTGTAGTTATTTAATTAGATAGTTTTTAGCAATGGCCAGAGATGCCACTGAGACCCCATAGTCTCTTGGCAAACGGCATGGTGACCATTGTTTGTTACGTATTATTAACAGAGGGGAGCTCTGTAATACCAATCTTGATAAAGTACCTACCCCCCTTTCACCCTAGTCACCTTTTTCAAAAGCTTTTGATAAGAAACTCTCAAGAGACCTGAAAAAATCTGGACGTAATAGTCTGAAATCGTACAAGTATACTGGAAAATCTCTGAATAAAGTCTCGAGTTTTACCTTGCAGTCAGTTGCAGAGAAACAATGACACGCTGATGCCTGATATTACTTATTAATTTATTCTAAAACACCTATTAGATAACACCACATAACAGCACTCCGCAGGCGAGTCACAAAGATGTCGTAAGATCAAAAGATCTTCCGCGCATACGTACACCCACCAGCTCATTACGATCTTCTCTTATTCTAATAGCATTAACAACCGCCATCATGGTTATAAATTAACCATCAACCGTGATGGTTGACCTTGACAACCACCTACACGGGAACCAACCGTTGAAACATTTGCAAGCCTAGCTTTGACTTCAATTAAGTTTTTGTGGTTATTTGGGCGAAAAAAAGGATTATTATAATTGATTGTTTTTCGGATGATTTGAATACGATTGGATAATGCGTAATTAATTTTGTCTTGCTGGTTGTTTGTGGTCTGCAAGACTATGATCAGTTGCTCATCATAGCCTCACATCATAGGTTCTGGGATTCCATTGGTTATGAAATTGTTTACCAAATTGACTACTACAAAACTGCCATTCTTCGACAGTTTAAAAAATGGCCTTTTCATTGGAAATTGAATCTCAATTTGTTAAGCAGTTACTTTCCCCGACTGTACCTACCTACAGCAAAATTGTTTTAAATGCTTAGTGTAATATAGTTAAGTAATTTAAGGATTCATATAAAAATATGACCCTTCTGACAATAGATTCCATTCGTTTTAAAGTTAAGCAGCTAAAAGTTACTAAACTTGTCACGAATACACAATAAATGTCTAACCATTTTATTTGTCAACCTTTAGAAGTTCTTAGCAATGACTAACACAATAATATAAAACTTAGGTAACATAAGTAATATATACTGATTATTAAAACATTATAGTGCACTCTGTATATTTCTTTGATTCTGAGATATAAATATTCCATGGAAGATTACGAAGTATTTTTAAAAGTTTCAAGAAATCCTTGAGGCGATTTAAAATAAAATTATGGTCTTAACGATGTTCCTGTCTTAACGTTGTCCTTTTTGGGGATTTGATGTTAATCTGACGTTATTTTAGGATGTCCTTTTTCATTTTTAAGTTATTTTGGGAGTTTTATCTAATGTGTTTTGAAGTACTGTATTTAAATGATTTTATTAGTATGAGAACTACTTTACATCAGATAAATAGATGACCAAGTCATGGTGAGGAGCCGTTGGATACAAACGTCTTAAAAGTTTAAAATCAACCGATATGATCTTTTGCAAATCTCTAAGATAGGTATTGTCTAACAGAATAGTTGCTTAAGACAGAAAGAGTGTTGGCAGACGAACAGCAAGATGACCAAAGAAATAAATGGGTCAGACCTAAATGAGACTGACACAGTCCAGGGAACCGTGACACAAAAGATAAGAGGCCTATCCGAAAAAACAAATCAAAAGTTAATTTGGACAATAAGGATCCACAACATTAGTAGTATCTTATAACTAGTGTTAGTGTGTTAGTGCTAGCGATACTTGGCCATCCTCTCCACAAAATGCCACAAAATGAGAGACTAAAAGAAACTCTCTCACACTGTTTTCAGAATGCTGTTACTACTGCCTGCCGATGATGAAGTGTATCTTATGATCATATTTAATTGCAAAAATCGTTACATCCGATTCCAGGCCATGCTTCCAACTTTTTACGTTTAAGCAAAAACTTACCACGTACCATCCAAAAATAGCGCCAATGAATCATCAGGCACCATCAGGCTTTATTTCAGTTATTTACGGATATATTTACAAGCCTAAAACTCTCGGAATATTTCTGTCTGACCTCCGATCCGACCGGCCTTGCCTGATTTGGTCGGCGATCGGTTGTGCCCTTATGGCGAGTAGCATTGACATGTGTATGCAGGTCTGTGGATGGAAGATGTTATGTAGGTCCTAAGTTATTGGAATTTTTGAAGATTTGTTTTTGACATTTCTTCCCAAAGATTCAGTAGTTTTCAACAATTAGTATTAACAATATGAGTCATACATAATTATATTTCTTTAAAATTAACAATACATTAACTAATGAAGGATTTATATGATAGATAGTAATTGTTTATTGTTAAATGTAAAGATATAATGGAGAGTATTTTGTTATTGTTTTATTATCAAAGATGAAGACGTGTCGTCTTCTATAGAATTACTTTCAGCCCAATAAAAACTACTCATAAAAGAGTGTGTTATTAATTCAGTTATATTTAAGTGAGACATTTATCATTTCATTTTTATAATCAATAGCAACGTGTGTACTCAGTCAAAATCAACATAAAAACAAATAAAACAAACCAATTAGAGGCGTAAAATGTTATCCAGATTAGCTTCTCAAAAAAATTACCACAAAAACATTTACCTACATTTGATAAAAAATACAGATTGGTTCAACTACGATGCTTACAGGTCTGTAATTGTATTCATTAATTTTATTATGTGTACCGATATAACAGAGCTGGTGAGAACTTTGAGACTATAATATTATTTCGTATGATGTTGGTGCAGTTTTGTATGGAAATATAGTTTTTGAATTTATGTAATTTTACCGAGCCATGATGTTCGAAATGCATAATTTACGTATGTAAGCGTATTTCTTGCAAAGTATCCTAGGAAAAAACTTTACCTACTAACAAAAGTGAACCGTAGCTTTAAATTGTGTGTTAGGAGGAGTGCATGCAGCGTATAGCGTATTTTATATCAAAAGACTGAATAACTCACGGAAATACTCATTTTAAAAATTCAAGCAACATACAACCATGCCAATAATAATATCTCAAAACGGAAAATACATAATTATCTCAATTAACCTTTCGCCAGTAAATTGCCTATTTTATCAACAAAAACAACAACAAAACCTTTAATCAGACCCAAATATGTCAAAAACAAAGTCATTTCCCATCAAGAAAGAGTATAAACCTTGAATATAGATCAGTATTGCACAAGCCGCCCTTTAGGTGCACTGCATTGCTAAAGGTCAAAGCCGCGGGTCACTTTCACCCACGAAGCATGCGCGAGCGCAGGCCCACATCCAATATGGCGGAATTGAATCCTCGGGAACAATGGATTTTAAGTTATGTAACGGTTCGCCTATTTTTTGGTTTACGGTTGTTGTTTTGTTATGGAATTTGTTGAAGAATAGATCAAAACAAAGAAAGTTCTGGGTGGGGCAAGAAATGAAGCAATTGGATGGTCAACAATATCAAGCTTTTACCAAATTTGGAATAAGATACGTTTCCTAACAACCCAACCAATCGAGTGATTGAAATGAAACAGCAAACCTTTTATTGTGACTCTTAAACTAAAAATGAAGAAGAGTAAGGATAATGGAGGACAAGAATTACTTTTTAAAGGAATCTTACAGAAAGCCATAACTAGAGCTCTCATTCCGAATCAATCCCACATTTTCCCCGTTTACTAACATATTATCAATATTATAATGTACACCACAGATCGTTAGTCACAGGAAAAGCCAGTTAGCAACAATATCAGTATCACAAACTGTCTCAGTTACTTTTAACTGTTGTTTTTGACGGTAGTATCAATATCGGACTACCCACATATTATTCCACTTGTGAAGGTATCGGGTAACTAATGGTTCGGTCAATGATCCGGGTGGCAGCAGACGGTGTGGCTTTGTTTTGGGTTAATTGAGCTCTAGTTACGCGTCCTGGCTTGGCTTGGGTACTTTTTATATGATTTGTGTACTTGGATGAGCGTTTACCAAGTCATTATTAACATTACTATCACTTGCTAGCAGCGCAAATGATTAGACTAGCTTCTCAATGCAAAGCAGCTTCTTAATGATAGACGAGGTAAGATACCTCGTCTAACACAAGCAAAAACATTAAATAACTCGTTACTAAAACATTTTTCGAAGGCTTCAATTTCCTGAAATTATAAATGCTTTGCTTATTTTTATTTTCACAAAAGGTCATCGATTTACTCTAGAGACACAAACAAAATCACAGAAAGAATTATAAGTATGTTTAGTTGATGATGAAGAGATTAGTTTTTATATCGTCAAGTAGTTTGTTTTCATTAAACGTAGTGAAGCGTAGACGATTGATCCCAGAGATCTGTTTACATTGAAGATTTAAAATATTGGGTTACTGTCAGTTAAGACTTTGTGAATGAGTTGAAAGGAAGCGTCTTAATTTGAGGATTAGTTCAGAGTTTCAGAGCTTATAAAAAGAGTAGGCCAGATGGGTTCATCCGAGGTCTCTGAATGAAGCTATAAATAGAGTGAGTGCTTGAGATGTGTGGGTCCTAGTTGTATTTAAGATTGAGGACGTGTTTAGTATTTATAAGACTATCAAGTTTGTTTTTTTTTTCTGTAAGAAATGGTCTAGATTTATATTTATTAGGTTCCGGTTGATCACAGGCTGTTTTTAGAGGTTTTTAGGTGAGTATGAATTGATTGAGAAATCGGTATACCTGATCGAAAGATGTTTATAGTGTTTCATATTGACCTTGGACTCCAGATGAGCTATCAGCTTTTAAAACAAAAAATAACCATAATAATGTTATTTTTATCAGAATACCTAAACTAATAAACATGAAGATGTTAATCATTGTGGCTACTTAGTATAGCCATACTTAATTCTATGTTAAAACCAATCAGTCAAGTACAACAGATTCTGAGCCTTACTTAGATTAAAAAGCTTTTCAACTTAGTCATTGTAGATTCTAAGTAATACCTATCTATATCTTTATCTAGGTACTGGTACTAATGGTAGGGAAGTGGCTTATCTTCGGGTTTTTACTCACTATGAGTATTAGCGTTTTTCCGTTTATGGCTTTTTGTCCGAACTTAGGTTAAACTTGAACGTTCTGCTTGATTCGGCATTACGTTTACAATTTATACGATATTTTTTGAAATAACAAAAAAATATGTAAGAAGAGGTCTGAATGCTTTTGGTGTGCCCTCTGAAATCAGGAAAGGATGCTAT
The DNA here is from genome assembly GCA_949128155.2 of Xanthia icteritia. NCBI lineage: Eukaryota > Metazoa > Arthropoda > Insecta > Lepidoptera > Noctuidae > Xanthia > Xanthia icteritia. The sequence goes on along the minus strand of OX421952.2, from coordinate 18,562,148 downwards.
CGACGTTATCCAGTTAGTAATAAACCTAAATATGACAAACTTTAGTTGTAATTGCTAAAACCTTAAATTAAATTGAACATTTAAAAAAAAAAATAAGGAGGGAGGGAAACAATTCTAATTTTCATAATCGTTAAAGTCACTTCTAGTTTAAACAGTCGAGCTTATTGTTAAAACATGATATGTCAAACTGTAGTTGTAATTGCTAAAACCTTAAATTAAATTAAACATTTAAAAATATTTTTAAGGAGGGAGGGAAACAATTCTAATTTTCATAATCGTTAAAGTCAGTTCTAGTTTAAACTAAGTCAAGCTTATTGTCAAAACATGCTGTCCTTATGTACATAAGTGCACACACTTTCGTGCTTTACTTATATTTTATATCTCTCTCTCACTCACACTCAAAAGAAACACTTAACCAAACAAAAATCTCGACAGTAAATAATTAATAGCATCGCAATCTAAACAAAAACGTCCATTATCATTACAAGCTGCGCGCGCGCATCCGACAGTGACCTTCAAACCGGTGCGCTGTGCTGTGAGTTATCCAACGTATATTATATTGACAGCCTCCGGGGACAAAGATCTTAAGTGAGATTATTTGTTTATTGTTTTAATGGTGGTAAATATTTTTATATGAAAGGAGTGGTTTGTGAGATATTGAACTATTAGCGGTTAGAAAAAAAATAAAAGAAGAACAGCAGAACTGCAGCATTTAAGTTACTTTAAGGTGATGTTTCCAGTGGGAGGAGATAGGCTACAGCAAATTTATATACTATAAAATAGTGTTTAATCCCAGAGACTAATTTGACATTTCAAGTGATTGTTGATTGTTTTTTTCAATTTGTAGTTTGACATTTCCACCTGTCAAATTAGTCTCTGAAATAAAAAAACGAACTTTATAGATGAAAAAGATGGACATGCCGATGGTGATCATTTTCAAGATGGTAATGGTTTTCTTAAAGAAGGGGATGAACTTACGGGAGACACATTAATCATCGTTTTATGATTGTATATTTCAGGTTAGCCCGACTGATTTCGGAATTGATTGCTCTGCATAGTTTCGAAAACCATGCATAAGGCTTTGTCGGGTGACCAGCTTACGAGTAAGTTTTGGATAAGAATGGAACCTTATCCAAAACTAGTCGCTCTTTACAAAGTTCACAGACAGCAAATGTGTAGGTACGGAAAAATACCAGAAAAAGAAAATAATGACCTATTTCTACATTCCTAGTTAGGAATAAACCTATTAAACAAATACTTCTAATTCAAGTACCTACACAATTGCTTCACCCACTGACAGTAGACTAGACCTTGAACTGGACCGGTGTGTTATGCAACGGATTATAATATTGACAGCTCTGCCTCCGGCGCGGGCGCACGACGACGTGCAGTTACCGATAGATCAGAGGACTGGTATAATATTTATTATAGTCATCTTATAATAATTATAGTGTTTGAGAAGCTAGAAGTATTGACATGGTCAATGTTTGAGGGATTTAGATTTTAGGTGCTTGAAGAGGCTGAGTAAGTAAACTAAGCAAACATGATCGTTTCTCGTTTCAAAAGCAAAAAAAATCAGTGTTGGTCTAAGATAAAGCATGAGCTATTTAATTAATTTATTATTTTTCAACAATACTCTAATTCACCCTTTTGTAAATTTTATTGATTTCAGCCCGTAAATCTAAAATCTCTTAATAAGCTTGAAACAATGTACAAGTATGTGAATATTTATAACTAAATCTTTCTATCTGTAACGGTTGGCATAGCTCCCAACTGCTCCATGATGTTTTAGTTCATCAATGTTGAAAAACTCCTGTATTACAATTTAAAGATTTTTGTGGATCTTTATACTGATAAAGATCCACAAAACTCTTTAAATTGTATTTTCATCGATAAATATTTACATTAGATAAAGCCAAGATGTTGGGCATCATAATTCTTTTGACAGTTCCACCGCACTCCTGACAGCTTAATTCAAGGACACGTCTACAAGCATGCCTCTAGAACCAGTCCATTGATAAGTGACATATCATGTATAAGAAGACATGGACCTTGGATATGACCAGTATGTTGTATCATGTATGTTATTCATTGGATTAACACGTTGACAGGTAAGCCTGAGGCTTCACGATGCTGTCCACTTCAATCATGTTGATAATAATGGGGAATTTGACCGTATTTTTATTATTAAGTGTAGCTTGTAGTATTATATTTTATTAATTATAATCTTTATTAATTATTTTGAACACTCTCTAAGATAGACTCCCTAGACTCTTGCTTACTTTCTTTTTTACTACATCTATGTGTCTCTATTCCATCTACGTGTATATATTTTATCTTTCCCAGTATTACTTAGAAAACTTCATAGTTTAGTTTTCTGTTTAACCTACAGTTTTTTTTCTTTTTAAATATAATTCTTTTTATTGACTTATTACTATGACTATTATTATTATTGTATGTGACTTACTATTGTATATTTTATTTTATTTTGGCCAACTTTATTTGTTAAACACCTGCAGCAACAATAAATAATATTCTATTCTATTCTATCTACCTGCACGCGTAGTATGACAATCATAGAAACGTGTTATGTCGACGGAAGAATAGACAAAATGACAGACTGTGATTGTTTATCCGTAATTTTGGCTATTTTTCTGTCGACAAAACCCGATTCTATTGTACATAGTTGCATGCTGAGTATGTTGTGATGTGCTTAGTAACTTTTCATAATACTTTAAAAGCTTGTCATTGTATTTATCTTAGAACTGAATGAATGAACGAAATGCACCGACCCCAGCATGGTTTAACCTGACTCGATAAATCAACTAGGACAGAACACAACTGATTGACCAAATGATCGCCTAGATTATTATTTCTAAATAACGAATCCTCGATAAATCTAGTACCTATTACAGTTGAAACAATAAAGCAGCTCAAGTCAGTCGGCATCCTCAAATGATTTGAAGCAATAAAGCTGTCACAGTGCATATTAACGCAGTAGTGTAGGTCGTTGATGTGTCCGGTTCGTAAGCGTTGTCTCACTGCACAAGTAGACACTTCCTGTCATAAGGTAGGGGTGAGAGTAAGAGGTGATTTGTTTGTAGAGATAATGGAGAAGTTTGGTCAACTTTATAATTCAATCTATTAGGCAGATAGAAGTGGTCATTGTACGGTGACATATGGCGTAGTTAATAGATTATTTTGGCACATTAAAGCACTAGGACGTGGTGAAGGGCAGGTATTTTGGGGGACTGTAATGTAATTTTCACGTTCAAAAAGTGCTGACTCGCAGTGTTATTTGAATAAATGATTTTTGATTTTGAAAACATCTGATGGGACGAATATGACCATGATCATTTTGAATTCTATTAATGTAACTTTCAAGAATCTGTGAAATACTACTAAATATTCAACCCATTAATTTTGTGTTTGCTCTTCTGTGGGAGGAAATCTTTTCATATTACAAGCCTTTTTCAGTACCAAAGCCTTTTTGATGATGGCATCGTCATTTAGCATCAAAAAGAGTTAAGAGATTGACAGTTATATCAAATCTATTCTACATCTTTTAATCAATAACCTCCCCTAGATTTATATCCCATTGAGACTTACTTTCCTATTACTCTCTATGCCATCCCTAAATCAACTGTCACTTCAAACAATAAGCCTTTATGTCCATCTATGGCCAGCATCGTCCATTACCAGCCATCCATTGATGAGCCACGCCATGTCACCGGACATGCAGACGATTCTATCGGTAATCACGTGTCATGGCGGCGATTAGTGGGCTTTTATTGGTAAATAGGTGTTGGGTACTTCCGGTTTATGAGTTGAACGAGTGCTTTGTTTGGAGTGGTGCTCAATCAGTTGAGTTCTTGTGTTACAGTTATATTATCTATGTTACAATTGGTAAGAGTACAAGTTGTGCCTCTGCCTCCGATGCTGATATTTGTTTTATGATTTGATTCAAAGTTTTTGTGCGTTTCACTGTGTACGTTTGAATTTCTTTTTCCACATGCATCGAGACTAGAATTGCCAGTATCAAGAGAAAATTTATTAATTTTCTAAATAACATTAAATAACTCAGTTAATTTATAACTAGCAAAGGAAAAACACTAGATTACCTACTTACCTATTTTAATAAATGTCAAAACATAAGGTCAGTATCTGGAATATTTTGCGGTTGAACTTATAAAAATATATTACTATTTACTTTTAAATAAAATAATGAGACAGTTGTCTTGAAACTTGTCGCCATATGCAAAATATTTACGTCGTTACAATGTTAGTGAGTCACATTCTCGTTGTTCTTGATACAATACGCAATGGTGGAAGTATTTCAAGTATTTTATTTTGCAAGGAAAATGGAATACGAAGTAGCGTATCTGAAGGGAATTTAAAGAAGAAGACCATCACACTGAACAACTTTCTTCATGGGACCAACATGTAAATCGCGAAAAAATTATCGACTATCCCATACAAAACATCAATACGGAACTTGTTCAGTTTGATGATTTGTACCAAACACTCACACCTTTCTGAAACAATGACATGCTGTTTATTGATCACTTTGTAGAATACACACGGTGTAAACATCGACGCGGAAGCTATTACCATGATTTCAGCACATTCTTCTATTAATTCTGTTCCATACATTTTAACCGTGTTAAGCGACGTTTGTGCACTTTTGTTTATGCACTTTTTTGCTTTAATAACCGACAAAAAATTTCTACACTGGTCTCGAATCGTGTTCAGAATTCATTGTATCCATTGATTTACCAGCTTCCGTTTTATCTATTCTTAATATCAAACACACCTATTGGTCACGAATACCTATAGTAACTCTGGTTCACTAGGAAGGCAGGAACCATAAACAACCAACCTTATAAACAACAAAATAAAAATCTATTACACATTTACTACATAAGGTAAAGCGACGTTTTTGCGCTGTACACCAAGGTTTATACAAACAGTACTTATGTGCCATATTTGGAACCTGCGCGCGCGCTTCCTAGGCCCGATCTAGATAGGAACAAAAGGCGCATAATGTCGTATCTCAGAGATTAATTACCGGTTTTTATAACGCCATATGTTGTGTTAATATCGTCGTAAATGTTTTGTTTTGGTAAATTGAGATAAAAATGTGACGTTTAAGGCATGTGCTCGTTTATGTCCCAAATTATTAAGCAGAGGTTAAATTGTCGCAATTCACATTTGTTAGATTTTGATGTTAGTAGAGCATGCAATGAGAGTCTTTTGCTACTTATCTTAAGACATTGTTTCAATAGATTATCAACAGAAATCAGAAATGGATTTCCAGCAGCTTTATAGTATAAAAAACTATTTTACAATTTAAGACGTCAGCTAAGAATCATGTCAACATCTGGATTAACAAATTAATACAGTCTTTAATACCTGAAAACTAGAAAAAAGTCTAGCAAGAGTGCTTTCTGGACTTTTTCTAGTCCATTTCTGGTGTAAGCTTCTGAAAATGGAATAATCGAAAGAAACAATCGAAATTCGAAATTTTAAATTATTTTTTCAGTTGATTGGAGTAAAATATCTACAAAATACACAAACAAGGAGCTAGATATTTATTTAAAATTATTTATGAAGGTACTTAGGCACTGTAAGCCATCTGTTCTTTTTATGTATTATTGATATACCTAATAGACGCATGTGTTCCAAACCACTTACAATAATTATCTTATACAGGATACCATGAGGAAACCTGTAACAAGAAAACGTTGTGTATTATTATTATTATCTTATACATGTGTCACGTTTAATGGCGATAATAGATCATATTAACAACATAATGGTGTTAATGGAATGTATAAACTAGCTATTGATATAAAGATTAAAGTGTTTAAACAATAAATATGAAGGGATACAGCTTCGTAAAGAAGTAGGTAAACATATAGTCGGACCGGAAAAAGGAACGAGCTTAACCTATTTATCAGGGACCGTCCCAAACTTTGGATTAAAACTGAGACTTGAAAATAAGATACCCCATACTTATGCTTGAGTCAGGAACAGAAGCCAGAACTCTTACTTGTGAGCCAGGTTTAAGATCACTGGACCATTTGAAATCATTATAATTTTTACCATGCATCTTCTGACGTAAAAAACAGTTTCATCGAAAGTCACCTGTGACAGGCCGATAGACACCGAAGTGGTTTGCCGATTTGAGTACGGAATACAAAAAAATCTCGAATCACTTAATCATAATCCAAGTTCCTCCTAAGGAATCTTGTAAATTGACAGGAATATTAACTATTCAAGCCTGTATTACCATATAGGGTGGACAGATATCACAGTGTTGAATAACATTGGAAGCTAACAACATTTTTTGCACCATATAGATCAAGAATTTAATAGAGTACAGTATAATATCATGTATTTATTAAGACGATATGTAAGCGATCCAATCCTTTCCTTATGCTTATGCTGTCGTATTATAAAAAGCAACCGTTCTATTTTGATTCACGTCTCTTATTTATTTATTTAATTCATTGGTGGGTAAGTCGGGCTCGTAGCTAAAACAGCCGCAGCTAACAGCCGCACGGGTCGACCGAAGACTATGCTACTCTTTCCACGGTCAATTCGTGGATGGGTGACCATTCATTACATAACTTTCCGAGTTACGGAGGGGTCTCCAGTTGGTCCCGGCTGTCATTCGTAGATCTTTGACAATCGTTACGAGTAGATAGAAGCCCACAAGTCTGGCAACCAGTCTTATCAACGTGTATCGTGTTACCCAGTAAGTAGGTTGTGGAGGTCAGATAGGCAGTCGCTCTATGTAAAATACTGACATTCATCTGCATCCGGTTAGACTGGAAGCTGACCCCAAGATAGTTGGAAAAGGATAGGCAGATTGAAAGGTATTAGAACCCTGTAACACTGACCAACCCGGGATTTAAACCCTACGCTTCGCAGTCGCGCTTTCAACCCATGAATGCCCACGATTAATATGTGTATTTTTTATTAAAACGAATATCATAAAAAATCTCTAATCCTAACTAATATTATAAATGTGAAAGTGAGTTTATTTGTTTGTTATGCTTTCATGCTAAAACAGATTTGGATGTGGCACATGGGTATACCATGACCTGTAGAAGGACATAGGCTAGACATACTGTTCATCCTGGATCGCAGTCAAAGTTGCGGGCAACAGCTAGTTAATTTATAAAGGACGTTACTACATTTCATGTAACACGTATATTCGTCGGTGACTTCAAAGCGGGCGGTATGCGGTATGTAACCAGAAGAGCGGCCGCTGCGCTGTGGTACCGGTAGAGACCGTAGAGTGGTATGTATGATCATACCGGGAACTTATTGGTGGGAAGTTATATGAAATATGCATCTGTGCTTAGATGTGATAAACTGTAATAAGTACCAACTTAAGATAATAAAAAAAATACATAAAAATTGATGCAAAATTGTGGGATGTCTCACTTGTTCAAGTGCTAAACTAACAAAGGGACGCCAAACATTTAAAATGTTTACATTGACTCAACATTTCTAGTAAAAAAAACCGCCGTAACTTAAGCACAGACAGCAGCCACCAAGCCAGTTGACAACAACGGACTGTATTTCCTATATTTGCATAAAATATAAGGAAAATCAAATCTTTCTTCTAATCAACAACAAACAACGTTATTTCTGGAAACAGCTACATTACTCTACATACTCGCGCGAACATAACCGATAAGTGGTTTATATCTCAACTCCTGCGCATAGCGGCGACTTCAAAGGCACACGCCGAGGCGTAGTGGGCGACACTGCAGTAGGGATCGTGATTGTATACGTACTTGATAAGGACTGTGTTACATTGCTAGCGATAATATAGCAGGCGTTTAGCGATATAACCCTTGTAAAAAACAAGAGGAAGAATAAACTATTCCTTATACATCTGTAGAGTTATGTTAGCAAGATTGGGCTGCAGTGTGCTAATGAGCTATTCTTCGCAAAGAACAAGGAGAAATATTCGGAGTTGGTGGCTAACCTTCATTAATTGGAGAGGCACCAGAAGAAGTGCTCGTGTCAGTTTGTTAATACCATTTTTTTCAGCTATGATCTAGAGATAATCGTCATTGGGAGGCACTTGATCAACAAATCTGATCGTAATTACCAGTGATCGGAGTAGGTAGATTGATTTTTGGTACTTGTATCATAAATGCACACAGAAAGAATAACATGGATAAGCCATTTTTCCGGAAAGCAATTCCGGTATTTCCGGATTCAATTAAATATTGTTAATGTTGGTAGTGATATTATTACTACTCAATTCAAAGTTGGTGATGGTATGTTCAACAGCTTAAGCAAACAAACACAATATTAAAAATATTGTTATAGTACATCCAAACATGGTTTAAACTCCTTGTAACAAGTAAAATATTACTTACCAAAGCTTGGAATCGTGACTGTTTGCCGTTAAAAAAAATTATGAAGAATATAATATTGCTCATTATAATACAATTACTACCTAAGTTCCGTTTTAAAATAATCAACCAATTCCGGAGGAACGTCCATATTAATATATACGTTTCGGATCATTGACCCCAATTCAATCTACCTACTCCGACCATTAGTAATTACTGAATATTCACTATATTTATTATTATGGATTAATGTATTAACATTAAATTTATAATTGATGAATGACCGGATGTGACACCGATTATAAACAAATCAATTAGATAGAAAGAAAATCATTGACTACTGCTAAGCAGTCAATTTCATAGCAGGAAAGCGATTACAGTATCATAACTCATTCGGTATAAATTATTTATTTATTATTGTAAGTATAAACTGATAAAACAGCATTAAATTGATCTATAAAGATACTCGTAGACACTTTGTTATCGAAGAAATTTTATAACTATGTGTGGAATTTTAAGTTTGTGTTCCAGGCGAGTGTAACGTAACATGAAATGTTACACACGTTGAAACATATTCGTCTAGTTATTGTGTTATATTTCATGATACTTTTCACCAATCTGAACCCAGCATAGTGTTGTGAACGCAGCGAAGGAGACAAAATAAAGACGACACTTTATATTATTCAACATTTCAAAAATATTGGGTTTCAATTAAAGCAATATATGGCGCCCACATTCTCCTAGGGTACTCAAAAAATTAAGAAATACTTAAGAAGAAGCTTTGAGTGGGCTACAAGGTTTATTAGTAGCTGATAGTTCATTCTCAATTACACTATCTTAGAAAAAGTTATGTTCAAGTAGGTTCTGTTTACACTATACGATTATCAAACTAAAATAATACAAGACTATGAGTGAAATGCAGATCTTAATTTTGTATCGCTTCGCTAACTTGGCTTGTTGGTCCCAGTTAATCCAAACTGGGGAGGAGTTTAGTTATTGCGACCAACTGGTAAAAAATGCCTATGGCATTAAGTCCGCCTCTGTACATTTCTGTGCTTGAAGTGTTAAATAATAATAACAATAACTGTGAGAGTAGGCCAGAAAGTTAAAAAGAGGCGCCAAGTTTTTACCGGTATACCATACGACAAATGTTTAAGTGTAAAGCTAGTTTATAAAAGAACAAAGAAACAGTTCTAACTGGTTTCAGTTAATATTTTATAAATGAAATCATAATAGAATGAATGCGGCAGTGAATGCACCCAAAAATATTATGAATTCCTAGATAATAATCTCAATCGATTGAAGTTTTCTAGCTAACGCGATAGTAATAGGTACGTAGGTATACATTTTTTCGCGGTCTGCAAACCAAAAACTTATGACAAGAAATTTATAATGATTAGTTTATCGGCTACTATTTAAGCTACTACTTATTACTTTTGTTAATTACATGGAATTTAAACATAACTGGCGAAATGTGGGTGTACTATAGGTACACCTCTGCCTAATCTTTCGAAGATTACCGGCGTGATATTATCTATGTTTATGCTTTTATTATTCTTTTTTTTCCTAACTGGGGTAAAACTCAAACTCAAAAACTCATACTAATAAATCGTATAGTGTAACCAAGACTCGTAGTATACAACATAGGCAACTTCTCACGGGTTACTTGCCGTCACTTATCTGTGATTTCTTTTAACAGCTGCAACCTGATACATTAATATAAACCTGTTGAGTAACATCACTCTTCTCTAAGTATCCAGGTTACCAGCGTTTTTACCAATAAATTAATCTCGGAAGCAAAATTTACATTATAATGTATTGGTTGATCAATTTTATCAGAACAAATCTTTAATGTACCTTCATACACTATGAATTCTAAGTACTCTACTTATCAGTACGAGATGTTTCAATTCCCTGAAATGCTTTTTCTTCGCCTCGTGACGCGAAACTTCATACCAGACCATCCATGACTGACAAAACATTTGACACTCAGCAACAGTGGTAGTGTGACTGCTCAGTTGCTTCTGTTTTGAATGCAGTTCATTTATAAACGACAGTACATAACTGCTTAACCCCGTACCAGGGGCGTGGAGATCAGGACAGCCGTGGTTCAATGTAAAATACTGGTATTTAGCTTCAATCCAGTTAGACTGACAGCCAACCCCAACATACTTATACAAGGAAAAAAAAAGGTATAAATATCTGCGTAACAATAAAATGTAAAACAGTATGAATAACTTTTAAAAATAATTACTGTTTTAAATGTTATTTCCTCTATTTCCTGAGCATGTAAATTAAACATTAAACAAGTGCTATCCGCGTATCCTTAGCGCCATATATCACTGAGACCGATTGTCTCCGTGGCCCTGAAACAAGGTTTTGACCTACTTGCCAACATGTGTTTAGTTGGTGATACCACCATGAAAGTAAGACAGAACACCAAATTGGAAAACAAACCAAATTGCAGAGGAAAACATGCACTATACTCGTACACTATACAGCGGATTGCCGTGAAAATGGAATGGTGTTAGTCTGTTTCGAAATGTGACCACTCTTTGATGAGTACCTATCACATTTTTAACCCGAGAAAGACTTTATTTTCATCCGTGACGAGATTCCGTCTTTTAGAGCATTGTGGTTGCAACATTGAAAGCCGTTGTCTACGATCGTTTTTCATATTTTCTTTGATGATCGCTTCAAGGTATGCTGACGAGTAAGCAATTTCTCATCGAGTTTCTACATAAGTATTCTTCTTCGTATCGATGATTCTATTTCGTATATTTGATAAGCTTCGACTAAAATTCAGTGAACCAGTAGTTATATTATAGTTAAAATGTATAAATTCAAAAGGAACAACTGTCCAATCTCATTGTTTCGGTATCTTTTCTGTCAGCATCGTCATCCATAAGTGGATCTTCTGTACCATATCTGTTTCGTGGTTGGTCTGGTCATACGCACTTGTTTCAATGATAAATGATATACGACTATGTTTGAAGTATGTCCTTTTGGGGGCGGGGATGGTTTTATTTTGTTCGTATGGCTTTGTGCTCATTAATCAGGCTGTTACAGATGGTCACGGTTGCTGTTTTGGTATAAATACATGGCGCTTGAAGGATGGTCTAGGATCACTCAAATCCAGACTGATGGTGAGTTTGTGCGCTCTTACAGATTGCATGTTACGCCGAAGTAAGTAAATTTTCCAATAATTTGAATAAAAGGTTTTTTAGCACTTAATGATCTTGTTGTTCTGCCTGCACTGTTATTTGAAGTCAGCGCAATATGTTCATTCTCCCCTTTCAGCTGTAATTTTATCATTTACTTCCTTTTACTTTAGAATAAGTAATAATCTTTCTATTTTTAGTAATAGTAATCATTTTTTATTTCTCTTTTCACAAAGGTTCACATAGTTATAAACATAGAGACAAGAATAGACTATCAGTTTATACCTTGTTTATTTATGAAACGAAAGTAGTATAATTATAAGGATCGTATCAGATGGCGTTCTGTAGTTTCTGCCCACCCCCATAGGAAGAAGGCGTGAGTTTATGTATGTATATATGTATGTATGTGTTTATGAAATTCAAGATACTGTAACGAAGCCATCACTTTTACGTTAAACGATAATTTCAACAAGTGTCATGGCGCCATCATATCTCTATAAACTTAGGAGTTTAAGACGCTGGTATTATCTAAAAGATAAGGTCGCGTGAGTTGATAATACTATTGCAGTTAGCTATCTACATGCATGCACTTTCATTATTCTAGTAGTCACAAGCATAGCTAACGAATGTGGAGGCTTAGGTTCGTTCCTGAGTCGGACAGTTTTGTGTACGAATATCCCGATTTTTTATCTGCAGATTATTATTTTGACTTCTCTAAATACATGTGATATTTGTGGGTCACGACTAAAATGCAGTGGCTCGTTTGCCGAGAACCCGAACCGGGTTTAATCTTAGATAATATTTACCCAAAATGCCCGGAAGCCAAAAGTCTTTACTATTAAAACTACAACACTGAGTATATATTTGACAAATATATCAAATATATTTAACACAATTTGAGGTTAGAACGCGGAACATCGGTCTGACCTTAGTCAGTCGTCTTGAAGGCTGCATCACTTTAAATTTTGCATATCGTGTGCAAATACGTTCAGAATTATCGTATCTGAAGTTAAATAATGGGTTTTGAAGAATTTAGAAGGTATAATTTAAAACTTTAAGTGCATGTGAAACGTTATCTTTAATATGCATTTAAAACAAAGTGGTAAAGACATTGAAATAGCAAACAGTGTCAAAATTATGAATCCGTGCATTTCTGGAATAAAAAGAGAGAAATAGTTTTTTAATAGAGCCCTAATCACTGTGGGGTACAGTTTCATTTTGAGAGCAAATCACTCTTATCCAGTAGAGAGGGCAATAACTAATAAATTGGCAACTGTATCGTCACTAAAACTATAGTCCTCTTCTGACTCGCCAATACCTACTCACAAAAATCAATCTGCCTCCCTTTTCCCAACTATACCGGGTTCGGCTTCCAGTTTAACCGAATGCAGCTGAATACCAGTATTTTACAAAGAGCGACTGCCTATCTGAAACCATAAACCAATAACTGGGCAACACGATATCCCTTGGTAAAACTAGTGGTCAGACTTTTGGGCTTCTGACTACCCGTAACGACTGTCAAAAATCTACGAATGACAGCCGGGACCAACGAATTAATGTGCTTGCTAAAGCACGGAGGGGTCTCGATATATTATGGATGGTCACCCATCCATGAGCCGACCACGGCTAGCATAGCTTAACCTTCGATCGCCCCGTGCGACTGTTAATATTTAGCTGCTCACACTATAGCCAAATACTTAGTAGGTTGCTGACCTAAACATTAAGCCTTTTAACACCAGAGACAAAATGCTGCGTAAATCGCTCGAAAAAAAATCTCTGCTGTGCGCAATTCAATGCACTCAAGTGGGATAAGTGCATTTAAGTGCACACAGTTAAGATTTCAATTGCTATGACTAAATCTTATTGTCACCATTGAAGAGGCTCTGTGCAGCACGTGTACAAAACAAATGGGTTAGTCCCGCTATGGTATGGTCCCGGTATGGCACCCTCTTAAAATACCTATCAAAAAGTCCCGCTATGGTACCCTTCAGTTTTTGGTACTGTTGTAAAGAAAAGTTATACAATGCGTTAAGAAAAATGCGTTAAAAAAAATAGTATTAATAAAAAATATCTTTTCTTAACTATTATAGTTAAGCAAGATAATATTTATTAATACTATTTTTTAAACAAATCACGCTCGGTAATTGTCGTTTCACTTCAGGTAGTTACCTGACCAACCGGTTTTTTCGTAAAACAATAGAGACGAGCCCTTCCTCGAATTCGTATCTAGCTCTTCCCTTTTGTTTTTATGAAAATAGAGAGAGACAGTATTATTCCGGGTTTAGTTTGCTATTTGCAGCTGTACTTTTGCGATATGAGTAATTAGGATAGCTTGTTAGTTTATCTATTGCAATGTCTGGGTCAAGTAGTGCACGTGGTGTAAATTTAATAATTATTGACAGTCGACGCGGTGGAAAAACTTTATTACGTGCCGGACATAAATATATTAAACGCAGAGAAAATAAAAATTCAAGTACTTGGCATTGTGTAAATAGGAGAAATAGTATTAAATGTAGTGGATATATAACTATTGAGAATACCAATAATACAATAATTAAAGATTATAAACCCAGTGATCAGTGCGTGCCACATTTTGAAGACAATGAAGTTCAAATGGCTATAAGTGAGTGCAAAAAAGAAGTAAATTCAAATTACGGATCAGTACAGAAAATTTTCGAAAAACACATGGGTAACTTAAAAGACAAAGGGTTACACCTTACAGGAAATGTTCCTGACTATAAAAAATTAAAAACAGTATTATACAGACACCGAAATAAGTCGTTGAACGTACCAAAAACACAATTTAAGAATGTGGAAGAAATTATAATACCAGAAGAATTTAATAAGTATGTATTGGCTGATTATTGTAATGAAGACTGTAATCGAATAATTATATATTCCTCGACAGAAGTAAAGGAATATATAAAATGTGTAACGCATTACTTTGGTGATGGCACTTTCGACGGCTGCCCAAACCCATTCGAACAAGTTTATGTCATTCATGGAGACATGGGAAGCACTGAGTTATCCACGAATGTAGCACCATTATTTTATATTCTGTTAAAAAACAAAGAAGGGAAAACTTATGAAAAAGTTTTCGAATTGATTAAACAAACTTTGCCTGAATGGCGTCCATCGAAATTTACCTTCGATTATGAAATAGGAGTAATAAATGCAGCAGCGAAGATTTTTCCTGATATCAAAATAAATGGATGTAACGTACATTTTCAAAAGAACGTTATCAAAAAAGCGAAATCTTTAAATCTCATGGAACACGAAGAGTCCTCGAACCATGTTAAGCAATGCATAGGCTTGGCGTTTTTGCCAAAACAAGATATTGAAGACGGCTGGCTGCATATAATGGAAAATAGGTATAATATCTTGGTTACTTTCCAAAATGATGTTTGAGTACTTAACTCTAATTATATGGCAAAAAAGTAAAGAACAACAATATCAGTAAGGACCTGTTAATTTCATTGCTTTACAAGTACGAACGTTTAATAAGTATTTTTTTCAGTTTCGACGATGAAGCTATGACCAAATTCAATGACTATTTTGTCACTCAGTGGCTTGAATATCCAGACCTCATTTGGTGTTGCCATAATGAACGCCATAGAACAACTAACTTGGCGGAATCATGGAATGGCAGATTCAACAAAGTTATTGGAAAAAATCCCAGTTTATTATTGTTTCTGCAAACAATTGGCAACGACACATGTCACTTTGATATAAAACAAGCCAAGTAAGTTGTATTTTTTAGACAATATTTTTAAGCAGATATAATATTTTTAAAAGCAGATATATATTTTTTTACATAATACGAGTACATAGAAGAATTTGAAAATGGATTTGATTTTATTTATTTTGGTAGATATTATTGGTTGTCGCCTTCTATTACAGACGGTTACTGAAAAAAATATAGCTTAACTTAAATAACTGATGATTTTTGTTATAGCTTTCGACTAAAAAGATCACCTATAAATTCAAGAAAAAGAACAAGTATAGAAATCGACCGCCAGATTCAAAAGCTAACAAAAAGTTACGAAAATAAAGCTATCTCCATTGGTGATTTTCTGATTAACATATCAAAGTCAACATTTCGATCAGAACATTTAAAAAAATAGTTTATTTTAATTTTGTTTTTAGCCTATTAAAATGTTTAATACTCTTTTTCTCGATGTTGATTATTTTTTGTAGTTTATGTTTACAATTTGCGCCTTTTCTCCATGTTGATTATTTGTAATTAATATATTTGTCTAGTTGGTTGTTGATTATTTTTGTAGTTTATATAAATTTACAATTACTGCCTTTTCTCAATGTTGATTATTTGTAACTAATATTTATGTCTGGATGTTGTTTTTATTTGTAGTTTATAATATTTACAGTAATACTTTTCTGAGATGTGGATTTTTTATATTTTTTTTATTGTTGATTATTGGTAATTAATATTGTTGATTATTTTAAAAATTACATTGCAATTAATATCTCGTTTTACTGTTTGATATTTTTTTATAAATATTTTGAATTAATAAAAGACTGATTTAATATCGCAAACAGACGTTTTATTGATACACTCCTAAAAGTATTTATTTATAGATACACTTTTCTTTTCAGTTGTACCTTCTATTGTCTAACGTAGATCTAAAAGATGGGTACCATAGCGGGACTTTTTGATAGGTATTTTAAGAGGGTGCCATACCGGGACCATACCATAGCGGGACTAACCCAAACAAATAAGCTCTGAATTAAATTATGGCTTGTTTATAACGTTATCTTTCATGAAGTTGTGATAAATACAAGTAGTTATTGTGTAATACAGTAGTGGGTGAGCAATATTTAGTAAATGCTGCAAATACTAAAGATATAGAACAAGGCATTCCCCTGGGGATTTCGTCAGGTATTACTCTGGACAAAATCTTTCGACTCTTCCCCTATGGATACCGTATGCAAGGATTTTCTATCATACACGTAAATTAAATGACATGGTTTGAGATACATTGAGTACGAGTTCCAATCCAAAATCCAGGTCCTCACTGTCGGCAGTCGGGCAACAAAAGCAAATAAAAACAGTGCAGTGCGATTTAAAGGACCTGCACCAAGCACGCACCTCTGAGTTTTCGGATTCATGTGCGTATTGTATAATTATCACTTGCTTAAAAAACGGTGAAGGAAAACATCGTGAGGAAACAGGCATGCCTGAGAGATATTTCTCGACGACATGTGAAGTCAAGTCAGAGGCCCAGGGTCGGATTTAAAACTCTGACACCAGGTTAGTCACTAACCACACGAAAAAGAATTACTATCATTTAAATTCAATACCCGTATCTATTAAAAATAATACATATATGCCATAGTTCACATTCTAACAACCCATGGGACAAGTTCATCGACCTACCATGGCGTAACACGGGAGGAATCCAATGACGATATGAGGACATACCGACTCGTAATGAGGACGATGTAGGTGAGGAATTTATATGGGGTAATAGAGGAAGATAAGTAGACTCCTATAGTGGTATGGGAGCATAGATACTTCGTTTTATGTAGGTAGGTGTTGGCCTATATCTACACTTTCTACTACAAGGTAAGTAGGTACTTGAAAAGGTTGTAAATTAAGATTATGAGAACCTTAACTGCTACTCATTAAGGTTGAGTAATAAAGAAAACATAAATCATTACTCATTTTCAGAAGTACCTACGTTGGCTGCATTATTTTATTACAAGCTTATTTTTACTAAGATACGTAATTATGGAAATTATGAATTGTACATGTATGCAAACAAACAAATAATTTGCCTGTCTATCCTTGTTAGCAGTGTGTTTCCATTTGCGCCAAGGTCCATACTTATGAGTATTTTCATTAACCGGCAGTACATGCTATTAATTTAAACAAAAAACTAATAAGTTTAAAACCATAAGGCTTAAAACCATATTTATGCAAATTCATTCATTCCTAAATACCACCCTTTACATGCTGGTCAGAATCGCGTAAAACTTTTATTAGTGAACCAGTAGGTCACTCACAGATTTCTCTCGTAGGCGGCGACTTTGTGTTCATCTCATTTGCATAGATTTGATGATCTCCGGCTACTTATGACACAGATATATCGCCACTGCACGTAGTGTCAAGGTTGAGAAGCTGGTTAAAATGCGATTTTGAGTTTGAATCTGAATTTGTTAAATGTAAATAGTTTTTAGAATGGGTCAGTGTTTTTAAAAGTGGTTGCGAACATGGATGATTCAATTGTTATTCCCGAGTCTGCTAAAGTATTTCTGTAAAATAAGGACTGGGTACTGTCAAACATTAGTAGGTACAAGATGAAATTATGAGATTCAAAGAAATTTTTTTTTTTTTGAGTTACGTAGTTTTCAAGAAAAGCGCAATTGCAAAGCTGATCTAGCAAACGAGTCATAATATACTGTCTCTGTGTCTCTTTTTAGTAAAGGAAACTTTATTTTCAAGCAAACTCAACAACAACCCTACGTCAATATTCGCCGTGATAGTGCCATTTCTTACACCTGTCAAAGAATGACAGTTACAAGAACACGCCACCCCAGCCAGACCATAAGTGACGTAAGAAGATTGATTCTATCCGGAAGATGGCCTGCAGCGGTGGACTGCAATCATCAAATCAGTGGCCAAACGTGGCCGTAATTGTAATGTCCCCCTGAGATTTCTGTTGTAGCTGAGTGAGGGAGCAGAATATATTTAGCACTGATACACTCTTGTGTAAACCAACCTACACTGAAAGTTAACGAAATGAAATGAAATGAAATGAAATGAAATGAAATGAAATGAAATTGTTTATTCTGTAAATAGGATATTGCAATCACTTTTACACGTCATATTAAAAAAAATAAGAAGAAAATGCTAGATGAGTTCGGCGTTTCCTATCTGACTACTCTGAGAAGAAAGACCGAAACAAACTCAGAGGTCACAGTCTCTTTTAAAGTCCAGACATAATCTTGGTCAGGCCATATGAGGACCATGTAGATTAGTGTCTGAAATGGTCTTTTGAGGAAAGAACCACACAGATTTGAGTGGACCTGTCCAGTCAGTGCAAGCATTTGTCAGTAATCGTAGAGCTCAACTCAGAACTTAAGGAGCTCAACTCGACGAACAATACCAAAGAAAGGACATTTGGGTAGGTCGCATAAAGTACTCAAACTGCCAGACCATCATTTAAACTAACTGAGAAAGAAAAAATTAAAGAAAGGAAAAACAATAAAAATAAAATATCCACATAGTCCTCACATTCACAATAATTAAAACAATATAATACTTTACAAAGTAATCATGTTATTTTGTATATAAATTTCAACAATGTCAATATGTATATAAAAAAACTGGTATTTTTAATGATTTACATAATAATTAAAATGTCAAATTTTATAGTTTTATCACAAAGCTTAGCAGAGCGAGCAGCTCAATCCCACGCTTTTTTATCTTCTAAATAATCTGAAATTTTATAGTACCCTTTTTTACAAAGTTTGGTTTTTATACAGCTTTTAAATCGTTTAATGGGTAAGTTTCGAATATCAATGGGAAGTTTGTTGTAAAAGCGTATACATTGACCCATGAACGAGTTGCCTACTCTGTGGAGACGTGTGCGATGTACAGCAAGGTTGTGTTTATTCCTGGTATTTAAACTATGAATATCGGTCATTTTCTTAAAATTTGATATATTTTTGTGTACATGTAATAGGTTTTCAAAAATATATTGTGAGGCTACAGTCAGAATGTTTATTTCTCTGAATTTTTCTCGAAGGGAATCCCTTGGACCTAGGTTGTAAATGGCTCGAACAGCCCTTTTCTGTAGAACAAAGATAGTATGAATGTCCGCACAGGTTCCCCAGAGAAGAATCCCATAAGACATAAGACTATGAAAATAACTAAAATAAACAATTCTGGCTGTATCTACGTCAGTTATCTGTCTAATTTTTTTAACAGCATAAGCGGCCGAACTAAGCCTTCCTGACAATTTTTCTATGTGTGGGCCCCATTGTAATTTACCGTCAATAGTGATTCCAAGAAAAACTGTTGACTCTACAGGGTCCAACTCTATTCCATTAACTTGAACATTAGTAGTTAGCTGCCTGACATTTGGCGTTGAAAATCTAAGGAGTTTAGTTTTTTTTTCGTTCAGGAGAAGATTATTTACATTAAACCAATGCACAACTTTAGAGAGTGCATCGTTAACTTGTTCATAGTTGACTAACTGACGTTTGATTTTAAAAATGAGGGAAGTGTCATCTGCGAATAAGACGATCTTGTGATTATCCCTTATGTGGTAAGGTAAGTCATTTATATAAATTAGAAATAAGAAAGGACCTAGAATTGAACCCTGCGGAACGCCCATAGTGACCGCAGATCCTGCAGATCTCTTGCCATTAATATCGACCCTCTGAATTCTGTTGTTCAGATAAGAAGTCAGAAGGTCAAGAGCTTTGTCCCTCATACCATAGTGGTACAGTTTCCTGATGAGTGTGTCATGATGTACGCAATCGAAGGCCTTGGACAAGTCGCAGAAAATGCCAAGAGCATCTTGCGACTCCTCCCAGGCCTCGAATATGCTCTTCAGTAATTCCACGCCCGCGTCTGTAGTTGAACGACCCTTTGTGAAACCAAACTGTTTCAGATGAAGTAAATTATGTGCATTGAAATGTCCTAACATTTGTTTTAAAATTATTTTTTCAAAAATTTTGCTCAATGATGGTAATATCGAAATAGGCCGAAAATTTGTGGGATCAGTTGTGCTGCCAGATTTGAACAGTGGAATCACTTTGCTAAGTTTCATCAGATCAGGAAAAACACCAGATGCAACACAAGAGTTAAAAACGATTGCTAAAAAGGGTGAAATAACATCAATTATTGAAGACAAGGTATGTACTGATAATCCCCAAAGGTCAGCAGTTTTCTTTACATCAAGATTTCTAAAAGATTCTATAATGTCTTTAGCAGTAATAATTGTGAATTCAAAAAGTTTGTCACATTCTGGTACACATTCTTTAAGTATTGAGTAAGCAGAAGTGGAGGATGACGATGACAGAGTTTTGGTTGTTAAAATGGGAATATTAGTGAAAAATTTTTCAAACTCAGTGGCCACCTCCACGTCTGCCTTAATATCTACATCATTGATTTTTAGATGGAAGTCACGATTCCGTACTGTCGTTCTTCCCGTTTCTGAATTAATAATATTCCAAGTTGTTTTAATTTTATTTCCAGAAGATTTTATTTTATTTTTAATGTGTATGGCTTTTGCTGAGGAACAGGCTCTTTTAAAAGTTTTTGAATATTTCTTAACAAATTCTTTAAAAGTTTCATCATGGTTATATGATTTTTCATGATACAATTCAAATAACCTCTGCCTACTTTTATAAATACCTGGTGTTGCCCAATCACTTAATATAATGCGGTCACTAACAGGCAATGTTTTTGAGGTGAAAACCTTCCTAAACTCACAATTGATGAGTTTAAATAGTGAAGCATAAGCTTGATCCGGGTCATCATGATAAGGCAAACCCGGTAGCTTTTCCATTAAATTATTTTTAAATTGTCCTAAGCGACTTTTATTTACAGGAACAAAACTCACTAGTTTTCTTTGAGCTCTGACTGTTTTCTGAGGGAAAGTGACTAACTGGCCACAGTGATCAGAGTCCAGCTCATTTATAATTAAATGGCTAGAAGGTCTTAAGTTTGTAAAAATATTGTCAATACAGGTAGCACTAGTGGCAGTTATTCTAGTCGGCTCAAAGAAAGTATTGTACAAATTATACGACTTTAATAAAGTTATAAATTTATTTACTACAGCAGATTTATCCAGTATATTAATATTGAAATCTCCACAGACTACAACTGTTTTATTATTGTTACAAGTCTTTAACAATACTTCTTCCATATATTTCTCAAAAATATCATATGAATAACAACAGACAAAGTAAAAAAAATACAGTGTTGAAGAATTTGATAAGAATAGAGAGAATATAGGTTCGATATTCAAATATTTAGATTAACATAACATAACATCACGCCTGTATTACTCGAAGGGTTAGGCAGAAGTGTAGGTACCTATATATTTGATATTGATACTCTTACATTTTGTCGGTTACGTTAAAGTCCCATATAATATAGAAAGAAAGAAAGAAAGAAAGAAAGAAAGAAAGAAAGAAAGAAAGAAAGAAAGAAATAATACTATTTATTTGAACACAGTTCGTGAAACACATAATACAAAAATAAAAATAAAAAAGTGAAAATAATTATAAAGCGATAATAGTGTGCCTCACGGCTGCGCCAAAAAGGTTCATTTCAGCATTAATGCCAGACAAATGCTGTCTGACGCTGGTTTTCTAATGAACCGAAAATATGGGGCGAGCCTATTGCCATCAACCGGGTACAAACCAGGCTCCGGGCTGCTATTGAGAAATTCCATAAGGAAAATCCCAATAATACTTTCCCCGACCCGAGAATCAAACACAGAACCTCATAGCGTTCAGTAGCGCTTGCGACCACTAGATCAACGAGGCAGTATATAGATTAAATAGATCAAAGCTGCAGTATTGAGAACTTTATGATCGTTTTATTTCAAGTTATTTTGGTCAACCAATCAGAACAGCTACCATGACTTTTGAACGCGGATTTACATCAAAAACTATATCAGCCAGTAGTCAGAGAGAGACGAAGTCTCCGAAAGGCAAGTTTACTATATTTGATATATAACTCATTATGCTGTGTGGTGATTTGAATAAGATACGGTAGTATATGATTCAATACTACCGTATCTATCTTATTAAAATCACCTACATCTCTGCGTACACACCACAACCACACATAATAATATAACTCGGTACAAAGCGTGATTATGCTTAACTTCCTGTTAGCACAGTGAGTTACATCAAACATAGTTAACTTGAGTCAACTTACTGTTTGGAGACTTCGTTGGGTAAGCAGAAGCCTTAGTTATGAGTACGAGTGTCACTTAGTTTCAAGTACTCTTGTGTGTAACTTAGCAATTACTTTACGTTAGGGACTTAAAAATACGGCGAAAAATAATTTGTACATCTTTAGTAATAGCAAATCTACCACCATGTGGGTCCCAGTAAACGTCCGCGGACATCGAGGCAGACCCGGGAGAAGATGGCGGGGAGCTTGACGCCTACAGACAGGATTGGTCGACACTAGCTGAAGACAGAGAGGAGTGGAACGGAGAAAAGGAGGCCTTTGTCCTGCAGTGGGACAACACAGGCTAAAACTAATAAACAATAGTAATAGAGCTACTTGAGAGAATCAAGGAGGCAAGGTACTATCACCATTTTTAATTCTGCCGAAGCATTGCTATGTTAAGATTTGAAGAGTATCGGTGACATCACAGGCACTTAAACAAACTTTCAACTAAACTATGACAGGCAAATTGTTATGTTACTCTTGTGGATGTGAAAAATCAGGCCACGAGTTAGTCTATTTCATATTTTGTATCTCTGATATGCAATGGTCTCTGTAACCCCATGAAACATGAGGCTCCACTTGGGGTTCATTCGATTTATTGAGTCTGGTTAAACCACGCTGGGATCGGTACATTTCATTCATTAATTGATTCTGATCCTTGGTTCAGAGGTAAGCCTAATGAGAATCAGAATCAGATAATGTTTATCAGAGGACCCGTCCATTCTGCAGCTTCTGTATGAAAGGTTGTGCCAATTTGACCCAGCACAAGTGCAAATAACTTTCATTTGCACCTAGCAATCGCAACAAATAATTAATACAACCCGACCTCCGTCACCTCCCCCGCAATGATACGTAAAACAAATGTTATTAGCACACAATTAACGGCAGCCCAAACACAGACAGACTGACAGACGCAATAACATACATAAAACATATGAAGTACATATGTACTTGATTGTACAATGGAAGTAAGGTGTTACAGTATGTGTGTGGTGTCGAAATTCACCGCTGAAAGAGGGACTTTTAAACTTTTATCTAGCAACAAGCTTATGCCTGTAATAGAAATGAAATGCTCATTTTTTAAAACTACTAATTATTAGTTAAGATTATGATATTTTAAAACAAAAAGAAAGAAATAAATGATGGGGCAATATTTATTGAATAAAAACAATATTATATATATATTTACTTGATTTATACCATAATTTAATAATAATGATCTATAAATTACACAATTTAAACAGACTTACATAATTTAATAATCTATATCTACAAAATACATAATTTAATATGTAACACACAATATAATAGCAAATTTTAAATATTGATAATAACAACTTTTTAATAAACTTCTACATAGCAATAACAATCACAAGATACTTATCTTTATAACAATCTCAGAGAGCTCCGCACCGTTCAACGTCTGGATCAAAAGTGAGTAAAGCCGGTCGGAACACTCGTTTTTATAGGCGGTGACAAACAAGTTCTACCCTCTTAATTTTAAATTAACGAACGACGATATTGTTTACTGGTTTAAGTTTAAAAAATGAATAACAATGATACACAACTTTAAATACCAATATGTATACACATAGTTATATACTAATTATGCTAACACGGCCATACTGACAGTGCTTCGTCCTCGAAGCATTAGATATTATTTGTTACACGTTTTATAAATCAAGTTCTATTCTCATTGCACATGGATATACCACTAAAATTTGACTATGTTTTCATCAATAAGTAATAATTTTGTTATTCTCATCTACTTGCATAGACATGGTGGTCCCCTTCAATTCGCTGTCATTGAGATAGACCACCACC
Organism: Xanthia icteritia; assembly: GCA_949128155.2. Classification (NCBI taxonomy): domain Eukaryota; kingdom Metazoa; phylum Arthropoda; class Insecta; order Lepidoptera; family Noctuidae; genus Xanthia; species Xanthia icteritia. The sequence goes on along the minus strand of OX421952.2, from coordinate 18,537,840 downwards.
AAACAAATAGGTAACAGCGAATATTTGCCAACTACATAGACATGCCAGCCACATTCACCCGCTGCCGGTGAGATAGCTGACACCAAATAGAAGGCCGACCAGCGGATTTAATTGCCAACTACATAGACATGCCAGCCACATTCACCCGCTGCCGGTGAGATAGCTGACACCAAATAGAAGGCCGACCAGCGGATTTAATTGCCAACTACATAGACATGCCAGCCACATTCACCCGCTGCCGGTGAGATAGCTGACACCAAATAGAAGGCCGACCAGCGGATTTAATTGCCAACTACATAGACATGCCAGCCACATTCACCCGCTGCCGGTGAGATAGCTGACACCAAATAGAAGGCCGACCAGCGGTACACATACTGATGAAAACATAATCACCAAACAATTATTATTACTTTTTCTTTTTCTTATGTAATTAATCAGTAAATAGGTCACATTATCTTGTAAATAACAAATTAAACATGTCATATACACAAAAGAACAGTATTTTTAACAATTACTGATAATATTCTGATGAGGAATTGTGTGTCAAATGTAAACAAGGTTATAGTTAACATAGGTGTGTCTCTATTTGTGTTCAATTAAAAAGAGAAGTGATTTATTCAAACTGAAATTATTTAAATAATCTATCACGGCCAGACTGACCTGTACTTCGCTCTCGAAGTACCAAGCTAATTATAATCATTTTCAAAAAGTCTCACACTTCATACAATAGCCTCTGGCCTTGACATATCAGTCCTATCACCTGCTGCGCGTGAATTTCAGAAAGATATCAGGGCAGTGACCGACCAGCAGTTTCTATAATAGTCTCTGGCCTTGACATATCAGTCCTATCACCTGCTGCGCGTGAATTTCAGAAAGATATCAGGGCAGTGACTGACCAGCAGTACCTAATGTAAATATTGTTTTGTTTATGCCATTTTGAACATCTCATGATAATTGAACACAAATTAGATACTGAAAAATTTAATTAGCTCGAATATTTTACTAAATTAACAAACATAATAACAATGATATAATTAATTTACAAAAGGTAAAAGAAAAACAAATAATTGCATAAAGTAAAATCTAGCAACTTATACAATAATTAGTATGATAACAAAGGAATAATAATAATCTATCAAATCGTTTTTTATATTTTTCTGCAGCCTCTCTAAGATTTTGCTTAGCCAAGTCCCTATCAGCTTCAGCATCAATGTTTTGAACGGAATCATTATCCTGTATTTCGTCTAGGCGAGCCTGTATTGGAGGTATATTTCCACAAAACGCTTGGCCATTCTGAAGAATCGTTAACAGTAGTGGTTAGCATATTAATTATAGTACCAACATATTTTTCGGCTTGGCCATTGCTTCTAGGAGTACCCGTGGCTATCATATGGTGATTTATTTGCATATCTCTAAGAAGTGATCGTACGTGATCAGAAGTGAAATTAGTGCCTCTATCAGTTACTATCACAGAATTGGGACTAATTATTGACCGTTAAGAGTAAGTGGTTTGAGTATGCAGTATTTGGTAAAACCATCTTATCCAAAAGATTTTGTGTCTCCTTTTTTAAAGAAGCAAACTGATTCATCATGACCAGCCTTTTTGCAGTAAGAACATTGAATCTTAGGCGTTTCAGAATTTGGGGTATCTTGGTTTTTATTTCTGAAGCACTGAGATTTAACATGACCAGTTTTATTACACAGAAAACAAATGGGTTTAGAAGAGTTTGGATTTTCAGGCTTAAGACGCTTAGTAGCCAAGGGTACGTTACTAGTTTCGGATGGGCGTTTTCTAGGGGTTTTACTATAGCTTGTAAAAAGAGATATTAGTTCCGATGTACTGTTAACACGGCTGTTAAACGATGCCATCCTAATATTAATATCTGATATACCTCCACAAACAAGCTCGACTAACTGTCCTTTAGAAAATGTAACTTTAGTATTTCTTAACAACCTTAGCTTTTCCCTAGCGTATTCACAATAAGTTTCTGCTGCGTCTGAGGTGTAAAGTACAGCTTTTGAAAGTTTTTCCGACAAGTTCTTTTTCTCCGGGTACAGATCTTTGATACATGTTTTAAAGTTCTCCCATGTTCTACCCTCATCTGGGTCCCAGGTTTCAAACCATAACATAGCAGAGCCCTTAAGGGCCTTACCGGCTTTGCTGACAGTAGTAACGCTGCTCCATCCACGGTCCTTGGCTATGGTGTTGATGTTGTTGCACCAGCTTTCAGCACCGTTGTCGTTTTTCTCTGGATCAAACGGTGGCAGCACCACATCATCTTCACCGCGGTTACCAGTAACAGCATCACGGATTTCAGCAGGTTTTCTATTACGGCAGGATCCATCTTAAAAGTTAACAGAAAAAAAAAGAGACATGTAAAAAGAAATTAGGTTCCGATCCCACTTCTGATAATAGAAATGAAATGCTCATTTTTTAAAACTACTAATTATTAGTTAAGATTATGATATTTTAAAACAAAAAGAAAGAAATAAATGATGGGGCAATATTTATTGAATAAAAACAATATTATATATATATTTACTTGATTTATACCATAATTTAATAATAATGATCTATAAATTACACAATTTAAACAGACTTACATAATTTAATAATCTATATCTACAAAATACATAATTTAATATGTAACACACAATATAATAGCAAATTTTAAATATTGATAATAACAACTTTTTAATAAACTTCTACATAGCAATAACAATCACAAGATACTTATCTTTATAACAATCTCAGAGAGCTCCGCACCGTTCAACGTCTGGATCAAAAGTGAGTAAAGCCGGTCGGAACACTCGTTTTTATAGGCGGTGACAAACAAGTTCTACCCTCTTAATTTTAAATTAACGAACGACGATATTGTTTACTGGTTTAAGTTTAAAAAATGAATAACAATGATACACAACTTTAAATACCAATATGTATACACATAGTTATATACTAATTATGCTAACACCTGCGACTTCATCTGCATTTTCTTGTTTTAATATAAAATATTCGATGCCACTCGGTCTCGGTACTAAATACTGTACCTTCCCATTAGTGATAGAATTTTCGGAATCAGTAGTTCCTAAGAATACCCTTATATACAAACTCACAAAATTTACCTCTTAATATTATTGTACTTTAATAATCTTTCTTCAAAGGTTCTTCATCGTGGTATAAACCATGTCTTTTAACTTTCCTCCAGATTTTTTGAACACTATTATGTACCATTCAAAAAAGTTGAATAGAACACCTTTTTTTGAATTCATGTAAATGCAAAGCAATTAATGTCAAATGAAATACAACAAGTGACGTGACTGAAGCTGGGAAGAAGGAGAGAGAATGACAATAATAAGAATGTTGATAGTAAAGCTATAAAGGCATCACTGACTACCATAGAAGAAAACATATTAGAAAACAGGTATTAGAAAAAACCTAAAAATCGCCAAGACGCAAGCGCAATGCTCATATCTGTAGAAGAGGCATTTGCCCCTTCGTCAGACGATTACAGTCCCCAATACATAAGTCATAAAACAAAACTAGCACCTTAACAAGCAAAGTTAGAACCAAATCATAGTCACCAATAACAATGCCACCATTAATTTATGTAGCACGCAAAAGAGCGCGCGCGCACGCGCTTCGCTTTTGGCAGCTAATGAATGGGCTCGTTGGCTTCCTTGATAGTAGAAGATAATAAGCAGTGTATATGGGGGACTTTTATGTATTCTATTGTACATACACATAAGTGAACTTTTATGTATTGTTTGCCATCTGTCACTTTCGTTGATGTGTCACTTGAGTTTTAGGTGAAGGATAAGTGTGCAGTTTGGTGCTGTTTTGGCAATCATTTCCAATGATTGTTTATATCGTTGTAAGTTTCAAATCTTATTGCAAGCAGCAGGTCGCTTATACAGTATTATTAGAAAGGTGTGAATCAAGGGTGCCATACAGACCATCAATCTGAACCCCTGTCTCCACGGAACCAACATTGTAATAGCGAAAACATTTTCAACTGTCCCATACATAACTTCAGTACCTAATCGACCCAAATGTATGAGACAGCTGATTATTTTTTCGCAATTACAATGTTGATCCCATAGAGAAAGTTGTTCAGTGTGATGGCTTGTACCACAACCTTAAATATGACCATACCTTGCTGATAAATGCTGTAAGAAACTATGGCAAAATAGGTTTACAGGTGTGACTTCCACTTCATTACTGATTCAAATAGTTCGAGCAGCATACTTTGTACGATAACTGAGGGTATTATTTTATTCGACTTCTGAAAACATGTATCGTTGTAAAAATGCCAACAGGATGGCAGTTCATAAACATAGCTAATGATTCTATGAACTACCATGCTTACATGAATAAAACTGTAATTGAACCTGGTATATAAACATGGCATTAATGCTAAGTAAAATTGCTGTCTCATTTGTAAGAATCTGCGTTGATCATTTATAAGAATCGTAACTAATAGTGGTAATATGAATCAATTCCGTTTTTTTATCAATAATTGCTAAAAATAGTTGATAGTATCATTTATCGTTATCGTTAGTCAGAAAATAACAGTAGGTACTAAAAATACACAAACCAAAGTTTTTGTTCTGCTATAATAGCATCATCATTCTCTTACCCTGATCCCAATTTATTAGTGGTCGACGCAACATGTCCCTTTCTGTAGTCATCTCGGTAGTCACCCCCTTTCTAGCCATATCATCTTTCACACAGTACATCCATGGTTTCTTAGGTCTTCCTAACTCTTATAGCCACACGCATACTTAAAAAATTTCCTCTCGACATTTTCCTTATTCCTCCGCCCGCATCCCATGCCTGTATCATGACAACCGATTTCCACACAACTGCTTACTACGTACGGGAACATTATAGGCTCATTATGCTATGCTTGCTACTTTATATTATTAGTAAATGTATTTTATTTTATTAAAAAAAGAACCTCGTTGTTCTAGTGGTCGCAAGGGCTACTACTGAGCATGAGGTCTTGGTTTCGATACCCAAAGTGTTATTGGTTTTTTCCTTCAGGAATTTCTCAGTTGATGACAATAGGCTCGCCCCCTATTACATGAGACTTAGACATAACTGGAGAAATGTTGGTGTACTCTAGGTTCACCACTGTCTGGCGTTCAAAATAGGCGTGATGTTTTATAAAAAAAAAGGAATATCAATACAAAGTGTCGTAAAGTTTGTAAACGTGGAATAAACGGTAGCAAACACAATCATTATTTACGATTCTACTTAAATCACTTACAAAAAAGTAGTCCATTTTAAAGTAGCATTCAGTAGCAAGCCTTGCCTACCTATGAGTAATGGCACAGAAAGCAAGACAATGCAAGGGCGCGTCACATTTCTATTAGACTTTACCGAACGCATCGTGCGTCTACAAGTAATGAGTTTTTAAATCGCTCTCCTGGACACGCCTTTATGTAACCTAGGGTTGGAGAAAGTTGGTTTCATAATTGACTTATTAGGATTTCTTAGGGTTTCAGTGTTTGTGTCATGAATGTTGATTAAAGGAAAGTGATGGTGTCCATGATAGTATGGAATGAACGTGTCATCAGGTTTTATAATGATTTAGAAATGACGACATGAAATGTTTATAGAACAGTAGCAGTGTAAAAAAGTACGAAGTTATGGATTGCGCAGTTAGATATACTTAGTATAAATATTACAAGTTCCATTGTTATGAAAATTATATGTTTTTTTCCTGTATGGAAATAGATATACACCCAATTTAAAATAGAATGCAGCAGTATATAGTATCACGGTGTTAACTATTGTAAGTCAAAATAATTATTAAAAGTTTTACCAAACAGCCGGTGGAGAAATGAAGGGTTCCGTAGTTGGGACAATTTATCCCAAAAAAAAACTAAACATTGTAGTTGAAAAACATGTTCAAATGTAAGTTTGTAAGCACAATATTGAGTATTTTTTACCATGTTATTTTAAAACCATAGCCTTGTTATAGGTTTTCCTGTAATATATAAGTATACTTAATCGGTCGAGTAGATTCGGCTGTGACAGACGCAGACACAGACACACGAGTGATCCTATAATGATTCCATTTTTCCATTTGGCCGTACGAAACTCTAAAAATGGACAAGATCGCTAATAGTTAAACATAAAATCAAAGACCCATCTTTCGTAGGTAGTAGAATTTTTTATCGCAAAGCACGCAATATTATTTAATAACGCAATCCTAACAAGATCTCATTACCACTTTCTCAGCTTCCTGCATATCGTTCTAATCAATCAACCTGTACTCTTACGGACAGCCCTGCAGTTACGGCGTGACACACACGTCAAGACTTCCTGCGACAATCTACACTCGATGGTAATTCAATACGTTTGTGCCGACACTTCCTTTTATCACGGCGCTGATTGTGGTCGGTGATATCCAAATAAGAGCTGATGACGTCATTAATAGGTACTTCTTTTGTCTATCTGTCAGTTTTGTTTCTTTTTTTGAGGTTATGTGGTGGGATCGATTTCGTAGGAAAAAATTGTCGGCGTTTTTGTCAGGCAGTTCGATTGTATTAGGTTCTTGGGCTGTTCCGATGAAATGTTATGGGTAATGTTTTTGATTAAAGTAATGTCGTGTGGTCGTTAAGACACGTGACCAGGCTGTTAATATAAAAAGGGCTAAATTATAAATCCCTATTAAAAAATAACTGCGTTTTCAACTTTTGGAAATTACAGAAACGTCACCAATATCTTTCTCGTTTAAAAAAAAAGATTGGTTTGTTGTTAATTGACAAAATTACAAATTCAATGATACGTATGTAACATATAACATAACGCATGTAATCCCCGAAGGGTTCGGCAGAGGTGTACCTATAGAACACCCACATTTCACCAGTTATGTTTAAGTCCCATGTAATGGGGGCGAGCCTATTGCCATCAACCGGGCACAAATCCAAACTCCGGGCTGCTACTGGGAAATTCCAGATAGAAAAACCCAATAACACTTTACCCGACCTTCGAATCGAACCCAGGACCTCATGTGCAGCAGTAGCGCTTACCTTGACCTCTAGACCAACGAGGCAGACCGAGGATTTAATCATAATTATGTGACACTAATTAATCGAAATCATGTTTTATTTTAACTGTGTTTGGTTTTTTGCTTCGGGGCATAATTCAGTAACATAGTTCATGTGTATTATGTTAATGATCTGATAATGGTAAAGGTTAACTGGGTCTATTTCCGTATCCAGGAAGTATTTACTGTCAAATTGTGTTTATATAGCCCTTCAAATTGCCCTTTAATATAGTATGCTGTGTGTTATGTATAGTCGGTCTTGTAATTGGTTTCCCTTTTTTGATAAAAACTCCCAGTATTAAAATTGAAACTACACTAATGTTATAACTATGAAAGTGACATTCAAAATAAGGGTGGTAAACAAAATAAGAGATCGATTATACCATCGTGAAAGAGATTAAGAAAATATCTAATTACAAGTAGGTACAACAAACTGCTATTACCGATCTGTATGCAAACACCACGCTTTGCAAACAGTTTGCGCTCCTTCAGAACCATCATTGGGGAGATCTATGTTCAGATGTAAATGTTGATGAGCACAAAACCCAACTCCGGGCTGCTACTAAAAATATCCTAATGCAAACAATCCAATAACACTTCGCCCTACCCGTAGGTCGAATCCTGACCTTATGCTCTGCATCCACAGTTGCGACGACGAGACCAATGACACAGTCAATCATACAGTATGATGTCTGTTTATATAGGGGGTTTGTGAAAGTGAGCTGTGTTGTCTTACGACCCGCTGGCCTAAGACCTTAGTGTTTGTTCACGTGCCTAGAGAAACTAGCTTCGTTGACATGTGATGGCTTCCGTATAAGTTTGAAAGATCTTCATAATCATTTCTTGGTGTTTTGGACTGTCGTATTATAAGGCTATTGGTCACAAGTGCGACTTCTAAGCATGTGTATTTGGCAACAAGAGATCAACGGCATACAACCATAATAATGCACATATTAATACAAGTATAACTAAGTATTTTCTTAATGTCTCGGGAATCATCGCATTTCCGAATACAAACGAATGCTAATTGCCATGTCCAACAGTTATTAGATTTATCGTGTATAATAATTTGAATTCAGAACTAAGTGCTTTATTGCTATATAGTTCAGACGGAAATCAAAACAAAACAACAATAAAGTACTTAGTTCTGAATTCAAATTATAATCGATTAATCTAATAATTAATGGACATTATTAATATACATTGGATTAATTGATGGACATGGAAATTAGCATTCGTTTTTACGGAAATGCGATGATTCCCGAAGGTCATTAATAAAATAGTTATAGGTACTGTCCAAAATTACTATAGACACATATTGATTACTAGGCCTAACCCCACGGGGATTACAAGCGTGATTTTATGTTATGTTAATTACAAGATTTTAAACATAAATGCGAATCGAATAAATGATAGATAATTGGATTGAGAGACCTGAAGCCTTTACCCAGCACTGGGACAATAGGGTCTGATAAAAAAAAATAGTAGGTAACTATAGGTGCGTATGAGTAGATGAGTCACGCCAATTAAAATAGTCGAATTCCAACACTTAATCAAAGTGCTGTTTTCACTCTTTAACATTATCCTTTCAAATAAATTCAAGTATTACCTGCGCAACTAAACAGACACCCACAACATAATCTTGAAGAATCATCAATATAAAAACCAACAAAAAAACTCCTTCAAAATCACTTAATGTCATGTACATAGATATCACCTCATATGTCAATTTATATTATTCTAAACATACTTTCACTAACTAATAGTTTAGTGACATTAGGCCCACTACAACGTCTACCAAATATCTACTCCCGCGCACCGCATCGTGAGAATTGGCAAGTGTTTAGGTTGAGCACAAAGTGGAGAGCAAATGAATAATTAATGCGCGGGAACGACATAGCTATAAAATAACATCACGCCTTTAATCCCCGAAGGGTTAGACAGACACCCACGCACACCCACTTTTCGCCAGTTATGTTTAAGTCCCATGTAATAGGGGGCGAGCCGATTGCCATCAACCGGGCACAAATCCAGACTGCTACTGAGAAGTTTCAAATTGAAGGAATAAGCCGAATGATGCGATAATAAAGAATTCCACAAAAAAAAATATGTACAAAAAATAAGCAACGCAAAAATAATAATTTGAGCACACAGGTGGAAAGGTCGCTATCTATCTTACTAAAGGAGAACTAAAATATAGCCCCAAAAATACCGTTCTTTTTCCAATGATTGAAAGACTGAAGTTGTACTATCAAAGAACTTCTTATATCTAAGCAGTTTGAAATCAAAATCCCGTGATCACACGTTACCACCCCGGTTCTATAGCGGCCGAGCGCTGCAAGCAAATATAGTCCTTACCGTGTATAGATATGAACTTCTTCGATGGTCCATGTGGTGTTCGGCTTTTTGTATAACACTTGACCGATTAAATGGAACTAATAAGCTAAGATACTAGAATAAGGCTGGACCCACGTAAGGAAGAGTATTGAATATATAAAATTTTTTTACGAAGAAGAAAACGTGTTGCGCCTACTTGAAGTAACACGGGACTAGGGCAGGAAGATGATGATGTTGAAACAGACAAAGACCACATAAGAGTACTCCATTCGTTACTTTTCCATGTTGTTAAGCAACGTTAAGTAATATGAACGTAATTATGTAAACGGTATTGCGAGTAAGACGAATTGTTTGAGAAAACTTGTCGATTTGATACGCCTGCGCCCGCGCCACAGTTTTGTATGAGTTTTGTTGTTTTGCGGTCTCTACATGTTAGTTTACTCCTATTGTAATTTTTGTGTTACAACCGTTGGTTAAAGAACCAACCGCTGCAACACATACCATTATATTATTGGTGGTTATTTGGTCGTTTTTTATTGAAAATGCATAGCAGCAAAACGAAATTATACTTACTATAGTAGGGCTACAACTCAGGTCTATTTCCTGGATATAATTAAACTCAAACTCAAAGCATTTATTTCAAATAAACCAATTACAGGAACTTTTGAATTGTCAAGGGGTCGGTCAGTCAGAAATATGAAGCTAGTTGCCCATTCCAAAGCGTAGTACGTACTTATGGAGAAAAACGGGCAAGAAAGTCCTCAGACACTCTTTTAAATCAAAATATGGTTACAAAATATTGGTTACATCATTCATGTTGAAGTTATACATGTGAGAACTATGCAAAAAATTAAAAGCGTCCGTTAGAAAAAAAAAAAAACAATTCATACATTAAATTTAATTAAAATCGCCGTGGCAGCTAACAGATGACCAGTCCCTACTGACGGCGCCCGTTCACGAACATGACGCATGGATTAGCACTATTCAGCTCAACCATTTTGAAGGGAGCTAAATGATCCAACATACGCAAAGGCATAGGTCTTGCATATTAATCGTAACGCTCTTTCTAGACGGCACGGTTTCTTCACGGTACGGCGTATAAACCGCGCCGTAGAAAAAGCGTGTCTGTCAACAAGCTTCCACAGTGATCCATACAACACTGACGACCGTGCCTACACACGGCGAATTAACCGTAGTTTTTCACGGCAAGAAAAACGTGTGTACAAAGGGCCTAACTGGCCTAACTTGATGTCAGATCAATGATTGAAAATTGATCTGTCTAATAAAGTTCGGACATCGTTTTTAAGTTTCTAGACAGTGACCTGCTCAACTGTCAATATTTTGCAGAGGAATCAACCGACTGCCTCTTTAGTCTAGATCGCAAGTACTACTGCTGAGCATAAGGTTGCTAGGTTCGATTCCGAAGTCGGGAAAAGATTTTTCACATGGAATATCTCAGTAGCAGCCTGGAATCTGGATTTGTGCCCGATTGATGGCTCGTCCCCTATTACATGGGTCTTAAACATTACTGGCGAAATGTGGGTGTACTATAGGCCTAACCCTTCGGGGAATACATGCGCGATGTTAGTCATTACGAATAAATCAATTGTTTGAAATCACTTGCACGTTTCAACCCTTTTCTTTTAGCTTATCAATTCTCTGTCAGAGTCAGTGTCCATTTTGGTTCGGACCCAGCAAGTTCTTTTAAAACTTTTTCTTTGGTTATAACCTTCACTTAGCCATAACCAACACCAAATACCACCATTACAACATGGCCTTGACAAAAACCTTAACTTTCCATTGAGCAACAGCACCCTTATACGTCCACTATAACACCATAAAGGCACTCACACACTGACAGTGATTGTTCGCGCCTTATACAGCAACGAAAGCTATACTTGTCACTTTTGATACGACGCTGCGATAAAAAATAATGGTTATATAAAAATGGTGTTCAAATTGTAGGGTTAAGAAGATCGGTTATAATTATGTACCTCATTATGATTGATGATGAAAAGTGTCGGTATGTGTGTATTAAAAGTTTAATTCATAGTTTGATGAACAAGCGAGGTTGTTAGACGGAAGGATGTCAAGTTTTTTATGCCTATTGAGATATGTCAGAATTAATTTGACAGCGTGTTTAAAATATGTTTTATTGTTTTGTGGTCTACGCGTAACTTTGAGCTTTTCTAATACCAGTTTTAAGGTTCATTGTATTGATAAAGATTTTGCCAATTTGAATTTCACAAACAATTTTTTTCGCGTAAATAAATCGTTTATTGGCAAAAAATAAAAGGTGATATTATGGTGAATTGATGACAAACAGTAAGCTTACATTTAACACAATTAAGTTTGTACAACACAATGTTTTGGTTTAACCGTTGACCCCCAAACTAAGCAAGGGTGGCATCTCGGGGGTCGGATTGCGATGCGGATGCGATTGAGCAGAAAAATATGTTGGTTGACAAGGATTGTTTAGGAAAACGTATGTGATGTGTGTGTGAGGGTGAAAGTGTGAGAGAGGTTTGTTGTTGTTCGAAGATATACGAAGGATATAAAAGACGATCGTATATTATGAGTATTCAAACGAAGCAATTAGACAAATAGGTTCACATTAGAGCAATATGAGACCTAATACATAAATTAAACAAATCTTAGTCGGCATCATTAAGACCTTTATTTCCTTCATAAGGAAAGGCCTAGACAAATTACCCAGTTACAACCGTTGTGCCTATTTCAAACGCTTTTCAGTTAAGAGCTTAGTATTCGCATCACATCGCCTCGCCATTCAGTATACCGACATCCTAACAAACTATTGTAAATATTAAGTATGCACATAATTGTGCAGACGTTAACTGTCCAAACCATTTTAGGCAGACCTATATAGTATAATAATTGTCAAACAAACTTATTGGTAAGACGGGTCAGGTTATGCTGGTATAAAAACCAGTTTAGGAAGATCTCTCGTGCCGAACTATTTGGTTTGGACGAGGAATCAAGTTATGTTGGATTTGTTTTTCATTATGTAATGATGTTTCTAAGTTATTTATATACAAGTCACGATCTTCATGTCTTGAAACCTTCCTGACTTTACACTCTTGATATTGTTTAAGGGAATAAAGATTCTTAACAATTTATGTGTGGAAACTACGACTTAACAAGCTACAGCTATATTAAACAATATACTTGAGAATATATTGGTGTTATTGTGAGTAATTCTAGAGTTCCATACACAGTAGATACAGCTGGTCTGTTTAATTGTTGATTGCCACGTGCTGTTCGATTGTTTAAGCTAAATAAACAGTAACCTATATCTTCTTTACTATAATTATGTATAAGGAAGAAAAAAGTGTCTATGGAGTGTCCAGTACTGTTGCTGGACCCAACTTAAAAATAAACTGAAATATTACCTACTTACCGTTATATTTGTCTTTGACCATCAACTTCAGCCCAAAAGACATTGATTTGTTTCTAAAACCTTCGCACCAAAACAATTCTCTTTTGTTCGTTAATTTGTTTGCCATCATCACCATCCATAGCTCGACAATAGATGGGCAAAGGCCTCTCATTTCAGCCGATATACTTCCACTGCTGGACAAAGACCTCCACCTTCTTTCGACGGATCTCTCTAGTTTGTGTTATTAAGACTCATTTCTATCGGTAAAACCTCTACCCATTCAAATCCATTCTAATCAATAAAAACATCAACAATACAACACTGTCTTAACATTATGTTACCGTGATCGCTGCTTCAGAGTCATAATTCGTCTGCCCCCTTCAATATTACACACTTTTTTGCAACACATTGATAACCGATTTTATTTTGACACTTAAATATTAGTCACATCACTATAACTAGATGCCACAAAAAACCCACTGAAACACTGACCATTTGTTTTTTATCCAACTTTTCTTGAGTCTAACTTTAAATAAATAAATAATATGATCATATCACAATGTACCGCAGAACTTTAGAACTGCAAGAATTAATTGGATGTCTTGTACTTTTGCAGTTCACGTAAGTACGTTTCAAGACGCGGCACTATACTGAAAATTTTCAGTTTCAAGATAATGAAAAGGTAATCAACACGACTAAATTAATTCCTATCTTGATGACGCGTGTGACTGATAGTAGATTAGTGATAATGTGATAACAAACGACCTTCCCAGGCATTTTTTGTGATATTATTATGATTTTGAATGTGATAATTTATTGTTGTTTTTGGCTAATAATAAGTTTTTAATCCTTACTGCATACTTATCATTACCTTACTTATTATTAATATTATTATCACGCGATTTGTCGCGTTTTTTGACTGTTGTTTCATGAAAAAGACCTTGGATATTTTTGTGGATCAAACCAAAGATTGATAAAATATACAAATTGATAACTGTAAATCAACTTATTTTTAATATTCAATCATCAACTACTTTCTGCGTCTGGACGCTCCTTGGGACGCCACATCACTGTCAGTGCGGTAAAGCAGTCTACCGCCTCGGACACCATGGCCTTTCCTGCAGCAAGAGCGCTGGTCGATTGGCAAGGCAGGCAAGCATTAATGACATCATCCTTCGGGCTATTGTCACCGCCGGGTGTCCAGCTGTTTTAGAACCCAATGGCTTGGCACGTGACGATTGGAAGAGGCCAGACGGAATGACCATAATGCCTTGGAAGTTGGGTAGGCCTTTGGTGTGGGATCAACCTGTGTTGGCACTCTCTTGCGATCCCATCTCCCTAGCACGGCGGGCTGTGCTGGGGTGGCTGCTGCAGGTGCAGAAAACCTCAAACGGCGTAATTTTTTTATTTTGCTTTTGAATATAATAACCTTATTGGGAGCTATATGTTTGAGCCATTTGGGGTTGAACCACTAGGGCCGTGGGGACGGATTGTTCATCGAGTATTTCAGGACATCGCCAAGCGGTTGGTCGACTCTTCACGTGAAAAATCCGTGCGAAGCAGGGGCAGGTCGCTAGTTAAAAATAAAACTAAAAATAACAACACAATATGAGGTAAAAGGAAAACGTATAATAATATTATCTAGCTATTTTCCCAATCTCTATTGTTTTATCAAATGTTATATTTTTCTATCGGTCATATACTTACCTACAAAGTATTACATAATTGCTTAATAACTGCTCGTAAATTAATGGCTACAAAGTCACAAATTCACGTATTAACGATTTATCAATCATGGGGATTACAAAAGAATTTTGTTTTCCTAGATAGACCGGATAATGCGACGACTATCATGGGGAAATACATGGATTATAAATGAAACTCATAACTTAGATAATAAATAATTATATAACCCACGTGGGTAAGAATCAAGAAGCAACACAAGTCCTGTGCTTTCCGTAGATGACTTCCATTCTGAGCCAGAAAACATCAAGTCGAGAGGACTTTCAAGGATTGATGTGTTATGCGACCTATGAGAATCATTACGGATGATCAAAAGTCCATACTATTGTAAAGAATCAAGTTCTTCTAACTGATCAGCTGTGCTGCTGGGGAGTTTGTTGCGCCACTTCTTCCCAGCTAAAGCACTAAGAAGTGGTGAAGGGCGGGCGTTTTGGGGACTGTCTTATATAATTTTGACTAAATGAGTTTTAATAAACAACCCAGCAACGTACTGGCCAGTAGTCAACCTGGCTAGCCTTTTCCCAACTACATTTGCGTCGGCTTCCAGTCTAACCGGATGCAGCGCAATACCAGTAATTAACATGGAGCGACTACTTATCTGACCTCCACAACCCAGTTACTGGGTAACACGATACCTCTTGGTAAGACTGGGTGTCAGTCTTTTGAGCTTCTGACCCGTAACGACTGTCAAATCTACGAATGACAGCCGGGACCATTGCGTTTTTTGGCCTGGCATGACAAGTACTGATATAATAAAGTACTTAAGGACTAAAGTCTAAGTAAAAAGTTCCGTGTAGATTAGTCCTCCATAGCCTGGCGTACGTGAGAGCCGGGCTATGAGCAATCCGTGAATCAATCTTATCGACATCGATAAGGCTATAATAATAGAAAAGTCATGTAAGTCTGAGTCAAGGTTTCAGCTGGTGGTTTTCATTTTCTTTTCAGTAGGTTGAATATAAACAGTGTTAAAAGTAGGTAGTGAAAAATAAGTGATTGGACTCTGTAATTGGATTGAGCTATTGCGCAAGATTCTTTTATTTTATCTGCAATTGGTTGAGTCAGGTAGGAAGCTTTTCATCACGCGGTAATTACCAATTATTTTTTTCAGTTAGTTCAATGGATTTCTGTGAGTGAAACCATTACCTATCAGGATTATTTCTATACCCTGTATTTTTGGTCAAGTTTATAGAAGCAGAAGTGAGTTTGACTTGTAAGTTTTATTAATGCCTGACAATTTTATTGAGTAGCAAAAGAATAGATACATGATTCTGAATGTACCTATATGACCATGATCTCATTGCAAGTAACCAATCAAGACCTAAGCTGACGGACTGTTTAGAATTGTATAACATTCGATGACATTAACCCTACAATACCAGGTAACCCTTCTACCTTCTACCATTTCATAACAAAACAATTCATACCCATCGTAAGATCGAAACTTACCGATTATAACTATAATCAGGAGCACTTAATCGTACCGTGCCCATAATAGTGCCACTATGGACCAAATACAAATATAGTTAGTCGGTCAACTCGCGCGCATCGTGGGTTCAATGCTCGCTGCATGCATTGACTTGGTTATGCGAAGATGAGACAGCTGCGTGCGCGCTGTTCGCGCAAACTCGTCCTTTTGACGAACCTTGGCCTAGTATGTTTTAGTTTTTATGAGTGTTGAGAAAATTTACGTGATTGCGCATAGTTTTCGGTTCGTTAAAATTGTTGTTTTAATGTTAGTTACACTTTAATTACTGTGTTTAGTAATTATTTTATGATTACATAAATAATTATAAATATTATATTTATAGTCATCAACATAGACGAGTTAGTCAGTCCCATACAAAACATAATAAATAATATTTCCTGACACTAATGCATAAACCAGCCACGGTGACTAATCTATAGTCTGGCATCAAGATCTGATCGCATGATGTGAACATCACTTTAGCAACGATTATAAAGTTAATGCACATATCAAATGAATACATGCTTCATAACATCCTGAAGGGTTAGAGTGTGCTTTTGTACACCGGAAATAAAATTAATGACGACGATATTAGAGCTCCATTTAAATAAAACCCCACAGGACAAACATTTCTAATTACCGGACTGCTATTGACAAATTGATGCACAATAGAAAAAACTTTACATAATTTTAACCAACTGGGAATCAAAACTGGGAGCTCAGATTCAGCAACTAAATACACTACATACTAATAAGCTAATAAAAAAATGTTATGTCTTTTTGTCTCGCCACCAAATAAAAATTCTTTCGAACTTAAACCGCCTTTATTATTCAACACACGTTTAATAAACCCATCTTATGCCCATAAATTCATGACAAGATTATTAACCAAACACTTAACTACTCGACTAGTCTAAAATAACGTCCACTTGGATTACGAGTCTCGATACAATTCGTCATACCGTATGATAGCAGTTACTCATACGTATTAGCTCTACTAAAATTAGAGTCTGAACGAGGCATAGAACAGATGGGACACTTGGTTGAAATATTGAATTGAATATGATGGTTATGTTGGTATTATGGTTTCGATAGCTTATTTTGTTAACGTGAACCAGTGGTCACGTTAAAATATAAGCTATCGGGAATATATGGCTGGAGGCCTTAATGAGGCCGGTTAAACAACCGACAACCTGCGAGATTCAATACAGAAAAAGAGGGAAATCCTTTTTTTTTTTTTTGATGGGAAATCAAAGAGGTGCTTATGACCATTCGTTCACTGTTCAGAAACAGGGCAAAGTGCGCCTAAAGAAGATACCATTAAAAAAAAAAACTAAAAAGAGAATGTTACTAAAGGATTGGTTACTATAACACCTAATTCTAAAATTCCATTCTTGCAATGTTACGAACTTTGGGTGCTCTAAGGACCAGTTGAAGAAGGATTGGTAAATCAATATTTAATATTGAAATGTGATGTGTCAAGTCTTGTTTATTTCTAAAAGGCTGGCCGCTAAGTTACTAACTAGCTTAAAAAGAATTACATAAGTTATCTACCACATAATTAATTTGCTTTCTAAATATCCTGCTGTTGTATGTTAAGGAAATTAATAATTGTTCAAGTTTGGTGTAGATACAGTAAAGCATATTTTAGCTATCTATCTATTAACAGAATGATGCATTACGATATAGAATTACATTGCATCATAATTTCATAAACTACACCAGACTAAATAACAGTTACAGAAAACAAACATGACACACGAAATTCAACGCTTATCACGATTGCTCACAAATTGACACATTTCCGAAACATTTTACACATTTCCGAGACATTTGACATCTACTGCATACTTTTGACACATTTTTATGCAATTTTACATCTGCTACCAAGCCTCATTCATTGCTACAGCAATAGTAAAGGATAGCTATATCCCACCCATGGCGTTCTGATTTTGTAAAAATTTTGGTCTCCTGATTTCTGATTCTAATTTCTTGAAACTGACATAAGACACTATTTGAGATTGCATCAAAAACACCAGGAGTGAGCTAAGCAACGTGCTGCGTGAAGTAGGGCTAGTATAATCAGTATATTCATCCGTGTATTATGTTTAATTTCCTTTCTAAAGCTCGAAAATAATCCACAGCTTTTGTTTAAAACTGAGCATATTTGATAGCATTAGACAACTATCTCACTTGATGTTAAGCGATGATCCAGTTGACGATGGTGCACGCTTGCCTAGAAGTAATCTAACGACTTAAGACTAGTGTTGGTGGTTGGTCTAGTGGTTGCAAGCGCTAGTGTTCAGCATGAGGTCACGGGTTTGATTTTCAGGACACAAAAAGTGTTATTGGGTTTTTCCATCAGGAATTTCTCAGTAGCAGCCCGGAGTCTGGATTTGTGCCCGGTTGATGGCAATAGGCTCGCCCCCTATTACATGGGACTTAAACATAACTGTCGAAATGTGGGTATAGGTAGACCTCTGCATAGTGCAGCATTCCGCTGCCAAATAGGCCTCTCTCTTTGCACGCAAAAAAGTTCAGTTGTTTTGTTTGTAAAATATTGACATGTTTGACAGAATTTTAAATTCATACAGAAATAAAAAGATTCGTATTCGTTTTGGAGAGAGTCGTGAGTCGTCAGCCACCTTTGATCATTTGAGCATGGTTAAAAATGTTCCCCTGTGAGTTTGTTTGTGAACAGGCACGATCCAGTTATCGCAGTGTTCGTAAAGGCTCTTTCCCAGGGACCTATCCAGGATATTTTCCCTTACAAGGTATTCTCCGTTTCAACACGTGAGTATTCAAGTTGTTCGTTTATCGTCCAGCCCACTTACATAATTTTGCCTTTCTTTCTGGTCTAAAAGGTTGTGGTTTATCTCGCATCCAGATAGAAAAGGCCGATTTCGGCCGTACCCCTTGGCTACAGCTCGTCCACTGGGCCTTCGCCTACCCTGCCCTACTGTGGACCGTGCGGACCTGACTGGCGCATCTCGCCAGCTACGGAGGTGGCGCAGGTGGTTCAGCGGGAGATCCCGAGGCAGCGAGTGCTGTGAGCACTTTCCGGGCCTGCCATCGGCGCGTCGCCTCTGGTGCAAGCAGCTCCCAAGCGGTTCCACTTCGTACCACCTACAGGCAACTCCCAAGCAGCTCCATTACGTCCCACCGTTTCTTTTATTAACCTTTTGTACTAGCACTAGCAAATTTTTCTCCTTGTCGTAATTATTGCTCGCGTTTAGGTTCCATTTTCCCTTAAAAGGTTTTCAAACGCGGTAGGTTCATCGCGACGAATTTCAATTACAGTGTTAAACGCGGATATCAACGGGGTCAATTTCATTTCATTACCTACGATCATCCGAGTCGTTTTTTTTTTTAATAACCTAGTTATTTCACGTATGCCCAGCGTCCTTTGCCGAGAAAGACACGAATAGATCAATTATATATTCATGTAACGTTTTAAACATAAGTTTTTTTTTTAATGACGACTACGACACATTTTTTTATAATCTTTTAACAATTTTTATTTGTCCTTTCTTGTTTTTCTTCATTATACTTTGTGATTTTACCTAGATACTGCGTTTCATTTGACCTATGTCGTCCCGGGTTCGACTCCCGGTGCGACTTTTCACTTATTATGTACCAGATTTTTTTTTTGCTGCAATAGATAGGTACACCTCTGAATAACCCTTCGGGTATGTTATATTGGAGACTCCCAGATCGGTTATTTTCGCTTGTTAATTCCCCTTAATCCCTAAAGATGATGTCTCTTCTACAAACTAATCTATACAACAATCGATGTTTAACTTAGAGTCAGTACACTGCGGTACACAGCGAGTGGAATGCGTGAGTCAAATTGATTAAGCATGCGTACAAAGTGGCCTTAATTTTGAAATTTTGCGACATTTTGTTTGTAAGTTTCTGTGTTTATGTAAGATTGGCTTTTTAAGTTTTTAATTTTTGCTGATCTAGATTATTGGTTCGGATAAGATAACGTGGGAAGTTTATTGGAAAGGAAAATATACCACTGCCTACACATATTGATGGAAAGGATTTAAAAGGCGTGTGGTACTTATCTGAGTAAATACACAAAGTGAGAGATTTTGCAACGTAATCGATTACTGCATAAATATCTAGAACTGTGCCTACTTTCTAAGACGATTCCTTAAGACCAAGTCAGAAATCGCCAACCCGTCTTGAGCAAGCGTGGTGATCAATGCTCGTGCCTTCTCTGTAATTATGATAAGAGGCCTCTGCAGGTGATCAATAATAGACTGGTATTTTAATCTCCAATGAGACGGAATGTCTCAGTCTGATTGTAGCTAGATTAAAAACCCATTTTCCAATAGGTTCCGGTAGGTAGGCTTCCGCCACCAGCTTTTATTGTTTCAGCTACATCCAATTTTCAAAATATTAAGAAAGTAAAAGGTTGTATTTAGTATACCAATTCTTACATGCACATAATCATGTACATTACCTAATTACCTTCACCCATTTTACTCGATTAGATACTGATATCATCTCCGGATTACCGAACCGACGGCAATAAAAGATACAAGTAATAAGTCCTAGTGATAATGAATCTGATAGCTGCTGCATCGCCAATAAATGTTGTTATAATTATTTTGTAATAGTCAGTATTTTTGATAGAATCAATCGATTTGTTTTGAAGGTGTCATCGATCACGGATTTAGGTAACTTGTTTGAGAACGGTCTTTTAATATGGTCCCAAACAGGCGCGACGCTACGGCGCGGCGCCACCCCAGTATTTTTTCTACCGTGAAGTTTTCTTAGAATTTTGTTAATTCAAGTGCGTCGCGCCTTTTTGTAGCCTTAAGTGATATTGGTGAGCAGTGGTGGCCCACTCGTAACGGCCCCGACTTACGGGTTATACTTAGGTCATGGGTTCGAACCCAGTCAGGCACGTTACTTACTGTAATTTACCATAGTCACCACTGCTCTCAAAACGGTGAAGGAAAATATCGTGAGGAAACGGGCATGTCCTAGAACCGAAAATTCGAAGACAGTGACGTCCACCGGCCTGAACTGGGCTCGCGTGGAGTACTATCCCTCTCATAGAGAGGAGGCCTGTGCCCAGCAGTGGGAACGTTATAGGCTGAGTATGCAAGTGATTTTGGGGTTAGTCTTTTAACAAAGACCTGAGACTCTTTTGGTCTTGCATCCGTATCAAAACCCAATCTCAAAAGAACATAGCGCCTGAAGATCTTCAAACACTTTTGTGGTCACAATCACATGCAGTCAATAATATTATTGAAAAAACAAATAATAAATCGTATTAAATTGAGATCCTAATATATTTTTCTATAATGAATAAACAACAGAAGAAATAACTGAATAATAAATGAATTTATTACTTGTTATTGTTTCCTATTCTCAATGCCACTATTACGGTGAAGAAACTATTGCAAACTAAATTATTGTGTAGATTTCAATTCGAATTAATACAATGTAGTAGTTCTTTTTAACCCGACAAACCGCAGTGTTTGTATGACAAAACTCTAGGTGATTTTTTGGAAACCAAAACGTATTTATTGTGCAAACTAGGCTGTTAGATGTTTTTAGCAGCTCATAACCGGCCAAGCATGTTGGCCTCTTATTAGTAAAAAAGTATAAAAGGAAAGTTTTACCGACATGGATAGTAATGTCTAATTAGAACATGTTATAAAAACTTATATTTGGCAGTCGTTGTAGTTGGTGGGTGGCGCCATATTGGTCAATTGTATGCGCTGTTTTCCCTCATTATGCCAGTTTTGACTGATATTAACATATTTTTATCTACAAAAATGTAGACACGCCTTCTGAAATGTTAAGAGGTAATGAAGTTTAACTTTCCCTGATGACAAGTAAAGGATATGTCATGAGAAATTGTTAACCTAAACAAAAATAAAACGGAGAATGTAATTGTCATGTCAATCAACCAATCTGCCTAGCCTTTTCCCAACTATGCTGGGGTCGGCTTCCAGTCTAACCGGATGCAGCTGAATACCCTATATTTTACATGGACCGACTGGCTATCTGAACTCCATAACCCAGATACTGGGTAACTCGATACCCGTTGGTAAGACTGGTTGTCAGACTTTTGGGCTTCTGACTACCCGTAACGACTGTCAAATATCTACGAATGACAGCAAGGACCAACGACCACGGAGGTGTCTCGATATGGGTAAGCTTACCCTAACCGCCCGTTTAGGTTCTCCGACAAAATACTCGTATTCGATGACAGGAACGTTGGAAATAGTTTTCATGTATGAAAATCTGCGCCGAATAAACAGCGGGGTAATTGCGCAACACACTTACAGCAGCAATGGCTTTCATTTTGACAGTTCAACAACATTCATTGCGTTATTTACGTTGTTGAGCAGCAAATTTTTCGAGTATATATGAAGCAATGGATTAGCAATATCCTTCAAAATTGTTCAGGTTGTGATTGAAAACATGTTGCAACCACAAAATGTACCAAAATTAGTTTTAAAAAACCGCTACCACATCGGATTGGACGATCGGCGATCTGTCCTAGTTACATCACCTATATATTTTATATTTTTCAGCCACAGGATGCGGGTACTTGATACAAATAGCACATAGAATACAGTGACCCGTCCGAGTGTCATTCACCTTGTAATAACATCTGGGTCAGTTTTCGCGATCGGCGCTAAGGATCGGCATACAGTGGGATTTACAAACATGAAGTAGATTTAATTTTAAGTTTTTCAATTTTAATTAAATTCATTTTTGTAAAACTATTCTTTAGCTTTTAACTAATATTGATTTTAAGGTGTCGAGATATTTCCCATATAAAAACTATCCAGTATTTTTTTTTATCTGCTGAATTCTCGTGAAAGTGATATTTTGAAAGAAAGACACTTTCACAGTGATAAGGATAGTTCGAATAAAAAGAAAAGTGTCTGATATCAAAGTTAGAGTCGTTTAACAGACTGCTGGAATGGTCACGAGTCATAAGGTCAAAAGTTTATTGTGCAAGTTGTTAAATGCAACAAATAAAATTGAAGATCAAAATTGATTTTACGGAGGTATAACCTATGACTATGATAACTTACGCAGGTAATTAATTAGCATAAGTTTGATAATTAATCATCAGCATAAAACTAATATTTCTAACAAAACCCCTTATTTTAGAGTGAAGTAATAAACATTTCCTTACCTTTTACCTTTCTCCTGCACAAAACACTTGGGCAACAAAAAAGAAAAACATTGAAAAAAAGTCCTTGAAAAAAGTCAAAATAATTACAAATTCAATATCACTGCACAATGCACATCTTCACTTGTCAACTTATCTTAACCGACTGCCAAGAATTAGGTTATGTTAGTTTAGACACATTACGACATGTTTGCCTGTCTCGCAAACGGAGAAAGAGTAATAAATGCCAATGTCAAATAAATAAGCATTAAGTTCGAACTAAGTTACGTTAAGTAGCGAGTATGTGCGAAAATGTAGAAGGTCGGACATGGCTGTAGAAATTGACAAACGTTTTGTTTTGGTAATTAAAATTAAGGTGTGTCCTCCTCAACGTTACTACCATATTTTTTTCTTAGCGGCCACTGCCTTGTTGGTGTAGTGGTCCCAAGCACTACTGCTGAACATTAGGTCCTGGGTTCGATACCCAGATCGGGCAGTGTTATTGGATTTTCCATCTGGAATTTCTCGAGTCTGGATTTGTGGCCGGTTGATGGCAATAGGCTCTCGTCCTATTACTTCGGATTTAAACATAACTGGCGAAATGAGGGTGTACTATACTACACAAAATGTATAGGTACACCTTTGCCTAGCCCTTGGGCAATACAGGCGTGATGTTATGTTATGTTATGCACGGCCATTTTATTTTACGATAATTTTATCACAGTTTACAATCGTATTGACCAAGATTCTAATAAGTTGAAACCCCAAAAATTATTTATGTTCAATATTGTAATTTCAGTATATCAAAATCTGAGAAAAATAGACAGTTTTATGTTGCGTAGAGTAAAATATTCCTAATTGATTGAATTGGTGTTTTAAAATCCAATCATTCCTTCATCAATCGTTCGTTTCATTCGTTTTAGAATTAGAATATAACTATCACTCATCGAAACTCTACGCAGAAGAAGAGTGTTTAAAAAAGAAGTCAAGGCCAGGAAAGTACAATATATTCTGCATTACATACATACAACATTAAGAGTTTTATATTAATGTCTTTGTCGAATTGGTTAATAGACCGTAAATCAAACAATATTAAAACAATAATGAGATTGATGTAGGCCTATCGTGAACAACCTTCAGCAGCAAGTTGTTTTATTACAGAGATAGATTGAGCTATAAAATGAT
Organism: Xanthia icteritia; assembly: GCA_949128155.2. Classification (NCBI taxonomy): domain Eukaryota; kingdom Metazoa; phylum Arthropoda; class Insecta; order Lepidoptera; family Noctuidae; genus Xanthia; species Xanthia icteritia. Next base: position 18,513,502 of record OX421952.2, on the reverse strand, counting down.
CGATGAAGACTGAACAATTGATTATGGTCAGTTGGAATTACATCGACAGTACATTGTGTAGTATTTAATCATACAAGTTGGAATTAATAATAGAACGATTTATAATTTTAATTTTATTATTGTTTTTATTTCAATTAACCGATTTAAATTTTAAATTAAGTATCATCATGCATCTGATTCAAATAGATAATAACAAAAAAAAAAATATTTTGTGAATTCACTAAAATAGCAAAAATATCGTAAAAAAAAAGAATTAGCAAAAATCTTACAAAAGAATTTGTAAAAAAGGAAATACACAACTCCCACTGTGTGTCAGTCCTTATTAACATTAATCTCATCCCATATACGGCCACCAAACCTAGCCTGTCCAGCGGCCATAATATAACATGTTCCACGGGCCATATTAACATGTTCACATGTTCCGGTTGATCTTATCAACTAATTCGTGATCTTAGCGTATGTTTTCACTAAAACTAGCTCTTATTAAAACTGTTTTTTTGTGAGCTTACTTGGCCCAGATTTCAAAGATTCGAGATAAGAAGTTAGTACCAACTTACATAATATGTCATATATCTATTATGCACTAACATTAGTTAATCCTCTAAACGATGGATGGACTGTGTCAAAGATTATATGGCTAGAAAGAGGGTGACTACCGAGATGACGACTTATAGAAGAAGTAAGGAAGAGAAGATAAGAGAGAGAGAGAGATGAGAGAGAATAAAAGATAAGTATAGAAGAAATAGACATGTTGCGCCGCCCCAAATAAATTGGGAAAAGGGCAAGAGAATGATGAATCCTCTAAGTTAAACCTTGAATAGAACTAAATATCACTTCATAATTTTTACTTCGATGGTCCTAGTTTATCATTTGTGACTTCGAATTACAGCTGGATTATGGAAAAAAAACTAAGTGCATAAAATTTTCTTTACCAAATGTTAAAAGTAGTAATTGTGAGATAGTATTGAATCAAGAGAAACTAGAATTTGTCGATAAAACTGTTTTCCTAGGGATCACGCTCGACTCAAGGCTACAATGGGGTCCTCATTTAACATCTCTTGCAGGGCGGCTAAGTTCAGCAGCATATGCTGTCAGAAAAATCCGTCAATTAACTGATGTAGATACCGCGAGGCTAGTCTATTTCAGTTATTTTCATAGTATCATGTCTTATGGTATTCTGCTGTGGGGACGGGCTGCAGACATCGAGTCTATTTTTATTCTGCAGAAAAGAGCTATCAGAGAGCCATATATTATCTCCGTAGGCGCGATTCTCTAAGGGAACTGTTTAAGGACATTAACATCATGACGGTACCTTGTCAATATATCTATGAAAATATCATGTACGTAAGAAAAAAATTTACATATTTTTAGTAAAAGAGGTGATAGACATAATTATTGTACAAGAAATAGGGATTTATTAGTTCAACCAGGTTTCAGACTGGCTAAAGTAGACTCATCTTTCATGGGGTACTGTTTAAAATGTTACAATAAAATTCCTCCCCACATACTTCAACTGAATGAGACGAAATTCAAATCTTGTATAAAACGCACACTATGTAGGCAGGCATATTATAAGTTGGGGGATTACATAATTGATAAAAATGCTTGGCTCATTGCTGGTCCTGCTCCACAAGCATAAACTAATTGATTAGCATTTGAAAATACCGTTGGAGCTGCTGAAGATTTTAAAAACTATCTTTGCATTGTATAAATTCAATGTCTTAGCATTGTATAATTGCATAGCACATGTGTGAGTACTATGTACCGACTGTAAAGCTACCATTTAGGTACTGGGTATGTCTTTCATTGACTTGAATGTGCCCTGGCGGCTGAGATTATGTCATGCTCACTCTAATGTTTCGCTGGCGGTGGCGCGTGTGTTGGATCATTTAGCTCCCTTCAAAATGGTTGAGCTGAATGGTGCTAATCCATGCGTCATGTTCGTGAACGGGCGCCGTCAGTAGAGACTGGTCATCTCTTAGCTGCCACGGCTTATTTTAATTTTTGAATTGTTCTTTGTTTTTTATATTTTTATTACGGACGCTTTTAACGTGCACGTCTTTCTACATTGTTCTCACATGTATAATTTCAACGTTAATGATGTAACCAATATTTTGTAAAAAAAAACTTTGATTTAAAAGAGTGTCCGTGGAGTTTCTTGCCCGTTCTTCTCCATAGGTACCTACTACGCTTTGGAATGGGCAACTAGCTTCATATTTCTGACTGACGGACTTCTTGACAATTCAAAAGTGCCTGTAAATGGTTTAATTGAAATAAATGCTTTGAGTTTGAGTTTGAGCTTTAATAGCTATATGTAAACGGGCACGCCCTTTATGCCTGGAGGCTTTCATTCGGGTATTAAGTTCTTTTTACTTTTTAAATTTTATTTTCGCTTGAGTATAAATTTCGATGATTTTTTTGTTGTTATGTTCGCGTGTGCTAGGTGACATATAGAAAATAATTGAATCTAATGTTTTGTGTTGCGTAATGTAAATTATTTTGCATAAGTACTATTGTATAGAATCAAGTTTTTCCAACTGAACAGACAGCTGTGCTGCTGGGGAGTTTTTCGTGCCACTTCTTCTTCTCAGCTAAAGCACTAGGAAGTGGTGAAGGGTGGGCGTTTTTGGGGGACTGTCTTATGTAATTTTGACGTTCGAAAAATGCTGATTTTCGGCCTAGTTTGAATAAATGACTTTTGAATTTGAATTTTGAATTTTATCATGAGAGCTGCGACTGAAATCTAGCAAACAGTTAAATTCCTTGGCTTTTAAACAGATAGATATTTTATAGCTAGAACTTTTAGATCTCCTACAAGTTTATCAGTTGCTTGTCTCCAACAGCTATGCTATGAAGCGAAAATAAACTGTGAGTCTTCGACAGGCATGCGGCTGGCATTAGTCAGAAGCAGACATTTTTAAATGCCACAATAAAGCAGAAAACATCCATGAAAAATATTACTATATTTCTTGAAGATTCAGGCTGGCACTGACATTCTAGAGAGCCTGGACAGTATTTTTCTTAAAATATACACATTACTTTAAAGTCTCTCTATAGACAGCCTTTTGAACTTTTCAACACAAAAAAACAAACTTTACTTACAAATTGCAATAACTAATCGTAACTAATTGGTTACTGCTCAGCGGCATCCATGTCCGCTGTTTAAAGTATTATCCAATTGAACAGTACTAAATGTCACATAAATCTCAATGACACTGATGGGCATTGCCTGGCCCTTTCTCATGGGCCCGTTACCATGGGAACCAGACAAATAGGATAAATACCTATCAAAACATTGGTGGGCCACTTGCTATGAGGCTAAGAATAACTGTGCTTTTTTGGGAGGGTTAGTGTTGAAAAGTGAAAAGATATTTTGTAATGTTACTTTCTTAACTGTTGTTTTCATACATAGCTATGTGCATAAAATTAAGTGTTTCGTAACACTAGTAATGATTATTCAAGCAGGAAATACAAAATAAAAATAAGCTTCGGAATCTTACAAATAAGTTATTTGATAATAGTAACACAACTATAAACGCCACCATTTATATCAATTATGTATAAACAGCCAATAATGTAAGTAAACAAAATTCAGAAAGAGAACAAAAAAGTTACCGAATACCGGCGCGGCGCACGCGACAGGTGCGAGAGCCCGCCCGAGCTCGTCCGACCACCGCCGAAGGTGCACGAAGGTGGCCGAACGCGTTTGTTTTTATTTTTTACCTTCCCGATATAACGCGCGCCGCTCATTCAGGGATCGTGACACTTGCACTCACGCGCATTTTTTGTATTTTTTTGAATGTTTCCGCTAATACGTTTGTCGGCAAATAGGCGGGGAATTTATGAGAGGATGTGGTTTTATTGCTGACACCAGTTTGAAGTACTTAGGTAGGTATAGCACAGTTTTGACATCCAGTCTACAGTAAGGCTAACAGCAATTTGACATGCTAAATTGAGATACGTGTAATTAAAGGGTATTTATATGGTAGAATGGCTCGTGGCTAAGTTATAACAGCCGCACGGGTCGATCGACGCTACGCTTGTCGCGGTCGGTTCGTGGATGGGTGACCATCCATTTCATATCGAGATCCCTCCGTGCTTCCGTTTGTCCGGACTGTAATTCGTAGATCTTTGACAGTCGCAACGGGTAGTCAAAAGCCCAAAAGTCTCACAACAAGTCTTACCAAGGGGTATCGTGTTATCCAGTAACTGGGTTGTGGAGGTCAGATAGGCAGCCGATCCATGTAAAATACTGGTATTCAGCTGCATCCGGTTAGGTTGAAAGCAAGGAGAAAGGCAAGGCAGATTGATTATATTGAAAGAATTGATTGAATTCCTCCAACATCACTGAAAAGTTTCCCACAATCGGCTTAACGTATAAACACAAACATTCACACTTTGCAGGATCTGACAAATGAAATTCCCTGATTAGCTGACTCATCTGAAATTATTTGTGTTTCTAAATAAAGATTGTTTTAAAAACTTCAGCAGAATAGGAAATTCCAGTGACGCATACAAAGTTACAACAGACTTTATTCACAGACCTATTTAATTTAACAATACGTTTATTCAGCTGTAGAAATAAACGTTGCAAAACGTGAGTTTGGAGAAACACCTATTTTAAATTGTAGGAAAATAGGTGACCTGTATAAAACTGCGAGCAATGCCTGGTTCTAGCAAGAACAACTAGATTGCTCTGAAATCCCATCCGGTGATTGTATATCTGGAGCAACAGTATGAAATTAAGATTTGCTAGCTGTTGCCTGTGGTTTCACCCTTATCCGCATGTGCAACGACGGAACTACTACACGTGCTAAGTCCATCTCAAAATACCATCTCAGAAACTCATCTGCATGGTCCTCATATGATTTGACCAAGATTACCTATATCTGGATTTCAAAAGAGACTGTCCTCCAATATAGGAAACACCGACCTCATCTAGTTTTAAAATATTAGATTTAAGCATATAAAAAAGTGTTTTTAAAACTCAATTTACAGAAATAAATACTCGTATCACTTATTATAAAATGTACAACAACATTAACATTTAAGTTTTATTTTTTCGTTGAATGAAGGTATTCTATGCTATTTTCCATATCCGGGTTCAGCTAATTGCTGTCGATTACTTGAAGAGGTATCAAACAAACAGACATACCTACATGTAAATAGTTCGAGTCACAAGGTAAATTCGTTTCTAGCAGTCCCAATACCTACCATAAAGTTTCACCAACATCAAAATTATTCTATTTGATGACAGTTTATTATTATTTATTCAGAAAAACCACCCCCTGTTTGACTAACAACTTACTGATTGCCTAGCACAGGCAGACACTAAGGTTTCGTGCGAGGCCCCGACCACCCTAGAGTGCAAGTTATGGCATATGCCACCTAAAAGAAAATATCGTATAATATAAAGGGTACGAAATTTTCTATAGGTACCTATGCAATAACAATTTATAAGAGTCTACCTAGTCACGGTATAAATAGTATATTATTATACTCCGTGATAAAAAAATCTTCCAATAGTTAAAGGAGTGACTCTGCTAGGTGTATGACAAGCCTTATCGAAATTTAAATGTATGGTATGGGTACCATACAATCATATTAAGACAAGGCTCCCCCAGACTGGACTCGCGACGCGACTCTAGTAGTAACAATTTCCATTTATTATAAGTTTTCTTAGAAATTGTTCTACTAAAATCGCGTCGCGCCTGCGGGGCCTTGCCTTTATGTGATTGTATGGTGCCTTTAATAAAGTGGTCTAGTTGCCGCTACGATTATTATCATTCAATAATAAGTAACAGTCAAGCGTCAGTCTTTTAAATTACACTCAATAATGCAATATTAAATAACCATTTGGTTTACTTACATTGAAAATTATGTGATTTAGATTGAAAAATATAGCTATTTACAACAATGTTGTGCACTGATGGAAACGTTACATGTAAAACACAGTAATATCTTATTAAGTTAATTCGTTACAATTGCAGGAATATCTGAAATTACACAACATCACGCCTTGTTTCCCAGAAGGGCTGGGCAGAGGTACTTATAGTATACCCACAATTCGCCAGTTGTGTTTAAGGCTGCTACTGAGAAATTCTAGATAGAAAAGCCCAATAACACTTTGTCTGACCTGGGAATCCAACCTAAGCCTTCATACTCCGCAGTAACGCTTACGACCACTAAACCAACGAGGCAGTAAATATATGAAATTGTCTCTTACAAACAATTGTAAAGTTGATGGTTCTTTTAGTATTGTTAATAAAATAGACAGGATTCTTTCAGAAGTAAATGATGTGGTACAAGACACAATGCAATAGAAACAAGCTCATCAAAGTTCAAATAAACCATAGTCGGTTTAACTTAGGAGCTCCGCAATCCTAGTATTTATAGCAACCTAACTAATTGAAGCAAAAGGAACTGTTAAGAGTGAGTAAGCTCATTACTAACGTGCTAATGTTCACACAAAAGGTGTACCTACCGTTGTTAAGTGAACTTTACCATAGAGTAAGTTATCTGACAGAGACTATGCCCCATGTCGTGAGGAAAGTTTTATGTATGAATGTGGATGGCTATAAGAGTAAGGGAAGGCCAAAGAAAACCTTTCACACAGATATCAGAAACTGTGTGAATGATGATATGGTTAGAAGGGAGTTGAAAGAAGTATGGAGGAAAAAGACATTTTGCGCCGACTGCAAATAGATAAAGAACAAAATATTTATATCTCTTGCCACAAAAGCTTATGTTGGTAACCTTTTATAAAAGATTTATAAGGACTTTCTTGTAAACCTTACCAATAAAATAATAATGTCTTCCTTCACTGTCGAATAGCCTGAAGCTTGTTCTCTGTTGCGTATCTACTCCTGAGACTTCAAGTCGTCAACCTGTCATAAAACGCCGGAATTTATCGCCGAACAAGACGCGGCTTATTTCTTACTGTTTTGCATGAAGTTGTCACGCGGTCTGTTAAGTGGTAGGTGGTCCTGGTTATGATGTTATTTGGAACGGGTGATATTTACTTGGTCTTTTTGTAGTGGAAAGATACCTGCACTATATTGGGCTTGCAGATAGTTTGATTTAAGACGAAATAGACTACTTCTTTCTTCTTCTTGTTCTAATCTGTAATTCATATGCTGTGCATAATAAAGAGTATTTTATTTTATTCTCTTCTGACCAAGAAGATACCTATTAATTAGCGTACCCAGAAGTTCTGGGTACGCTCCCGTTCTAGAAATCTTTTTCTAACCCCTCCTTATGCAGCAGTCGGGTAAAACGTAGTAATGCTCTACGTTTTACCCGACTACTGGACTAGACATGAAATCTATTAAGATAACATCATCGTATTTTAGTTCAAGATCATGGTATCATTCTTTCTTATTTTTTTATTACAAATCAATATTTTGACAACCGATTAACAAGCACATTTTTTACCCAATTCAATATTCATGCGTATTAAACATAAGTGTACATGTTAACATACTCGTACATTGTTTATGTTTTTATACAATGTTGTCAAGTTATTATTGTGTACAATAAAACTTTTTGTCGATTATCGATGAATCATGTTACCTATAGATTTATCGATAGATGCTATGAGGTGAAGGTAATCAACTTATCTTGAGATACTGTAGGTAATCAAAAAGTGTAGGATTCGATTTTTGTTCGCCGTGATTTTTGATGAAGAAGATTATGAAATGTAATAAGAAAAAAGATGTTGAGGACTATTGCAGCTAATTTCTATGTATCAGTTCCAAATAAAAATATGTTTTTAGGTTACTCTATATTAAAAATGTACTCGTATATATAAATATTGACAAAATCCGATCTATGTAAGTAGGTACCTACTACTCTCCAATGAAAAACGTAAGTAATAAGAAACGTAGACTATTCATGAGAAAATATAAAAATTTAAGAAACCATCGTTTTTCAAACGTTGGCTTCTCCGTATTCCTAATACCTTGAGATTTGTTTTTTTTATTAATTAAATAAATACCTACCTCATCGTCTCGTTACCTCAGATATAATTAACAACATACCTGCTTTATAAAGTCCTTTTATTTAAAACAGTCCAACAAGACGCCACACAATAGCTTCGAATGGCTCAGTAATTAATGAGACTCGTACATCAACACGTCGCGGTGGGCGTCCTTGGGTCGATTCCCGGTAACGTTAATAATAGGCAGTCGGTTCACTGCGGTTAGCTGTTTATTAATCACGATTGAAGATATTTCCCTTAAAAGGTAAGATTTGATGAGTAGATATAGATACGTGTTGACGGTCTAAGCCATTAGGTTTAGACGGTCAACACGTTTGGATTTAGTGTCGTGTGTCCAAAAAAAACCTAAATATTGTTCAGATTTGCTGCCCTTTCTGTGTTCCTAGATAGGAAACGTCTATATGGAACCAGAGTGTATCTTGGGACTCGGGAGATCCCTATAAAACAAGACCGGTCACTGCGTGGTATTATATCGCCTTCCCGCGAGTATCCATGAGGATTTTCAACCTATAAGACGATCACCACGTTTTTTAGATGGTACGAAACGAGCTTAGATTTATATAAAAAAAAGAAGATGACAAGAAAGAAGTTACAATAAAAAGTGGTCTAGACGAGAAGTGAGTTCACGACTTCAGAGCAACGGGTGAGGTTAGTGAGGCTCGGCTGCAGATTTCTATCTAATATATTGCTGTTGCTACTGAGACGCTGTGGGAAGAAACTCATGGTTCTAAATCCAGAGCCATGTTTCCAAATACCGGAATATTACTCAACGCGGCAATTCTCCGTGATTTATGTCGACAATATTGTATGCGATGACAAAGTAAGGATACTTCTCACTGAATAAATGAATACTGACCTATTTCACTTACTTCATTTTTGATTACAATTAGTATACGCCATTCTATTGACTGCTTAAAGTAGTTTGGTATGGAACCTTTTTGTGCAACCCCGAATTGATTTTTGTTACAGTTTCCTTGAGTACACAACTTGTTTTACTAGCCAAACAAATATGCTGCACTGAGATTTTAATTTTGAGAAAATGAATCATTGCAACCGGAGCATTGTAATCTGAAAGACTTAAGATTTCGTCTCGATTGTTGTCGGAAGCAAACTTAACAACTCCAATGTTGACTAATCCAATAGGAAAAGCTTTTTCTTATTGATGTTACTGATGTAGCTCTGTTTTCCACGCAATTGCCATTTTATGTAAGTTCGTATTATTCCTAAGCAGACATAAATTTAAAAGAGATATAATTAAGATACTAAAGGAACGGCAGTAGGCTCCATAGGTTTTACGCAATGTATTTAGGTATAATTATTAATTGGCTATTGTTAATTCCTGTATGATCATCACGCATGTTTTTCTTTTTTTTGTGTTTGTTACATTTTCTATAGAATATTGTTTTTGTTTTTTTACTCTTTAATTTCTTTTTCATTAAGCTAGCCCTGATACAGTAAACTTTTTTTAACAGCTTGTTTTTACTATATAATAGTAATCTGTGGAAAATGTTGTGGGTAGTATACCTATTAGTTAAGTTTAATTTTAAGTTTTTTCTGTTTATATTTAATATACTACTGTTTGTTTTCCCTAATGTAATAAATAAATAAATAAATAAGCTCATAACAGAAGGCCAATTCCCGTTAAAACATTGAAAGTCGCTATCTCACTTCAGTGACAATCATTTAAAAAAGTAAAAAATATTGGGAAATTAAAGGTATTTTTGACAGATTAAGACTAAGATTTGAATGCGAACGTTCTTAAAAATACGGGAATTGCCCCTCTGAACTACCCTTCCGTTAGACCACTACTTCTACCTACCCTTGAACTGTAAGGGTTGGCAGGAGAGTAGAGTCGTTATGTTAATAAAAGATAATCCAAGGCTTGGACTCTTGGAGTATCTCCAATCTCATACTCTAGTCAAGCAGTGATGTTTCTGCTTATGTTCTAAAGCCAGTAGCCCCAACATAGTAGGTATGTATATGACAAAGCTTGCATACCTCATATCTCGCGGTCACTCGACACGTCTCATTCCTCGAAGCGCCCGCGCATTTAGATCGAGCTCTCCCGGTGTTGTCACTGCGTTCAACGCTCATTAATTTATTAATTGGTTGTTGTGTTAATTGAGAACTGCATTCCTTGGAATTTTATACATTTGTCAGCATTAAGAATTAATTGTGTTTTTTTATTTTTTATTTACGTAAAACCTATGTGTGTCATGCAAATCAGTGTGGGATTAATTATATCGATTTGTTAAACTAGGCCAGATTTGAGTCATAATCAGTTGAATTCTAGCCAAAAAAATACAGCAATGGCTATCGTTTCTTAGTATTTTTAATAAAAACTTGAATACAGACGTAAACAACAACTAAGCATGACTAATTTATATGACTAAACTGTAATTATCATGACAACGTATACGCAGCTCAGATTAGATGCAAAACAACATCAAATCAGAATCCAATGTTTTATTAAAATAGTTCCAACGTACATTGCTTGTTTGAAAAAGTCACGAAAATGATTCAACAGTGCAGTTGACTGCTTTTATTTTATTTAAATAAATAAATTCAGACGTCAACAACTAAAACAAAATTCAACGTGCAAATAATGAATGATCACAATGATAAATGTTTTTTTAAAATATTTTGCCTGCCAGGTGGAAGGTAGTGCGTTTAAAATATGCTCTCATGCGCGTTGAGTTTTCCAAACAGTTAAAACAAAACATTTTTCAAAGAGAACACAAACTGATGTAGGTACATTACCGACCGTTAACGATCGTAACCTTCGGAAAAATTCAACAACTAAATTTTATTACGTCCTCATAATAATTATTTTGTTTCCTATGTTTGTTATGTTTGATCTATCAAAATAATTAATTAATTAGTCTTTTTTATCACAGTAGAAACGGCGCAACGCTCGATCTACCAAAACTTGGAGTAATAAAATAAAGTCTTCGGTCAACATGGGTTAAAAACGTCAACCTTAACGCGAACACATAGAAATAAAACATTCTAAAAGTGTTTTAATAAGTCACATTGTTCTCAGAATATTAAGTGTACAGTTTCAGAACTAAGAATATATTTTATAAGCTTGATCCCAGATTAAAATTGTTATAAATAACTATTTAAATTAGCATAAAGGTGACTAAACTCTTTTGACCGCAAAAGGAAATATTGTTTTACGAAATTATTTGTAGGCCATTCAATATTTTTTTTTATTGAGAGAACTGTAATGGAATGTTGCCAATAAAATCTATTATATAATAAAGCAGAAGAGTTTGTTTGCTTGCTTGAAAGCGCTAATCTGTGCAACTACCAGTAGGATTTGAAAAAAAAATGTATTTGATAGCCTAATTCTTGAGAAAAGTTATAGGCTGTTTAACATTATGCTACGACCCTTAAGAGACGAGCAAAAATAAACAGTCAGAAAGAAGGCTAAGCGCAAACAAAGTAATACAGCGGGCGGGCGATGCAATGCGACGCGTTCGGTGGTGGGGGGCAGGGGGAGTTTTATAAAAATAGGGTTGTTATTTTAGTAAATTGTGTATCTTACGACTTCCACGCGAACAAAGTCACGGGCAGAAGCTACAGCAAACAAATTTAAAAAAAAATTACATAAGAAAAAAACGAAGGAATGTATGCAAATACTGATGGCACGTTTTTTTATTAATTAAGATTCGTAAGTAATTAAAACGTGTGTATTTATGCAAATTGATAACGCCTAGCAATATTTTTGATTATTTAATCTGTTAAAACACTTTCGTAATTAACTAGAAGTCTTGAGAATTGTTCCAAATGATCATAAAAAGCTCAGCTTGCCGGTAATTATTAATTTTCCTGCTAGTTTTTATGGCTTTGGTAAATGCTTATGAATATTCGAAAATAATGGGACAAGTTTAACGTGCGCAGAAATCATCGTTGTACTCAAGTCGTCTTACAAACATGTTTCTTAATTAAGAAAAAACGGCGTTTTACTTAAATCAGGAATATGCAGAGATGCCAACTGGCCATAAAAGGTCAATATCAATTCGAAAATACCCGAAAGGATCTTCTAAGTAGGTATGTTAAAATCTACTATAGATAATCTTTATTTTTGTTGAAAATTCAATTAAATGTAGTAGATAACACATACAACTCCTAAAACCTAGCCAAGTAAACCTTCTTTCAAAAAAAAATTACCGACTTCCAAAAAACACTACAAAGTGAAAAATAACTTAAATTTTGGAAGTCGGTGTCTTTGGTTTTGTATTTTCGTTATTTGCCACCGACTTCCGTAAGTTATTTTTCACTTTGTAGTGTATTTTTGGAATTCGGTTGTTTTATTCAAAAAAAAGTTTTTATTTATCGCTTTTTAATGGACCAGTTTGTAATTTAGTGTGGGGCAACGTTTAAAAAAAAAAAAAAAGAAACCTAAGTTACAATAGCCTAATATCAACTACTCATCACCTTTTTCAAAATATTGTTTTTCCCGATGCAGGGGCGTTAATCGTTAAAGAGTTCTCCTGATACTTCACCATCAGCTCCACTTCTCCATATGTATTGTGACGAGCATAAATTGCTTGGCAAGCATATTAAAGTAATCGAATCGCAACACGTGAAATACTTATTATTGAGCCGTTCCGATGGCCATCTTTGGTCTTCATCATCAGTTCTACTTCACCAAATGGTGCTTTCCAAGAGCAACTGCACGAGTTACTATAAAAAATATAGCCAAATCGCTATAGATGTGCCTATAATATTTGAAGAGGTCCCTCGATTTCTCCAGGATCCCATCATCAGATTCTGACCTGATGACAATGGGACCTAGATCTAGAAAGTATACCCTATTAAACAAAAAAAGAATTTACCAAATCCGTCTATATATGACGGAGTTATGCCCGAACATAAATAAAAATTAAATTAAAAAATAAAGGTATAAACATCCGAATTGATAACCTCCTCCTTATGGAAATCGGTTAAAAACAAAAGTAAGATAACTAATAAGCCGTACCTTACCCTCGTATTCTTCTATATTTTTCTCTGTTAAGTGTTTTGTGTGCAAATAAATAAGTAAATAAAAGTAGAAAACTCTTCCAAAAGAATCCACATCCCTTAAAACAAAACCTACTACGACTTAGGTCAACGTCTCGAGACTTCAAAACACCATAAACCCATGAGTTATCACGATAATTCCACTCACAATAGATAACAATTCATCATCACCATGGATTCAACCTCTCTGCTTTATAATCATGAAAAAATACCTTTAAATCCTTTCTTAATCCTCTAAAAATGAAACTGAACGTTTGGGTAGGTCAGGATTAAAATCAATTTTGTTTTTGAACTATTAAGATTAATGCTCGCATCTTTGCTTGGTCGTAAATATCAAAATAATAGTATTAATAGATACTTATTTTACTTTCAGACATAATGTCTTCCTGTATCTAAGAATCCCTCCTTGATCTTGTGGTACTGTTAGGTATAGTGGTCTTAAAAGCGATTGCTTATCATGAGGTCCTGTGTTTTTCCTTACATTCCTGGTTAGGTTGCGAGGTCAGATAGGAAGTCGCTCCATGTAAAATACTAGTACTGAATACTAGTATTTATAGGAAGTAATACTAATATTTGATTCTGACTGCATCCGGTTAGACGACTGGAAGCCGACCCCGACATAGTTGAGAAAAGGCTAGACAGATGATGATCTCGGAGTCTGGATTTAATCCGGATTAATGGAAATTGACACGCTGCCTACGACATGGGACTTACAACTCACCTGACAGGAAAAATGGGTGTACCTGTACACCCATTGTACTTGTACAATAAACCTATGCTGTTCGTCGAATACAGGCGCGGACAACGCAGAAAGCTATATAATTGCCCGTTTAAAGAAAGAAATCATGGCATTTTATGTACGAAAAATACGTCTCCTTAACAAATAGATTCAAGCAATGAGCTTTTAAATTAAAAAAATAATTTTCGGTCAGGAGTAAATAAGGCAAAATTAAACAGCGGCTAATTTAAAAATATCATATAAACTGATATTCCTTTATAAAAAGGCAATGTTGCCTTGTGAGCATCCGGATGTCTGGACCTAGTTAAAAATTACAGTTTAAAGTTTTAGTACCTACCCATTGTGCGCTTTTATAATTTCTAACGTGAAGATATTATCGTGGACGTCGACGTCCATAGAATCATAATAATGTATAGAAATACGTGCAGGTTATAACGTTATCGTGGACGAAAATTTAAAAGCCCCCGACATTTCCTAGAGTAAAATATGTATTATACTATAAATTTTTACGTTGAATGATTGCGTAAGTACCTATCCTACTATCAATAATTCCCCTAGTCACAGTATTGGCTAAAAATACGCTCAAAGTGACAGACGTCGGAATCACTGGTGATAAATCAATGCCAATGTGGTCATGACTAGTTTTCCTTTGGATATAGAAAATGTATGCCCAAATACGATGACTATTTAAACATCATTAGGGTTTCTGTACCCATTTTAGATAGTGTGAGAGTAAAAAATCTGTGTCTTTTCGTCTAGTAGTAAAAGTTAGGAAGAGTGAAATTAATTAGAAGAATTGATTTACCTATTGTAATTTACAAATGGAATTGTCTGTGCTGGGAATTTACCAGTCATTTCTTACAAACTCAAGGCTCATCTTTGCTTTAACAATATGGAAACTTTCTATTAATGGGATTGATTCCATTAATAGAAAGAAAAAAAATACGTTTATTTGCGGTAAACACGACGCAAAAAAAAGAACACAAAATAAAAAAATAAACTAAGGCGTTTATTTATATATGAGTTGCTTAAAGTTAAGCAATGATTAGCGTCTGCTTAACCATATATTTTTGGCGTTTAAGTTTCAGCAACGTTTATAAATAAATCCCTAAGTATAGTTATCTTTCAATAATCTTTATTACACAAGAGAGTGGTTACAAAATAGTGTGCCTGACTCCTGTTCCAGTTACTTAGTTTTGGTAAAAGTTGTGATTAAAATACCTTAAAAATAACCGGAAAGCCCCTTACATAAAATCGTTAAGAAAAAACAGCCCTGAGTATTTTCTACAAAAGCAAGGATGAAAATCAAATACTTTTAGGTATATAGGTACAGGGCCTCTTAATAGATAAAAACCTCCAGCATATGGTAAATGAACACAACGTTACTGAGTCAGTACCATCGTCCCACACTTGACTATATCAAGTTATGGTTTCCAAGAAACCAAGTTAGTGAGTATTGGCACAAAAATGTTTATTTATAACTTAGACGTGACTTAGAGCTTACTGGCGTAGCTCGTAGTCTGAATATAGATCGCGGAGTAATACTTGCGGGGACTCTGAGGGTCTGGATTTCGAGTTAAATGATGTCATAGGAGTTCACAGGCAGTTAATAAACAGAAAAAGATTGGCGTTCATAGAAATATGTATCGTTTATTAAACAAAAATAAGGAAGAGATTCGAAGACTACTTTTCATGATTAACAAAGAAATAAACAAACGTACCTGCACATAAGCATTAAGTCGCCATTTTTTTTTTGTATTTATTACCTATTTGACATAACACTACCTATAAGTTTTTCTGTTGTCATTCTGTATATATTCCATTTATATTTTATTATTTTTGTACTTGCTTATATTTTATTGTTTACATTCTAAACATTATTAATTCATTTCTTACTTATTTTGACATTTGTATTAATATCCTATTTTAATTTTTTGACATTTCTGTTTTATCATAAATTTTTATTGTTGACATTTTTGAAATATTTAATTAATTTGGCACTTGTTTTGACATTGTAGTTATTATTTGGAATTTAATTATTTGTAAGGGAATATTGTATTGATTTACCCAACACTAGCGCTTTTTATATTTTTTATTTGATATTGTTAAATGAATAATGAAAAAACTGAAATTGATACTAACATTTGTACGCCTTGGCAAAGCATAGAGAACTTATAAAAATGTAACATCTCACACACCTGTGTATATGTAACCTATGTTTACAAATAAATACTCTGAACTCAAAAACATAAAAAACACTAAACAGAATTTTTAAAAGAAATAAATAACATTACTGAATGAACAACAAACTGAGAAAAGACAGTATAGATTTAAAGTTAGTGAACTTTAGATCGCTCGTGTCTAAAAGGGTCTTAAAGGGCATCAGATTTTGGAGTATGGGAGCCAATTTAAGCAAAGTCTCATAAAGATATTCTTACTATCCATCAAACTTCACAAACCGATAATATGAACAAATCTTACCTCTATCAAGAAACAACAAAGCACCTATTACAACAGCCACACAACACAAGCCATCGACCCAAATTACGCTTCGTCCTACACCACAGAACAGCATGATAATATGAATACGTCATCGGCTGGCGCTAACTTTACGCCAAAGTTAATAAATTCGCCTTTCAGGGTTTTCCTTAATAACCCAAGATTGGTTTACGGCACTGTTGTTACTGGTTTTAGGTCAAGGTCATCTGTAAGTAAGGTAAAAGGTCACCCGTTAACCTAACTCCCTCTGATATTTTACAGGTCACAAAGTAATTATAACAGCCTGTGATTTCTTTACACATTTAAATATAGTATTTTGCCTTGGCGGGTTTGATAACGACGACCCTTAGAAATTGTTTTCTTGCATGTAACCTTGTATGACATGAAACTGGTGGTAAATGCTCGTTATTGTAGTGTAAAAGAGTACATAAATGGATATTAAAAAGTTCCACTTATTAAAACTTTTTAACCCTATCCGACAATATTGCCTACACCAAAATAACATCATAATAATACACACAGCCATAATTATGATGTCTAATTGATGAGGAAGTACTCCTCATCAACCACACGCCATAATCATGGCGCTACTTTCGATAAATTCACCATAAATCCCATCTTTCCTCTACACACACTAGCGAGCATCATCAATTAATATTTCACATCTCATTATTGTTACTCATTTTAGGTCAAGGTCACAAGTGCACTAGTTCATTTAATTTTACAATAAACAATTTTACCCTATACTAACTTTGATTCCTATTTTATTTTATACACAAACACTAGCCTTTTGTATATTTTTGCCAGCGTTCAAATAAAGGTCCATAATTAACGTTTTGTGGCTTTTTTAAGTACACATCTACAACCGTCTTACAAGTCTGCCTCCAAAATACACGTCACCATAGGCGCCATATAAATGACGTAGCATCCGATAAATTCGCCATAAACCACAATTTTCCTCAACTTGCGCCCGCGCAGTGTTCTCATCAATTATTATTACTCACTCTATTATTATTACTCATATTATTATAGCTCATTTCAGGTTAAGGTCATCATTTTAAGCAACGCTTACGGCTCTTATTTTCGTGGTCACCGTTTTAATGTTTCATTATTTCAGTTCCGTATTGTGCAGGTTTTTGGAAAATATTGACAATAGTTTTGACAATTTTGGTGTGAAATACTGAAGAGTTACAGTTTCTAGAGCTAAGTTAAATGATTTTTTTATTAATGAATGAATTAAGTGTTTCAGTTTTTACAAGAACAAATTACGGAGAATTTTAAGAGAACGACATATTAAAAGAAAAGAGGAAATTCAAGGAGCTAGAAGGTTTTCCCATTTCGCATTCATAAACGGGCTTTTATTTTTGTTGACAAACACGAAAATAAAAACAAAGATTGCACCTACTAAGGTGCGAACTTTGTTTGTAACAGTGGCAATCTCGATTACTGTAAAGCTGTTTTAAGCCATAAATATTAGAAACATTTTCCTAATTTCCGTTCAAAGAAAATGTCACACCTGTTTCCAACACCATTAAACCTACTAAAACAATTAATGTTATTATTATATCAAATCAAAGTAAAATAAACACGAGTGTACTGCGTGCGCTTAAGGTCGAGTTCCAATAGCAATGACCCGTTTCTCCATATAAAGGAGTGGTTGCGAAACGACACCTTAACATTCCCGTCAACAGATGTTCATTGGTGAAGGTTGCTGCCTACTGGTTGGCTTCATACCTTGTTGTTCTGAAGGTAGGCAGCAGAGTACGGAAGTAATACTATGTGTGATGAAGTTACGAGAAGATAGTTTACGATTGGAGCTGATTTCTGTGGGAGTGATTGAAAAAACCAATAAAAAGCTACATTTTATGCTATTCAGCACGCGTATTATGACCATCGTAGAAACGAAAGACAAAATGATAGATTGTGGAAAAATTTGATGAAGATGTCAAAAATTAACAAAAAAAAAAAAAAATATATATAGCTAATACTAGCAACCCGCCCGTTTCGCACGGTTTTTACAACAACAAAACATCGAGTTATTTTTATTATAATCTTCAGAAATCAATTTTCTCTAAATGATGGTGAAAACCGCATCAAAACCGGTTGCGAAATTTAGAAGAAAAACGCGGTCACACATACAGAAGTAAAAGCGACTTTAATTTATAACATGTATAGATATATATTATATAGATAGAGAGAATATACTTTATTGTACATTATTATGACGACATAAAGAGAAGTATGGAAGAAAATAATTTGCTGCGCCCCCGCCGACCCATAATGGATAAGGGCAAGAGAATGATAAAGCTTCGTGCAGACTAGCGCGACGCGACAGCGCGACGCGCGACGCTACACCGGTTATTGTTATACCGTGAAGTTTTTTTAGAAATTGTATTGTTCGAGTCGCGTCGCGCCGTCGCGTCGCGCTGGTCTGTACGAGCCTTTATGAATAATTCACGTATTATAACTTTGATTGATTCAAAAAAATTTTATTGGTAAGCTTCTGGATAGTCCAATCCAAAGTCACCGGACCGGAAAGAAATATAGAAATTCTACGTGTAATATAAGTTTGCTAAACAATCTGTCGCCTTTTCCCAAGTATATTGGGGTCGGCTATCAGTCTAACCGGATGCAGGTGAATACCAGTATTTTACATGGAGCGACTGCCTATCTGACCTACACAACCCAGTAACTGGGTAATACTATACCTCTAGGTAAGACTGGTTGTCAGAATTTCGGGCTTCTGACGACCCGTAATGACTGTCAAAAATCCACGAATGATAGCCGGGACCAACGGCTTAACGTGCTTTCCGAGGTACGGAGGAGTCTCGGTATGTAAAGATGGTCACCCATCCACGGACCAACCCCGGCAAGCGTAGCTTAACCTGATGGATCGACCCGTGCGGCTGTTATTACTTAGCCACAAGCTCCAAGCTCAAAATAGTTTGCTAAACAACTGCGATAAATTATTGTGTTGTTTCAAGCGTACTGGGTAAGACTGCTAAAGATTCAAGTTCAATAATATTCCTTAAACACGTTTTATATGAACAAAAGATGGCTCTTTGGCTCCTGCCAACTTAATGATCACGATATTTTTACATTGCAATAAAAAAGGTTGAATATCAGGTAAAGGTCGCTGAAACCAGTATGAAATCTATATAAAGAAAACACAATGTTTACCTTATGGATGATGTACCTGATGTTTACAATACAAAATAATATTGGACGCATTATTCAGAAAATATCTGCATACAATTAATATATTTCTAATCTTAGCATAATTTACGCATCATTAGACAAAATATGAAGAATCTATCTGTTAGGAAATATTGTAACTCATTCCTAATGACATTTAATATGCGCTACTCAATCATGATTACCGTAGAGGCGCCAATGTCACTCCTGATATGACTAGCACGCAGTAAAGAAATGCAGAAGACCCGACCAAATAGACAAGAAACCTAAATAAACAAATAATTCATCATTCATGGTGCCTCAATAAGATAATCTTAATAACAAACAAATTAATCAAACACATGAAAGGTGAAGATTAAAGGAAAAATGAACATCATCACTTCCAAGTGACTGACCTGACTGCGCGACAGCAAAAACACCAGGGTTATATTTTAATATGCTGAATTGCATCTGCCTAGCATTTTTCCCAACTATATTGGGGCCGGCTTCCAGTCTAACCGAATGCAGCTGAATACCAGTATTTTACATAGAGCGACTGCCTATCTGACCTCCATAGTAAGATTGGTTGTCAGAAGCCCGAAAGTATGTTACTAATTAATAGAAAGGAAGACACTGGTTCTGCTTCCTCAGTTGCATAGAGCTGGGTCCGGAGATTAGGTTACTCCTATTCTTTGCCTTGTTTCATGGGATGGTTATTGTCAGCATGCTACCCAGGTTAAATAAGAAGTGATTTAAAGATACTCCAACTTTAATGCGTTTTATCTAAACCATTTTTAGGGTTCCGTAGTGAACAAGGAACCCTTATAGTTTCACCATGCCCATTTGTCTGCCTGTCTGTCTGTCCGCGCTGTCTGAAAGCTGTAATTTGGTATGGGTATACATATAAATCACGCCGACAAACTGGTAAAATAAAATCAAGAATTTTTTTTAGGGTACCTCCGCTACTCGTAGTGTGTGGTTTTTTATTTCTCGTCTATCCCATGGTGTCGTTGAAAAGGTCGTTAAAAAATATTGTGTGAAAACTATTTTTCAATTCAGGAATCCGTTTGCGAAATATTAAGCTTTAAAATGGTAAATTTTGTTAGAGTCATGTGTAATCCTGCCAGCTAAATGGTTATACTTGGATTTGCGAAAAAAAACATAGCTTTAGTATATATAACGAAGTTAAAAGGAAAACTATCATAGCTAAGAAGGCTGTACAGGTTAACGAGTAATAATCGAGCAACTTAATTTTGCAGTTAGAAAAACATGCTCTCCCATACATTCCGTATGAGAAAACATGTTTTTCAACTACAATGTTAAGTTTGTTCTGGGGATAAATTCATCCCAACCACGAAACCCTTCATTGTGCGTGGTCCGACACGCACTTGGCCGGTTTTTTATTAATATGATAAAGAAAAAAATGCGTGTATAATATTTTATTATTATCTGTCTGACGGACTAAATCGTTTTTTCACAGTCAACATCCCTATTGAATTGAATAAAGTGGGAATTCTGTATCAACATTCATACAGGTATGTGCAGCCAGTCAGAAAGCAATAAGTCAATTAGTTTAATACTGAGCGTTGCTTCACTCATTGGCAATTTGTTTAACACTAACTTGAGTTATGATGTAGTGCCCGGCTTAAAAGAAAGCGATTCTGGAGCTCCTATCAAATTATCAGCAGGAAATGACAGTAGCAAAGGAACATGTAGTTTTATATATTATGAATTATGATAAACGCTGTTCTAAGTGTTTTAAAAGATATCAAAGATATCGTTATTTACTGAATGCTGGGTTACTTCACTTCGTGTTCTAAGATTTGAGCTGTACTTGCAAATGAAAGTTTACAAATGCCTTTCATGCTTTTAGCTATATTAAAATAACTGCGTACTTCAAAACATTATCAAAGCTCTTGCACACTTTTGTAAGAAAATTATCATCTTTATCCCGCTGTTGCTTATGGTTTCCACCACCCAAATCGATGAGCGTGCTAACCGGCTTCAATTGTGCAATGCCAATCAATCGGAGCGACGTATAATTGACTGTGAAGAGGCGACACTCACTATTATGTGTTATTATTATAATAGTAGGCTTTTATGCTTGATGGTTACAAGGTATGGATAACACTCGGTAGTGGTGGTTTTTAAAATGGTCCATTTTATTGTAGATTCGTTTTTTACATCATCATCCTTTTTCACAGGATGTATTATAATTATTAGTTAGTTTTCAATCGGTATCGTGACGTGTCGGTAGTAGTCATTGATTAATTTATAATGTTGATTTGAATAAAAGAAAAGGGTTACTTTTTTTTAAGACAGGCGAAACGCTGTTTCATAACTCAGTGGTTGGAAAAGGGAAAAGTTGAGGGATATTTTTATAACTTCATGTTAACATAACACTGAGGCTACTACTACTCTGAGAGTCTGCGAGTCTATAAGTTTAACTTTTCAATCATAAATTATTTTCTTCATTATTCTCACCACAACTAAATCCTAATCTTTATCGAAATTTCAAATAACATTTGATAACATAAGATTAAACTTGTCACATAAGAAATAAGAATTAACAACGAGTCTTTCAATAAAATCGTCAATAACTTCCATAAATATGGAATATGACAGAAACCGATATCGCCCACGATGCAGCCGTATGCCATAAGCATTAGGATAACCTACATGTTACTCAGTTTCCATTGACATACTTACAGCCACTTCGAAGGGCTAGTCACTCTGCCAGGTCAAAGTTATTGTTATTAGGTTTGAAGATGTTATTACGTTTAGAAACGACGTAAATATTGAGTAGTAAGTGCATCTTGTAACTGCCTACATGTGTCCTAATTTCACACCAGAATTTTAATGTGTGAAATTAGTTTTATTAATCGATTTTCCGACTTTAAAATTTTCTATTTGAATTTGTGTATTCAGTTTGCGTCGCAATAAAATTCTGCTACTTTTCTTACAAAACCAATTAGTAACGAATAAGTAATACACAGTTTTCATTGATATTTATTTTTTTATTATTATATTTTATTTATTGATATCTGATTATTTCTGTAGTTTTTTATTGATACTAAAACAGTAACAGTAAATAATGACGTCGACCGTTACATTTGACGGTGACCGTTACATTTTTTGGAGAAGAAAAGTACCCGGAAGTGATCCCTGTGGCACGCCTATTTTCACATGGGATCCCAGAACTGTTATACCATTATTCATGGTTTATTTTTTTTGTTATCGTACAAACAGACACATTATAATTTGGTAGCTCACCAGAATCTCCTAAGCCTGTCATTTCTTTTAGGTTTTAATAGTGATTTACTCAATTGAAAGCCTTGGATAGTACATAGAATAAGCTCAAGACATTCCCTTTTCAGACTTTACAATAATTTATCTCCAGTTTCAAATCGCCAACTGCGCAGAATCCTTATATTAAAACTAGAAATCAAAAGCTATACTCACCAATGCAGTAAAATCCGATACACATGGACACTTATCACAACACTAACACTATCACTCACTTAATATTATTAATAATTAGTAATCAATTCGTTATAGTTTGTTAATAGTCACGGCATTTTCACAATTGCGCCGGTCGGTACAACTGGAACACGTCACTGGGCATAAGTTTTTGTAAACCTGAAACAAAATGAAAGAAAATAATTATATTCTTCATATACTTATTAGTATGTACTATAATTTAAATGAATAATTATGCAAGACGCGTGTAGTTTATATTTTGATGTCAAAAGGGGCAATTTATGTTTCATATTGTCAGTTAGTTGGCTGTCATATTGTCACGGACTTTAACTGTCAAATTATTTGAACCCACGTTAAGATTCTAATAGCTTTACTACTAGTTGACCTCCGCAATCAAATATCAAACGAAGTATTTCTGTAGAAGTGAATACTGACAAACGAGACGGTTAACTGAATGAGACTGATTATGACGCGTGGACTCGTGTTTTGACACTACAGGCAACCAAGCAATACTCATCTTATATCCCTTAAGTAACTCGTGAAGGAGCTTGCAGCTTTCATCGATGGTCTCTTACAACTACAAAACAATCCATACATAAAGCCGCAACACTGGTTAACCTCTTTTCAAATACCCAACTGACCCAGAGATTAAAGACGATTAGCACTATTTGAACTACCTAGTTAGATTTAAACCTAGGCCTAATGTCAGTCGACCGAGTAGTAAGTAGGTTACTAAACTGTTTCTTTATATATTGTAGTGTATACGATGTTAGTAAACTGTTTGTGAAATGACAGCATTGATTTGATGAGTCAGATGTCTGAGGGTACGGAAAATAGTAAAGCAGATGGTTTGCGTAAAATTGGCAACTGGGGTTAAAAACAAAATAGTTGTGTGTTAGTTCTCGGTAAAGTTTTTCATTTGTTTTGAACAGATTATTATAATCTATGATAGGCTCACGTTTATCCAATATCCTGAAGATAAGTGAAGATCCAAAGATTCAGATTGCACAATTCTAGTTTCAATATTGTTTGGGGCAATTTCGTTTTCAAGCAAGCAGGTAAGTATATTATTTTACCAAAAATACATTTTACATTCGATACCTAGATATTCCCTGTCATTCCTTCGAATTTATACGACAGTTTCATTCGAAGACTTTTTATAGTTTCTTTTACGGTCTGTCTTAAAAACGAAATCCACCAACAAAACTTCATACAAAGCTCCAGACATATGCGAATCCTTTGTTTCATCGAACCCTCTTCCCTTCCAGACGAGTCCATAAGGAGTGACTAAGTCGATTCTTATCAAATCCTCGCTATTAATAGCTGCAGTTCTCAGAGCGGCCTCAACAAAGAGTCTGCTAGTTAGCCCTTATATTTATTACTTATCTGTGGTTAATGCATGCACAGATAATGTGTGCTTCGTTAACATTATTTTGAGATGGTTTGTTATCTATGGTTTGTGTGCATAGCACATGTGTGAGTACTATGTACTGACTATAAAGCTACCATTTAGGTACTGGGTATGTCTTTCATTGACTTGAATGTGCCCTGGCGGCTGAGATTATGTCATGCTCACTCTAATGTCTCGCTGGCGGTGGCGCGTGTGTTGGATCATTTAGCTCCCTTCAAAATGGTTGAGCTGAATGGTGCTAATCCATGCGTCATGTTCGTGAACGGGCGCCGTCAGTAGAGACTGGTCATCTCTTAGCTGCCATGGCTTATTTTAATATTTTAATTTTTGAATTGTTCTTTGTTTTTATATTTTTATTACGGATGCTTTTAACGTGCACGTCTTTCTACATTGTCCTCACAAATGTATAATTTCAACATTAATGGTGTAACCAATATTTTGTAACAATTTTTTTATTTAAAAGAGTGTCCGTGGAGTTTCTTGCCCGTTCTTCTCCATAGGTACCTACTACGCTTTGGAATGGGCAACTAGCTTCATATTTCTGACTGACCGACTTCTTGACAATTCAAAAGTGCCTGTAAATGGTTTAATTGAAATAAATGCTTTGAGTTTGAGTTTGAGTTTGGGTGGAATACTGATTTGTTTATTATTTTTGATAATAAAATATATTGGTATTGGTCATTGTTTCGATCTCCACCTTTGGAAAAGGATTATGGAACGCAGTTTCTAGATCTCGTGTTTTCTTTTTGTTATGTAAAACTGATATAAAAGATATCGTTGTTAATTTATTCAATGTCCATTAAACTATAAATTAATCCCAATAAAAACAAAGAAAATAAAAGTATACCTAATCTTTATAAATGATCGAAAGTTGTTTGAAATCTATGGGATTGTAACCATATTGCATGAGAATTATATTTCACATTTTTGATAGTTATTCATTTTGATTAACAATGACATGTAGCTTATTTATGATCTTATTAAACAATTTATAATTCACACGATTGTATGTAAAGAAACAATTTAAATACTAATGTCCCTATAGAGAGTTTTATGGCATGGCAAAATTTTTATTTTTCTAGGCAAGCAGTGTTTCACGAGAAAATTTTAAATTTTGCCAAAATGGAAATAGAAATTAGTCTCTATAGAAACTAGTCTTTATGGCGTTTATGGCATTTCAAATGAGACTTTTCTATACATATACAACCTGGAAAGATCACTGTGGAACCTGGATCAGTAAATTATGATTAATCTTCTTACTTATACAGGTTATTGAACTACAATGTCCCAAGTACACAGATAAAAATCTAATAAATTCATTCTCAGTTATAAAGGTTTAATAATTGCCAGTAACAGAGGTATTTCAATGCAGTGTCGGGACCTCATTGTAATTATTAGTAGTAGAGGTTTCTCACATATCCAGGGCCCGCTTAAGCAGGTTATACTGTATATATTATAAAATAGTAACGAAATCAAAAGAGCACATTGAATATTAAAAAAAAAGTAATTTTTACGATGCGAACGAGTCTAATGCCGAAAATATAGTTTTTTGAATGTTTGACCGTTTAAATGTATTCTGAATGTATGTTCCGGATTCGCGCTAAAACGGCTGAACGGAATTGGATGAAATTTGGCACACAGATAGTTTATTACCTGGATTAACACATTGTACCTGGTAGTACGTTCCCGAGGGATATTTTCCGACATCCACGTGGATGCGCGAAGCCGCGGGCAAAAGCTAGTTCTCTAATGAAGTTATTTCCGCGATCCCAAATGCAATTCTAATATTAGTTAGTTTAAAAGTAATACAATAAGTTTATGGAAATAGGCTGGCATTTGTCACTTTACAACTTTTACTACTTACACTTTACTTTTCTAACTGAACAGACAGCTGTGCTGCTGGGGAGTTTGTTGAGCCACTTCTTCTTCCCAGCTAAAGCACTAGGAAGTGGTGAAAGGTGGGCGTTTTGGGGGACTGTCTTATGTAATTTTGACGTTCAAAAAGTGCTGATTCTCAGCCTAGTTTGAATAAATGACTTTTGAATTTTAAATTTTTTAAGCAGAGCTCGAAAAGTCGAAACTATTGCCAAAAACTTAGGTACTTAGTGTAAGAGTACGTATAATTATAATCTAAGGCCAAAAGAGAATTCAGTAGTTGGTAGTGGTTTGCTAAATAAAATGATATCCCAGCTAATCTTTGCACCACGACAGCTATCGAAAACTTCTGGCGACACGAGAAAAGAAGCACCCACAACGTGAGCATCAAACAGACTTGAGCCACTACTGACCTCAATCAAAGCTAGGCCAACAACAAGACGAATCAATATAAGAAGAGTTTCCATCAAATATAAGTCGTGAACCGGAAAGTATGTGGATGTAGTCGCTCGTAGGTACAGGTAGTGGTAGGTGCGGCGTGCCCACGCGTCACCTTGGGCCAGCGAGTGTCGCCACGAGCGGCAGGTTCCGAGATCGGCGCCGCGGATGGACAAACGCATTTGAAATTGTAATGTTTTATTTTAAGAGAAGTATTGGTTACTTGGATACTTGAATTATCGGTCTGGTGGGGAACTAACCCGCTGTTGAATGAAATTGGAAATTATTAAAGATACAAGAAAAACAAGTTAATAGGCACCATCTATTCTTTAGAATAACTGTGTGTGAATTCTTTGTCATATGTCGTAAAGGGCAAATGGTTACCAGTCCACGACGACTGCAGGAAGCAACAGTTAAAGCCCGCAAAAAAGAAAAAACCAATACAAAATTAATTTATTCCAATGAGGCTGAGAATCAGCACTTTCTACATAAGACAATCCCCCAAAAAGCCCGCACTTCTCCAATTCCTGGTGCTTTAGCTGGGAAGAAGTGGCGCAATAAACCCTGCAATAGATATAGCAAACCGCGAAGTAGTAATTTATCTATCATCACCAAAGGATGAACTGAACATTTTAGTATATCTTA
Source organism: Xanthia icteritia (assembly GCA_949128155.2). NCBI lineage: Eukaryota > Metazoa > Arthropoda > Insecta > Lepidoptera > Noctuidae > Xanthia > Xanthia icteritia. The sequence continues at coordinate 18,486,214 of OX421952.2, read as the reverse complement.
AGCGCCTCTTCTACAAGAATTTAACTGTAGAGCGAGCAACCCTTATAATATACAAAGCTATGTGAGATCAAACCATGCTACCCTTTTTTTAAATTAGTTATAGCTCCAAGTTCTCTAGCTGTTTGCTACACTGTAAGGCCCAAAAGATGTCCCAGTTACGTTGTGAACTTGTGAGAAAACGAACATACAGCTAAAGCTTCCAACTCAAACAAGCCGGTATTTAGCGCCCTCTTTTTAACAGAAACAGTCATGACAAACATACCTAAATTCGTTAGCGTGACCTCTCGTTAACTAACACCATAAAGATGGCGTGTTTACCATAAAAATTACCATATAAATGAACACATTTTCTAAGACAAATAAAATAGTGGAAAGTGTTGAATTTTTTTATGTTGATAATATTTCATTTTGACGCCGCTTGTTACGTGTGCCTTGAGGCTTTGCTCACGTTTGAAAAGAATAATGTGATAGCTTTTTACTAGAAAAACACAAAAATTAACTTAGATTAGTTTTTGTGGTTTATTTGTGAGACATAACAAAACATAACACGCCTGAATTCCCCGAAGAGTTACGAAGAGGGATGGTTCCTATTTGATCAGCAATACAGATTGGTGGAAGTAAGTAAGTAGGTACTACCTCGGACACAATGTCCTCAATTACTAATAAACGATTTGTGATAGATAACAAACAAAATCCTTCAAAAAGGAAAAAAATCAAATGTATTGGCCACTTAAGTTGAACATAAGTTGTCGGTAATATTTTGAACCAAGCGTCGCCGCGTCATGGGACATGCTATGGTAGAAAAGATAATTTCATTCGCCGTCCACCCAACTACATATGTAACTCTAATATCATTGAAGTAATAGAATACCAAATTTCGAGTTGATCAGACCTGTGGAAGATGCTCACATCCATACATCAACTAGAAAAGAGCTGGTAATTTTCAAACGGCTGAATATGTTCTTGGATCATAGATAGATTGAGTCGAAGTGTTCTTAACTATGTTCCACGAAAAACTCAAGTCACCTTTCAAACAGCACAAAAAATAACAATCGGTTCAGCCGTTTGGGAGCTACGATGCCACAGACAAATACGCACAAAACTATAACAGCCCTCTGTTTCCGTCGGGGGTTAAAAATAACTTAAACAGTCCAGCCGATGTATTCTGTAAAAATCTCAGTATTAAAACTCATGTGAAGTAAGTGTCAATATGCTGGCAGCATGGAATGATAGACCACTTCACCTAATTTTCATGATGAGGTTTTTGCCAGCTTAACTCCTGATTATTTTAATAACACCTACCTTCTAGATGTATCTCGAAATCTAGGTGCTATCTAGTTCATAATGTCAAGCTAATTTACAAAACGCCATAGGCTGTAACAGACGCACGCCATGCGCCAGTTCCAACCGTGGCAACGTATCAATCATATACTATCGATCATTGGGGTATTGGTTACAGACTCAAGGTCCCATGGAGGAGGTATGTACGGGAATTAAGTTATTATTTTATGTAATTGCTGGTGGAACTTTATGTTTTAGTTATAGATATGCGGTAGTAGGCATGATTACCTACCTACTTTAGTTAAATGATACTTATTTCTGTAAATTGGTAGAGAAAAACAATTTTACACGTCAAAAATACCTTATTTTTTATAACTAGAAGAGTTTGGTGTTTCCTATCTGACTACTCTGAGAAAAAAGACCGAAACAAACTCAGAGGTCACAGTCTCTTTTCAAAAGTCCAGACATAATCTTCGTCAGGCCATATGAGGACCATGCAGATTATTGTCTGAGATGGTCTTTTGAGGGAAGAACCATTATACGATAAGGATAGATACTGTAGGTACTTCAGTTTCATAAAATTGCTCTATCCCTTTGTGGTGCATTTGCATAATTATATCCTTTTATTAGGGTAGTTTCTGTGATAGTGGCTCTGGAAAAAAAAACGAAAATAACATGAGACAGAGTAGAATAGGCAAAACAGTCAGAAGCTTGATTCTGGAGTAAACCTCTGTTATTCGAATTCGACCCAATTTATTTTGTAAAAAATCTACCGTCTTGTATTTAACGTGAAAGTGTATTTAAACATAAATCAGAGTAGAGGAAGACGAAAAAACGATGGATGGACTGTGTGAAAGATGATATGGCTAGAAAGGGGGTGACTACCGAGATGACAACTAATAGAAGAAGTATGGAAGAAAGGGACATGTGGCGCCGACCACTAATAAATTGGGATCAGGGCAATCAAATGATGATGATAAGTGTATAAAATAAAACAATGAACTATTAAAGCCTGGGTATAACACTTGTTAACATGAAACTAGTAAGTCATCATCGAAACATTTTATGTATGAACTTAATGTATAATCAATTGATAACAATACAATAGAAAAATTTCGATAATGTATGTATTATTCAACACACGGCAGGTATTGTGAGTCTTATACATAGTGATGACGAGCATATAACGCTGACGTCACCATTGTTATAAACTAGGACACCTTGCCAACTATGTGCTGAAGGATCTTGGAGAATATGTGACTGATAGCAGCTGCGATTTTCCTAATCTTCGTTAAACTATATTAGACTCGGTTTCCAGACTAAATATTAAACAAAATAAAAGTTGACTTTGACCACAAGCGGCTGAATATCCAAAACAGAGCAAGAAGAAATTGGGAAACCTTGGTCCATAGAAGAAGAAACAATACTACGTATAGATAGAAGCTATCTAAAGTTGAAGTCGAAGTCAAATCGTTTATTTCAAATAGGCACATAAAAGGCACCTTCGAACAACAAAAAAAAAAGAATTGATTCCAGTTTCCAGTTGCCCCTTCCAAAAGGTTTGGTATGGACATGAATGGGCAAGAAACTCCACCGTTTTGTATACATTAATTATATCATTATAAAGCCGACCCCAACATAGTTGGGAAAGGCTAGGCAGATGATGATGATGAAGTCGATGCACCTAGAATAAAATTACTATACCACAATAGGTAAAAAGAATGAAGCAATGACAGATAAATTAATTAAGTGATAGATACTCATGCCATGGTGCTCACATATTTACAAACATTGTAAAAGTAGACGATTTTCATAAAGTAATCACGGAATGTAAAATCAATTTCATAAAAATAATAAATTAAACAATAATACTAGCAACCAGTTTGACTTTGTTTACGTACTTGATTTTCTATGGTAAGTAGGTATCATAAATTAAGGATAACCTAAGGATGATTGTAAAAGCCGGAAAGGTGAACCCAACAGATTTTCTCTCGCCCAGAAAATAGGGCTCATAATTATTTTATTTTCGGGATTGACTCTCAAGTTGTATCTTACAAGTTCACAAGATTATTGGGAAGGCCTCAACAAGTACTGATTAATGTCCAGCGTTCTCTGAGTAGTAGTTATTCTTGAAAAGCTTATGCAGACAGGGAGAGGAATATTTGTGGCAAAATGATTTAGAGGTAACAAAAAGATTACAAGTAATCCAATGTCATACATATCATTTCATTATTTCTCTCTCCTTACTGACAAGCAACACAATACCCTCCATATTCACACACAAAAGGACTCAATACTCATTCAAAACAATAAAAACTGAACATTTACTTCACATCGGGCACAAAATTATTTAATAGTTGTCCAGCTGAGCAAGTAAGGTCGGCTCTGAACCTCGGCCGATTAGTCACAGGCAGACTCATGGTCGAACTCCATATACAGCCCAGAGATACTATACATGCGATTATAGACCGTATGCCACAAGAAGGAGAGGTGTAATTGGCTTATGATGATGGATAGTAGTTCCATGGAAGAATACGGTTTTATTAGCTTGCAATATGTTTTAAAAGGGACGAATTGGTATATAGTCGGGGTTATGTTCTAGGTTTCTTAATGTACAAGGAATTGTCAGGGAAATCATAATTGTGAAGGAGTTATAAACTTAAAAGAAAAGATCAGCAATGACATTGACCGGAGAAGAACAAGAATTAAAGACTAATCATGCAGAGTTTAAAAAGCTAGTATAAGCTTGAAGGGGGAAAGGAAGCTAGCCAAAACTGCTTAAGTGGAGACCGTGAATCAGAAAATTACCTCAATAAGTTTGACATCCGATCCCGTAATGATAAAAATTGGGGTGAACGAAATGAGCATGGCGTGACTAAGGAGATTAAAAAAAGAAATAGTCAGCATATTTCCTAGGTTGTAAAAGAAGTCGATTACAAAATTGTTTACATGATTAAACTATTATTCTCACCAAAGAACCATGACAATGTTAACTGTACCTACATAGTGTTTAATTAGTCGCCACGGATGTCACACATTAAGGAAATGGTCATGAAAGTGTTAATGAGTACGCGATCGGATTGATTAATCGATCAATGCGGACATTAGAAGAAAATACCTGGGTCAAAAAGGTTCTAGTAAAGGATCAGCTCTTTTTAAATTAAAGATAGCTTATAGATTATGTTACGATGGTCAGTAGAAACTAATTATCCTGCTGCAATCGATAATAGGCTAGTTGACAGTAAGGAAAATACCTTATGAATATTGATATTTTGAGGGAAGTAGACCAATAGAAACATTATTAATCGGTTTCTCAAAAACGGTCTACTATTCGGTTCGGTCTAGTTATTTTTCAGTAGTTTTTAGTCGCTGATAAGATGATGTAATGCAAAGCCTATGAGCCAAGAATTTAGGACAAGATTGGAGTACGACACTATTTCTTATCTATTCAAATAAGTGATGGCATTGGCTATCTGCCCATCTGATGGTAAGAGGTGAACTATGCCTATTGTAATTACTGCAATACCTTGTCAGGTCTTTCTAGGACGTGACTTACGTGTCAATTAATTGCAATGATAACCAGAGGTAAGGTTTAAAAGTCTCATGTACTGTAATATACTAACAACCATACCTGTTATTCCCAACAATGCTGCAGAATAGTTATGGTGACAATTCTTCCCCAGACCAATTATTTTACGAAGAATTTTACTTATCTTCTTCTTCTTCTTTTCGTGTGGTTAGTGACTAACCTGGTGTCAGAGTTTTAAAGCCGCCCATGGGCCTCTGACTTAGCTTCACATGCCGTCGAGAAATATCTCTCAGGCAGGTTTCCTCACGATGTTTTTCTTCACCGATTTTGAAGTAAGTGATAATTATACAATACGCACATGAATCCGAAAAGTCAGAGGTGCGTGCCTTGGGTTCGAACTCGAGACCTGGCTGTCCGACGGTCACACCACTAGGCTATCACTGCTACATAATCCCCTTCTTTCTTGCTTTTACTCATAATCCCCTTCTTTGTAGTTTCCACGACTGGATACTGGAAGGCTGACTGACTACTATTTTTGCCACACATTTTTTATGCAGCAATCAATCAATTTTCAACTACCGTGCCTTTTCCCAACTGTGTTGGGGTCCAGTATTTTACATGGAGCGATTGCCTATCTGGCAACACGATACCTCTGGTTGTCAGACTTACGGGCTTCTGACTACCCGCAACGACTGTCAAAGATCTACGAATGACAGCCGGGACCAACAGCTTAAAGTGATTTCCGAGGCCCGGAGGGGTCTCGGTATACTATGGATGCTCATCCATCCACGTACCGACCTCGGCAAGTGTTGCTTAAACTTGAAGATCGACCCGTGACGCTGTAATTATTTAGCCACGAGCGCAGATATACGCAGAGAGAGCGAGATGTTTAAATCAATATCATTATTAGATCTCTTCAACAAATCAACATCTATTTCCGAAACAGCCTTTTGGGCTGATCCGGCTCGAAGACAACCTCATTAAGTAGTTAATTTGGAATCTATTGTGAAGCAAAGAAAGTGATTTGAAGTAGCGTCAGTAAGTCACGCTACACTTTCACTGTTGCTGATTATGTTTCTGTAAGTTGTGTGTGACGGATGTTAAAAATAAAGTTGGACACACTACATAACAAGAATATGTATGGTCCAAGGGTCTAGGAAGGTAATAAGCAGCACTGTTGTTCGTGCAGTCTAGATTTGTGCCCGGTTGATGGCAATAGGCTCACCCATGGTTACATGGGACTTTGTTTAAGTCCCATGTATTTGGCAAAATGTGGGTGTACTATAGATGTCTACTTGGCTGTTCAAAAGTAATGATAATCGGTTCATATTTTCTGTACAAATAATAAAGCTAAAGAGTTTTTTTGTATGTTTGAACGTGCTAATCTCTGGAACTACCAATCGGATTTTAAAAATATTTTTGCATTTGATAGCTCAATTTTTGAGGAAGGCTACAGGCTATTTAACATCACGCTAGGACCTAAAGGCGCCGAGCAAAAAGAAAATATCCTATTATCATTGCTTTTTGAACAGTCAACATATGTGTGTTATTGGTGCTAGAGGAGTCAACCAACATGAATACTCACTCGCATCTAAGGTGACTGTCGAGTAAACCCTTTTAGAAACCTTCTAACCTGAACTGAGCACACATAACCATCCAGGCTCTCGATAGGGTTCTACAGAATTCATAATTGTAGCATGTGCTACAATGTAAACCATATTGTTACTTAAAATGACGGTAAAACTGGTAAAAAAACAAAGGGAATAAAAATAAGGATTATTTTTATTCCCTTTGCTCGCCAAGGATTTATGGGAAAAGTATATACTTTTCCCATAAATCCTTGGCGAGCAGCAAGTATCAACTTTAGCAGGCTCATGTAGGAAGACAAAGCTGCTTACTACTATCTAGCTACGTGTATTGTGTATTGATTTTATGTATTTTGCTTATTGCTTTTTGTATATCATGTTATGCTGCACTGGTTGGCGTCATCACGAATACGGTGTGGCTCGGTCTCACATAGTGTCACAGCATTATGCTGAACGATGGCTGTTTTCTGTGGTTGTAACGAATTATTTTCGTTGAAACGCTGATATGGGACGCTCTAGGAGGACATATCGTGATCTTATTGGTGATGTTCTTCAGAAAGTTCAGATACGTACTCGCAAAAGCAAAGCAAAAGGAGTATGTAAGGATCGTAGCAGGTGGCGTTCTGTAGTTTCTGCCTACCGCCCATCGCAAAGAGGCGTGATTTCATGTATGTGTGTAAATTTCTTTTACCTTTTCTTTGTCAGAAACCAACTTTATCTACAACAGCCTCGTAAACACTTAGCTTAACATTATCAAAAACATCGGCATCTGTGATGTTACTGGACACTTTTATCAACATCGCATCGATCATAAACTTTATCACCGATTTCTAACGGTGATTAATTAACTCAAAAAATGGCGTGAAGAACAAGTTAATTATAAAATTGAATTAGTGGAACATTATCATTATGGTTGATATCTCTATTAGCCGCTAGCAACCGGACGTGTGATTGGTGAATTTTAGATTTATTAGATCTCATAAAATATGTCGCAGACATTCTCGGTGCATATAAATCTAAAATGGATGTGTGAAGGGGAAATCGCCATTATTATCACGGTTGGCAGTTTGTGTCAGACTGAGGTCTCCAGGTCGCTGTATCGGTGATCATGAGTGGAAGAAGGGTTGCCTATGCTTTGGAGCAGCGGTGACTGAGTGGTAATAACACTGAGTTCTGACTCATAGGAGCCCAGGCAGATGAGCACTTTATTTTATGCAATTTGTTTCATTACTACTGTTTTGAAAACATTCAAGGAACGCACGAGATGAATCCAGCATGTCAAAGAACCAGACATTTTCATAGATGTCCCGCACTAGGCCCGCGTGATGAATAACGACTCTTTGAGAGTAACTCACAGAGTAGGTGTAATTCTGATTATGTAATATAATTAATTAATTACGTACTGGTGGGGTTCTTGGTTAACATAAAAGCAATGATCTGACGCTGATCTAACCTTATAAGAATTCAATCTCAAATCGACCAGGAAAGATCAAAATATAACCAAACATGTCCGTCTGTCGGTGCCACAACATCAATCAAAGAGACGCTGACATTGTCTGATAAAGCATTGTTAAAGTTACTTCCACTAGTCGAGGAGACCGCGGCCTTAACATTTGCATCACGTTTTAATATTATCAAGAATAAAAATGTTACCCAATTCCTATAATTTACCGGACGTTATTAGTTGGATTATTGCTTATAATTAGCGGTAGTCTTAATAACTTATCGCTTATGTATTAATTGAAATTTGGCTAGAAGTGAACTCTGGTGTAAATTATATACGCGTATTTTTTTCCAATATTTCGGTCTGTTTGCCATTGCATGACTCCAAGAACTCAAAAAACAAATTGATGTTGGATATGCAAACAACAATAAAATATGATGGTATAATAATAATAATGTAGTCTTGAATAAGTTTGCGTGTAATAAATTGCTTATGAAATGTGAGTCAGTTTCAATTGAATTCAGCAATATGTTATTTATTATGAACGATACTTTTCCATCCGGCCATTCATTTAAACTGAAACGGAAATGTGATTATGGTAAGTTCAGAGTTAATTTATAAAATCCCAATTTCACAATCGCTTACTTTAATGAGTCTATCCATGATAATTATTCTGAAATAATTGCAATATTTTTGTATACGTATTTATAAATTATAATGCAATATCCAAAAGTACCTAACTATATTTCGACTTGGAAAATTCATATTTATTGATTAACATGAAGCAAACATTACACAGCCGGTCTCCCGGACTACGCAGAACAATGCCTCCATTTTATTACATCAATACGTCGAACCATCATTCAAAGACGGTATAACTTATTCACATCAGGTGTCAACCGCTGCCGTCCATGCCAATGACATAAGGACCCAAGTTGTTATGGTAATTCAACCTTATGACCAAGAAAATAGATTTTGAAAAAGAATTGTTAGACTCATATGTAACATTCAGGGGTTTTCACTTGAAAACATCAAAATTGTTTTGTCTAGAACGAATGTACTGTTCCGATCAGCTGTTTATGTGAAGTGGTAACGAGTGAGTTATCCATCAGTATACACATAACATCACGACTAGTTTCTCTGAAGGGTTGGGCAGAAGTGTACCTATATATATCCACTTTTCGCAAGTTATGTTTAGGTCCCATGTGGTAGGGGCGAGCCTATTGGCATCAACCGGGCACAAATCCAGGCTCCGGGCTGCTACTGAGAAATTCCAGATATAAAAACCCAATAACACTTTGCCATGATTATGACAATTTGATTTGGGATGATTTTACATTCTGTGATTACACACTGACTTATTAATTGAAAATTTTAGGAAAATCGTCTACTTCTACAATGATTGTAACTATGTGAGCACCATGTATCGATCACATAATTAATTTATCTGTTGTTGCTTCATTTTTAATTCTTTTTACCTATTGTGGTATAGTAATTTTATTCTAGGTACATCGTCTTCACATATAATTATATAACTAATCTACGTACACAAAATATTGTAAAACATTTTAAAAGAGTAACGGTAGACTTTTTTGGCCATACTTCTCCATGCGAAACCAACCTTTTGGAAGGGGCGACTGGAATCAATTATAATTTTTTGTAAATTTAGACGTTCAAAAGTGCCTTATAAGAGCCTATTTGAAATAAATGATTTGACTTTGGGAATTGAACCCAGGACCTCATGGACCTACATCAGTATAGTCTGTATAGTAGGTAGATTATACTAAAGTAGGCATTGTTTATAAGTAATAAATCTTATAAACAATGACTCGCTATCTACGATAACATCGACAGCTATTAATAGAGTAATCAGCTACTGTGCAAAACAACCATTAATTACTTTGGAAACTTTAAAGTTTATTAATAGCATATTGTTTTTCCAAACGTTTTTAAATCTTCAGCCAACAACCATAAGTTAGGTACTCAACCGGCTACAATAACACCATCAAAAATATGTTTTTCTGCATATAAAACACTTAATTATAAAAACCCAAACTGCAAATGCAATATGCATTCCATCATACCACTTCCTAACGACCACCATTCCTTAATAATTTATTTTTAACTTCTCCAGACAGTTAAATTATACTTAAATTTTCATTCCGAAAGCATTTTTATTCGAACAGCGTCCTACGATAACGGGCTAGAGATTAAAATCGGTTGATAATTGTGTGTGACAGTTGAATGTCCGCCATTTTGGATCCAGGAAGTGTGTGTCACGCCGCCATGTCAAAATAGAAACAGTTATGCCGCGAAATTGGGTGAACCCGTGACGGGGACAGAATTAGGGGGATTAATTAATCCCCATACTTTTAAACTGTATATTTTTTATGTATTTCAAATACCAATCAGCTATTAAAGTTTTTCTATTGCGAAAAACCGTTGTTAACTTTTTTCTTCGCAAATTAAACAAGGTTTTTTTAGAACAAAGCATTGTTCGAAGTACAAAAAAAAGTTGAATGACTAGCAGTTGAAATTGAACAAATTCTTTTTTTCTCATAACATTGTTAAACATTATTCATCAATGTCATGTTTTATAGAACTGGACATATAAACACCCATCATATTCGCAGAAGCGGCGTCATAAATCAAATCAGCTTATTTCAAATCACTTGACACAGTCTAGTAAAATTACGACAAAAACATACCAAAAGGAATGCTACCGAAATCCATAAAAAAATCTGACGAACATCAAAGACACTAAAACGTAACAGCACGCCATAAAGTGCCATCAGATGGCGCCACAATGTTATGAAATGGAACGTAAATAGGTGCAGTTATTACAAAGTTATTAAGCATAATTACGGTGAAAATTAATCTCTTGCTGAATATGTTATCTTTGATCTATTTCCCGACGAGGAAGTGGCCGAGACTTCGCGACCGAAATTTCTTACTTTTATTTAGTTTCGGGCATTTTCCGGCTTTCCATGTATTCTAAATCAGTTTGGAATTTTAACTAGGCGTACGTTGAAAACAACAATCTGTTTGTCGCTTAGGATATTCTAGTTTAAATGCAGTTTTAGAATGTTGACGGTTCAATGCACTTCATTTGATATTCGATTTATAATTTACATTGTGTACTTGTCATTATTAATTTAGATAATATTGTTGACTGGCAAATTCATGGCTGGATGTTTAAAGTCAAAGTATACTCTAGCATTAAAAATACGATTGCTATAAAGCGGATATAAGGACTAAACGAGAGCAAAGGCTTTTACGGTGAGAAAAAGCCCATTCTACAGATGATTAAGAATCATAAAGTACACTCAACATTTTGTATCTATGATTCAACAGAGGCGAGAAGAGTAATAAAGTGACAAACCATTTAAGAATAAAAAATTAACAACAATACAACTATATAATAACTATACAAATATATAATACAACGCAACATTACAAAGTGGGCCGGTCCAGTATATATCAGATAATAAGTAAATAATGGATTATTAAGATGTAGAAAACTAGATAAAACGCGAGATACGGGGCGTAATATTAACATATCTAAGATAAAACGTTATCATGTAGGCGTAATTATGTAATTGCTACAATCTCATGTTGTGTTTACTGGCGCTCTGTGTATAAACTATATTTTTATTCATGAATACAACGTGTTTCATGCTCTTGACAAAAAAACTGGCATTGTTATGAATGAAGAAACTTGTTTTGCATTTGCTATTTAAATATCTAAAAAGCACTATTGAAGTTGAATTTGTATTCAAAGTTGCAAATAATACTGACAACAACAAGCATTAAGACGAAGCAACAGAGAATGGATTGAATAAACTTGAAGATTCAGGTATAAACAAATAAAAAATAATTGAAATAACATTTTAAATTATACTGCAATCCCAGTGAAGTAAACATTTTTTTATCATGGGTCCTTCACAAACAAAAATGACATCGCCAAAGATAAACTTCGGAGAACCAATATTCGTAAACTAATTTCGCCTAGATACTAGATAAGGTGTAGGAAGTCGTTGGGTTACATCAAAAGATATCTATGTCTGGAGGTTTGACCAGTGCAGAAATAACACGGATTTAAATAATTTGCAATAGCGCAGAAATAGTATCAGACTGGCTTATCCGCCACCCACTGAACTTATTGAGTTATCCGTCTTACTGAATCGAGTGTAAGAACTTGTTTAGATGAAGAACGGTTTTACGAGCGAATTTATCGCCATTTAGCAAGGTTTACAGTCCTTTTACATTCAGCGTGTGAATTAATAATCTCCCGTTTAGCGTTAATTTCGTAAGGTTCTTAAGGCTAGCGTATAAATTCTCGATACTAAAGATGCTACAGTCGTCTTCTTGCGTCTAATTCACGCGAATCGTAACCTTGAAGGTAGAATTCATGTTGAATATTAATCTTCCCACCCCAAATTCTTGGAAATTTATCGCAGCTTAGACGCCACTTATATTTCTGTCCGCAAGGTCCATTTCCTGTGCAACCACTCCATCTAGACTAGGACAAACTTGGACTATATGATAAACATCATTTAAATTATTTCGTGCTAGACCAATTCGGGAATACGTAATGACATTTATGATTATATTATCTTGATTATCATATTTTATTACGAGTATACTAACACCCACACTTATTATTGTAAGGTAGAGCGTTGATCTATAAAATCATTATTTTAATATGATCCTGCTGATTGGTTGGCAGTTGCGATTTATTGTTTCATAGAAAAATTACTGTTTTGCAATCGAATCGATTTCGTCATTTTATTTGATGTAAATATGTAGATGTATATATTTTTATGGTTAAGTTAAATTGGACTATATTTACATGCAAAGTAAACTTGAGAACTTTTGGTGATGCACTACACGCAATTGTTTTTTTTTTGAAAATTTCTGAATCATAGGACCAAAAATTAGAGTAACAAAATTCTCCTAAATTATGATGTTTAATCGCAGTAGAGCGGGAAAAGTGGAAAAGATGGAAGGGAGGCCTTTGCCCCGCAGTGGGACAACACAGGCTTATAATAATAATAATGATGTTTAACGCCAAATCTTAAATAGATGTAAAATGCTATAGCTAAATTATAGGATCATTATTTCAGCTCAGGTTTTCATAACATAAGAATTATAAGAGAACTACCTGTTTTCTTATTGCTTTTAAAGTTGAATTCCGCCTTTCTTATTAGGTACAACTCAGTTCCACTATTCTCAAAAGGGAAAAGAGCAAGTCGATAAATAAATACAATCAACCAAAATCAAATACGAACAGTACGTCGACTAGGTGACCCTAAGCTGTGACATCTTGGAACACGGTTACAAAACTTGTTTAGAGCAACCTAACCAATTTGAAAAAGCAATCAAACGCTGGTTACTGACCCAAAGAGAGTGTCATTTCAATTTAGTCGAGTTCTCGTCTAACCATCGGATGCTCCGGGTAACTCGAAGGGCCCATGAATAATTCATGAAAAGTAGGTTTTTTTACACAAATCGGATATAGTTTTAGTGTTAACAGGTCTCTAAATGTGTTATCAGATATATTATTGTTATGTAAAAGAAAGTTGACATCTTTAATTTTGACTTTCTCAGCTCGTAATGTTATTAATCTATTACTGGTATTTAGAGAGTTTTTAATGTTGGTATATTAATGATTTTTGTAACAAAATAATCTTGGTGTTATTGACCAAGAGTTTGTGTCAAGGTTAATTTTAAAACCCCTGTCTGTTATACTGGGCCTTGTTTAGATTTAGAAGTTCCAAAGTATCTTTCTCGCCTTTTCAGATACCTAGATAATTTATTGTGTTTATGTTTTGATGATTTTGTTATCTGTGTTTACAAAAAAAACTTTTTTAATTACAATAATGACAGTTACAGAAGGAATAGGGCCTATTATGAAACCCTGAAGAATACCGATTTTTACTAATGAATGCTGCGATTTAAGATTAGGATTAATATGCAATTTAGGGGGAGATTAAGTCCCGTTTAAGAATAAAATTACAATATTGACTTCAGCAGACATGATTTATGATAACAAAAAATCTTCTTAATAATGGTACTTAATTAGACCACATCAAAAGTCACTGAGCATTGCTAATCACTGACATTGAATTCGCTCAAACCTGAGGATGACGTAAATAACAACGGGCCACAAGTATAACAAAACCTGTTCTGGAACAAAAAATAATTAAGGAACAAGTTAATGGAACAGGGAACGTGGGAGGTCGAGCAAAGAATATTACAAATTATAATTACGAATGTGGATGAGATTAGCATAGGACCGAGAGAAATAATTTTAGAAAAGAAAGAGTTATTAATGGAAAGGTTAAAGGAAAAAACGAAGATTGATTGAAGCTGTTATTAATGACGATGAAGATAATGGAATGAGGAATTAAGGATACCAGATGCTGTTTCCAATAACCCAATGTCCATAACTTTTGATGGGGTTAATGGATTCAATTGATTCAAAAACATTATAATACTGGCATTGTGATTCTAAAGGAATCTACATATTTTGGTCATTTTTTTAGTCTTAGTTATCTTTCTTAGGGTTTAAATCCATTTAGAATCATTGCAGACATCTTTATTATATAATTGAATGGAGAAATAATCTAATCATTTGAATTAATTAATTCATAAAGTTTTACCATAATCCTTAATTTATTGTTAACGACAAATTAGTTATTTTTATTTACTTCAAAAACCTGTACTACTTTGACAAACGTCAATATACTGATACTTCGATACGAACATATAAAATTTAATACAATTAAGTCTTTAATGTTTTATTTTAACATTTTTATCAACTTACTTCTGTAATAAATTAGCGCCCTTGTCTTTTCAGGTAGTAAACATTTAGTACAATGTCCTTAGAGACGAAAATACATTTAAAAATACAGGTAGCATTGTTTTCATTGCCATTGGTGATCTGTCACAGAATTATTTTGGTGATTTATTACTACTTCTACCAATATCGTTTATATTAGGCTTATATTCTGGTAGCAGATCATTAGAAATATGGTATTTGCCCTTATTGTACTCACTGGCCTCAATGCCTGCCCTTGACCAAAATCCCACGTCGTTTTGATCTCATGTTTGCTGAATGTTGCTAAGACAATGTAAAGTCTAGTTATGGAGTAGTCTCTTTGATCTGTAATGGCTATAACTGCAGCTCATTTATGTTGAGTATCATTGTAAATGGTAGAGTTGTTACTGAAAGTGCATTTGTTATTGAATTTAAATCTTAAATTTCAATCAGTAGTAACTGTTTCATATCTTTGATTTTTATAATTAATTGAACAATGAAATCTTCTGATAACTCCATCGTATGATTTCCATCGATTATTGGTTTTTCCGTTTGTAATTTTCCTCTATAGGAAATTGGTTTTAAATATTATCACAACCAACTGTGAGTAACCTTGTTATAATTAATATTAATCTAATAAGGAGCTATGTTAATTGATGATCAACTTCAGTTAATGGCAAACGGCAAAGGTCTTTAGTACTGTTCAGCCATATTTGTACTTTATTAGTTCCTCAATCCAAGACATATAGTAGGTACATAATTAATGTAATATTGAGTTATTTTAGAACAAAAACTAAGGAAGGACTATTAATTCTTATTTATTTCATTCTTGTTTTAAAACATAATATTTTTTATGTGACCAACGAATGAAGAAGTAATAAATTTTATGTAAATAAAGGTAACTAAAAATCAAAGATTTTGGGAATTAGATAATTTATCGATTAAAATCAATCGTGTTTAGATTAAAGGAAATAAAGGAAATAATTTGTCATCTAATGATAAACCGTGATTAATTAAAGTTTGACATAAGTAGTACGGATCTTCTGATAGCCAATGAAAGAAATTCGCGCGCTTTTCGGAACTATTCATAATAGAGACGTCCTGAAAAATATTCCTTTCAAAAATATGCATAGGTAGTTCCTTGAAATCTTTTGCCAAAAGTAGGCCGTCAAGGTAAACATTAACTTGCCGAAAGCCTAATATATGCACGCCTTGAAGCCATATTACCACCGACAACAGATTCGCGACGGTGACCGTTAAATTCAAAACACAACACACGGAGACAACTTCCGGAACAACAATTACATAAAAATTACAACAAAATAAAACTGACATACTTAAATCAGTTGACTTTTGTCGTATTCCATTCAGTATCGTAAATCGTAGCACAACACACGCGTGAGGGGTTCGTTTGTGTGACGAGACGCGTGCTCGCGGCTCGAGCGTCGGCAACGCACTGCTTGGCGCCGCGACCCGCGTCCTTCGACCGCCGACTTTCACTGCAAATGATAATACTAAAACACTACCAATTTCAACTGCATCTAATAGTTTATTCTTCACTACCATGCCTGGTATTCTGAAACTGGTCGGTTATCCCATGGCGCTGCTCCTTTTGTCGAGGGTGCGGTGCTTGCATAATGTGAAGTTTGTTTGCAGTTGTTTTGTTTAGAATTTTTCTCGGGCGAGAAGATTTTATCTTGAATTTATGGCCCCCTTAGCTTAATTGTTTATTAACTTTGGATGTGCTAATCTAACCTTCAGTAGTAGACGGAAAATAGGACCATAGTTTTATTTTTATTTTTGGTTAGCTTATTAAACAAAAGTTTGAAATTGAATTCAATTTCAGGATCAAAATAGTTTTTTTTCTAAACATAAATAAACATTTCTAAATACGAGATTTATACTTTAACAGCCTTCAGGAAGCCAAACTTTCTGTACCAAAAAGTTCAAGAAACATATTAGACTTTTCCGGGATGAATGGAAAAATCTAGAAATCGTATAACACAATTTCCTGTAACTGACCCCTAAAAACACAATGACATTTTCTGAAATAACATCTTGAATATCATAATAATAGAGCATGGATCAAAAAACAATATAATAACGCTACAAATTCTCTCATATCTATCACAAATTGTATTAAAACCATTACAGTGTAGTGTAACCACAAAATAATATTTATTCTATAGTACAACCTTGTAGTTGGCATTGCACACAATTTACTTAAGTGTACCAGCACGTGACTATTGTCAGGAAACTTCTGTTTTGCTGTTGGATAAACTGTATCATATTTTTTTTAATGTAAGTTTTTGTGAGTCTGTAATAATTATGGGATAGAAAGAGATAGTTCCCGAAATTAGGCTCACTGAATGCACAAAATTTCATTTTACAATTTTCTAGGAATTCTAGAGAGATCTGAAATTTAGTTATATATTATCGAATTGAAGAAAAAAATAGGAAATAATATGGCAAAGTCGAAAAGAATACCTTAAATCAATATATCATGTCAGAAGCGGTGGACCATATTGGCTCAATATCGAATTTAGTATAAAAAGGTAGGAGAGTCAAAGGAAAGGCAAAGGGACAATACAGACTGAAATATTTACAACATCATGCCATCATGCCAACATATTCCATGAAGGGTAAGGCAGAGGTGTACCTGTAGTACACCCAGATTTCGCCAGTTATCTTTAAGTCCCATATAATAGGGGGCGAGCCTATTGCTAACAACCTGGCACAAATCCAAACTCCGGGCTGCTATTGAGAAATTCCAGATGAAAAACCCAATCACAGTTTGCCTGACCCGAGAATTTAATCCATAAACCGTTCGAACCAAAAGACCAAACAAATATATGTCAGTACAAATTATCAAGTCAAATTATTAAGACTTTCAATTTGATATCAAATAAATCACAGTATAATTAGACTAACGAAAGGAACCACTTTAATTGCTTTGATATTTGGCTTCCCAATGACGAACTCACCATCATTGATTAGAAATTATTTTGACATTTATGTTTCTATTACCTCAGTTATGCAACTAATGATGAAGCAGCTCTCTTTGACAAATGCAGGTTATTTATTATGACTTCATTAAATATTATTTATGGTAATCAAACAACTGGTATTCAGGAGTATAAAACCAGCTGTCTTCTATGGATCAGAATGTTGGACCACAAAACGTAAGAATTAAAGGCAATTGCATGCAGCCGACATGACAATGCTAAGAGTGGTGTTACTCGAATGGATAGAATATGAAAAGAGTCTTCTATAAGGGGAAGTTTGAAAGTGACACCGGTGACTGAAAAGTTGAGTGGAAATCGGTTGCCATAGTATGAGCATGTGATGAGGTGGAGCGAGGAAAATGTCGTGAGGAAAGTTTTGAGTATGAATGTGGATGGCTATAAGAGTAGGGGGAAACCAAAGAAACCGTGGTTGGACTGTCTGAAAGATGATATGGCTGGAAAGGGGGTGACTATCGAGATGACAATTAAAAGAGAAGTATGGAAGAAAAAGACTTGCCGGTTCTTCTCCACAGAAAACGACCAATTGGAACCGTGCACCTAGGTTCTGACGTTTCATAAGTGCCCTTGTAGGTTTATGTGAAATAAAATATTTTAATTTTTTTGTTTTTTTTTTACAATGGTACTATAATGCTTACTAACTTTGAAATATGAAAAGAAAAAAATGCTTTTTATACATTTTGATCGTGTTAGTATTGCACTTTTGTATGGAACAGCATTTTTTTTTGCATTTTCTCATTGGCTCTTATGGCTATATTTGGACATTTTCAACACCAGTGTTTCTCGGCTTAAAAGTGTGTTGGTAAAAAGATTTTTTGCGAAAAAGTAATTGTTTCGTATGGTATTTGATTTTTGTTTGTTAAATGGCCTTCAAATTTATATAATTTAAGAATAATATTTGTACTAGCTGTAAGTTTCCCGAATAATATAAAATAAAATAAAATAAAAATATGATAACAGCCGCCCGGGTCGATCGATGGTTAAGCTACGCTTACCGCGGTCGGTTTGTGGATGGGTGACATTCCATTAGAGCCCTCTCCGTGCCGGAAACCACGTTAATCCGTTGGTTCCGGCTGTCATTCGTAGATCTTTGACAGTCGTTACGGGTAGTCAGAAGCCCACACCTCTGACAAACAATCTTACCAAGGGGTACTGTGTTACCTAGTTACTGTGCCATGGAGGTCAGATAGGCAGTCGTTCCATGTAAAATACTGGTACTCAGCTACAACCAGTTAGACTGGAAGCCGACCCTAACATAGTTGGGAAAAGGCAGGCAGATTGAGAGACGCTTAGTTAAAGTAGTTTGTTTGCATGGGTACTCCTTTGAAGTACCTATGACCTTTCTTTTACCATACATAGTGAAGAAAAAGAACCTAGTATAGTACCTAGATTTTAGAAGAAGGCGAGCCTTTTGTCTACTGACTCCGGGCTACTACAGAGAAATTCCAGATGGAAAAGCCCAATAATACTTTGTCCGACCTGGGAATCGAACCCAGCACCTCATGCTAAACAGTAGCCCTTGCGACCATTAGACCAACGAGGCTCGTTTAAGACTAACTTTCTGATAATGAACTTAAAACCCATAAATACATACCATGACTGATATAAGAGAATACTTCAGTGCAGTTCACGGCTAAAAATAAACCTTTCCATCTCTATTGATTGATTCATCGCCCATAAATCATTCTTCCCTCCTCTTACGTTCAAGTACGTTACGTCGTTCTTGTGTATAATTTCCGATGCTATCATGGATAAAAAACTCTTAACTTACAAAATCCTATTTGAGAAACAAACAGGTTTGGTTGGAATTTCTCATAATTATTACAGATACTTTGGAAGTCCTTAAAATCCAATATACTCCTCATCAAAAGGAGGAAGAAGTATGTTAGTCTACAACAGATTAAACGTTACATAACAAAACATCACACCTTTAATCCCCAAAGGGTTAGACAGTGGTGCAGCCACATTTCGCCAGTTATGTGCTGAGAATGATATATTATCAGAGAAAAATTTGATAACCATGGAATCATCATTATCTTTGATTTCCTGACAGATTTGCATCAGGTTTTTTTGATAGTCAATAGTAGTTCTGAAAAATATTTTAAGATAAATATCAGGTGCTACTTACAAAAGTCGTTCGAGGGAAAAAATAAAATGGGATAAAGATAAAATCAGACATATTTATTTTTCTATTATAGCAAAACCTTTTCTGATTTGCCTATAAAATACCTTGTATATGTATAGATTCAATAAACTTCAAAAACAAATGTTCAAATAATATTATCATCGTTTATTTTTGCGTTTTTCTGAAAATCCAAAAAAACCTAATAATAATTATAACTGTTTTAAAGTATACCGGGAGCTCTACTCTCGTATTCAAAATAGTTCATAGTTTCGATTAATAGAGTAAAAAAGTAATGTTCGTTTTTTGAGGCATTTATCATACTGTGCCATGTATAGGGGGCGCGGGCGAGCCTATTGCCATCTACCGGGCACAAATCCAGATTACGGGCTGTTAGTGAGAAATCCCAGGGTGATAAACCCAAAATCATTTTGCCCGACCTAGGAACAGGACCTCATGGTTAGCAGCATTAGACCAACGAGGCAGTCAAAATCTCAAACTCAGACAAAATCTCAGAGCAGATTAAAATCTCACAGTAAACGCCAATCTAAGATTGATATTGCTGCTCGGTGTAGCAGCAATATCGATAAGGACTGTATCAAAAGATCAAAGAAACACCAGGGCTAAGAAGAAATATCCTTATTAATAATAATTGAATACGGAAGACTATTAAAAAACTATCAGGCGTGGACAAGAAATATTAAGTTCAAGGCGTATATGTTGCCGGAGTCGAGAAAATTCTTGCTTTTCCCAAAAACGGCATAATGTCATGAACATAACAGGCGGAGTTTTTTATTACGTCCGACTTGAATGTCGCCTTCAAGTCGTCGACGAGTCGTAGACGTGATCTGTTTACAGTTACAAAAAAAACTTGGTTTGATACAGATTCAAAAAAACAGCATCACTATAATTGAACCTGAAACTTTTGTGACCTGTTGGTTACTTTGCATATCATCATCATCCTCCACATCCGACTATACCAATTGCTCGGAATAAACGAGTTTTTAAAACGGAACCTTGTACTTATAATTCTCTTAGATCTCTACTCACTAATCTTACTCAGAAAATGGGCCACATCAGATTACCTGATCTTTGATTAACAAAATGATAATAATTATCATTACGCAGTGTTTTCGATAAGTCATTTACTTCTTCTTTAGTCATCTACTAGGTGCAATGGTCTATATCTACATAATTTTCTCACTCCAGATAAAAGCCTCCCCTCTTTTCTTCACACATTAGTTTTGCATAAAAGCGGATCAGTCATTTCGGTAAGAGTTCGGCCCGCCATCTTCGACTCAGTCTGCCAAGGTACTGTTTTATTTGGTTTTGTTTTATTGCTACACTGCAATAAAAAAACAGGTCAGGTCAAGAGCAGGACGACTGTCCTGCTCTTGACCTCGATCACGCCTGATGGAAAGCGATGGAAGACGTCTACGATGGAACGAGCGTGCCCAGAAAATGCCTGTTCACTTGCTTCGAAGGCTGTCGGGTTACATTCATGTGGAAGGGAACACAGACGCCGGCAGAGAGTTCCACACTTTGGTCGTGTGCATAATAAATGTGGAGCTACTCTGTACGTAGAGGTGTTGTACATAACGAACATCATGAAAATTGTCAATCAAGTCTCTCACGTGTCTAGTAGCTGATTATCAGCAAGCCAAGTACTGCTCCCCACGATACAAACGCTAGATCCATTCATAATACCGAGACTAGCACTCAACACTCAACAGGATTTGAATTGCACATATTTAGTTATTCTAATATTGACAAGCTGTTTATTTATTGCCGGCGACCCATTCAACCTAGTTAATGGGTGGACTAGTAGCACGGAAATGAATGTAAGTGATATATACTACAGAGCCCAGTAGCAACTGCCGCAACTTATAAGTTGTAGGTCGTAGGTTCGGACCCAGATAGGCGCTTTACTTTGTGTAAATTATATCATCACCACCGCTCTCAAAACGGTGAAGGAAAAAATCGTGAGGAAACCGGCATGTCCTAGAACCAAAAATTCGAAGAAATATGACATCTACCAACCCGCAATGGGTCCGCGTGGTAGATTATGGCCCACTCTCTCTTACAGAGAGGAAGCCTTTGTCCCAGCAATGGGCACATATTAGGCTAATTATGTATGTTGATACATACTACAACATCATAGTTTGAAGGTTCAGGGACTATTTGGCGACCTTAAATAAAAGTTTGAAAACACACACATTATTAAATAATACATTATTTGAGATGTTACATAATTTTACGCCTGTAATCCCCAAAGGGTTAGGCAGAGGTGTACCTATAGTACAGTGTACACCAACGTTTCGCCAGTTATGTTTAAGTTCCATGTGATAAGGGGCGAGACTATTGCCATTAAGCGGGCACAAATCCTGCTTGCTAATGAGAAATTCCTTCCATTAATTGTCAACTATTTTGGAACGTGTGGGTTTTTGATCATGTGAGTGCCAATCCAGAAGGGCTAGACGAGCATAGTTGAAATAATTTTACCAACCAACCTATTTATAATATCACAAGGAAAATGCTTATGCTTTAACACTTAACATAGGTGTGCTACAGGCGTAAGTCGCAAATGATCATAGTGTAGATACAGCCATCCTTACCAAACTTGAATATTTGCTTACACTCGCAACAACAACAACATGCATTTTATTCATACTTCGCCATCATTTCCAACTTTACAATTAACATACGCCAGTAGGCTCTATTTACTTCAAATTACACAAATACCTTTACACAACAATTAAGAATCCACCATCCGACCTAAATACGCAATAATATAGGCATTAGACTAGTTTAATGACGACCTTGCCTGTATCCGTTAATTGCGCATTCATTGAAGTCTTCCGCGTGCTCAACCGTGTTCTCTGACTAACCGCATACTGATGAGTTAACTACTGATTATTTTGTTGGTTAATTAAAATAATCTGTGGCTCAATAATAACAGCCGCACGGGTCGATCGAAGAGTAAACTACGCTTGCCGCGGTCAGCTCGTGGATGGGTGACCATCCATTACATACCGAGACCCCTCCGTGCCTCGGAAAGGTCTTTAAGCTGTTGGTCCCGGATGTCGTATTCGTAGATCTTTGACAGTCGTTACGGGTAGTCAGAAGCCCAAAAGTCTGACAACCAGTCTTACCAAGAGGTATCGTGTTACCCAGTAACTGGGTTGTGGAGGTCAGATAGGCAGTCGCTCCATGTAAAATACTGGTATTCCGCTGCATCCAACATATTTGGAAAAAGGCTAGGTAGATTTATTAGTTGCAGCAGTAAAATATTAAGCCCATAATCATCAGAATACTATTGAAAGTTGCAACGATTAGTAGCAAAAACTTTCCATCCTATATTTTAGACCTAGGAATCTAACCAAGGAAGCGGTCCTGACATTATATTAAATTGTTTGTTTGACAGTCATCTAATAGAGACAAACAATTGTTGAAGCAACTCAATAGACGGTAACATTAATCCAAAAAATATAAACAATAGAGAAATAATAGTTATTTGTCACGGATCACCATTTAAGAAAAACAATCAAATCATAAAGTATCGTATCATATAAACGGGTCCACGGCATGCTATAGGTGAACGATCTCACAGTGTAAAAATAAAGTTAAGGCCGACATTACATTAATTGCAGCGTATTGACTTTTATTGTCACGTAATTGTTAATCTGTGGAGGTCGGGAAGAAATGTGTTGTTGGAGTTACGGTGAAGATCCTTGTTTGAAAAGTTCATGTTTTATTGGTCAAGTTTATCATATTGTTGGCAGTCGAGTTTTTAATGGAGCTGTGTGTCAAAATTATTATTTGCATTCTGTTCGCATAACATGTTATTGCCATTGATACATTATATATTCTT
Source organism: Xanthia icteritia (assembly GCA_949128155.2). NCBI lineage: Eukaryota > Metazoa > Arthropoda > Insecta > Lepidoptera > Noctuidae > Xanthia > Xanthia icteritia. The sequence continues at coordinate 18,462,535 of OX421952.2, read as the reverse complement.
ATAATTGTGAATGTACAATTATTTCAGGGCTTTATACCACAAAACTTTACAATAACAATTTACATGTTACAATTTACGTAAATCTTACAAGTGCGTATACCACAAAACTTGTAATTTCTGTGTTAAGCAATTTTTTCTACAATTTAACAATTTTGTAGAATTTTAGACTTGTAAAGTTTTGTTGTATAGGGCCCAGCTATCTAATTACGCAACACATTTTCGTAAACGATTACGACAAATTTGTTTCATTTTGACAGTTCACTAATATTAATTGAGATTTTTTTTTCGAACTTATGAAGCAATCGATTAGCAATTTGTTTCAAAACGATTCAAATTCCGATTGATCGTGTATTACGTAATTAGGGTACTGCCAGTGTATTCTGTAATAATCTCACGGTGAAAACTTAGGTGAAGCGAGCTTGAAGTGAGCTGTCATTCCACCTGCTGCTAGGGACTGACAGCTCACTCCGAGCTCACTTCACCTAAGTTTTCACGGTGAGATGGTTACAGAATATTCAAACTATGTGTATTCTATAACATGAAAACTGAATCAAACCAATTCTGAAATCTGGTTAAATCTTCAAGTCACCACCTATTTCTATTACTACTATTACTATTGGGCATTATTGGGAAAGTTGTACAATATAAGGTCGCTTCAAAAACCTCCCTCTGATCGTGAGTTCTTTAATATACATTTTAATTTGTCTGATGTCTATTAACGTCTTTGTATATTTGGCTATGCCAAAGCTACCTGAGCATGGGTAAGGACTCTAGAGATTATAATAATAAAACAAACAAAAAAACACATTTATGGTTCAATAAATTATTATAATTTAATTAACTTATTTCGCTTAACGTATACATTCGAAACAAATATACTTAGTTATATTAATAAATAACAGTGACATACAAATGTAATAAATTAACTTAAGAATTGTTATAAATAGTTGTTACAAGACATTTTACAAAGACGAATTGATCAAACGATTCCAAAAACCTGATCAAGATCATCATTTTACTCCGCATAGTGCCATTCATGGCCATTTAGAAGACAGATAAATGCAGAACAGAAATGCTGCAATATACAAAAGAAAATTCAAAAAGTATTTAATAAGTTTAATTTAAGAAGATGTTATAAAGAATAACTAAAACAAACGTTAGCACAAACTAATGTCAACATATTGCTAGCAATGCTTAGATTCTTACTTCTTGCATTAGAAGAAAAGTAAATTTTAGTTGGGTCTCCACACACTTTTTCAAACCCTGTTTTCCCTGTACGCGATAGTCAATCCAAAAAATCATAATGTGCATGCATGTTATGTACATTTCTTACTATATATGGTTTTCAAATACTCTGTCCAGGTCTGACTCTAACAATTTCTGGATGATTTGGGTCACCATTCCCTCTAAGAACATACACCACATCATCTGTTTTCAAAGCTTTAGGTCTTTTTACATAGAAATTGTGTTTATGATCAAAATAATACTCTTCTGGATTAACAGGAGTAGTAGTTTGATAGATTGTATTTATTTGATAATCACTTTCTCCTGGAAATAATATATGTTTTTCTTTCCTGGGATAATCTCTGAGCATTTGAATTTCTCGCCTATCATCTGATCTGCTATCGGGGAATTTTAAAGTTTTACTTCCTCTCGATGGTCTTTCTTGTCTCGCTGCTAGCGGTGGTCTTTTTGGTCGCTTCGTTATTTTAACTTTGTCTTGTTCGATACCCTTTTTAGTACTTCCTTCTTCTGGAAACGACCACTTGGAACCTTTATTTGAACTTTCGCTTGAGCTCGAATCACTTTCAGCTTCTATACCATTAACACCTGGTTTATTTTGTATCCGGCCTTCTACCTCACTATCAATATTTTTTGCGTTTCTATATCCAATCTGTTCGTTGTAGTAATTGTGTCCATAGTTGTAGGGATGAGCGTAAGGGTTCGGAGGTGGAAAACCATAACCATAAGGCCTTGGATATCCATAGTTTTGTTGTTGCGGTTGTTGAGGGAGACCGTTCTGGCCAGATAAATAATTGTAAAATTGCTCCAAATTGTGTTGCTGCTGTGGTACCTCTGGTTGCCCAAAGAACCTGAAGAAGCCTCCGTTATGGTTGTTGAGGTAGTTGATAAGTTTTTCAGGGTCACTTGGACATTGTGGGTAAGCACGCTGGCAGGCTGCAGGGTTTCCCTTGGCCGTCACTCCCGTGACAGCTGCACGACCGAATATGAAGAGTGGAGAGGAACTCACTCCATTGTATGTCTGCAGAAGCCTGTAACGATTTTAATAATTTACGGATTTTCGTGCTTTTTTACGAATATTCTTCAAAATTGTATTTGTAACAAGGTACATCTCTGCCTCTCTTCACAAGGAATACAGAAGTTTTGTTATTCGCAAAGAATAACGCCTAGCTTAAAAACTTGCTATATTACATTTTACTAGGCGACCAACATCAACACGTTGTAAGTTAACAAGAACTGAACATAAAGGGTTCCCATTTGTTTTCACTGATGATTTGCCTACCACAAACTTAAATTGGAAATTGTGAAAGTTTACGACTATGTCTCGAAATAATATTATCTCAGAGATTTCAATCTTTATGTGAGGACTTCTCAGGACAAAACACTCTGTCGTTTTAAAAGATGTGGCGACATGTTTAAACATCGAAATTGCTGTGCTTTAACATAATTAAATATTCGTAATACACATAAATCCTTCCAGAATAAATTATGGTGGTGAAAACCGAATCAAAATCCATTTCATAGTTTAGAAAAACTAAGCTGTCAGACACCATAAGTGACTTTATTTTATTTATACTAGCTTTTCCCAGTAGCTTCGCCAGCATCAATGTCGGAAATTAACCGACGGAATCGTACTACCGAGATAAAGAAGCATCCTGTGTCTTAATCCAGGTTATAAACTATCTGTTGCCAAATTTCATCCAAATTGTTCTGTTCAGCCATTTTTACGTGATTGAGTAACAAACATACAAACTTTCACATTTACAATATTATATATATATAAGGGTACTAAGGACTATCTTTATGTTTATACGACACTTACGAAACCAAAGGCTGCAGACTAGCAGAAGCCTTAAGCAGCATTGGCGATGATGTCGTACTGCCTCCAGCCACCTCACACAGGATCCTTGGAACACACTGCTGATCATCATACAATGCTATGGAAGTCAGGGCCTCGGCGACTGCTGACACTGCACGCTGGGTTAACGACTTCGGCCGTCGGGAAGGTCCTAAAATGATTTTATAAAAATGTTAACCTTTAAAAGAAAAATTAAAAAGGGTTTGCTTAGATGGTTTGGTCATGTTGAGAGGATGAATAAAAAGCTAACAAAAGATATTTACAAGGCAGATGCGAGTGAAAACGCCTAAAAGGTTCCTCGCGGCGTTTTCCTTTGAAGAACATAAATAGTGACGTTATTGGTGATGTTCTATTCCCCTAATAATAATAATAATTTTTTATATTTTAAAATGTTTTTGTTTTTCTTTGTTTTTATAAAAATATTTTAAAATGTAAATTATATGTAAATATATATATGAAATAAAGGAAATATTAATCCGATCCAGCCTGTACCTTGCTGTTCTCCCCCAACGACGCTCTAAGCCGAGATCCGTACCCCAAAGGGGATGCCTTAGTTTGTAAGTTTTATGCCCTGGCTGGAGGCCTTAATTTAATGTGGCACCCACAGGAAAGTCTGGTATAACCTCCTAGGTTGACCTGCGAGATGCCATTAAGAAACAAGAATATGATGATCTTCAGAAAGGTTAGATGCGTAGTACTCGCAACTGGCGTGAATTTATGTGATGTATGAGCGTAACGTAAAGCAAAAGAAGTACGTAAGGATCGTAGCAGGTGGCGTTCTGTAGTTTCGGCCCCCCCATGAGAAGAAGGCGTGAGTTTATGTATGTATGTGTGAATCTTTGGAACAATAATTACATTAATTACATTACTGTGCCCAGGCGTTATTATAACACATTGGGTTTCTATGTTCTATGTTAAGGGGTTTGGGTTTAAGAAAGAGACTGTCACACTGACACACACTCCTCGCTTTAAAAAGCTGAACATTTACAAAAGCGCTGGTTCTTACAAAAAATAATCAGAGATCTTTCTATAAAGAGCACTAGCATATTCAAATCTAAAATTTAATTCTCCATAAACTGGCAATCTAGAAAAAATATATGTAGGCGTAACAACGGCTTCAATTTCATTTAGATTTGGCTACCTTTTATTGGATCTGTAAGCAACATAATAGCATGTAGATGACCATTAACCTTGAACTCTTCTTAAACATCTTAACAATGATCAATCTTTAATCAACGATAAAATAGTTCTTTAACACGATCGCTTTTATAATAATTATTATCAATCCACGACATCTTTGCTTCAAGCTCGCTGGGTAAATTAGTCACCCGTTGACCGCTTGCACCTCTCACCTAAGCATTGTTTCATCGAGTGCGCCTGTTGACCGCGACCCCACACAAGCGTGAGCAAATGGACGCATTGTTATTCTGCGAAAGGTTACAGTGCGATTCTATCGGCACTTATGAAGCTAGATTAGTTAGTACAAGATTTGTATCCAAGTGAACATTTTAGTGACATCATCATCATTTAGCGGGAAGACGTTCACTGCTGGAGAAAGGCTTGCCCCAAGCATTCCCATGACCTCACTTAACTTAGTTTACAACTTAAAAGTTAGCGTACTTACTTTGAGGTCCTTGAGGTTTATATCCTTGCTGGGGAACCACTGGGTATACTGGAGGTCTGTACTGGGCCTGATTTTGAGGAGGATATTGTGAATTCATATCGCTTGGATAAGGTGGAGGATACCCAGGAGCTGGATAGCCCTGGTAATATGGATATTCCGGACCCAGGTATGATGGTCCAGGCTGGCCACTTTGTGAAGCACTTGAAGGAGAGGCACCAGGAGCTGGGGATCCAGCATATTCTTGACTAGGATACCTCGTATCAGAATGCCCACTTGGGTCACCCTGGCCAAGAGTTGGAAACGCGGTAGGGCTTGTTGAAGGCCATTGATCTCCTGAAACTTGATAACCCGGAGTTGGATATGCACCGTATCCTGGACTCATTGGTGGGTACATAGATGGATAGGGTGAGTAACCAGGATAAGCCGAAGTTGGGAATGCCACCATACTTGGATACGGGCTAGGGTAATTAGGATAAGGATATCCGGGGGCTGGGTAGCCGGGCGTTGGGTAGCTTGAATATCCTGTGTTTGGGTCTCCTGGGCCTGGAAAACCGGGACCTGGGTACCCTACCCCTGGGTACCCAGGGTATCCTAAGCCAGTATAAGCAGAGTTTGGTGGCATAGGTGCGGGATTCGTTTGTTTTGCTTCATAGTCGGGCTTCCGTCTTGGTTTTCTTTTCTTATTTTGGACAGGTTGTTGATTCTGATGACTATCATCTTTAAAAACCACTCGTTCAGTAACAGGATTCCTACTTGACTCTCTATTTTTGGTATTCGATTCATTATCTTGATTTTCGAATTTAATCGGTTTGTCAGTAGTTTCTGTTTCGATTTCGGATTCATCTGAATAATCAGACCCATATTCATCATCTTCTTCAAATACTACTTGGCTCGCACCAGTTTGAGAATCATCTTCTTCATCATAACCTTCTTGGTCATCAGAATTCTCTTGCTCATCAGTGTTGCCTTCAAATTTTATCTTATTTTCCGAATTATTAGAATCACCTTCATATCCAGATCTAGTGTTAGAAATACGATCATTTTGATCAAAACTTTCATCATGATCAAATGATATGTCTGCGAGAAGTGAGCCTGGGTCAGCTTTGTCAATATCAATATATCCATGTTCTTTCGGGTCATCTTCAAATTTGACGGGTCGTTCTAGGGATCGATCTTCAAACCTGATGTGGCCTTGGTTTTCAGGGTGATGATCAGGTTGGTCGTCTGCTGTGATTTTCCCATAACTGGGAAGACGAGTAAAGTTTGGGGATTCTCTGAAAATGTTTGAAAATAAGATTTAAGTTAACAAGTAATCAACATAATATTTATGTTACTGGAAGTTCAAATTAAATTAGCTAGCTAAACGCCGCAGGTGAGATGGGTATCGAAAACTAAACGAGATAAAACAAAAAAAAATCCTCGATGATTATTTTTAGTGACGACTGGAAGTTATATAAAGTATGAGTTTAGAAAATCTGTTTTTTTTTTGTAAGCTTCACATGCATAATAGGCATCAAAAACTGTTTTTAAACTCTACTTGAAATAGCTACACTACTTGCAGACGTTGATCCCAATAAAAAAAATATCAAATCATATTTTTTATCGTTTCATGTTCAGATGTCGATGAAGGCTGTCATTCGTGAATCTTCGACAGTCTTACCAAGGAGTATCGTATTACCCAGCAGTTACTAAGTTGTGGAGTTCAGATAGGCAGTCGCTCCATGTGAAATACTGGTGTTCAGCTGCATCCGGTTAGACTAGAAGCTGACCCCAACATAGCTGGCAAAAGGCTAGGAAGATTGATTGAGATGTCGATGCCCATACGTTTGCGGAGTTTCGCTGGCTCATTTAATTTGACCCTGTATATTCTCCGAAGAGTTAGACAGAGATGTCCCCGTTACACCCATATTTCATTTGTTTTATATAAGCCCCATGTAATAGGGGTGACCCCATTTTTTTTTATTTGGATGGTAAGTTATCAAATAACTTCTTCCACTTTGGGCAGAGCGAGAGGGCGTGTCAGACTCTTACTGACTAAAACCCACCCGTGTTCCTTCAGTTGCCTGTACGTTGCCAGGGGCCACGGTATCCCTTTCGGACTTTCCCGCAACCCCGGTAGAGGGGTGACCCCCCGTGTGTGTGTTATTGTTGACAAATAATGATTTTGTTGGATTTCTTTTACTTAAAATAAAATATTAAAAAGAAAGGGAGTACTTGCTTACGCTTGAAATACCGCACATGTTGGCATATCTACATAATTATTGTGATATTAATACTGACTAGCTTTTGCCCGCAGATTCGGCGGAAAACATCCCTAGTACTACCGGGATTAAAAGTACCCTATGTGTTAATCTAGATTATAATCTATATGTGTTCCAAATTTCATTAAAATCCGTTCAGCCGTTTATGCACCAATCCGGAACGTACATCCGGATAAACGGACAAAAATTCCATAAATCTATATTTCAGCATCAGGCAGATTGATTGACTCGTTCCCACAATTCGTAGCAATTTTTGACAAAAGTTTTGACTTCGTTACCATTTTATTAAATGCATAGATGAACTATTGTCATTTTCTAAAATCGGTCTGATGCATTTTAATAATCTGACAAGGTCATGAATGAATGCAAAATAAATGACATAAAATGAATACTTACGACATTGCCTCTGAAATGTTTTGATTGCTCTGCTCGCCTGCGCGCGCATCGTTTGTTAGTAAAACAACGATGAGTCCACACAGTACGCATATTTTCATGTTTCCTTACCTGGAAATCATAATTTGGTGATGTTAATAACAACATAGCTACATAACAAAACTGAATATTACATATAAAATGATATGATTACTTTGTAAAGTATTATATTATTTTAATTTTTGTGAATGTGAGGACTATGTGGATATTTTTATTATTTTCTTTTATTTCATCATTTTTTATTTTTTTCTCAGTTAGTTTTAATGAAGGTCTGGAAGTTTATGCGGCCTACCCTTGTGTACTTTCTTTAGTTCGTCGATTTGAACTCCTTAAGTTCTGATCCACGGTTACTGACAAATGCTTGCATTGACTTGACAGGTCCACTCAAATCTGTGTGGTTCTTTTCTCAAAAGACCATTTTAGACACTAATCCACATGTTCCTCATATGGCCTGACAAAGATTATGTCTGGAGTTTAAAAGAGACTGTGAGCTATGAGTTTATTTCGGCCTTTCTTCTCAGAGTAGTCAGATAGGAAACGCCGAACTCATCTAGCAATTTTTATTTTATTTTTTATATGACGTGTAAAAGTGATTTCAATATCCTATTTACAGAGGGATTGGCAGAGGCATTGCTGTACAAAAAAACTTTTTTATGCCTGACAATCTATTCCGTAAAACAGTTACCGTGAAAACATAGGTGAAAAACTGAGAATGAGCTTAAAATGAGCAGTCAATAGTGTTCATCCCTCACGAGGTGGAATGACAGCTCACATCAAGATTTTTACAGAATAGTACGGCTGACACTGACCAGCAAATTGCAAAAAAATTAAGAAAATTTGAATTTCGCGGGCTACACCTGCGGATTTATCTTAATTTCAAAATAACAAAAACTGAATTGTATACTTAAGGCTACCCTAGTCAGTCATTCTTCCACACTAACGTCTAAACAATATAGCATGCATATTAGCCACGCCCACCAACGAGTAAAGCCTCGCGCAGGCGCAACGTGACTAACAAAACAATTCCTAATAAAACTTCATGGTGGAACAATTACCGGTGTCGATGTCGCGTCGCGCCAGTTTGCACGAGGCTTTAGAGACGTCGACTAGTGCAACCTTAAAGTTACGTAGCATCTTCCGTTTGCTTAAAATACATGCCCTACATATTATCAACAAGATGAATTCACTTTGCGAAGAATGCCGGAAAAATTATTATGTATTTAAGCATGATGTACACCATTTGCCATCGAATGACGTTCAGGCGTCGATTGAACAAGGACTAACACAAAACTTGTTTAGAACCTGTTTAGAAATGTTACGTTGTATTTTAATTAATAAGTGTTTAAATTCAAAATCACTTTCGCTGAATAAGATTGTCCAATCGTTATATCTAATAATTAAATGCATATCTTTTTGATTGTCTCAACTGTCTGCTGAAATATTTTAATATAGTAACATTATTGGTGATGTTCTTCAGAAGGGTCAGGTGCATAGTAATTGCAACCGGCGTGCACGTATGACCACATGTCTGAACGTCATCATCATTTGTCTCCTGCCCTTATTCCAATTTATTTAGAGTCTGCGCTTCATGTCTTTTTTTTCCATACTTCTCTATCACTTGTCATCTCGGTAGTCACCCCCTTTTTAGCCATATCATCTTCCACACAGTCAATTCATCTTTTCTTTGGTCTTCCTCTACTCTTATAGCCATCCACATTCATACTCAAACCTTTCCTCACGACATTATCCTCATTTCCCCGCATCACATGCCCATACCATGACAACCGATTCCGACACAACTTTTCAGTCACCGGTACCACTTTCAGACTTCCTCTTATGTACTCATTCCTTATTCTATCCATTCTCGTAACACCACACATCCCACCTAGCATTCTCAGATGTATGAACGTCAACGAAGTAAAAAGAGTATGCAAGGATCATAGCAGATGGCGTTCTGTAGTTTCTGCCTACCCGCATGGAGAGAAGGCGTGTATGTATGTAACTATTCCTAAGTACCTACTGCAAATAATCGCCTTTCACACTTCATTCTTCTGAAGGATTCATTGAATATTGAGTATAGTTACTAAAGGTCTACTATTAATAAAGGTCAGGGAATAATATTTTACGTCTCAGTTGAAAAATGCATGTTAGTGAAATGCATTATGAGAGAAAAACCATAATTTCCACAACATCTAGGTATGTGAAAAGCTAACTTTACAATGAGGTCGGTAATCCAAGTGTTGGTGGTAAGTTAGGGTTAATTTTAGAAGAAGAAAAAAATTTATATACGGATTTTATATTTTAATTTTAATAATCTGTTAGTTAATTTAGAATAAATAAAGAGAAAGAAAGAAAAATAGTTCATTCTGCACAAACAACAAAACGCACATTTAAAAATAAAAAAAGACAGAATAAGACAAAGGCATAGAATAAGAAGTTTGTCCTATGTGAGTATATATATATTTTTATCCGCGGTAATAAATAAATTTCGCCAAAACACAAAACATAGGGACATGGCAGTGGTAGATGTACATTATATCGTTACAAAAATATTTGGACTAGTATCATTAACCAGAGAGAAAACAGAGGAATAAGTTTGTATGGAATGAACACCAACGACTACGTGACCGCTTTTCCTCTTAAAGAACCATGGGTATGGGTACCGTACTTTCAGAATAACCAACCAAATTTTAACGATGCGAAAACGCATATATATGTATTGGTATATATATACGTTTTTCATCGTTAATATTTTATCGCTGTGTTATAGATGTCACAAAAACTATCGGATGAAAAAGTTTAATAGAACGTAATAAACAAAAGAGGTAGTTTTATTTTCGGGCCAAAAAGCTCAATAATGTTGGTGTAGGTTAAGCAGGTGAATAACCTATACCAACATGTTTGTGCTTCACCAATCTTTACATGAGCGCAGACAGTTTTTACCTACGCAAAAACCGGCAAGCGTCTCAATTCCACGGTAGTCTTTTTCAGAGCAGTCAATCAAAAACATATTTAACAGCATGAAAATGAAACCAAACATTTAAAACACTAAATTAAATTTTTAATAATTAAATTACTTACTTTCTAAAATCCTTGCAACACTCACAAACTGTGCAACTTCGCAAAGCTCCTACGATCAAATGCGAGTAAAAATGAAAAATTTCACTTTGTTGACGGACGAAAGTTGTCCACTATGCATTGCTAATACGGGCAGCTGACGCGGCCGGCTAATATGGTGTATCCTTGTTCAAAATGGTCATAGTTAAATAATATATGTTAAGTTAACTTTATGGTGTAATATAATAAAAATGTAGTTGAAAAGGAAAGCGGTGCCATCTTTTTTGTACACTTTAATAATTGTTTGTTTTACTAGCAGTAGATGTTCAGTATTGATATAACTGTCATTATTTGCATTTGTATTGATATTTTATTTAAATGATGTACGTAAGACTATACTGTGTGCCACTGGAACAATCTTGAGACGTGGGCGCGGTAAGACTGTTCTTAACAGAACACTCGGTCAGACAGAGGAACAGGATCATCTTATAGGGAAACTATGTATTACGAAGACCTTAGACACCTATCAGAGACGTTACTTCAAGCGGCACCATATTTGCGTAACCACAATCTGAAAGTTTTGAAGGAAATTCCTAATCCACTGCTTCATAAGTTCGAAAAATTCGCCTGCTCTACAGTGTAAATAATGCAATGAACTAACTGCACTGTCAAAATGAAAGGAATTGATATTAGTTGTCATTTTATAAGTGTTGCGCAATTACCCCGCAGGACAACGAAACAGTATAATAATGATGTCATATCACCTCAATCTACTGAAATAAAAATTTATATAATCGCCCACATTTTTGTTCCGTAAAAGCTATGGGTATAACCGCCTACTTAAATAATTATGGTTTGAAAAAAAGTAGAAGAAAGTGCACGTTATTGTTATGTTATTGGCACAAACAAGATAAGTTTAAATAACATTAACAATACAAGTTTTTTTCTCAATAATTAAATTAAAAATGTCATCAATAATAAAACTTTTTTTTTTAAGAAATAAATGAGCGTTTCGTGGCTAAGTAATAAAAGCTGCACGGCTCGATCGATCACATACACATCTCTACATACCGATACCCCTACGTGCTTCGGAAAGCACGTTAAGCCGTTGGTCCCGGCTGTCGGTTCGTGAATCTTTGACAGTCGTTATAAGTCATCAGAAGCCCGAAGATCTGACAACCAAGTCTTAAAAACGGGTACCTATCGTGTTACCCAGTTACTGGGTTGCGGAGGTCAGACAGGTAATTGTTCCATGTAAAATACTTGTATTCAGCTGCATCTTGTTTGAATAAGGTACACAACATAGTTGGAATAAGGCTAGGCAGTTGAATAACCACAGGATTTGACAGAGGGTTACAGCTTATTGGTTCATATTTTTATGTTATTTTGGGCCAATCATTGGTCCAAGCTGTCTCGGAAAATAAACTTGAGACATGTGTAGTACGACCGCAAAAATAGTTGAGAAAGCGCTGGGCAGACGCTGATTAAAAATGTAATTATAGATCGTAGCTAGTGCAGGTGTTATGTAGTTTCTGCCTAGCCCCATGGGAAGACGGCGTGAGTTTGTGTTATGTATGTATGTAAATATGTACAAAAGAGATTGCGCACATAGAACATAGAAATAAAATCCAATGTCAATTCGTAAAAAATCAAAATCGTTTTGGCAGTATATTAGGTCAAAACAACAAGAAGAAGCACAGTATTATAAATGACGGTCAACATCTAACGGATGATGAGTGTGCTGGGCAGTTCACAGACTTTTTGAGTCTGTGCACAGCAAGGAGCCACCCCAACTGGACGCGGGCGCGGCGGTGGCGCAGGTCGGCGCGACCAGTGCACATGTGCATATTAAGACGCTGAATGTTTCGGAAGTTCAGCAGGCGCTTGGAAGTCTCAAGCCAAAACGTTCGTCTGGCCCAGACGTTATACCAGCGTTTCTGTTCCGAGGCGGTAGGAACTGGCGGAACCATTACTTCACATTTTTAATACGTGATAGAACAAGCGACTTTCCCTCCTAGATGGAAGATTACGCGCGTTATTCCGGTCCCTATAGAAAAATCTGGTCCAGATATCAATAACTATAGACCGGTAGCTGTACTATCGACGCCTGCTAAAGTACTGGAGTCAGCTATTCAGCGCTCCGTGCAGGGACAAGTCCGCGCGCGTTTATCAGATGCGCAACATGGGTTCCGGCCGGGATGCAGCAGTGCCATTAACCTGCTCAACTTTATGGTGCAGGTGGTACCATCAGTAGACTCTGGAGTACAGGTAGATGCTGCGTACTTCGATTTTAAAAAAGCCTTCGATACGGTTGATAATGACTTCTTATTAAGGAAGCTTGCGAAAATTTGATGTATACTGCCTCTGTTGCAGTTCTTCGCTAGCACTGCTAACGCTTGCGCTTGTAACTTTAACCAGGACACTATATTATTAATTTTTATGGGTAACAGGGGGGAAATGTGAACAAAGGAGAATTGCTCCAATACTATAGAACATTATGTAATCTTAGTTTAAGAAAAATTGTATTGTTTACATTCCCTTACAGTAACAGTTTGCCACAGGAAGAAAATAACTTAAGATTTTCAATGAATATGACATTACATAACTTGACATTTAATAATAATTTATTTCATTTAGTTGATACCAACAATTATGTTGGTAACAATTTGTATTTGACAAAAGATAGATATAATATTTTTATGTACTATCTTTCCAACTATTACAAGAGACAGATAGCTGAGTCACTATCATATTTTTTTTGTATTTCAGCCAAAAACTTGGCTAAACAACTTGCTCCTTTTGAGCGATGCAAAGACATTCTAAACAATTCTGCCAATAATTTGGCAACAACTAATGACATTGATTATTTAAATTAGAAATTAGGACAATAGAGGAAACCTCTTGCTTCATAAATGAAGAAAATTTTAATACTGGTTTAATATCACACCCATCAAATTGTAGTAACTTAAATAAATGTAATAATAATATTCTAAAAATAGTTCATCAAAATATTCAGGGTGTGATAGGTAAGGAATTAGAATTGGAGCTGTTCATGAACTGTAGTTATATTGATATTCTATGTTTAACTGAACATTGGTTAAAAGTCCACCAGTTCATGTTCAGCTTTAACAACCACAAGGTTGCCAGCTCATTCAGCAGAGTTAAAATGATACGTGCTCTCTAATAATTGTTCGTAACAATATGAAATTTAAAGAACGTAAGGACATTGTGAGCCTCTCTGTTGAGCGAGTTATTGAAATAGCTTGCATTGAGCTTGAGCAGTTCATTGTAATGAGCGTGTATAGGCCCCCATGTGCTTCATATGATATTTTTGAGAAATATTTGGAAGAAGTATTATTAAAGACTAGTAACAGTAATAAAACAGTTGTTGTCTGTGGAGATTTCAACATTAATATACTGGAAAAATCTGCTATAGTAAATAAATTTATAACTTTATTAAAGTCATATAATTTGTACAATACATTCTTTGAGCCGACTAGAATAACTGCCACTAGTGCTACCTGTATTGACAATATTTTTACGAACTTAACACCTTCTAGCCATTTAATAATAAATGAGTTGGACTCTGATCACTGTGGCCAGTTGGTCACTTTCCCTCAGAAAACAGTCAGAGCTCAAAGAAAACTAGTGAGTTTTGTTCCTGTAAATAAAAGTCGCCTAGGGCAATTTAAAAATAATGTAATGGAAAAACTACCGGGTTTGCCTTATCACAACGACCCGGATCGAGCTTATACTTCACTATTTAACCTCATCAATTGTGAGTTTAGGAAGGTTTTCACCTCAAAAACATTGCCTGTTTGTGACCGCGTCATATTTAGTGATTGGGCAACACCAGGTATTTACAAAAGTAGGCAAAGGTTATTTGAATTGTACCATGAAAAAACTTATAACCATGATGAAACTTTTAAAGAATTTCTTAAGAAATATTCTAAAACTTTTAAAAGAGCCTGTTCCTCAGCAAAAGCCATACACATTAAAAATAAAATAATATCTTCTGGGAATAAAATTAAAACAACTTGGAATATTATTAATTCTGAAACGGGAAGAACGACAGTACGGAATCGTGACTTCCATCTAAAAATCAATGATGTAGATATTAAGGCAGACGTGGAGGTGGCAACAGAGTTTGAAAATTTCTTCACTAATATTCCCATTTTAACAACCAAAACTCTGTCATCGTCGTCCTCAACTTCTGCTTACTCAATATTAAAAGAATGTGTACCAGAATGTGAAAAACTTTTTGAATTTACAATTGCTACTGCTAAAGACATAATAGAATCTTTTAAAGACCTTGATGTAAAAAAAACTGCTGACCTTTGGGGATTGTCAGTACATACCATGTCTTCAATAATTGATGTTATTTCACCCTTTTTAGCAATTGTTTTTAACTCTTGTATTGCATATGGTGTATTTCCTGATCTGATGAAACTAAGCAAAGTGATTCCACTGTTCAAGTCTGGCAGCACAACTGATCCTACGAATTTTCGGCCTATTTCGATATTACCTACATTGAGCAAAATCTTTGAAAAATTAATTTTGAAACAAATGTTAGGACATTTCAATTCTCATCATTTACTACATCTGAAACAGTTTGGTTTTACAAAGGGTCGTTCAACCACAGACGCGGGCGTGGAATTACTGAAGAGCATATTCGAGGCCTGGGAGGAGTCGCAAGATGCTCTTGGCATTTTCTGCGACTTGTCCAAGGCCTTCGATTGCGTACATCATGATACTCTCATCAGGAAACTTTACCACTATGGTTTGAGGGACAGGGCTCTCGACCTTCTGACTTCTTATCTGAACAACAGAATTCAGAGGGTCGATGTTAATGGCAAGAGATCTGCAGGATCTGCGGTCACCATGGGCGTTCCGCAGGGTTCAATTCTAGGTCCTTTCTTGTTTTTAATTTATATAAATGACTTACCTTATCACATAAGGGATAATCATAAGATCGTATTATTCGCAGATGATACTTCCCTTATTTTTAAAATCAAACGTCAGTTAGTCAACTTTGAACTAGTGAACGATGCGCTCTCTAAAGTTGTGCATTGGTTTAATGTAAATAATCTTCTCCTGAATGAAAAAAAGACTAAACTCATTAAATTTGCAACGCCAAATGTCAGGCAGCTAAATACCAATGTTCAAGTTAATGGAATAGAGCTGGACCCTGTTGAGTCGACAGTTTTTCTTGGAATCACTATTGACAGTAAATTACAGTGGGGCCCACACATAGAAAAATTGTCAGGAAGGCTAAGTTCGGCCGCGTATGCTGTTAAAAAAATTAGGCAGATAACTGACGTAGATACAGCCCGAATTGTTTATTTTAGTTATTTTCATAGTCTTATGTCATATGGAATTCTTCTCTGGGGAACTTGTTCGGAAATTAATACTATCTTTGTTCTACAGAAAAGGGCTGTTCGAGCCATTTACAACCTAGATTCCCTACGAGAGAAATTCAAAGAAATAAATATTCTGACTGTAGCGTCACAATATATTTTTGAAAACCTATTGTATGTACACAAAAATATATCTAATTTTAAAAAGATTTCCGATATTCATAGTTTAAATACGAGGAATAAACACAACCTCGCTGTACACCGCACTCGTCTCCACAGAGTAGGCAACTCGTTCATGGGTCAATGTATACGCTTTTACAACAAACTTCCCATCGACATTCGAAACTTACCCATTAAACCATTTAAAAGCTGTATTAAAACCAAACTTTGCAAAAAAGGGTACTATAAAATTTTAGATTATTTAGATGATAAAAAAGCTTGGGATTGAGCTGCTCGCTCTGCTAAGCCTTGTGCTAAAATCATAAAATCAATACCAGTATTATATAAAAATTACATACAAAATGACATTATTACTTTGTAAAGTATTTTTTTTTATTTTTTAAATTTTTGTGAATGTGAGGACTATGTGGATTTTTTAATTATTATTATTTTTTCTTTCTTATTTAGTTTTAATGATGGTCTGGCAGTTTGAGTAGTTTATGAGGCCTACCCAAATGTCCTTTCTTTGGTATTGTTCGTCGAGTTGAGCTCCTTAAGTTCTGGGTTGAGCTCCACGATTACTGACAAATGCTTGCACTGACAGGACAGGTCCACTCAAATCTGTGTGGTATTTTTCTCAAAAGACCATTTCAGACACTAATCTACATGCCTGACCAAGATTATGTCTGGACTTTAAAAGAGACTATGACCTCTGAGTTTGTTTCGGCCTTTCTTCTCAGAGTAGTCAGATAGGAAACGCCGAACTCATCTAGCTAATTTTTAATTACTTATTTTTTTAAGATGACGTGTAAAAGTGATTCCAATATCATATTTACAGAATAAACAATTTCATTTCATTTCATTTCATTTCAGCTATATTATGAGGGATCGACAGCAATATGTAGATTACAATGGCTGTGAATCTCGCCCGTATTACACTAGGTCCGACGTGAGCCAGGGCAGCATCGAGTTTATTTTAATGATAAATGACTTACCGGAGGTCGTCAGACATGGGAAAGAAAGAAAGAAAAGAAAAGAAAGAAAGAAAGAAAGAATAATATTTTATTTGGACACGCACAGGAAATACAACAGTAATAATAATTTTCTAAAAATTATATAAAAAACAATAAAAATACCTGCAGGATGACATCAACCGAATGGTCGAGTGGAGCATCGGCAACAAACTGCATTTTAATGTAGCCAAATGCTCGGTGATGTCTTTCACTCGCGCCCGGACTCCTTTATATTATCAATACAAGGTAGAGGATGCGCCGATGCAACGTGTGTCGCAGGTACGAGACTTAGGGGTAATCTTCACTCAGGAACTAACCTTTCGTGAGCATATCAATAAGATATGTAAGAAGGCATACCGAAACCTGGGTTTCGTACTCAGGCAGGCTCAGGGGTTTACCAACATCACGACACTCAAGGTGTTGTATGACGCGCTAGTCAGGAGTCACCTTGAAAATAGTGCAGTCATATGTGCTCCTCATGAGGTGAAATATAGTGTCATGTTGGAACGTGTTCAAAATAAGTTCACTAGACACTTGTATTTCAAGCTGTATGGGGTATATCCATTTTACCCATTGATGTACCCTACACTATTTGTACTGGGTATGGTAGGGTACAATGCATTAAAGGTACGATGGGACTTTGCACTCGCAGCATATGTAGTGAAGCTACTGGGTGGCGGGGCAAATAAAAACCCATACCCTTTTATCGATCATGCTCGAACTACGTCCGAACGAAAGTACCTATTGATATTTATTTCCATTGAAAAAAGGCACCACCTCTGCGGGTTTTTTACGGTCTTTTTATTTTTCGTGTTGTGTTCAGATAAGCGCGTTCGCGACAGTACGAATATAAAAACAAGAATTCGGGCGATGCTGGTCGTATTTTTTGTTGTGGTCTTATTAATTACTTGTGCCAAATAGTGTGCATAACTCATATTATTTGCCATCACGTCAACCTGAGGTGAACAACGGTGAGCTACAGGTCGAACTTGTACCGCGTCGGAGCTGGACATAAACAGCGAGGAGCGGGCCGATCGCGTCTTGGACACTGCTGCGGAAAACTCATCAGAACGAAGAAGAAAAGAGTCGAGAAAGCAGTTTAACTCCGCCAAAAGATTCACCGCTGAAGCCGGACTTGGACCATCTTGGCGGAGAGAGTTATCATGAAAGACTTGATTAACCACGCTAGGAATAAACCAAGACAAAAGAAAATGCATAAAATGTTAGACGGAAAAACCGTAACCAAACGCATCAAGAATTACAGGATGTGCTATCTCGCACATGTTCACAGGCGCCGCAAACCACACCCGTTACATGCATTACAAAACTAAATTTAAGCTGGCCGGCCGACCTATTTACACATGAAATGACAACCTAAAACAGGACATGACTTCGACAAGGAAATCATTTATGGATGGACACGGTTGAAGATCGAGATCAGATAAAGAAGACTGCTAGCGAGATTTACAAGAAACCTCAAACGGATAGCAGCGAGAAACTTAGACTAAGCAATTGGAAACAGCACAACAGCAGAGATGCACCAGTGAAGCTGGACCTGAACCTGGACCAACCTAGCGGCGCCACGCTTTCGTAAAAAGATGCCCATCCATAGATAAATATCACCCATCTCTCCACTATTCCGTTGCTTACTCAAGGATGCATATTCGGTACAGCTCGCAAATCCTTCCTTATCCTAAGGGCACGGTCTTCCCTACCATTGCGGTAATGGCCCCCCGGTCTACTTCTTGATATGCAATGGCTTCTGTAGCCCCATGAAGCATGAGGCTTCAGGGGCTAGTGCAAATCTTGGGGTTCGTTCGATTTATCGAGTCTGGTTAAACCACGCTGGGGTCGGTGCATTTCATTCATTCATTCATAGATCGTAGATCTGTGTTGATAGTTGTAGCTAAGATTTGCTTAAATAAATAAATAAAAGAAATATTAAATATCCATGTCAAAATGGCCATCAGCTCAACAATGTCAGGTGATGATGCCTACTAACTAACATTAGGTTTGATTTCGGTATATAGCATGCATCATTATCATTCTCCTGCCCTTATCACAATTTGTTAGTGGTCGGCGCAACCTGTCTTTCTTCCAAACTTCTTCTATAAGTCGCCATCTCGGTAGTCACTCCCTTTCTAGCCATATCATCTTTCACACAAGCCATCCATCGTTTCTTTGGTCTTCGCCTACTCTTATAAGCACCAACAATCTTATTCAAAACTTTCCTCACGGCCTTTTCCCCATTCCTCCGCATCACATGCCCACACGAGCAGGCTGCACGAGTGGGCTGTAATCTTGATCTACCACGCGGACCCAGTGCGGGTTGGTATATGTCACATGTCTTCGAATTTTTGATTCTAGGACTTGCCGGTTTCCTCACGATGTTATACTTATTGTCAGACTTACTATAAGTAAGTACTTATCTATTCATTAAACTAAAAACGAAAATCTGCTGTTATAATTACCAGATTGTGTAATTAATTAATACGTTTGACATGCTAAGGTATGTCACGCGGAACGGCGTAAACCCTATAGTTCTAAAATGTTGTATAAATATATTAAAATTAATGAAAGCAATGTGACGACTAAAAGACGAATATTATGTCATTATATTTAGGCGTTCTCGAATAAAAAGAAGCTCTATTTTTATCAACTTAAGGTATCTGGTCGACCGAGCTCTGCTCGGGTGAAAATAAAGAATGCTCATTTAAAAGTATAGGATAGTTCATACTAATTCCATTCATATTACATACTAATGCCATGCTGCCATGTAATGACATGGTAATGACATTCTAAGGTAGCCATCTTGTTCTAAACTTTGGACGACCGAGCTCTGCTCGGCTGAAAATACGGAGAAAACGAATTTTTCCAGATATGAGACCTAGCTAGATCATTTTTCGCCCCCGTAAACCCCTATATTGCAACTTTCATCGAAATCGTTAGAGCCGTTTTCGAGAGCGTGATTTTTGTATATATATATACAAATATTGCTCATTTAATAGTATAGGATTACAAATATACATATATATGTATAGTATAGGTTATTGAGACGTGTCTACTATGAATACTGCACGGTACTGCAGTAGGTATACACGCAGCCACATGTCGCTGGCGATTCCAAAATCTCACGTCCTCACACAGATTTTAACATCACTAGCGACAAAATCTGTGTTCAAGTGACCACTAGTACTGGACCAGGATCTGCCCACCAAGCATTTCGCAACCTAAACACGACTTCAAATAATTGGAACAAAGCTTCACATTGACCTTCAGCACAGTATCGACAGTTTCATCACAAACTGGCCGAGCCGGTATCGATAATAATCGGCTAACGAGAATCGTTGGGCAACTCTATTGACGGGTTGACAGGCTCGTGGACGCACCACTCTAGGAGTGACAGATAAGTACCTATGTTTGAAGTGGTCTGGCGCATGGTGTTGATGTTATAGATTATAGTGTGGGCACGTACCATGAATAGCTAAAAAATAAAAACACGTGATTTCGGTTCGATTTTTGTCTTTTTAAGTTTTTATTTTTCACTTTTTGGTTGTGGTACCTACTACCTACCACTACCACACAAATTCGTATACCACTACCTGTTATGTAAATAACTGTGACAGAAAGTTATTATAACATCAACCAAATAGATTACGTGGGAAAAATACGTATTATTGAAGCTAACTCAAAAACTAAACAAGCAAAGTTAAAATGCTGGGACCACCTAGGAAGCATAACCTTTCAAACAAAAAAATAAATTTCTTATACAGTCCGGCCGTCTACGAGTAATCGGGGAACATTTATATTTTTTTTTAAAAGATTCCGATGAACTGGGAACCTGGCAAATCATCACCTTTCAATTGATTACAAATTATTGCTGATTTGAATGAAATTCGTTTATTGAAGCACCTTTTACTATAGGTAATGACAGGTTTCCATCGTTTCTGTAGATGTTCGCTTCGGATTTAGTGTCATTACTAAAGATCCCATCCTCGTCGCCAATGATACGTATGCGGGTAGTACAGAGGGCGAAGCTAGGACTTGTTAGGGAGAAATGAAGTGATGGATAACTAGTAGCACTCTGGCGTTTTATTTTATTATCAAAACCATAGATCTTGCTTAAACTAAATATATATCAGTTTCAGTGATTATCCGATTCCGTCTGAAATCTCCAATCGGGTGGATAATAGAAATAAAACTTTTTGAAAAATCACTTCTCAATTGTCATGCGATTTTACACCTTGACCTGCCCTGCACATCAACTGCCCTACAAGTGAGTGTAGCGCTTTCTAATCTTTACACAGAACAAATGATTACCTCATTGGTCTAGTGGTCGCAAGTGCTTCTGCTGAGCATACGGTCCTGGGTTCGATTTCCGGGTCGGGCAGAGTGTTATTGGGTTTTCCATCTGGATTTCTCAATAGCAGCCCGGAGTCTGGATTTGTGTCCGATTGATGGCAATAGGCTATCCACCTATTACATGGGACTTAAACATAATTGGCAATTCAAACATAATTTAAACATAATTTACAATTCCACAGTTGCCACTTAAAGCCTGACTGTACCTGTCCACAATTGAGCAAAGGTTCACATATTAAATATCTCGGAGTAGTAATAAACGAGCGTTTAAATTGGCACAAACACATAACATCACTTACATCTAGAGTTCGCAAAGTAATTTATATCGTTAAGCTACTTAGAAACTCCGCGGACATCGACACGCTTAAAACTGTATACTACTCCTTGTGCCAGTCACTACTGACATACTGTGTGACTGCATGGGGAGGAGCAACAAAAACATCTCTTCTACCACTTGAGAGGACTCAAAGAGCTGTTCTGAAGGTGATGCTACGCAAACCGTTTAGGTACCCGACTGAACAATTATATCAAGACTCCAAGTTTCTTACTGTCAGACAACTCTTTGTTTTCCGCTCTACTCTTCGCAAACATGCCTCCGTCCCACCAAGACAAGTACTCCTTACTCGACGTAGGTCTGCTCGAGTATGCCAAGTCGAGCGTTACAGGACCACATTTGCTACCCACCAATATTTCATCCTAAGTTCTAGACTATACAACAAGCTTCAAAAAAAATTAACAATAAATAATCTTAATAATTTTGAATTGAAAAGAAAATTGTTGGATTTTCTCTAAAATCTAAACTATTCCGATACAGAGAAACTCATTTATTCTCCAAATTAACGACTAAAATACCAAATTTTTCACTTCACTTCCACGACAGATTGTTTTTTACTAAGTATACCACACTCAAACACACACGCACACACACAAACACACACACACAATTAACCATTAAACTCACCCAATAAAATGCTAACATCAGAATTATTATGCAGTTATAAATATTTTGTAAAAAGGTGTCAATCCCACTAAAGAACACTGTCCTTCAAGATACAGGATGTTCCTAGTTTGAAGGGCAGGGGTCTTATTTTTTTGTAATAGCCATACCCATCCCATTTAAACAGCACTGATGTTTACCTAGGCTAAGTTTTTGTAAATAAATGATTACTTACTTACTTACATTATGTGTGTGTACTTTAGGTACACCTCTGCCTAACCCTTGGGGGAATACAGGCGTCATGTTATGGTTATGTTATTTATTAATATGCATCTTAATAGATTACTTTCCACGATAGTTCAAATCTTTCAATGTCCATAAC
Source organism: Xanthia icteritia (assembly GCA_949128155.2). Classification (NCBI taxonomy): domain Eukaryota; kingdom Metazoa; phylum Arthropoda; class Insecta; order Lepidoptera; family Noctuidae; genus Xanthia; species Xanthia icteritia. The sequence goes on along the minus strand of OX421952.2, from coordinate 18,439,851 downwards.
TTCAAAGTACCTTCACGACGCTTGTCTATCTACAGTCTCCTGTTTGATTCTCTGAAAAAGTACCTACGGATCATGATTCTGTGAATTAAGGAAGGAAGTATTTTGTTTACGTAAATGTGTATGGTAAGTGTATTCTCATTAAAACACTGACAGAATTGGCGCAATGTTTACTCACAAAAAAATGCTTGAATTATTTTGGAATCCCCCAGAATGGTTGGATAAAGGGGGAAATACCAAGGACTGCTATTAAAGTCTGGGAAGATTTATGTTTGTTTATGTGTGCTTTCCGTCAAATCTTAAGAATAAAGAACAATTGTGTAAATAATTATAATAATTTATTAAATAAATAATTAATTGAATGCCTGGTCAAACTCACTGACATCCATACTATACTAATATTTATAAATCCAAAAGTAAGTAAGTCTGTCTGTCTGTTACTTTTGCACACCATAACGGTTGAAGGGGTTTCGATTAAAATTGGCATACAAGTAGATCCCGACCTAGGTTAGGAACTTAGGACATGGAATACTTTTTATCACTTTAGTACGTTCCTGTGGAATAAAAATTTAGTAATTGAAAGTCTCAGGACTAAGGGGCAATTCCCGTATTCTTAAGAACATTCGCAATCTCAGTCTAAATATGTCACTGGCAGACCATATTATATTTAATTGAATCACTTTTAGATATGTAAGTATTATTGTGAAAATTACTAAATTTATTTAGGTACTAACCTGTTTTCTAACTAGATGGCGTTGGCGTCGAGTTAGATCGCGAAAACATCGCGATCTAACTCGACGCCAACGCCAGACAGACTTACTTACGTTACCGATGAAAGTATTATGTAGTTTAGAAAATTTGGTTTTTTGTGTTGAAATTCTGTATTGAGTTAAAACTATAATATACCTACTATGTTACAGCGATTTTATGAGTTTTATTGAAGACCTTGGGTTGAAATATGACAGTCACAAAACCCAATTATGTTTTTTTTTGTGTATATGATGTACTTTTTAATTTAACAGGACTTTTATTTTATTTAAGTGCAGCAGTGTTTTCCTGTCTTTCCAATAACAAGAAACTGCATTCACCATGTAAAATAAAAAAAATAGGCAACTTGGTTTTCCCCATTTCTTTTACGTATCCGACTCTTAATGAAACAATAACTTCCCCATTGAATAACAAGCAGAACTTCCGATTCAAAAAGCTGACAAATAATTCCATACATGGCCCTTGCCCATAACTGTGTTTACAAAAACAAATGACGTAGAAAGATTCACTTTGAAGCCGGTAGCCCACCGCCCACTGAAACTAAATGACACACTTTCCTTTGTAAAAATACACGCAAACGTCTGTTGTTGACCATAGGCTCTATGGAGTTGGGGCTGCCTATGCTTATGAAAAAATAAACAAATGCATCAGAAAATGTACCTGTGGAGTCCAAAAGAGACCTTGACCCCTGAGTTGGTTCCGCCATTTCAACACCATCTTGCTTATTTTCTTTAATATTATGACGTGCAAAAGTGAAAACGACTGAAACAAATCCGGCAGCACTTTTGGCGGAGGTGGTAGAGGGAGTAGTACTTGGCAGAGCGGCAGCAGAGGTCCAACCACCATGCCACCATTTTATTGGCGTATTGACCGCATCAGTAGACTGTTCCCTGGTCCTGATGGAGGATGTCGCGTAGCAGACGTGCAAACCATACAAGGATGTTGCCGAAGAACCTTCAAGCGGCTTTGCGATCTGCCACCGACGGAGCGTCTTAACGAGGGGAAGATGTCGGCGCCTGGAACTTTCATGTTCGCATCACGCGCTTCATGCAACAGACAGCAATGCATATTTATCAGGCGCTTATATTATAACTGACTGAGAAAAACTTTAACCACACATTTTTTTATGTTCTCTTACATTAATTTGATTTAAAATCCTAACTTGAATGACAAGTTATTTGCCGTGTTGGAGCGGTGCTATTATAACGAGCGATGTCCTTATCGGTCCGCAAAATATCTCTTTCTTAAAAACTAATATTATAATTAACATACAGGGTGAAATTGAATTCATGCGCATCCTCTTAAGGGGTCTTTGTACTCATCTTTATGAACAACTCTCACTACGGGACCAACCCTGAATTCGCGAAAAATTATCAGTGGTTTCCTACTTTTTGACGAGCTATGCGATCATAAAGGTAGGGAACAGCAGATTTTGTTTGTTGCGAGCCTTTTTGGGAAAAGGCTCGCTTTGTGGGAGTCTCACTCACAAATCGAGACTCCAAATTGCTACTGAGAAATTCAAAAACCCATTAAAACTTTGTCCGACTTAGGAATCGAACCCAGGACCTCATGCTCAGCAACAGCTCTTGCGACCACTGGACCAACGAGGCAGTCGATTTGATTTTACATATTGGTGTCAATTGTTCCAGCAATACAGTTAATTCAATTCAATTCAAATCATTTATTTGCATAATACATGTTAAAAAGATGTTACAGGTTTAAAAGGTACATTGTATTATAACCTAATGAGGTGTGCAAATTTATATAATATATTAGGTTACTAATCGCTACATTAAAACAGAATACATTTAAAATTGAGTTACATAATAAATAGAGAAATGTCAAAATAAAAATACACAAGTCAAATCAAAATGTCAATAATCATTATATTTGTGGTGCCATTTCAAATAAAATCAGTCATCTTTCATTTAAATAATCATTAATTGAATAATAACATTTGGCAACTAGGAATTTGTGCAAACCTAATTTGAATTTGTCCATTTTGTGTAGGTCTGTTATGCCCTTTGATTGTTGGTGAATCTTATGGTCCCAAACGTTCGCATGCCAAACCGTACCTACTATAATATGTTTCGTTCTACTTATTTCGAACATAGTTCACTACTTCTATGGTGAAGACTTCGCCAGCCGCCAGTTCTGAGGACCTGAAGGGTTCCATGTGCCTATAACCATTTGCCTAAAACCCTTCTGGCGCCCTTCTTTGTTTAGTCTTTAAGTACCTACTTAGGTTAAGGTTTAGTTCTACATATACGGCTGCTTCCTCATAAGGCTGGCATATTATTATAAGTCATTATTAATTGTGTTAAGACTATAAAGTATTTTAACTGTCAAACCACCGCCATCGAACTATGGACGAATGAAATGAACATTGAATAAGGAGAGTATGGAGTATTGATATTTTAGAAGCCATACACTTTATAATCGTACCAAATAACAACACAGACAAACACACACATGGTTTGCAGTGACAGAAAAGTTGAAAGGAAATCGTTTGGCTTGGTCTGGGAAGAAACGCAAGTGACTAAAAGAGTGATGAACATAAATTTTGATGGATTGTGAAGGAGAGGAAGGCCAAAGAAGAGATGGATGGATTGTGTCAGGAATGATATGAAAGAGATGGGAGTGAGTGAGAGAATAGCGTGACGGTTGACAAGAGAGAATGGAAGAAGAAAACGCGTTTCACCGACCCGAGTACCACGGGACAAGGGCAGGGCCTGAAGATGACGATGATGTAGGTACAACAGCAGTACTTTTTTCGGATTCCCGCAGCAGTATTCAGGCCTTAAAACCAAACGAGCTTACCTAGTAGTCAAACCATAGTACAGACTAATAATTTATTTTTTGATTGGTCCCAAAACGGTTTGGACATCCTGGTCACTCGGGTATTGTTGGCAATGAGTGTTCTACTTCGTTAGCAAAGTATGCCACATCAAATCCTGCTGGTCGAAGATGGATCGAAAGCACCATGTAGTTCATTAAAATTAACAATTGCAAAATGAAACCCAAGTTATTCGACTCGTGGGCAATAATGTGAAAAACTAGTGAGATATAAAGTTGAAACCTTCTAAATACAGACGAATGTGTTACCCTTTAATTTAGTGAGTGTTTGTGTAAGAATTTAACCTGAACAAGGTTTGTTTTGGAATGAGTAACTAGCTTTCTAAAATTAATGAATGAGAAGCCTAATTTCCTAGTAGTTACAAAAGATCAACATTTAAACTGGAAAGCACATAAGGAAAAGATTAATAATAAAATATCCAATGCTTGTTACGCATTGTTAATCCTGGCAGAAACTACAAATGCTACTAGAAATGTTTATTTTGGAAATGTTTGTTGACTGTTAACTTAGGACATCACTAGCTTCTGCCTGCGACTTCGTTCGCGTAGTCGTAAAGACACCACAATATACTAAAATAACAGCCACATTTTTACAAAACTTCCGTGCACTACGTTTGTAGTTTTGGTCTCAGTTACCAAAATATGCAGAGTCAGGACTGGTGAGCAAGCAACGTACACTACGTACAGCTGTCCGTGTAAGAACCAGCTCGTTCAGAGGTCGAAATCCGTAGTCTTCAGTAGGAATTTCCCACTGTTCGCGAAGTTTATCATTTTTTGTAAATCAATGAACGCCTGCGTTCCTGCATACACCTAATGACACAAGACTGATTCACTGCCTAATGCATTCATACAGATTATTCCTGAACAGCGGCTATGACTACAATAATATAACAGTAGATTGTAAACGATATTATATAAATTATATTTAAAAATATAAATGATATTTATTTTTACTACTAGCTTTTGCCCGCGATTTCACCCGTGTGGATATCAGAAAATATCCCACGGGAACGTACCACCGAAATTAAGAGTACCCTATTACACTATGTGTTAATCCAGGTAAAACTAATTTCCACTCTTTTTTAAACGGCTCGCACGCCACCTATTATAAAATCTGGTAAATGAGGATAAAATTACTTACATTGTAATTCACAGAGGGTTAAGACTATTTATTTTTTGAGTTTTGATTTAAAGTAACTCTTTATATACTACACAAGCTACTGCCCGCGACTTCGTTTCTGCGGAAGTCGTAAGACACCACAATATACTGCAATAACAGCCACATTTTTTATAAAACTTCCCTCTATGTTTGCAGTTTTGTTCTTAGCAGCCAAAATATACAGAGTCAGGACTAGTGATGTGCAAGAGCCGTACAGTTGCCCGTGTGAGAAGCAGCTTGCCCTGAGGTCGACTTGCAGCCTTAAGTGTCTGCCCCTGTGACTTGTTGATAATCATCACGAAGCATACGCTCACAGGGAACTGCACGCGCTTAAACACGAAGGGGTAATTGTGGGAAATTAGTGGTATAAGCGGTATAAACACTGTTTCGCCAACGCCACAACCTGTTAGAATTTCCACCTTGATGACGTTTCTATGCAAAGACACGACTTTGACCCAGGTTCCCATACACAGCTACGGCGGAGTTAACTTCAAAAGGAACATAATCAGGACACCGACTTTCAGCTGGATGATGTGCGCCAGAAATCCACTTGCCGTTAGCGAATTCAGAAACTCTACGGGATAATGTATGACATCATCTTGATCCACAACAGTGTTAACGGAGGTGTATCATTTCGCTCCCTTCAATTTGCGAGAGAATACTGTGATTGATCGCTGCAGCTTGATCAGTTTTGGGCGGTTAAATGGCTCGTTCACGCCACCAAGATTTCTCTTGGTACGATATTCAACTGATGTCCCCGTACACCAGACGAATCAGATCTTCGAAAGTGGGAACTACTCTACCAAGAGTCTCTGGTAGGGCCACCTGGCTGCTCTCCTCTGGTAAAGTGCCTTCACCAACTTTTATAAGAACATCGGAAAATTATTGAGCATGTGAATTCCCGCCAAGCCGAGCTCATCGATGGTGTTGTTTATGGTCAAGCGCAGTCTATGAACTCGCGACCATAGAGACGACCTTTTCAACCCATTCACCTCGTTAGCAATAGTTCCTCGCCTCACCCATGTAGTGTTTACCGGAAATCACCACCAAACAGAATTGTGACTCCACCCATCATATCCTGGTTCCTGCGGATATCCTGCAGGGTTCTGTTTACAGCAACCACTGCTTTCCTATTTGCCATAATGCATTCATCCTATACGATGAAAGTGCAAACCCTAAGCACGCACTACTTGTCACTGTTGCGCGACACCCCATAAACAGGCGTTTCGTTATTCTCTAAATCGATGGGAATCTTGAACATGGCGTGCGCTGTTTTGCCTCCAGGAAACAGTGTGGCAGTGATTCCGGACGACGCTGCCGCGATTGCATTTTTGCCTTACACAGGAATACCAGTGGTAATAAATAAATGTATTCCCTGTTCCACCAGGAGCATCCAAGAAAAACATTTTACCCTGACAGAACCCAACGCTTAGGAGAACGGTGCTAAAAATGACCCTTTGCTCTGAGGTGAACGATGGTACGTGGTCATCGTGGACGATGGTACTCATTGCTCCCGGATCGTAATTTCCGATTTCCGCAGTCTTGATGAGCCAATGATTGCGGAGTCGCTAACCCATACTCAATCAGTGGAGTGCTACCGATGGAAATTACCACGTCTTGAAGTGAATTAAGACAACAATTTAGAACGCGTTTATCATTTTGTTCAATGTCACCTTCAGTAGTATGTCATAAAGTTCGTAAAAAGTGTTGTGATGGATGATGCCGATATTTCTACCACAACAGAATTGGGTTTGCGTGGCCAAAAAACTAAAATGATGGTCAACAAGGTGACGTGCTACGCAGGCTGCGCGCAATTTTTTCTTCTAACCTCGAGAGAATTTTACCCTAAGCAGCCTAAAAAAAAATTCGAAGGGCACATAAACGGATAATAACCATTCAAACGTTTATATGTACATCAGCCTCGACGTGTTTAATATGGAATTTTTCACTTTTGTATGGAAAATATGAAAAATTATTACCCTATGTTGAGTTTTAGGGGTTTATGGGTTCTATAAAGGGGGTCGAACTTTCATTATTTTTGCGATAGGACACACCATTTTTGAGATAAATGCAAAAGAAAAGAAAAAAAGATACAGTACTGTTTTTGCACCTGAAGTCGAAGTGTTAGTGTGAATGACAACTAATTGTATTCCACACCATTTTTTATCGCGATTAGTCAGATTTAGTTAGACAATCAAAATTTAAGGTAAAAAACATCAAATTCAGAATAGCAAAATAATTATTTTCACTAAATTAAAAACTCAGTGCCCTCTTAGTGCTGTCAAACGAAAATATAATTAAGTTGTGGAACTTTAGTCTATTTCAGAAGAGGAAATCGTCGTTTAACAGGAATAAACAAAATTTTGGAGATTTTTAGTCTAATTTAGAGGCATTTGTGACAAGAGAATCGGCACCAAAGTAATTATTGAAAATCATTTTCCCTATAAGTTAAATACATTTTTGTAAGTACCTATATTATAATGTACCTGCCTACTACAGTACAAAAAAGAAACAAGATTTTAAGCCACACTTCAATAAAATGCGATAGATATATGTCACGGAATATACTACGATTATATAGTGTCGTAGGTAAATATCATAGCGAAGTCATATGAAATTCTGTTGTCTTCTTCCTGGTTTTATAAAACAATTTTATTATTTATGTATTGTTTAATCCTGAGTGACATTAAGTTTTTTTTTTTAAATATATTTGTATATTTGGATTGTCTACCCTCAGAGTAAAAAAACAACGCAAGAAGAACTGATCAAAATTGTTCTAGTAATGTAAATGTAAACGGTAAGTCTTGCAGGTAAAACAAGGTTTACTCGCGACTTCGTCCGCGGAGAACTCAGTTATTTCTAACTAACAGAACAGAAACCTAATTTTCGGCATTAAAAGAAATTACACTCAACCTAAAATGGAATAACTAGTGATTGAAACATGTTATTATTTATTTATTATTATTTGTCGGCCTGAGAAAGTTTTAATTTCTGCATGTCTTTGTCTACAGAAAAAAATGTCTGAAAAGGATTCAAACAACACACCAACGTTCCGAGTTCCAATGCTTCGAAAGTACTCCTTGTGGCAAGTTGTTCTGCCGCGGGAAAACAAACATTAAGATTTCACGGTGTATAAATACATTACGGTATATTTTTACTACATAGTAGGTATAAAATATTTTCGTTTTTGCCACCGACTTCCGAAATTAAAGTAATTTTTCACTTTTAAGTGTGTTTTTGTAGAATTCGGTGGTTTATGTTTTGTAAAAAAGTTATTTTTGTGTTTTTTTTGGAAGTCCGTTGTTTTTTGGTAAAATCGTTTATATTTTCCACTTTTTAGTTGTGGTACCTATCCCCCACAAATTCGTATACCAGTCGAATAATGGAAGCATAAAAAAAGTTTTTTTTTAAATACACCAAATTTTTCAGTGAAATCTGCAGGATAGCATAATGGGCACCATTGACTTAAAACTAAATCGCTTACATACTATATAACTATTAGCTACGCTTCTAGCCTTTTTACGAGCATTAATAACCCAATATTTTTCTCGAACTGATACCATTAATTGACATCCACCGTGAAATAACCTAATGTGTTCGTTCTCAAAAATAAGCCTTGACAATCGGTGATTGGAATCCAAAAGAAAGGGATGCTTTTTATCATAGGGAAGAGGTGAATTACGGATACGACCTCCTAGCCGCATTATCTTAGGTTCAGTATCCAAAAACGGGCTATGACTTTGTGGATGAAAAGGGGGATACAGTTTGTATGAAAGATCTTATTCATTTGGTTTAGAAAACGTGACATAAACGTATCTAGGTAATAATAAAGATGGAATCATACATTTTTCAAAACTGGCTTGAAAGTGTAGAAAGGGCGAATAATTTTTTTATTGCCTTTCAATGACATCTATTGGCCCAATATGGTACTAATGAATACATTTTTCTACATATACAATTTAACAGAAATAACATTTTTGAAATTTAATTACAGTCCTATTAAAATTGTAAATAGAATATAATCACGATGTAACATTTACTTTTTGTTTCATTGCAATCGTCTCATCCAATAAAAAGATATGCTCATTTAAAGTTTTCAAAGTGATACCCATACCACCAACAAGAACTGCGTTTCAGGTGGCAAGGGTTTCGTTACGGAGATGTGGAGCTGGGCGGTCACATTCCATAAATTACAGGGTACCACCCTAGAAAGAGCTGTGATCGACCTTGGTAAAAAAAACTTTGCAAAAGGGCATGTATACATCGCGCTTAGTTCAGTCAGAAGTTTGGAAGGCATAGTTTTATCAGATTTGCACGACAACAAATTATTAAAGCGACCACACGACGACAGATCATTGACGGAAATAACGAGGCTACGATATCTGTCTTCTGACAATCAAGGCCACACATACTCGTAACATACGAATCAAGTAGAGCAATTTGATGCTGGGATATTAACATTAAAATCATTTATAGGCAGATTGCATCTCATGGCAATTCCAATAAGCCCAAACTTGGCTAGGATACATTGTTTTATGACGGAGTTCCGGTGCCTTCCTTCCAGCTTTATCTTCAGATCAGTTCGATGGTACTATTTTCATCAGAATTATTTATTTAAGTGTTCTTCATAGTCGCTTAACTATCTTAATCTAGATATCTTATCGCCACCCGTGAAATACTTATCATTGAGTAGTTTCGGCGGCCATCTCGGGTCTTCTTCATCAGTTCCACTTCACCAAATCATACTTTCTGAATGCAAATGCTTAACTTGTTGCTGAAAATACCAAAATCGCTATATGCCTATAATATTTGAAGAGTTCCCTCAATTCCTCATAGATTCCATCATCAGAACTGAATTTTGATAAAAATGAGACCAATCGGAAAGTATAACCAAATAGAAAAAGAGTTTTCCAAATCGGTTCATAAATGTAATGAGGTAAAAAACATTCACAAAAAAAACTCCTCTTTGGGAATTCGGTTAAAAAAGAAAACTTGATCTACAGTTAGAATTCCCCGAATTGTAAAATTATAAATTAAAACTAGAAATATTGCAAATAGAACGCAAGTTAGATGTCGAGCCTTCAAAACTTACCAAAGAAATAAAACCTATGAAGAAAGAAAGAAAATTTTTTTTATTCTGCACAAACAAAACGCACATTACAAAAAAAAAATACATAAAATCTATGTCTCAGGAAAATACAATAAAACACGGCTGTATTCAGGATAACTCAAGTCAAATTTTATTAATTACGAACGACAATATAATTTTAAATGAAGATGGTACTCAAACGGTGGTGATATAGTGTAATACTTTTACGATTTGCTACTCCTATACTTTAGTATTTGTTGTCATGACTTATTGTTAATAGTACAGCTTACATTTAAATAAAATTAATATTAAATTTCGTTAATATCTGAAATAACTGATTATTCTTTAGAGACTACTCCGCCCCCTATTATCTTGGACGCCTTCAAATAAATTAGCAGAATCGGAGTTGTTTTCGTTATTCGAGAAGTTTATCTCGTCTTCGTCGACGTTTTCCTTAGTAAAATTACACATCACGCAGCAATTAAAAACATCGCAAGAAAATCTGGGTTGAATACGTAAATAATTTAAACTTTTCTTTCAGTATACCAATAGCATTATCAATAACTCGCCCGAGTCGATTTATGAGCATTAAGAAATCTAATGTTTGGTTGATCATTGCCATCTATTACTAGAGGAGTAATGAGCCATTCCTTCAGAGGGTACGCAGTCGCCAAGGAGAACCCCTTGCGAAATAGGTTTCCAACCATTTTCAAATTGCTCATATAACTGACAGTTTCTTAAAACTCTACTGTCAGGGTTGCTTCCCGGCCAATTAGCATAGGAATAGTAAAACTTCCTGTCAAGACCGCACACAACCAAACTGTTAATGGAATGATTTCCGTGTCGATCTACGACTACTTCTGCATGTTGGTATGGGGCATCAATTTCTATCAAATTCTATCTAGAGAGCCTCAAATTAATGGCATTCCTTTCAACATATAAAAATTCTGCATATTATTCGGCCATTTTACGTAGTCTTCAAATATTACGGTATTGATGGTTGCTACAACCCTATGGACTGCATTGCATACACTGTCTTTTGTTACATCATGCGTGTTAGAAACAGCATGGTATTTGAACTCCGGTTACGAACCAATGTAAGTAATTCAGGGCGTTTTTTCTGTTTGAATTTCTTTCTAAATAACTACCCAAAACGTTTATTAAATGTTCCAATTTTTCAGCTTTAAGACGAAACCTTTCGTTAAATTCATATGTCATTTCCATAATTATGACCGTAGTCAATTCTTCTTTTATATGTTCTCGGTTCCATTATTCTAATATTTTCTACATAGCTAGAAAATCGAATAAAAAAAATTGATTGGTACTAAGCGCGACACTCGTAAACTTGTAAGCTCAAAACTCAAACTCAAATTCAAAGCATTTATTTCAATTAAACCAGGTCAGTCAGAAATATGAAGTTAGTTGCCCATTCCAAAGCTTAGTAGGTACCTATGGAGAAGAACGGGCAAGGAACTCCATGGACACTGTTTTAAATAAAATAATTGATACAAAATATTGGTTACATCATTCATGTTGAAATGATGCATGTGAGAACAATGTAGAAAGACGTGCACGTTTGTAAAAGAGTCCGTAATAAATAAAAAAAAACCATTCAAAAATTTTAAACAAATCAAAATAAACCATGGCAGCTAAGAGATGACCAGTCCCAACTGACGGCGCCCGTTCACAAACATGCCGCATGGATCAGCACCATTCTGCTCAACCATTTTGAAGGGAGCTAAATGATCCAACACACGCGGCACCATCAGCGAGACATCTGAGTGAGCATGACATACTCACAGCCGCCGGAGCACATTCAAGTCAATGAAATACAATACATATTACCCGGTAAATGGTAGCTCTTTAGTACATAGTACTCACACCTGTGCTATGCAATTATATAATACAAATGAGATTGAGTTTATACAATACAAAGATGGTCTTACAATCTTCAGCAGCTCCAACAGTATTTTCAAAATGTTAATCAATTAGTTGTGGTTGTGGAGCAGGACCAAAAGCAGCGGCAAATAACTCTAAAAAGATTGTGTTTTTTTACCATTAAGTTTATTCTATGACCAGTAAGAAATCCTAAAATTATCAGAACACTACCTTGGATGTTTTGTGACTGTGTAGTGTTTGTGAAGTAGCAGTTTCCCATTGCTTACGAAGTTTTCCTTTTTTATGAATTAATACGTTTTACGAATATAATACGTTCTTACAAAATCAAAAAAAATAAATGTATTACAAAATTTAATGTAAGAAAATAATCACAAAAAATACCATTAGTTGGGAATCAAACTCACAACCACAGGGGGCCTACCACCACCTCTTTAAGCAGTATTATTTTAATATTACTTTGGTGTGGGAAAGAGATGAAGCTCTACAGGACGTATTGCTCCATCTCTTTCCCCCACTGAAGTAACATTAAAATAATACTGCTTAAAGAGGTGGTGGTAGGCCCCCTGGTTTGCAAAGCAATCGCCCAACCGCTTAGTTATTTGCTTTGACGAGAGTTATCTAAAATAGCCGTTCTTATATATTTCATGATTAACTGCTTAGTTCCATGAAGGTATAGCGTGATGATAATCATTTAAAAAGTTAAATCTTTAACTATCTACTATATCCTAACCTTTTGGCGCGTCCTTTTACAATTTGCGGAGAAGAATATGAACATAATGTAATATTGCTCATCCACCATAGCAAATGGCGTGATAGTTTATACCCAACGATTTTAACAACAGTTTATGACCAGACTTAAAGGAAATATCTATGCTAAATTTTAACGGTATCCATCCGGTAGAACTTGCGTCTAGCTGGAAAATAAATACATTCAGACAAACATACAAACATTTTGGGATAAAAATATGTTAACCTATTACTGCTGGTCTACATTAAGAAAAATTTATACAAATCAGTATGAAAGAAAGAGTAATCTGTGTCATTATTTATTTTTTTGATACCTACCTACTATGTGTAAAAATTTTGAAATGAAAATTATCATATCATAAAAACTTGACGTCCTATCAAAGTCAAAGTCAAATCATTTATTTCAAATAGGCCCTTATAAGGCACTTTTGAACGACAAAAATTACAAAAAAATTGAAATGATTCTAGTCGCCCCTTCCAAAAGGTAGTTTTCGCATGGAGAAGAATGGGCAAGAAACTCCACCATTACTCTTTTAAAATGTTTTACAATATTTTGTATAAGTACATTAGTTATATCATTATATGTGAGGACGATGCACCTAGAATAAAATTATTATACCACAATAGGTAAAAAGAATTAAGAATTAAAAATGAAGCAACAACAGATAAACTAATTATGTGATAGATACATGGTGCTCACATATTTACAAACATTGTAAAAGTAGACGATTTTCCTAAAATTATACAATTAATAAGTCAGTGTGCGAGGAATTGGTCACAGAATGTAAAATCAGTGTCATATAATAAAAAATAATAATAAAATATACAATTAAATTTGCAACCAGTTTGATTTTGTCTTGATTCTAAATTATCCTATGGAGCAGGACCAGCATGTTTCCAAGCATTCTTATCTTGGATATAATCCTCTAATTTGTAATATGCTTGTTTACAAAGTGTACTTTTAATATGTGTTTTAAATTTTCTTTCATTTAATTGCAATATCCAACATAGAGCTAGTTATACTACCAATCAATTCATATTAGTTTCACCTATGGGTAAAAAATGTTGTAAAGTACCTAGTATTATTATTGAACCTATGTTAATTACACAAATAAATCAATTACTTATGACTTAAGTACCCGTAATGATAATGATACAAACGCGATCTGCACGGGTTTAAGGAAAGCCATTCACATCACGTATTGTGTAGGAAGAACACAACATAGTACGCGGCCTTACAAGATACGTTACGTTCAATGTTAGGTACGGTACGTCGCGGGTCAAGTGAGTAGCCGGACATTTTAGAAATACCTACATAGGCAAATCGTTACTGTGCCTTTTGTGATTATTTAAACATGTTGGTAGAAATCTGTTGCCAGCATAAGCACGTAATGCGGAGGAGTGACGAAAATGTCGTGAGGAAAGTTTTGAGTATGAAGGTGGGTCTTCCTCTACTCCTATAGCCATAGGAGTAGAGGAAGACCAAAGAAACGATGGTTGGACTGAGTAAAAGATGATATGGCTAGAAAGGAGGTGACAACCGAGTTAACGACTAATAGAGAAGTATGGAAATGGGATAACGGAATCACTTTTACACACCATATCTTCTTCTTTCTCCTGACTATTATCCCAATTTATTTGGGATCAGCCCTCCTAGTACTTCTGCGACACACCGTACGATTGTGGGTTGTCTCTTTTGTTGTGTTGCTCGTCATCCTATCATTTTTAATTTTAGTAGCCAAGTCATTGGTCCACGGCCTCTCTTTCCGTCTTATATATTCATGACTCTTTTAGTCAGATGGTCATCATCTCGCCTCATCACATGACCGTACCAGCGCAAGCGGTTTTCACTAAGATTCTCGTGTATGTTGGCGACTTTAAAAGTACCATGGATATACTCGTTTCTTATTTTATCTATTTGCGAAACTCCATCAGACCAGCGTAGCATCTTTATCTCGTGGTGTGAATTTTCTGTTCATCCGTCTTCCTCATCGGCCAGCACTCAGATCTATATAGCAGGGCTGGTCTTACTGCTCTTTTGTATACGTTGTCCTTGACTTTAATCGGCACACGGGAGTCACATAGGATGCCAGACAAAGATTTCCATTTCAGCCAGGCTGCCTGAATTGCCTATTTTGTATGTCTCTCTCTACGCAGGCTTTTGGTGCTACAATCGAACCGAGATACTTGAACCCTTCAACTTCAACTCTGTTAAGATTCGGTCTTCTGTCTACTGACTCTCAACCCTCTCTTCTCCAAGGACTTCTGCCATGCTGTCAGGTCTGATTGCACTTCTGCCAACGATTCGGCTATTAGAACTACATCATCGACATATAGTAGTGACCACGGTAAAGTCCCTTACCAGGTTGAATAGTAGAGGGCTCAGGATCTAGCCCTGATGAACACCTACTCTGACCTCAAATGCATTACTTGCCCCTACTGGGCTGACCACTCTTGTAGATACATTGCATTGCGCCTGTAGTGCACACACCTCTAGTAAATCCGCACTGATTCGGTGTTACAATTGTTATTTCTGTTAGCCTTTTTACGGGGATACTTTGCCATATCTTAAGAGTGTGAGAAGTTAGCTTGATTCCTTTATATTTTCCGCAGTCCGCAACATCCTCTTTATTCTTGTAGAAAGGTGTCAGGTTACTGGTTCTCCACATATCTTATTATCGTACTTTGGTGGTCATAAGAATTTCGTTGAAAAGCTTAGGCAACCATGCTACACCATTATTTCCCAATTTTTTCCATAGCTTTGCTAAAATCTCATCTGGTCCCGTGGCTTTCCTATTTTTTGGGTAAAATTGCGTTAACTGGTCCTACGGTGCATGGCAGTGGTGTTACCGCTTCCTGTGGAAACTCCTCGTTGAGAAATGTTTGGTAAACAAAGAAATCACTAATAGGTGCAGGTATGCCTGCCACCTATTATTTATTATTATAAATTATTAACTTCTTTGTTTGTGGTTAACAATTTGCCGGATGAATCTTTAATATATTTGTTACGTTTGATATCCTTTGTTTGATTATTTCGAAGTTTAGCTAATTTAAATATTTCCGCGTCTGTTTTTGCGTTCTCTAATTATTAGTAAAAGCGATCCTTGGACTATGCTCTTGTTACTGCAACGCATTTCTTAGCTCTCTTCTTCATTATGTTGTATTCCAGGCGATCGGTGTCTATTTTTGTTTCCTGCCATTTCTTGAAATACACTTTCTTTTCCCTTATCAGAGATTTAACTTTCTCATCCCACCAAGTAGGATTCTTATTAATCCTAAGTTTTCCTTTTGTGACAACTAAAGTTGTTTTGGCATTTTTCAGACAAACCATATATGCCATATAAACAAAAAAAAAAAATAAGCTAGGTGAGGTCCTATCTGACTACTCTGAGAAGAAAGGGCGAAACAAACTCAAAGGTCGCAATCTCTTTTTTAAAGTCCAGACATAATTTTGGTCAGCCCATTTGAGGACCAAGTAGATTAGTGTATGAAATGATATTTTGAAGAAACAACCACACAGATTTGAGTGGACCTGCCCAGTCAGTGTAAGCATTTGTCAGTAATCGTGTAGCTCAACTCTGAACTTAAGGAGCTCAACGACGAAAAATAAATGTTGCGCCGACCCCAAAATAGCTGTGGGCAAGAGAATGGTTATGGTCCAAATATGAAACTATAACATACTGCGCCTCTAAGATGACACTGACCGGACCCCGTCCGGCCGGATCGAACCTAGGACTAGGACCATCATTCGCGTTTGCGAGTTTTGGAACCAGAAATCAGAAATATTTTATTTGTGATACATAGGTACAGTGGTTGGTCATATTTGGTATTAAACCATTTTGGTACCACAACGAAGCGTTATTATAATTTTAATACAGTCCGACCGAATTTCATTTTCGTTTTTGTTTTTCGGCAATTTTCGGCCATAAATGAAATGAAATGAAATGAAATGAAAATGAAATGAAATGAAATAAATTTATTTGCTTTGAATGCAGGTATTTACAATTTGGTGTTAGAATATTATTTACAGGGCCTTGTACATTCTGCCTATTAGGCATGCAAATTTTAAACTTAATTTACTTAATCTAGACTTTAAAATTAAACATCCGATAATTTACTTAAGCTAAACTAGGTATAGAAGATATAAATTAAGCTATCGCTACACAAGTTAAATTTTATAGTACTCTATTATTTATTATTGACGTAGTATCTATTTTCGGCAATTGTCGTTTTCGCCCGAAAAAAATTAAGTCAGATCAGTACTTTCAGTTCATATAATCAGAGAAAATAATTTAAATAAATAAAAGCAAAACAACAGAGAAAATGTAGAGAAAAATACCTTTTCTTGCATCTAGCAACAATCTGTGTTTGATTATTAATAATTATTTCTTTGAGGAAAGTATAAAGTTTCGTGTGGTTTAAGCGTAAAGTAAGTTTCATGTGGTTTAAGTTAAACCGGTAAAATATAATGAAAAGATTATAACTGCATTTCTTTACTTTTACCAAAGAAAAACCTATCGAAAACAAAACAAGAAATGTTTGCTTCTGCTTAAAATTTTAGGCCGAAAAATACAAATCAGGCCGAATTTATTATTCAATTGCGGCTGAAAACAAAAAAATCTATTTTCAGTCGGACTCTACATTTAAATTAAGACGTATTCATAAAATCTAAGTGATATATTTTCGTACACACCTACTTGAAATGTATCTGTCGCTTAATAATGTTTTTAAAATGTATCGTTTATTAAAACATCACAAACGTTTAAACAGAGAAATAATAATGAGTGACGTAATTGCAGATACAAATAAAATTAACTAAATAGTTTGTCTTTCAAAATCACTGGCAACAGCTGTCATTCAAACAATAACTAGTTTTAACAATGTTGCTCATTACCCTCGTATTTATAAAAACGTTGCTTAAAGATTAAGAGCCTTTTAAACATAAAAATGTATGGTAATCATTACATAACTTTAGAGCAACGTACATACATAAGTACCTATTACTAAGTTACATAGTATTAGTACACTTTATTAATGAGCTGATTCTAACCAAAGAATACAGTATTTCTTCATAGTGTTTTTTTATGGTCTGCAAGTTTCAAAATAGATTTGAACTTAATATGATTATGCAAACGAGCTAAGTTGCCAAATAATAATATTTAGGCACTAGCTTTAGGCCATCATGGAACTTAAACATAACTGGCGAAAAGTGGGTGTACTATAGGTGCACTTCTGCCTAACCCTTCGAGGAAAATACAACCGTGATGTTATCCTAACTAATATTATAAATGCGAAAGTGAGTTTTTTTTGTTTGTTTGTTTGTTACGTTTTTACGCTAAAACGGCTGAACGGATTTGGATGAAATCGCATTTTTATCCCGGTATTCTTACGGAATCGAGACTTATGCGGGTGATACCACGGGGCACAGCTAGTGTTATGATAAAACCGTAACTAACTACGTCAGTATTCTACATATATCTACGTTATACCAAAAAGATCCTGGCTGTTTTGCATACAGTCTATTTTTTATTTTTTGTTTATTTATTCAAAATCTGTAATAACAAATTAACAATAGTTTTCATGGTTGCTCTGACGTATTCACTCATTTTCCTGTCAGTATTAGGGCCCGATCACACGAACCACAACAACACCACAACTACAACACGTTGTCGGGAGCCAATTTGTATGAAAATTAAAAAAATATTCACACGGGCCATATTTGCCCGGAAAAATCAACAATGTGGGCGGTACCGACCACATAAACAGCACGTCGCAATCACAACGCAACTACGAGCTAGACTGCGCGCTAGCAGCTGATCACATAACACAACGTTATGAGCTACCACTGGTCTACCCGGGCCACTGCGCAACTAACTAGCGATAATGCAACCAAATCGAAATTTTGTAGTTACCACAATGTTGCTGCGACGTGGTGCGGTTGTTGTACGTGTGATCGGCTCCTAAGAGATAGTTTTAAAATACTCTTTTTTTTTTAACTCTCCTCCTAATAATATCTAAGCACTCTTGACCCCCCCCCCCTCTGCCTAACCATTCGTGAAATATAGACATGTTGTTATGGGGGTGTGTGTGTGAAACCCGTAACTAACTACTTCAGTATTCTCTATCTGCATCATACAGTAAAGATCCTGGGTGTTTTGCATACAGCCTAAGTTCATGGTTGCTCTGACACATTCACTCATTTTCCCCTCAGTATTAATTTGACTGTGACTTTGACCAGTGGTCGTGCGCAAGACATTAATTTATTTTTATTCTGAATAAAGCTGAAAATAAAATAAGGTAGGTGTTGTTATAAATGAATGTCCCGCATATTTATGTTTTGTTGTGTTTATGTGAGGAAAATTTATAAAAACGTGCCGAGTGTTGTACTAATAAATATGTTCAAAGAGATTTAAGAAGTGCATTCCTATATTAATATGATTTTCTAAATAGTTTACGGAAAATATCTATTAATTGAATTTAATAGCTGTTGCCTATATACAACAAATACCTTATTATTTTAATATTTTTTTAATAAAAATAGTAATTAATTATTATTATATATTTTTTCGATTTAAGTTATTATATTTATTTTTAATGACTCGAGTAGGACCAATTTAAAAATAATTATTCAATTCTATTTGTTAGTGAGGTAAGCAGGTATTTTTTATTTGTGTGTAATTTATTTATTTGTGTCGTTATTACATGCAGCCAGGGACACATCTATTCATCTAAATAACAATATGAATATTAATGAACACTTGGTTTACTAGTACTTAAATGTTTTAGTGAAAAAGGCCATTAATATACAATTAACTAAAGAAAAAAGGTACACATACCTACCTCCCCACATAAAAACAACTATGTATTATTATAAGGTGACAAGGGATTTGACAGCAGATTAAATACTTATATGTTTTTCATGATAGGACGCTAATCACAAACGAAGTAGGTACCTATGCCTAGAATCTAGGTATCTCTAGAGAATCTCGCTAAGGTCTAGGTCCTAGACCTACGTAACGAAGACGTACGAAGACTGCAAAGTCAAATCATTTATTTCAAGTAGACCGTTAAAAGGCATTTTTGAACGTAATTTACAAGAAAATAAAATTGATTCTAGTCCCAAAAGGTAAGGTCTATTTAAATCCTTGTTTCCAATTGATGTTTCCCCTTAAACAAACATCAACTTTATGTGCAAATAAAGTTAATTTTAGACTGACTAGTACTGTAAAAAAGTCATAAAAAATATAAAGTTGTAGCGCATATTATTTTTCCTAAAATTCGTGTTTGTTTACATGTTTGGCAAATAAATTGTAAACGCAGATTAGTTTTTTATTGAGAAGAATGGACAAAAAACTCCACAGTTACTCTTTTAAAATGTTTTTCAATATTTTGTGTACTCTATGTAAAGACGATGTACCTAGAATAAAATAACTAAGTATACTACAATCGGCTGCGTGTGTCTAATATGATATGTGTGCGTGTGAGTTTGTATGCTTAGTCTGGGTAAATAAACATTCGAATGCAACAAAATAATTCAAGGTTTTGATAACATGCAATTGGTCAGTTTTTTGTAAATACAACATCAAGGCGTTCGATGATCAGTGACCCGAATACTAAACCTGTTTTTTTACACGAATTCGGGACCAATATACCGAATTGACGTCATGCTACATAACACACGCCTGTAATACCCAAAGGGTTAGGCAGAAGTGTACCTATCCTATAGTACACCCACATTTCGCCAGTTATGTTTACATGGGACCATGTAATAGGAGCGAGCCTAATGCCATCAACCGGGCACAAATCCACACTCCGGGCTGCTACTGAGAAATCCTGATGGAAAAACCCAATAGCACTTTGCGCGACCCGACAATCGAACCTAGGACCTCATGCTCAGTATACAAGGTAGATTTTTGAGATGGGGCAGTAAGGGCAGCTACCTTAACCGTTGTAGCTACACGGAACGGTGTTAGGAGACTGGCTTTAATTTTTTGAGAAATTTTGATCTACATTCACAGATTTTGAAAAAAAATTACAGACAGTAAGAAAATGGGTAGTTTCCACTCCTTTATGGGCTATCGTGTAAAAATGAACTATTATATAACAGGGAACGATATCGCACAATGATTAAAAACTCGGATTTATAACCGGATTTAATGGATTTGCAGTAATTTTCGAACTAAAAATGTAAATTTTAAATAGCAATAACTTTTTACAGCCACCATCTTGGATTTACATTTTGACCTAACAAGCACCCTCAAAAACTATGAAAACGACACCCATGACGAAAAATGTGAACATTTTCGCAGCCGCCATCTTGGATTTTCATTTTGACCAAATTCACACTTTCTATCCCTCTATCTCTCTCTTTCTTTCTCTTTGAATTAGAAGCAGACAGTTGCAAACGCCTTTCCGCGTGACGATTTCTGCCAGTAGGTACACTCCTACCGCAAGTCGCGTTAAAGAACTTCGTCCCAGAAAAAATAATAAAATAGCATTTAAATAAAACCATAACAGATGATTTGCAATTTGACGGTTTTATGTGATGTACACATAAAACCGTCAAATTGCAATCACCGAACGTTTAATTCTTTGTTTCTTTAGGTATCGAATTTTAAAATCGAACTTCAAATCGACTTATTTCTCTCTCTCGCTTTTTTCTTATCGAAGTGAAAGTGACAGAACAAAGTGAACTCCAAATTTTCGAATGTTGTAACTAGACCCAGCACAGTCCTCGGATATAAAAAAATAATAATATAAGTAACTTTGTCTTACGCTCGCAGCAAAATCGAATTTTGCTCACTGTCTTTAAACAGCAAAACCTGCTTGTTTGAGGTGCTGAGGTGGAAAATATTATATCGGCTCGGTAGGTGGCCACGCCAGTCGGAGCATTAATGGCATTTTTTATGGCATCCTAAAAATGGATTATGAGAGAGGCTACAAAATAAATGCCAATAAGCCTTAAGAAAAACCCAGCGCTAATCGCACGCGCAGATGATTTGAACGCGACCTTGACATTGCCACTCAATATCATATTATCGTTCGTAATTTTTATACTCCACTAGTTTTTGCTCGACGTCGATAATTTATGAAGATAAGCTGTTTTGAATTGTGTTTTGTTAAAAAGGTACAGCATTAGAAAATATGGGAAGTATTGAAATGATCCAGTAAAAACTTAATGACCTTCAAATGTTTATTTATAAAACACTTGCATGCATATAACATGCACAAGTGCCTGAAGCAACATTAGAATTAATGTTTATATATAAGCTAGTTATAAAATCATGTCTCTATAAGTAGATATATAAGAACATACTCGTAAGTAAGTACAGTAGGCGGCACATCACTTTGATCTTGTGGTGACCTAGCGTCGGTTAGGATGGTTTCCTTCACCGTTTAAAGAGCAGTGATGATGAAATAATTTATAGAAAATAAAGCGCTTGACTAGGTTCAAATACGACTTACAACTCGTAAGTTGCGGCCTTTACTACTGGGCCACTGCGACTAGCGTAGTACTGAGTTTCAATAGAATGAGGCTAGCTAATACCTACTGATTTTGAACGTAATACCAATGTACCTAATACCAATGTGACGTAATGAACCCTGCGGGGTAGTTGCGTATGACTTTCATTTTAAAAGTTCAACAACATTCATTGCGCTATTTACGTTGTTGAGCAGACAATTTTTTCGAACATATATGAAGCCAATGTATTAGAAATATCCTTCAAAATCATTCAGTGTGATTGATTGTGTATTACGTAAGTAGGATGAACACACTATTGTGTTCTACAGTTAGGGCGCTGAACTTAAAATACAGCATTACAAATAAAAATGTGCCGCATCTATAGTTATACCAGTAATAAATTAAGAATAGATCGAGGATATTTTTTACAAATAATTCAGCTATCTAAATACGCAACACATTTTCGTAAACCATTACGACTAATCTGTTACATTATGACAGTTCAACAACATTCATTGCGTTATTTTACGTTG
Organism: Xanthia icteritia; assembly: GCA_949128155.2. Taxonomy (NCBI): domain Eukaryota; kingdom Metazoa; phylum Arthropoda; class Insecta; order Lepidoptera; family Noctuidae; genus Xanthia; species Xanthia icteritia. Next base: position 18,417,340 of record OX421952.2, on the reverse strand, counting down.
TTGAGCACATATTTTTTCGATTTTATGAAGCAATGGATTAGCAATCTGTTTCATAACGATTCAGATTCTGATTGATCGTGTATTACGCAATTAGGGTACAGGTATATTTAAGTATAACAATTCATCCGTTATGTCAAGATGCATAATTTGGCAACAGCGCGACCAATGAGAAACTTCTAAAAAAACTTTGCTTTAATAAGCTTTAATTAATATATAAGTTTTGGGAGGCATATTACAAGTTGGGGGATTACATCGCTGATAAAAATGCTTGGCTCATTGCTGGTCTTGCTCCACAACCACAACTAATTGATTAACATTTGAAAATACTGTTGGAGCTGCTGAAGATCTGTAAGACCATCTTTGTATTGTATAAACTCAATTTCCTTTGTATTATATAATTGCATAGCACAGGTGTTAGTACATACTAAAGAGATACCATTTACCGGGTAATATGTCTTTCATTGACTTGAATGTGCCCTGGCGCCTCGCGCCTGTGTGTGCTCACTCAGATGTCTCGCTGATCGTGGCGCGTGTGTTGGATCATTTAGCTTCCTTCAAAATGGTTGAGCTGAATAGTGCTGATCCATGCGTCATGTTCGTGAACGGGCGCCGTCAGTTGGGACTGGTCATCTCTTAGCTGCAATGGCTTATTTTAATTTTTGAATGGTTCTTTGTTTTCATATTTTTATTAGGAACGCTTTTAACGTGCACGTCTTTCTACATTGTTCTCACATGTATAATTTCAACATAAATGATGAAACCAATATTTTGTAACACATTTTTGGTCTAAAAGAGTGTCCGTGGAGTTTCTTGCCCGTTCTTCTCATAAGAAACAAGAAACAAGTTTAACGCAGAACTGATTCAAAATATAAAAAATTACTTGTATGAATAGGTGAAACTTGATGATGTATATTGTATTTGTAGATTGTTGATGTAGTTTAGAATAGTTTAAGTTATGATGAGGCTCACATGCCACTGTGGATAAAAGCCTACTAGATTATTTTTTTATAAAAAAAACTTTATCACCAACCCGTCTTGAACAAGCCTGGTGATCAATGCTCGTGTCTTCTCTGTAGGAGAAGAGGCCTTTGCTCTGCAGTGGCACAATAATGGCCTGTGCAGAATGTACCATGGCACGGCAGAGGATTGTAAAATCAATTAAATATTATAATACTTATCTAATCGAAATAAGGTATATATTTCAATGTTCGGTGATTGACGGAAAACTGCGCTGCGATGCTCCAAGCTCGATCACCGAGAATTGAAATATATACCTTATATCTATTGGATAAGGTTTAAATTGAATTGATAAATTTAAAAGCCTCTGCCGCCCCGTCCGCCAGTCTGCGCAGGCCCTAATAAGCTGGAGCGCCTGCTACACGGTCGCCAACCGTGTCCCCGATAGAGGTGACCTTGGTTGGCCATCGGTTATTTCAATCTGAATACAAAACTCTTTTGTTCCTTAAATTAACTCTATTCTTCACAACTTTGTAACGCATCTAAGTTAATTTAAAATTGTCATTTATAAATATTCTGCACACGACAATGATTCGTCTTGGTCTTGGCTTGGTTCATCATATACTTATATTATTACATAGGTAAATTATATTCCCGAACAATGTCTTTTTCGCAAATACTGTTGGTACAGTTGTTTTGTACGTACATAAGTAAAGGCTCCCGCAGAGAGGCGCAACATGACTGATAGAACAATTTCTATGAAAACTTCATGGATTTTTTCTACCGGAGTCGCTAATGTATCGAGTAGGTATATAACATAATAATAAGCATCTTAACAACTCGAAAATAATAGTTACTAACATAACAATAACCTTGTAAATTGCTAGGAAGATATGAATAATTTGTAATGAACGAACTACACACATCAACACGGTCTAGGGATATTTCATACTCAATTAAATAACTCGAAAAGTACTGGCCGCATTGTAATCTTTCATACACCGATTTGTTTGTAATTTATCTCAGACTAATTCCAAATTCAAATTTTTGAAAATTCTTTTGTTTCGGTGGCATAAAAATGTCTTGATGTGTAGGAGAGGGAATTTTCATTTGTGCGAAATTTAGAAAACAATACGAATTACGTTTAGTTACAGTTATTTTTCATTTTTAAACGAAAGATAAAGTTAAAATTGAGGTATTGTAGCCATGCAACGCCAACATTTGACGAGGGCGGAGATGTTACGAGCTGTGGGAATGCTGGAAGCTGGGTCTGTTCAGCGTAATGTTGCTGAGGCCATAGGGACCCACCAAAATGTAATTTCAAGATTGTGGACACGCTATCGTGCCACAGGTGAAGTAGCGGAGAGGCACCGGGGGCCAAGTCGCATCACTACCCCCAGACAAGATCGATTTTTGCAAATTACTGCGAGAGCTCAACCAAATGCAACGGCGACTCAATTGGTCCAAAGGCTGCGAGTGGAACACCAAGTGCTTGTGAGTGACCAAACTGTAAGAAGGCGACTGCATGAAAGCAATCTACGCTCTCGTAGACCACTCCGGGTCCCACCTTTACGGAGAGGCAATCGTGGACGACGATTAGAATGGGTTCGGAACCACGTGGACTGGGGCCGTGAGCAATGGTCCAATGTGCTGTTCACGGATGAATCCAGGTTCGGCTTCCATCCAGATTCACGAAGGACGCGTGTTTGGCGAGTTCCTGGACGATGGAGCCGTCTTCAGAACCCTCAGGAAGTTCACCCATACCAAGGAGGAACAATTATGGTTTGGGCAGGAATTCGTCTTGGAGGACGGACGGATCTCGTTTGGGTGCGGGGCAATATGACGGCAGAACGATTCGTCCAACAGGTGCTGGGGCCCGTAATCTTGCCCCACAGAACACAAATGGGGCAAGATTTCCTGCTCATGCACGACAATGCCCGGGCACACACGGCGAGAACGGTAGCAGCTAGGTTACATACACACAATGTTAGGGCCTTAGACTGGCCTGCTCAATCGCCAGATCTAAATCCCATTGAGCATGCGTGGGATATGCTGCAAAGAAGAGCTCTGAAGGAAGTTCTTGAAAGTCTGGCTACAGAAGATCAACTTTTTGCGCACCTCAGAAGGACATGGGACAATATTCCGCAGCAAGACATTGACAACCTTGTTCTGAGCATGCCGAATCGTTGCCGATGTGTTATGAACATCATGGGCGCTTTCTCAGACTACTAACTTCAAGTTTATAAACACAAATTAAATGATTTTTCTATTTTTTTCAGTTTTTACTCATAAATTAAAAGTTAATTCATATACGGTTTCCGTCTATGCTTCATTTTTTTTCCATAAAATCCTGAAATTTTAATCGAAGTACCTTAACCATTATTAAAAAATGGTAGAATATTAAATAACGTATCTTTTAAATATATACATGTCATATAAATAATTAACACATTGACAGTAATTCGCTTTTTTAAAAATATCCCTAGACCGTGTTGATGTGTGTATTTATCACCGGCATTGTGTGTACCAAAATAAAAGATTTAAGTTTCGGCGAAGTTATTACTAATACAAAAACTGAATAATAAGAAAACATCTGTTTGAAAATCATGTAACATAACACTGACCTCCAAATTGCAAAAAACATAAGAAAACTTGAATTTCGCGGACTACCCTACGACCTGTCGACTTCGCCTTAAGTAGAAACTCCAGTTATAAGGTATTCAATGATAAAACTCTTGCTGGATAATAATAATAAGTACCTACTATAATAATTGGTAACACGTGTAGATTCTACAATTTTCCTTGAATTAAAATCTTCGGTACCTGCTTCACCGCTGGCGATTACCGACAAGCGAGTAGACCTAGCAACTTTAAACGAGTTGGCGAGCGATGAGCAGCGACGAGAGTACTCGCTGGTATGCTATATACCAACTGTACCAAGCCTGAGTCTCTCGGAGAGAGTTTTGACAAACGAGTACTCGCCGGGGGCGGCGGGCGGGCGGTGTGAACATTTACCGATCAACTATTAATATTATGTATCTCTTCTACTCACACGGGACCTAAAATCTTTCGTGCGTTTGTCGAGCGAGAAAATCGTTGCCAGTCGGAAGAGTCAAAAGAGGAAAGAAAATAGAAAATCCTACGGAAATAATATTATCGGCACACAATCGTGATACATTAAATACTTATCTTTAAACACGAACAAAGTTTTATTCCTACTTCACTCGGTTTATATTACTATTTTATAATAACTTAGTGTAATTAGCAATGATCGGAGTAGGTAGATTGATTTTTGGTACTTGTATCATAAATGCACACAGAAAGAATAACATGGATAAGCCATTTTTCCGGAAAGCAATTCCGGTATTTCCGGATTCAATTAAATATTGTTAATGTTGGTAGTGATATTATTACTACTCAATTCAAAGTTGGTGATGGTATGTTCAACAGCTTAAGCAAACAAACACAATACTAAAAATATTGTTATAGTACATAGGTTTAAACTCCTTGTAACAAGTAAAATATTACTTACCAAAGCTTGGAATCGTGACTGTTTGCCGTTAAAAAAATATGAAGAATATAATATTGCTCATTTTAATACAATTCCTACCTAAGGTTTTTTTAATAATCAACCAATTCCGGAGGAATGTCCATATTAATATATACGTTTCGGATCAATGACCCCAATTCAATCTACCTACTCCGATCATAATTAGTTAACGCCTGTGATAATGGGGTGGTAAGAAACCGTTCCTGGTTTTGATTTCTTGACAGATTCCGGAAGGTTATGTAAGTACATGAATATTGAAATTACATTTAAAAAAAATTAAGAAATCTCGAATTTTATCAAGTCGGGAACCGTGCGAAAAAGGAGCGGGTTGCTAGTCCTACTAATATTAGGGATGAAATTGAATGACCACCAAAAAAACAATCGTTACCCTAAACAGCCTCATCCAAAAAAAAAAAAAATATGTACAAATAAATGAAACCTGTACCAAAATCTTTCGGGCTATTTAAGTCATGCCTGCACTACTAAAACTTTTCATAACCCAAAAAGGCCACGCATGACCATACAAATGACCGTTTTAATGTTGGTTATTTGAAGACTCATTTATCACTAAGATTAAGTTTTTTGAAGATCCACTCTTCATTAAAATTTTAAAATTACACTAAGGACTGCCTTATTAAGTTTTAAGTTTATTTAAATGTAGAAATAAAACATGTTGTTTATAAACTAATGTTTTTTTTTTGTGGCCGTTATTTTATTGAAAGCTCTAAGAAGCTCAGCCTTTAGTAAATTAGTAAACATTTTACGGTAGTATCGGTGAACCTTTAGAACTTCTTCATTTATATTTTTTGGGTAAACAATGATTTTTGTATATTAATTTACTTTATTAGGATAAAATTGTGTAATATATTTGGATGAAATTTTTAAATAAAATGCGAGCACATATTTGGTGCATGCGTGGCCTTTTTGGGTAGCTCAGCGATTATTCTGAAGATACTTGCCTTTTTTAGGTTAGCAGACTTTACGTTTTTTGGTGATAATTTCATATTAAAATGGGGATTAAATTCTGGTAAGTACTTACGATTTTTTGGGCCTTATATTTCATTATATCTGGTGATTGATTAAACCTAAGCCCTAATATTATAAATGTGAAAGTTTGTACGCTTGGATGAGGCTGAACAGATTTGAATGTTTGGCACAGAGATAATTATAACCTGGACTATCACATAGATTAAGGAAGTTTGCCCACTTACCCGCATGCGGGTAAATGTGCATCGGGTTCGTATTCGATTCTTCTCCGTATTTGATTCGCGTTTTTTATACTTACTCGGTTTTGATCCGTCAAAAAATTACTCGAAGTGATAATTTACGAATCGAACACGAACAGTATAAGAATGAGTGCACGAACGTCCATACAATTACTAGGATCGCCAAACCGGAACAAAAACGAAAACGAATCGAATACGAACCGGATACGTGGGACTTATCCGTATCCGGTTAAGATCTTTGTATCCCGGTAATACGTTCTCGTGGGTTACTTTCCGATGTCCACGCGTGCGCGGGCGGAGCTGCGAGCAAAAGCTAGCTGTAAATAAAATAACGAATAAAACATTCTACCATGTTATTTATTTACATTATACTTCCGTTTCGTCACATTATTTATAATTCCAATTCGGAACAACTGGTGTTTGACTTTAGATTACTAGATACCTACTCCATTTTATCATCTGTCTCGCCTTGGAGACTCAGATAAGGAAACAGTGCGAAATTGACACATGGTTGACTACGAGGTTAACAGCGCTTACTGTGGAGACGAGTTAATGAATATTTACTCGGTATATTTACTCGAGACTGTCTCGTTGGTCTAGTGGTCGCAAGCGCTACTGCTGAGCATGTCAGGACCTGATGCTTCGATTCCCGAGTCTGGAAAAGTTTTATTGGGTTTTTCCATCTGGAATTTCTCAGTAGCAGCCCGGAGTCTGGATTTGTGCCCGGTTGATGGATGGTACTAAGACTCACCCCCTATACATGGGGCTCAAACATAACTGGCGAAATGTGGGTGTACTAAGGTACACCTGTAACTCTTCGAGAAATACAGGCGCGATATTATGTTATGTTAGGTACTCGATATGATTGCCGTCCGATAAGGACCAGGCCCGGGTCGACGGCGCGTTGTGTTCCACGCGCGCCTCAAAGAGATGTCAGCAAGTGAAGGGGTCCGATAGGACCAATACCTGCCGGGGTTGCGGGAAAGTCCGAAAGGGATACCGTGGCCCCTGGCAATGTACAGGCAACGGAAGGAACACGGGTGGGTTTTAGTCAGTAAGAGTCTGACACGCCCTCCCGCTCCACCCAGAGCGGGAGAAGTTATTTGATAATTTCCCACCCAAAAAAAAAAAAAAAAAGGTACTCGATATGATCGCTTTCGAGTTCACCGAGGATGGTCATCAAAGCTGCACGTGATAGGTATAAGCACGGATTCGGCTACCACGATACGAGTTTTATAACAGGATATCGATTTTAGATCTTAAAAAAACCGGCCTTTTGCGAGTCGGGCTCGCTCGCGAAGATTTCCATACCACCGTACAATATTTAACAAAAAAAGCCGAAAAAAACATGTTTCTTGTATGAGGACCCCCTTTAATTTTTAACTTTATTATATTTTGAAAACCCTAAAAATATGTAGTGTTAAATACTGCGAAAATTTCAACAGTCCACCTATTACGGTTCATGAGATACATCCCGCTGACAGACAGACGGACGAACGGACAGCATATTAATAGCTGCTAAAAAATGCTGCCATCACCAGGAAATATCCCCTTTAAGTTACTGGTTTAATTGCCTACGTGGTCTAAAATCTCAACTCCAACACGTACTTATATTTAGTCATCTATTATTCTATTATTTCATCATCGGACACTACAGGGCGACACCACTGGCCTATCTTACTCACTATACTTACTCAAAAATTGTGTAAACAAAATCACTAAGATAATTGACATCCACCAAAGTCAATAGTCAAGGTGTTAGTACTCTCACCACAAGTCCACAATGGTCCATGAAGGTCAAACGTAAGCCTATGACCTTTCACCCATTTTTGGTAGGTACTTCAGTAGGTGAAGGACGGTCTTCTTTTATTTACTGCACTTAGCTAAGTTACTGTAACTTAAAAGATTAATAGAAACGTTATGGAGTGAACGGTCGGTCTTGAACCTTGCAAAGGGATTAGCCTGCCGATTTAACAATAAATAAGTATTATTTTAATTTAATAGATGTATTATGATAGTTAAAGTGATTTTTGTTAATGCTTTAGAGAGGTTTTGTTAAGGTCGACCATTTTATTTTTTATTAGGTTAACTTGGGATATAGTTTCAAAGTCGATTCCCGCACGGCAGCTATTCAAATTCACAACCGTTCCACAGGCTTCCGAATCGAAAATGACACATTTTCGTTTCCCTGATCTGCCAGCAAATAGCAAGTTCGAAAGAATACAGTTCGTGTATTTGGTTTAAACTGACAAAATTTTCGGGTGTTGAATTTATGAATAGCGTTAAGAGGACTCTGTCGATAACATTGAGAGATATTTGATTCGTCACGGAAGCGTATCAAATGGCTGTTAACAGCTGCTATGTTGACGTGTGATTTCGTGTGGCAATTGGCGAACTATTAAATTAAGAAACTTTACTAAGAAATGACTAGTTTTAAAATCTTTCATTAACAACGAATAATGTTTCCAAATTGGAACAAAAATATTAGCAAATTCGACATTACCATACCCGTTAATTCTAGGTTACTTTGATTGGTTTTGGATTCAATGACATCACAATTAAATTTGACTTATGTGTCTGTAATTTCGCCATCTTCCATAAAAGCCATTGAAGCTCCCACGCTGGTCGTAAACGGTCATATACACATCATTCTGGATTTTAAAAGCACATAGCACCTTAAAATGTATGTCCTAGTACGCCTTATAAGAATATTATATAGTTTGCAATGACATAGTTTTAGTTTATAGATTTCCTAATAAAAGAATGCGCTTCGAGAATCATCGGAAATACGGACGCGCGATGATCAGATGTAATATAGAACTGTTATAACCATGGAAGTACTTGCCTATTTTGTATTACCATGATTACAAGATTATAGATTTTCAATTCCAAAAAACTTTCAAAAGCTTTTGAGTGACCACTGACGATCTGCGACCGGAGTAGTTAACCCGGCAAAGAGAAAACTTCATACAAACGCACAATGATAGGTGCAGTTGTGCTATGACAAAGTGCGGCAGTATAATACCTTGGATGCCTCTCTGCCTCCATGGGGTAATATTCGTGTTTCCGTACTAATTCGGAAACACGAATATTACCGAACTGCATAACTTATCTAGGTTGTAAACAGATATAAGTCAATTGTAAGCAGAGTCAGCAGACTTTTAGTGATATGACGTTGGTCCTACTGTCTTGTCAGCACTTATAATAAAAGATGCGGTGACGTCTGATGCATCCCCTTGCACAATTTTATTCCGAATAGTAACTTCCTTATCTCTTGCAACAAATGTGTCGTGCACGCACTGATTTTGGCAGGTTTTCAGCACAAAATAAGGCAAAGAGCCGACACAATATCAGAATGAAACTAAAACGGACGTGTCTACAAGTCGCAAAACATGTACCTACACCGCATAGTAGTCATGGTACCTATTTGGCACCTTTATTTCACAAACCCCCACACACACACATAAGATAGCATCACGCTTGTATTCCCCGAAGGGTTAGGCAGAGGTGCCCGAGTATTATACCTTCCGGCCTATCGGCCACAGTGACCAAGAGGCTATTGGTGCTGCCCCACACCTGCCGCATCAGGGAGGCGACACGCTTTCGCATGATTGTGTGAAAATCGTCTATACGTGCCTCGGCAAACATCCCTGATACGCTTCAGTGTCGTGGCCCAACAGCGCCCTGTATGTGTTATTGTAGTACTGGTACTGGTCTACACATAAGGCGCTACCTGTAAGCCCTTTGCATGTAGGTAGTCGACATAGGCTGCAGGTGTAAAAAGATCGATTTTGTTGCATTAAAATCTGAGTTACGATTGCTAAAACTTGCAAAGAAATTAATAAATAGATATGATGATTACTATTTTTAGTTTATTGCATCTACTAGTTTTGCACAATTTTCTGCTATAAAATAATATTGCATGCAGGAATCCGCGTGACCTCTATCACGCAATACAATTTTGCGCACCGTGGTCATTATAGAATTATAACGACCACGGTGCTTTACGCTGTGGGCAATATTGACAAACTTTACAAATACATGATTTTGCCACGTACTCGTATAGACGCAATTTGAGTTCTAGTTTTGGACAGAATATTGATTTTCATTGTACAGACGCCAGCACATCAACCTACTACAATCTGTCAAATTTATTTAATAGATTTTCAACTTTATCTCTGAAGCATAAGGTTCAAAGTTGATTGGGAAAATTTGAGAGTTTCGGGTAGGTTGACCTGCTGGGGTCTGTACTACAGTCACGAGCTTTAATTTGGGACCCACCTAAGGTTGAATATCGTGTAGCAAACTTTCGCCATTTAGAGCTATTATGTTAACGCTGTCACTGCACAAACAATAAACGTCATAATCTTTACCATCGACAACTTTACGTTTCTAGGGGCTAACGTCAACTGGAGCGAGGGCAAACGATCATTACCGATTTCCGAGTAATAATTACTTTTTGGTCCTGTGGTCCCATAAGAAAAAAGAAACAAATAAAAAAGAACAAAATTATATTGTCAATATATGATAGCTAGTCAACTAACCCGGTTATTCTTCAAACCTATATTAGTTAAAAAGTTTTGTCTCTTTCTCAAACATAAATATCAAAGTGACGGACCAAAACAACATATTTAAAATAAAATAGGTTTAAAGGCCGTTTATGATTATGGGGGCTTAGAAGATTTCAGCTAAAATATTGATTAATAAAATCTTTAGAAAAACAAAGTTTTTTATTCTTTATATTTATTAAGACATTTATGACACAAACCTCAATCTTAACACAATTATATAGAAAGCATGGTTAGCGGTGCACAAAATAAACACTTATCACCGAAGGCTACGACTAAATTAATTTAAATCTCTCCAGTAATTTTTTTATCATAAATATTCAAAACCGCGTATATCCACCTTCATTGTCAATCACAGCCTGGAGCCGGTTACGCATGGATCCAATCAATTTGTCACATATGTCAGTACCCCTTAAACTTTCCCAGACTGTGAGGCAGTGATCCATAAGTGCTTCTCTAGTTCTTTCGTTTCTATTTGACCATTTTTGAACCATTAAGCCCCATAAATTTTCTATAGGATTTAATTCGGCACACTTTGCAGGCCACGGAATACGATTTAAATTTGCTCTATTATTGTCGAACCAAGTTCTAACGATTCTTGCCGTATGAATTGTTGCGTTATCTTGAACAAAGTTTATTGGAGCAACATCTTCTTGTGGATAATATAGTTGCAATGTTGGAAGGACACTCTCGTCTAATAAATCGACATAATCTTGAGCAGTGGCCCTGGGTGGTAAATTTATTAGTTCTCCAATGCCGGCTGAACTAATCCAGCCAGACATGTTAACTGTAATGCGACCAGACGCGTTGTTAGCTATGACGTGGTCTTCCGTGTATCGCGTCCTGTCAATTCGCCACAAATGTAGTCTGCCCGTTTGGGAAGATTGAAAAGTCTTTTCATCGATGAAAGCCGTCGTCGTCCAATCAAAATTTAGATACTGACGTGCGAAAATAAGTCGAGCAGCTTTATGGGCATCCGTCAACGCAATTTTTTTTGCAGGCCGCCTGTGATGCAGTCCCATAGCTTTAAGATGCCTTCTAACTGTTGAAGGGTGGACTTCAAACGCTTCCGCAAAATGCCTCGTTGGCGTAAATCCATTCATCAGGTATTGCCTTTGCATCAAGCGGCTCTGCTCTTGTGTTATAACTTGCGGGTGATGGTTGTTTCGTCGTAAGTCAATAATATTTTCCTCGTTCCCGTGGCGTCGAACCCAGCGGCGAACTGTGTTTCTTGTCACATTTATTCGTCGCGATATCTCGTGAATGCCTACTCCTTGTTCGTGCAAATCAATAATTTGGAGCCTTATTTGGTCACGATTAGCCGCAAGCATTTTATTAATTGGTAAATTATATTTTGTGAAAATATCACATTAAACTATTTTCTTAAATTACACTGACACGACACATGTTCGTAATTAGAAAATCGTAATGATAGCTTTTTGCAACGAGGTTATCATTTCATAGGTCGATTAGATAAGACATTTTATGTCTTAACTTGACATTCAACATTTCAACCTTAAAGCAAAGTTTCAAAGTTTCGACCTTATTGCATTATGATTGTTCTAACAACATTTAACGGAAATGGGTCCCAAATTAAAGCTCGTGACTGTACAAGTCGTTGCGAGGAAGGCCAGAATAAATTAAGTTATTATGAGAGAAAACAAACCACAATCGGATGAAATACCTCCTTTAGATCCAGACTGGCTGTGGCTATTAGGCCAAGATCTATAAACGTTAAGTACTTATCATGTGCTTTGATTTAGGGTCAGTTTCTTGCAAAATTTATGTAAAAAATTATCAAGCGCGCGTAAACTGTTGTGATTCGTTGAATGATTTATCAACAGCCAATCGCAGACGTTTACGCGCGCTTGACATATTCCTGTCTCTATCTTGCACTTTTATTTGACAGATGTGTGACAATGACAGGAGTAATTCTTAGCCAAAGAGCGTGCTAATCTCGACCAGGCAGGCATATTATAAGTTGGGGGATTACATAATTGATAAAAATGCTTGGCTCATTGCTGGTCCTGCTCCACAAGCATAAACTAATTAATTAGCATTTGAAAATACCGTTGGAGCTGCTGAAGATTTTAAAAACTATCTTTGCATTGTATAAATTCAATGTCTTAGCATTGTATAATTGCATAGCACATGTGTGAGTACTATGTACTGACTATAAAGCTACCATTTAGGTACTGGGTATGTCTTTCATTGACTTGAATGTGCCCTGGCGGCTGAGATTATGTCATGCTCACTCTAATGTCACGCTGGCGGTGGCGCGTGTGTTGGATCATTTAGCTCCCTTCAAAATGGTTGAGCTGAATGGTGCTAATCCATGCGTCATGTTCGTGAACGGGCGCCGTCAGTAGAGACTGGTCATCTCTTAGCTGCCATGGCTTATTTTAATATTTGAATTGTTCTTTGTTTTTATATTTTTATTACGGATGCTTTTAACGTGCACGTCTTTCTACATTGTCCTCACATGTATAATTTCAACATTAATGATGTAACCAATATTTTTGTAACAATTTTTTTATTTAAAAGAGTGTCCGTGGAGTTTCTTGCCCGTTCTTCTCCATAGGTACCTACTACGCTTTGGAATGGGCAACTAGCTTCATATTTCTGACTGACCGACTTCTTGACAATTCAAAAGTGCCTGTAAATGGTTTAATTGAAATAAATGCTTTGAGTTTGAGTTTGAGTTTGACCTTAGATTATCCATTAGGCTCTGTGTCAGCCTATTTTCTTGCAGTAAGTACCGCTCAGAATTTAAAACATTGCTCAACATCAGATAGGACAAATTTAAGGTTAACTTTGCCAGGCATCTATATCTAAGTAAATACTTATACCAAAAATATCTAGGTTTACATATTATAAATTAAAGTCGCTTTTCGCGTCTGTATGTGTGACCGCGTTGTTCTTATAAACTGCACGATGAGGTTTTCTCCAACATTTAAAGAATTTATTCAACAAGGTTTCTGTGTAGGGAACATTAATTTTAAACTTACACAAAATAAAAGGACTCGCGATGTTTCATCAAGTCGTAGGAACCGAGCGAAGCAGGGGCGGGTTGCTACTAGCACATACAAGGAAAACCGGAATGTATGACAGCTTTCCTAATGGAGTTATCCTACGAAGCAATTTACTACAAACTAAACATATATTTGAATACATAATTACAATGAGCTGGAGTTTAGATAAGGCCATTTTTAAATACAAGTCAAGGATAAAGGATATTTTTAGCACATAGGTAGACTATACAAACTTAGAATTCACGAATTTAGTTTGCATAGAAGTAAACCGTAGAAGGTTTACTTCTATATATCTTTTCTCGTCTTTTCTCGGCTCATGCAGTGATTAAATGATCGTGTACTGTCACTGTTTTTAAACAGACGGCTTCTATAGAGAGAGCGTAGGCTCTATAGAAGCCGCCTGATAACTTATCAGTTAATCGTATCAGTAGAACAACGAACGATAATATTATACGATTATCATATTGTTAATTATCTCGTAGGCACTTAATGACCATACTGTTTTACTAACTAAATTTATGTAGGTCAAAAACTAAACTATTTTATTTCCAGTTTTGAATGAGGCAACCCTTTTTCGCCAATGGAAATAAACTTACTTCAATTCTTCCTTCTCTGTATGAGTAGAGATATTTTATCTTGCAGTAAGTAGGACGGTAACAATAAGGCCAGCAGCACGCGTAGCATGACAACCATAGAAACGGGTTTTGTCGACGGAAGAATAGACAAAATGACAGATTGTGATTATTTATCTGTCATTTTGTCTATTCTTCCGTCGATAAAACCCGTTTCTATTGTTGTCATGCTAAGCGTGCAGAAGAGAGGAAGAGATAATGATTGAGGAGCAAAATATAGATCCTCGGATTTAAAACTGCGTGCTCCTCAATTTTCTATACAAATACTTCAATTTGTACTTGAAATGAGGCTCCCTAAATTGTATGTTAATTCGCATTAATATTCTGAAACAGTCACGCATACAATAAAAAAGGAACTTTAGTATATTATTTTTTTGATCTTTTTCTTTCCATGTACAAGACAGTTACGTAATTGTAACATTTTCGCTCGATTCATTTTTTATTCGAAAACCATGTTTTTTTTTAAATGAAAGACTAAATAAAAGATCAATTAATAAAATCAAGATTACTCTGCTTTTATGTCTAAAATAAGTATTCACATTAAGAAAATATTGTTTATTATCCAACCACAAGATCTTTTTTCTTTAGGTCTATTATTACTTTAGCTGTAAACGAAATAAGAATTGAGACGCCTTTTAGTTCCGTTCTCGAACACGATCAAAGAGCGCACGCGATATTCAACTTTAATACTGTGTGCTAAACGCTATAGCACATAGTTGACTGGTGTGGTGCATGGGGCGGAGTTTTCGTGGAAATTGTCTTGAGAGTGCCTAGTCTTAACAAGCAGTGTAGGGATGGGCGATTTTAAAGTAGACGATCTATTCTTTAGTTAGGTCCGAGATATCGCCGACAACATTGAGGTATTTTACCTATTATTATGTTAAGAAGAAACAGTAATATCCTCCTATGTCGGTCAAAGTAGTTAAATGCTTAATTGGACGGATTTTCCTCAAGTTCATAGTAGGTAAGAAACCGGCGACATGCGATCAGAACCTTCGATTTTATTTAGAGGTTTAATTTTCAGAGGTACCTAGTCAAAAGGAGTGCTATCTGGCAGAATCTTGATGCTCCGAAATTTATTTGGCATAACACACTTGGCATAATCTTCTTTAAACGAATATTTTAAAGGCATCAACATAATTTTTTTTTTTTTTTAAACGTGCCCCACTAGAAATTTTTCCTGTGTCGTGGGTGCGTTTACAAACATTTAAACTCACATACACAAACAGCCAGACCCGGAACAACTAATTGTAGGTCATACAAATATTTGTTCCGTGCGGGAATCGAACCCGCGACACGCAGCGCAGCAGTCAATTGCTTAACCACTGCGCCAACCGTGCCGTCAAAATTGATATAATTATGGTTTTGCCGAATGTTTATATGTCCGAATTTACAATGTCATACCTACTTTTAAGATGGCAGAATTTTATTAATGGCATTTTAATATTCAATTAAATTAAAATATTTTCTTAAAAACTCAATATGTTGTGCCACAAAAGTTAGTGACAGAAACGAATGGCTGCAGTTTAAGCAATTTATGCCCGCGAAGGCGCGGAGGGGCGAGGCAGCCTGCGAGAGGAGCAATTGGTTTTAACGCCCACCGCCGTTGCTGAGGCTGGCCGGCGGTTCGCCGAAGTATTAATTACGTTTATATTTTCTCTATAAATACCAAACTATAAAACGTTAATAAACCGGTACTGCACACAAAAATCTTTAAAGTCTGAGCATTAAATCTTAAGGAACAAGAATCAGTTTAAAACTAATTAAAAGAACAATCGGCTAACCAAACAAATCAGTTTTCTCCCATGCAACAAAATATAAATATTCTTAAACAAATTAAGCACATAATTATAAACTCTTACTACTAACACAATGCATCGTCAACCCATAAACCAAGTAATCCTAGAAACACCAGTCCTAATGATAACCTCGAAACGTATCCATCTGTGTCTAATCTAAAAGATTGCTTACCGACAGGTAATACGAAGCAGGCATCGACGGAGAACACACGTCTCGACCGAACTATAAAAAAACAATCGAAGACAGAAATAAAAGTGCTCATGAAAAATCGTAGTATAATTTTCTAAAATGGTGGTCAAATTAGCGAATCAAGTGACAAACAGTGCGAAAAAAGAGGACAGTTTCGTGAAACTACTCGGGGATTTTGGAAAATGGCAGTTCTTAATTTTCGGTACAGTGTCCTTAGTGAAATTGAGCTCGGGATGGGTTCAAATGGCAATTTTATTCCTGACACCCAACTTAACTTTTCGGTGTATGGATCTGGGTAATTCTACAGAGGAGATTAGGAACTCGACGTGTTACGAAGACTGTATAGGATATAAGTATGATACAAGCCCGTTTGAGAACACGATTGTTTCGGAATGGGACCTCATTTGTGAGCGGCGGTGGCTCGCCAGCTTGAATCAAATGATGCTTCAAGTTGGCATCTTGATTGGCAGCACGATATTTGGATTTATGTCGGACAGGTGAGTCGATTTTTTTTTAAATTATTAATTCTTGATGGCATCTTAACGCGTTAAGTTGCGGGTTCTAATCGGGCAAATTCTACGATTTCTTCAATTTCATAATTTCTATTTTCCAAGGTATTCTTGAATGACACTGAGAAGGCCAGTAAATAAATATTTATAGGCTAGCATCACAACGTTTGTTATTTTTATTTATTACCTATAATTATTAAAATCAATTAAGACTTTAAAACCTGCACTGAATAGTAAGCAGGACTCGGGCTCTTGGACGCATCTAATAAGACGAAAGCATATATCTAAGCATCAAGTAAATGAGAAGAAATTTAAAACTTGCATTATACGCACACTATGTAGACAAGCATACTATAAGTTGGATGATTATATCATAGATAAAAATACTTGGCTTAATGCTGGTCCTGCTCCACAGCCACTTGGGCTCACTAGTTAACATGTTTATTTTTGGAAGAGTTGCTTCCCCTTTTTTATTTTTTCTGACTTTACGAACTTAATGTTTACTTTTTATTTTTATTTAACCAAGTTTTAATTGTTGAATACTCCAATAGATAATAATGTTTTTTTTTTGGTAGTAAAATTCTTTTAATCTCACAAATACATTGCAAACTATAGTTTTGTATAATTTAAAAGTATTTTATTTTAAATTTTTGTAAATGGGATTTTTATTTTTGTACCATGGAACCGTTTACTATGTTGTTATGCTGTATGTTGACTTGAAAGAGCATGGCAGTTGAGAGTATGTCATGCTCACTTAAATGTCTCGCTGATGGTGGCGAGTGTGTTGGGTCGTTCGGTTCCCTACAAAATGGTTGAGCTCGATGGTGCTGATCCACGCGTCATGTTCGTGAACGGGCGCCGTCGGTTGAGACATCACATGGTCATCTCTTATCTGCCATTGCTTATTTTTAATCGTTTTTGATTATTACCCAGGATTTTGTAATTTCTATATTTAAAAGAGTGTCCTTGGAGTTTCTTGCCTGTTCTTCTCCATAGAGATCTACGTTTTGGAATGGGCAACTAGCTCCAACTTTCTGACTAACTGACCGACTCTTTGACAATTCAAAAGTGCCTGTAAATAGTTTTAATTGAAATAAATGCTTTGAGATTGAGTTTGAGCATCTTTTGCCAAAGATGCCAAAGACCCTAGGTTCAGAACCTTGGGATATTGTTAATAAACTAGGAGCGTACAGTCAGTTGCAAATTGTAAAATAACATCAATTTGCATAATAAAAAGTGAGATTTCAAACCCTAAGAGGTGTAGAAACTATTCTACGCCTCTTAGGGATTGAAATCTGCAACTTTATACGTAGAGTTTCTAGGCAATTTTTGCTACATCTTCTTTATTTCTTCATGTTATATATAGTATACATTCATACACACAAACACTCACGCCTTCTTCCCATAGGGTAGGCAGAAACTACAGAACGCCACCTGCTACGATCCTTACATAAACCTTTTGCCTCGTTTACGATCATACATCTACACGCACGCCCCGGTTGCGAGTACTACACATCAAACCTTTCTGAACAACATCACCAATAATCTTTATTAAGCTATGTATATAATAATATCAAAAGCTTGTTTTCTTATAAGACTCTTTCAAAATGATTGCTCATGCGGCGCGTCTACAGTATTCAATTTTGAAATATGATTATAAGATGAAGATAAGCAACATGTTGGTACCTATTGGGGACAAATAAGTTATGTGTTGCAATGCAATTATTATAAGGAAGTAATAATATAATTATTAATTATTTTTTCAGATAAAGTCCATAATAACATTAAATTAAACAAAGTTTTAAAACAAAGTTGATATAAAAATCACACACAAAATAAAATAATCCTCAAATATTCAAATCAAATAAAATTAAAATACTTACATGCACATGCCATTTAAATCAAACTAAATAATACTAAAGTAATTCAAAACAAATATAAAATTAAAATACATAGGTACACATTTTATCCAAAACAAATAAAATAAAACACATAACACAAAAATATTACCAACATAAATACGAGGGGAGGCTTATTAAGCTGCATCCACCTTTACAACAGGGGTAGATCCGCTCGGACAATACCTTCAGGACGCTGTTCGAGCTGTTTTGTAGGCATTTAGTAGGGAAGCGCTCCATTCCGCTAAGGAATCATTAAAGGTAACAGTCGAGGAACCTACTCCACAAGACTGTATGATTAATTGCTTAGTTATCAAAATTGGTACATCCACAGCGATAATCGCTATGTATAGGTCCCCTTCCGGTAGAAACTTGGATTCTTTTCACAATTCCTTAAACCAGATTTTTCAAACGCTAAACTCGTTTAAAAATGTTATACTAACAGGTGATTTAAATATAAATATTGGCTCCGAAAACTGTGACACAGGGACCCAAGATTATCTTAATATCTGCTCATACCACGGTTTTCTCCCCGCTCACATATTGCCTACTCATCAGAGCGGTTCCTGTCTCGATCATATGATGATTAAAACCAGCCTATCATATATTACGCTTGTTACTAACGCAACAATTACTGACCATCATGCTGTCCTACTTACCGTAAATTTAACGCTACCTAAGCTAAATTGTCCCCAGACCAAAAGCAAATTAAATACAAATAAACTCGAATATGATTTATGCAACCTAGATTTTAGCCCAGTTTTCAATAGTGCTGACGCTAATTTGGCTTTATCGTACTTTATAAAACTTGTCCAACAAGCAATATTACGTAGCACGACAGTTTCCACAGTGAATAAGAAACTTTATAATATTAAACCTTGGATTACTCCTGGACTAATTCGGTGTATAAGACACAGAGATAAGCTTCATCAGAGAACTAAGAGATACCCTGATAATCTAATCATTCAAACCACTTATAAAAGATACAGGAACTTCTGCAACAATCTCCTAAAGAATTTAAAAAATAACTACGATAAAAGTGAATTAAATAGAGCAAGTAAAAATAGCAAACAACTTTGGAAACATATTAAAAACGTCACCAATATGTCAAAACAGCGTGAATCAAATTCGAGTTTACTGCTTACTAATCCTTCAATCAATATCAAAAATACTAGAGAAAATAATAAACAGTAGACTAGTTAACTATCTAGAAAAAAATAAGTTCTTATCCCCTGCGCAGTTTGGTTTTAGAGCCAAACTATCCACAGCCGATGCGGTGCATACCCTGACCGATTATATTTCAGAAGAGCTCGGCAAAGGTAACCAGACCCTGGGAGTCTTCCTTGATTTAGCCAAGGCCTTCGACACGGTGTCTGTTTCCGTTCTTTTAAACAAATTAGAGGCCATAGGAATAAGGGGAACGCCGCTGAAACTATTTGTGGACTACTTAGATGACCGATACCAATGTGTTAGAATAGATAATATTACGAGCGATGAGCAGAAAAGTACTGGTTTTGGTGTTCCCCAGGGAAGTATTCTGGGCCCAACGCTATTCCTGATTTATATTAATGACTTGTGTAATCTGAATATTAAAGACGGCAAAATAATATCCTATGCCGACGACACGGCGTTAATATTTACCGCTAAAACCAGTAGCGAATTGTTCGAAATTGCTCAACTAGGTTTTAATACTGTGACTAATTGGCTTCAAAGCAATTTACTAACATTAAATGCTGACAAGACAAAATACATTCACTTCTCCATGCGCAAGCCTCAACTTAACATTACTAACCCTCATCTATATGCCCATCAATGTGGAAATCGTTCAGTCAACATGTGTAATTGCCCTTTTATCCTCAAAACGAGCAGTATAAAATACCTCGGGGTAATAATGGACGACACACTGTCTTTCAGAAAACATATTGAAAGTCTAGTTAAAAGAGTGCGCAAATTAATATATGTTTTTAAAAAATTGCGAACATTTGCAGATTCAAAATTAATCAAACAAGTTTATTTGGCCCTATGTCAATCTATAATTGAATACTGCATCACTTCATGGGGTGGTGCACCAAAAACCAATCTACTTCCTCTTGAAAGAGCTCAGAGATCAATTTTAAAGGTAGCAAACTTCCATCCCTTTTTCTTTCCCACAGATCTGCTATATAAATCATGCAACGTGCTGACTGTTCGCCAACTTTTCATTATGCACTTAGTATTAAAACAGCACACCATGCTTACCTACACTGCTGACAATACTAACAAGAGACGGAATGATATAGTATGCACATCTAATACAACCTCAAAACATGTGTTTGTAGAAAGATTTTTTACATTCTTAGGCCCATTTCTGTACAATAGATTAAATAGAAAACTTAGTATTTATAAATTAAATTACTTTAGCTGTAAAAAAATTATACTTGAATATTTACTAGCCATAGATTATGCACAGACAGAAGATCTACTTGTTGTCTGCAAATAGAATCGTTAACATGCTATTTTATTTTGATTTACCTAATTTTAATTTAGTTTATACTTTAACATGCTATTTTATTTTGATTTACCTATGTAATTTTAATTTAGTTTATACTATTTACTCATTGTTAATTTATTACATTAAGTATTTATGCACTTCCTAGCCTGAAACACAGGTTCAACCTAGTTCAGGCAAATAAGCAACTGTGCTCTATTTTAATTATTAAGTTACTTATTGTAAACGTGCCCCTTTTTATAAATAAACGATTTATTATTATTATTATTATTATTCCCATATGTAAGGATGTGTACAGACTTTTTAAATTTTGAGATGCAGTCCAAGATTTTGGATACAACCTAGATAAATCTCCTGCTGCCTAGGGGTTGATTCTTAGAAAAAGTAAACACGAAGAGAACTGTGTTTATTTTCTGACAATCTAATTATTTTTATCAACATCATCGCCGCAAAAGAAACAAATACCTACTAACAAAAAAGCAGCAACAACTCCTACAATAACAAAAAACAGTAATCAAAGTTAGGTCTTCATACGTCGAGAGACCACCGGAATACAAAAACCTTGTAACATTCATAATCGGTAAAATATTTTAATCAGTCAAACAGCTTCAAAAGAAAAAAACCGGCCAAGTGCGTGTCCACGCACAAGGAAGGGTTCCATGGTTGCGATGAATTTATCCCAAGAACAAACTTAACATTGTAGTTGAAAAACATGTTCTCCCATACATCGATATACGTCACAGACAATTCTCCAACTGCTAATGTAAGTTTGTACTCGCAAAAAATAATGTTTTGTGATAAAACTACAAATTAACGACTTTCGGAATTTTTCCTTTACTTGTGCTGTGTAACCTTGCTTCTTGCCAAATTTCATGATTCTAGGTCAAAGGGAAGTACACTATAGGTTTTGATTTATTTGCTTGTATCAATAAACACATCACAAAAGTTTGCGATCACTTTGAAACATCGAAATCTTTTTTTTACGGTAGACTATATTATAATTTCTACTTCTTTTTAGATTATTTACTTTAAAATATAGAAATAGAATATAAAACAAAAAGAAACTATTTTTTTTCCACATAAAAAGGAATTCGATCCAAGCTTACGCTCATTCAAAAATCTGACTAAGTCAATTTTAACGGATTTATAATATTTTTTCGAGGAAAGTTGTTATTGATATTGATGCCAAGAGGATTATCAGAAGTTTTACGAGCAAGAATTGTAACTTTGAGGGAAGAACGATATTCCACGAGAGAAATAGCACGCAGAGTTGCTGTATCCCAATCCTGTGTCGTGACCACGTTGCAGAGGTACTACGGCATGGATAATTTAGCTGACCGACCCCGTAGTGGTCGCCCAACAGTTCTGACTGCTGCTCAGAAGCGCTATATCAGATTGCTGGTAGCCCGTGACCCAACAATCAACGCCACTGCAATAAAAGCAGAAGTGCGGGCCGCCTCTGGACTTGAAGTTAGCACTTAGACCATTCGGAATTGCTTACACCAGGCTGGACTACGAGCGCGGAGGTCTTGGCGAGCACCTCTGAATTCACGGCAATGTCAGCGACTGAGATTGCAGTGGGCTAGGCTCCGGCAAAATGAAGAAGATAAGGAGGAAAATATTTGGCAAAACTGTCTCTTCGTTGACGAATCGCGAATCAGTACTTATCCAGATAACCGACGTATCCGTGTCTGGAGAAGACCTGGAGACTCTGAAAGGCAAAGAACTCCCACTGGAACCGTTCAGCAAGGCGGGAAATCGGTGTCCTTTTGGGGTAAAATTATGATTTTAGTTAGAACGCTTTTGATCCCGTATCGAGGCTTCATGACGGCAGATAGGTACAAAACAGTCAGTATTGATTAAATTGTCAGACCATTCCGAATAAACCATGGGCACCAATTCGTACTGGTCGATGATAATGCACCCGCACATCGTGCTCAACGAGTCAATGCTGTTCTCCGACAATACGACATCACAAGGGTAGACTGGCCTGCCGGCTCGCCTGACTTAAACCCAATAGAGCACGCGTGGGATGCTTTTAAACGAGCTGTTTGGAACCGTCAGCCGCTATTCAAGAATGGGACAGTTTACCGCAAGAAATCTGATCCTAAGCATGCTCAGGAGGATCTCCGCATGTGTGCGAGCCAGGGGAGGAGTTATATTGTATTAAATAAAAACCTTCTATTAATAAATTGTTGTATAAGTTTGGTTAAACGATATTTTTCTTCCCATAAAATTTATGTTACAAATACTTAGTATTGAATTACGTAGGTACTCAATTTTTGTTATTAATAAATTAAATAGAGTTTTATTTTTTTAATTTTAAACTGTGTATTTCTATTTTTAAAAAGATATAGCGTAAACACTTTTTCTTGATAAAGTTAAATTTAAAAAATATGCCAGCTTTTGCTAGTGATCACAAACTTTTTTGATGTGTGTATGTCGCATGAATAGCCGTATTTTTTTAGTACGTTGTCTTAGAAGACTTTTTTAGAGCTCCAAAAGAAAACATGTACGATCCAACCTAAGATGGTGACAAATTTTAGATTAATTTAATAATTAATAAAATGTTACCTTAGATTATACTTAGAATAAGTTAGTTGCATGATGTATACCTAAATAAGTCCTCTTCCTACAATTTTTTCTTTTGCTGTGCCCGACAGGGTCCACAATCGTTTACTTACCACCAAAGCATATTCATTGTGGAATGCAATAAACCATTGAGTATTGAGTAAAGTGTGTCTCTCCGTCCGTTTGGTGTTTTTGTGGCTAAACTGGCGTACCAATTTTGATGGGATTTTGCTGAGAATAAGTATGCTTGATAAGTCCTTTGAGAAGAATATAGTTTGTTATCCCCGCAAAAAACGTTTTTTGAAACTGACAACATCCGTCTGTCACAGCCAATTTGCTCCGAATTTATTTTTACTTTTATAATAAACACTTTTAAAGATATTTAAGAAAATAGACGAAAATTTAGCATTCCTCCCTTTATCTCCGAAAGTACTGAGCCTTAAATTCTGAAAAAAATACAGAGAATGGGTCTTTACTTATATATAACAAGAAAACCTATAAATAGTCTATGGTCTTAAAATAACAAGTTAAATCTCTCAATATTGTGTGTACAAACTTACATTTCCAGTTGGAATTTATGGGAGAACATTTTTTTCAAATACAATATTAACTTTGTTCTCTGGATAAATTCATCCCAACTACGGAACCCTTCATTGTGCGTGGTCTGACATGCACTTAGCCGGTTTTTAATTAGTTTTTTGTTGGGTGGCATAATTATATTCAAAAGATTGACAATAAAATCGAGAATACTAAGGCGAGATAGCTTATTATGGTAAGTAGTTCCAGCTATTTATACATAATTAGTAGAATGTCACAAATAATACAAAAATACTATTAAGTTTGAAGATTAATTAATAAACATAAAAAAACTACACAATGTTCAGACAATTCAGATAAAATCTCTTTAACGTCTTTTAGTTTCTGTTCATTCAAAAAATACCGCATTATAATTTATTGCTGTAAGTAATTCTTATTTTTTATGAATGGCAGGTCTTTTTAAGTAGGTAGGTAGATATAAAAAAGTGGAAGCAAAAAGATGGCAGATGAATATCATCCAAAACCAATCTTGCTTAGCTTTTTCCCAACTATGTTGCCGTCGGCTTCCAGTCCAACCGGATGCAGCTGAATACCTGTATTTTACATGGAACGACTGCCTTTCTGAAATCCACAACCCAGTTACTGGGTAACACGATACCCATTGGTAAGACTGGTTGTTAGACTTTAGGGCTTCTGACTACTCGTAACGACTGTCAAAGATCTACGAATGACACCCGGAACCAACGGCCATGCTTTACTAGGCACAGAGAGGGCTCGATATGTAATAGATGGTCACCCATCCATGAACCGACCGCGGCAAGCGTTGCTAACCTTCGATGAACCCGTGTGGCTGTTATTATTTAGCCACGACCCCAAGACTTGTAATAATGAAATTATTTCTTGGACCTATTTATATCTTAGTGTATTTCAAATACTAGATAATATTAATCGGAATATCTTGCTACATGTTATCATGTTATCAACTCGCGTATTATCTGGAGCGTCTATAAAAAATACAATAGTTTTATTTTTAGTTTTTATTATTTGATTACTTGTGCGAGTAAAATGCCCTAAGAGCCCGTCATGCAGTTTTGACGACTGACGTCATTGAATCCGCCAATAATGTCACTTACAGAAAGAAAACTATAGGACTGAATATCTCTTTTTTTAAATTCTTTAATTATTTCACATTTGATAGATCACTTTATTTTATATTAACAAGTAAATGCTTTTAATCTTGATCTGTTTTAATGTCAAGGACCATTATTTAAAAATATAATTAAATGGTTTTATTACAATATACTTATCTAAATTTTTTTTTGTCTCCTTAAGAAATATATTTTATTCAAAAGGAACAACAAATATCTACACTATACACAAGCTACAACATTTGAACAATATTGTAGCCCACAACGCTGTTCACAGATTAACTGTGATTAAAATATATATATATATTAATTGGAAAAACAGCACTTACTGAAGGTTTTTTTTTTACTCGTGGCTGCAACCTTTTATTTTTATCGAAAATAAACTTGGACCAAAAGACTACATTTTCATATTTTCCAGATACGGCCGCAAGCACACCTTCCTCGTCGCCATATTGACTCTGATA
This sequence comes from Xanthia icteritia, assembly GCA_949128155.2. Taxonomy (NCBI): domain Eukaryota; kingdom Metazoa; phylum Arthropoda; class Insecta; order Lepidoptera; family Noctuidae; genus Xanthia; species Xanthia icteritia. The sequence goes on along the minus strand of OX421952.2, from coordinate 18,391,771 downwards.
ATCTTCGGTCTTGGGATGCCCTTCTCTCCGAACTACCTGGTCTTCACGATACTCCGATTCCTGGTCGGCGTGGCCACTTCTGGCACCATGGTGGTCTCCTTCGTGATAGTGATGGAGTCTGTGGGCCCTCGGTATCGGGAGATCACTGGCTGCTTGTTCCAAATACCTTTTATTATTGGTAAGATAATATCTTATTCTCTTTACCAGCTTTAAAATAATCGAATCCATTGAACTGAAGTGGCGATGTCGCAGATGGATTCTCGAATCCGCTATTTTACATAACCGCTAACTGTTTTACAAAAAAGCTCCGTTATGTAAAACAGCTGATAGACGTGTAGCGTTTTCCATCTGCTACAACGACATGTTGTCAAAACGATTAAATTTCTGTACTATACCTACCTTCTGTAGTAAATTCTCTAAATGGAAATGAAAACCGCATCAAATTCTGTTGTACAACTTTTGAAGAACACGGTCCTACGACACGATAAGCGACTTTGTTTTATACTATTTATTTATTGATAAAGAAGAGGACAGAATTTTTACGACGCGTCGTTTTGAATGTCAGTTCATTTAATTGTAGATTATACATAATAATATATCTATTTTTGGTCTTCTTAGTTAGATGGACAACGGGGCATGAAATAGCGCCACGGGTGTGTGTCTGCGTAGTGCATTAATGAGATCAGATACCAGTTTAGTGAGTGAGACGAGTAGTCATTAAGAGAGAACAGGGCCTGCTTCTCCACACAAATATATTCCCCTTTTTTCTTCCCTTATAATGTCTAGAGTAATCATTTTTTTTTATTAAATCAAGGTGTGCTGTAGACACGTCCCTGTTATTTCCTTTTTTTCAGCAATTAATTGTTAAAGAAAATATGACCCTTAAAAAAATACAAGAATCCCCCATTTTTACCGCCGTGATTAGAGGACTTCCAGAAAAATTCAAGATGTTTTTAACATTTAAAAAAAATATAGGAACCAAGACATATTCTTTCTTAAAATTTTAATGTAAAAAATAATTGAATCAGCTCAGTTTTCGAGGGAAAAATGGGGAATACGAAATGTCGATCTTGTCAAAATTTATGTGATGTAATCGGTCTTGCTGTAGCTATCCCATCGCACTCTACAGTGACAGACTTGAAGTAACGCAATGGCAAATAGTTTCTTCAAATACCTATTACCTATATCAAATCCCTCGCAGGCCCTGTTCCTTCTTAAAGGTTCCCAATTACATGGTACCTGCCCTATACCTACTATTAAACGAGCAATATTTGTATATATTTGTAATTAAGTTCTCGAAAACGGCTGTAATTATTTCGATGAAAGTTACAATATAGGGGTTTACGGGGGCGAAAAATCGATCTAGCTAGGTCTCATATCTGGGTAAATTCGTTTTTGCCGTATTTACACCTGAACAGAGCTCGGTCGCCCAAATTTTAGAACAAGAATAATGACACCTTAGAATAATGACGTGGCAGCATGAACTTAGTAGGTACCTACTATCATGGCAGCATGGAATTAGTATGAACTATCCTATACTATTAAATAAGCATTCTCTATTTTCACCCGAGCAAAGCGCGACCGCGAAGCGCGATAATTTAGTACCTGGTCGGTACTAGCGGTCGACCAGGTACTAAATTATAATTCATTAAACATGTGATATAAATAAGTGCGTATTTGCCAAAACCAGTATTATGGGTTGTCGACATTTATATATAATTTACATAGTTATTTCAATACGACACATTTATTTAAGGCGCAAAAATACGGCGTAGATTTAGCAATAATGAGTGGACGGTCAAAGGATATTTGCCAGCACTACTTTTCACACGTTTAGGCTACCAACTACTGGTATCTATGCATGCTTACAATAATATTATAAAGAGCTAAAATTTGTTTGTTTGTTTCTTTGTTTGTAAGTTTGTATGTAGGGGGTAATCTCCGGAACGAAACCTTTGTTCCGGATTGCGGACGAAACCGCGGGCAGAAGCTTCTATATTATTTATGTAGTGTCATTATAGCCGCCACGCGGAAACGGTACGATTTACGTTTTTTGTGTATAGCTTTTAAAGGTGCCTGGGAGTGTGACCAACTAAATCATCTTTAGAGACCGGCCCTTGCACCGCATTTAGGCAAATACTTGGAGTGACTGGAACTGCCCTATTTTTCACACCTTTAAACATACTTCTTCCAGGTCACATGACAGTCCCCCTCTTCGCGTACTACTTCAGGAACTGGAACACGTACCTCCTAGCCCTGGGCCTCCCGCCGCTCCTCTACCTGGGCTACTTCTTCGTGCTGACGGAGTCGCCCAGGTGGCTCGTGAGTGTGGGTAGGGTTAAGGAGGCCACGGACATCGTGACGAGGGCTGCTATGTTGTGAGTATACATACGATGTTCTAAGAAGATTAAAGATTAGATTTTTTGTATTCTTTTTTATGATTCTTTAAGGTGACGGAAGAAAGGCAGTAGTAGTTTTGTTAAAAAAAAAGTTTTTTTTTTTTCATTTCATGTGTTCTTTTTTTGTTAAAATTTTACCGTATAGTTTCAACGCCTTAGAGATATTTGAATCTGTTATGTTGTGCGCGTATATCTTAAATAAATAGGTAGTCTTCATTGAGTTAAGGGAGGAATATTTTGTAATATTATAATTTAAAAGAGTGCCTATGGAGGTTCTCGTCCGTTCTTCTCCATAGGAACGTACTACGCTTTGGAATGAGCAACTAGCCTCATCTTTCTGAATGACCGACTGCCTTGACAATTTAAAAGTGCCTGTAAGTTGTTTAATTGAAATATATGCTTTGAGTTTGAGTGTATTAGAGGCCATAGGCTTTGCAGAAGGATTGCAGATTGTTGTTAATAAGCTGATTACTTTGCTAATGCCCGATGACCTTTTTTTTTTTTTGTATGGGGACTTATCAAAGTGGAGTGGGAGTGCGTGTCAGACTCTTACTGACTAAAACCCACCCGTGTTCTTTCCGTTGCCTGTACTTTGCCAGGGGCCACGGTATCCCTTTCGGACTTTACCGCAACCCCGGCAGGCATCTGTCCTATCGGACCCCTTCACTTGCTGACATCTCTTTGAGGCGCGCGTGGAACACAACGCGCCGTCGACCCGGGCCTGGTCCTTATCCGACGGCGAGCTACCCATTGCTCACCGTCGTGGCCGGGAATCGTCATGCGATTCCCGACGCCCAGGGCGTTTCCTGCAGCGGCTAGGGGCGTAAGGGCGCGAAATTTGCCCCCACGCGTTCTGCCTCCTCCTTCGCGAAAATTACTGCTTCGCAAAAGGAGGTGACGGCCTCCCATGCCCTCTAGCTCCGTAACATGGCCTGGACTAGGGCCAGACGCGAGAAATCCCCGCCACCGATCGCGTCCACGAGGACACGGTGATGCTCTGCCCAAGCCGGGCAGACCTCCACCGTATGCTCAACCGTATCCTCCGGGCGATCCGCACGCAGTGATGACACCCGGGCGTTTCCTCCCGCCTGATACGAAACAGGAACCTCCCGAAACAACCGTATCCGGTGAGGACCTGCGTCTGGCGGAAAGTGAGGACGCCGTGGCGCCTCTCTAGCCACTCCTCAAAGAGGGGACTTATCGCCGCAATAGTGGCGTGCCCAGCACTGGGTTACAACAATCGCACTCTCTATGACGCCATGAGATATGCTCGATGACCTCAGTAGAGCTTCCGAAAGAGTGGGTCTAAAAAAAAGAACAAGGACAAAACAAAGGTCATTTCAAATGCCCATGTAATACCCTCATGAAGATCGGAGACCCTACACTCGAAGTTCTGACGAGTATGTTTACCTAGGACAAACTGTCCAGTTAGGTAGGTCCAACTTCGAGAAAGAGGTCAATCGTATCTGACTGGGAAGCTACGCAATGGTTTCGATTCTCTTGTCACAAATGCCTCTAAACTAGACAAAAAATCACCAAAATTTTGTTTGTTAATGGTGCTGATTCTCTTGTCACAAATGCCTCTAAACTAGACACAAAATCACCAAAATTTTGTTTATTCCTGTCAAACGATGATTTCCCATTCTGAAATAGACTAAAGTGACACAACTTAACTATATTTTAGTTTGACAGCACTACTGAGATTTTAATTGAGTGAAAATGACAATTTTGCTATTCTGACTTTGACGTTTTTCACCTAAAATTTTAATTGTCTAACTAAATCTGACCATTTTTAATCGCGGTTAAAAATGGTGTATTAAATGTGGAATACTATTAGTTGTCATGAACTAAAATTCACACGAACACCTCGACTTCAGGTGCAAAAACAGTACCTACTGTATATATATATATATATGTTTTCTTTTCTTTTGCTTATATCTCGAAAATGGTGTCGTATCGCAAAAATAATGAAAATTTCGACCCCCTTTATAAAACTCTTATACCACTAATTTTCAACACGTAGATAATAATTTTTCATATTTTCTATAGAAAAAGTGAAAAATTCCATAACTCGTAAAACACGTAGAGGCTGCCCCCGCCGCGCCTCCGGCTCTAAAAAAATTCACGGGGTACGGCAAACAAGTATATACCACGTGATGTCGCGTGTCAAATTCGATTTTAGTTTTTGCAGAATAGCGTTAAGATTCTCATAGCCAAAAGGAATTTTACTGATAGTTTAGTTCAGTGTACAAGAGAATCGGCACCATTATCGTGTCGTTCCACATACCGCAGAGTCTCAAGACGAGTCTTTGACCAGTACGTGTTGCCAGTAATGGCACTGTCGCTCACAATGGGCCTTATTAGAAGGCTAAAAGTCACCCAAAGGGCAATGGAGAAGGCTATGCTTGGAGTTTCCTTACGTAATCGAATCAGAAATGAAGAATCGCCAAACTTAAGTGGCAATGGGCAGGGCACATTGCTCACAGAACAGATGGCCGATGAGGTCGAAAGGTTCTGTAGTAGCGACCGCGTACCGGAAGACGTAGCGTTGGAAGGCCTCCCACAAGGTGGACCGATGACCTTGTGAAGGCCGCAGGAATCCGCTGGATGCGTGAAGCACAGAACCGGTCGCAGTGTCGGTGCTTGGGGGCGGCCTATATCCAGCAGTGGAAGTCTTTTGGCTGAAATGATGATGATAATGATGATGATGACTTTTTCCTGCCTTGGTCCTATGTTTTTTGGAGTCTGTGCAATATGTTATTCTCTTCCATTCCTCCCGTCAGGTGTCACTTTATCATTCACTACCTTTTTATTTACAACGGTACACGAATCTTTTGTCGCGATGGTCAAAATCGGAACTAACGCCGCCATCTTGTTTTTAGGGTTTCGTAAATGGAAGCCTATTACTAAGTATCCGCTGTCCGCCCGTCTGTCAGCGGGCTGTATCTCATGAACCATAATAGGTAGACGGTTGAAATTTTCACAGATTGTGTATTTCTATTGCCGCCATAACAACAAATAATACAAATAAAATAAAGTTACAAATTAAAGGGAATCCCCATACAATACGCTTAGTAGACGCTTTTTGCTAAACATTGTACGGTGGTAGACTCGCACTTGGCCGGTTTTTAATAGAATTTCTGTGACAATTTGACAAATATTTAACAACAACGCCCCCTGTCATTCGATAATCGGGAACATCAGTGTAGATATATTGTAAAAAACGTATAAGCTATTACACCAATGTATTTTAGCAACGGCAAGGTAAAAACTGGCAATGCAGACTGTAGGTAATTCAGGCGCCAAAAGATTCTTGTGACATCCCTCCCTCAATCTATCTATCATTTACCTAACACTTGAATAAAGCCTATATCTCATTCAACATGGGACGAAAACTGAGCGCCACGCTTACGCCTGACAGGCATCTTAGAGGTGCCAAGTTTACCGTCTAAAAATATTCAAATTAAATCAGCTCATAGATAATTAGAAAACATTATAAGAGACGTTACGTAAAAAATATTACACTAGAAACAAAATAAAAAACAACTAGTCCCAGATTCGGTTTCTAAGTTGAGTTGAGCATTTAATTGCCAAATGATTGTAATTAACATTTTATTCGTCATGTTTGCAAAATATTACAAGTAGGTAGGTATGTAACATTAATTCAAGCAAATAATTTAAGTGTTTTATCATGTTTTATCATCTTGTTTTTTTTTTGTTATCTAGTACTAAAACAACTCCTACTGATATACTTAGTTAAGTAACATAGGTTATTTTTTAACCGACGAAAAAAGAAGGAGGTTCTCAAGTCGCCAATCCAAGACTTCCTTGTATATTCAATCCAGAGCTGGCACGTATAGAAACTTTGACAGTACGTTCTGAATAGGTGCACTTAGTTTGAGACGAACTGATAATGGCCTCCTCTGATTTTACATCAGTATTCTAATACCACCCATGAGTCACAAAACTTAAACCCCACTTAATACTCTTTAACCGTTAAAACTGACCAACATCTCTCATCTTTCAGAAACAAGCTACCAACAGCGAAAATCGAAGAAACCTTAACACAGCTATCAAAGGAAATCTGTGCCAAATCCGACGAGCCGAAGCTGAACTACTCAACCCTGTTCCAGAAGTCTCTCCTGCTGAAGACCAGCTGCTGCTGCGTTATGTGGCTGATCACGGGGGTCTCCTACTTCGGGTTCAACCAGTACATCACTCAGACCAGCCCTGATCCCTTCGTTAGTGTGGCCTTGGCTGGGGCTATACAGGTAACATCTAAAATATTTTTAAGAATTTTAACAGCTTTTGCAAGATCTTAATATTGAAATCTACATGGTAAACATAGCTTTGCATTGTACGTCTTTTTTTTTTAGGTGATTAATTATTATCAAATAACTTCTTGTGTGAATAACTTCTTCCTCGTGTCAAACTCTTACTGACTAAAACCCACCCGTGTTAGTTGCCTGTACGTTGCCCGGGGCCACGGTATCCCTTTCGAACTTTCCCGCGACCCCGGCAGGCGTCGGTCCTAGCAGACCCCGCCAGTTCTTCTGACATCTCACAACGCACCGCCGACACGGGCCGGGGTGCCGTAGTTTCGGTTGAAGTTACGGGCGAGTACTTATCAGTCTCACTTACGGACATACCGTGAGCGAGACGCAGACGAAAGCGTCCATAACTTCGACCGAAACTACGGATTTCAATTAGGGAGTTGACCCCCTGGTCCTTATCGGACGGCGAGGTACCCACTGATCACCGTCTGCAAGCCCGCGCCTACGGTGGCCGGGAATCGGCCTGCGATTCCCGACGCCCAGGGCGTCTCTTGCGGCGGCTAGGGGCGTGAGGGCGCGAAATTTGCCTCTTCCTCACGCGGTCCGCCTCCTCCTTTGCGAGCATTACTACTTCGCAGAAGGAGGTGACGGCCTTCCATGCCCTCTTGCTCCGTACCATGGCCTGGACCGAGGCCGGACGCGAAAAATCACCGTCACTGATGCATAGTAAGTCTTGTGGCGGCATCTACAATGCCACATGAGAACTACGCGTCACACTGACGTCACGCAAAATCCTGCATCGCGCAAGCAAAGTTTACCACCCAACTAGTATATAATACATACAACGTCTTAACGTCGACATCAATCGCTGGGCAACAACACCCATCTGGTCGGGATCCGCCCTTTTCACTAAACCTACATTGACAAACATCACACTTATAAGGATTTTCACCAGTGTGTATTCGAATATATCTTTATAAATAAGCATGTCGAAGAAAACTGCACTGACATAATAGATCACATTTAAAAAGTTCTTCACCAGTGTCTAAGTCAAAGTCAAATAATTTATTTCAATTAGGCACAAAAAAGGCACTTTTGAACGTCAGAAATGTACACAAAAAATAATAATTGATTCTAGTCGCCCCTTCCAAAAGGTAGTTTTCGTATGGAGAAGAATGGGCAAGAAACTCCACCGTTACTCTTTTAAAATGTTTTCACAATATCTTGTATACATCAATTAGATAATGATATGTGAAGACGATGTACCTAGAATAAGACTACTATAACACGATAGGTAAAAATAATGAAAAATGAAGGAATGATAGATAAATTAATTATGTGATAGATGCATGGTGCTCACATATTTACAAACAGTGTAAAATTATACGATATTCCTAACATTTTAACAAGTAATAGGTACTAATAAGTCAGTGTGTGAGTTCAAGTAATCACAGAATGTAAAATCCATGTTATAAAAAATAATATTATACAATTAAATTAGCAACCAGTTAGATTTTGTCTAGATTCTAAATTGTCGTATGGAGCAGGACCAGCATGTTTCCAAGCATTTTTATCTTGGATATAATCCTCTAATTTGTAATATGTGTATACGGATATGATTTGCTAAATGCCTCCTTTAATAAAAACAACGCTAAGCAAACGTAACATACTTTTTCACCAGTATAAAAACGAATGAAGAACAGAATCATTAATTTTGCACGACTTTTCTTTTTCTGTAGCATCGACACGAAGTAAATAAGTACATAAGTTCATGTCGTTGTCAAAATATTAGACAGTCAGGAACGTGGCTAACTAACTGCCCAGGGTTAGCTTGAAGTACTTTATGTATCTAGTCGCTCGGGGAAGCTTTTGGAAGGAATTTATTGCTACAAAAATTTTGTCCACTGATCTGGTCTGAGAAATGAAGACAAAGGATTACTGTGTATAATTTCATTAGCCAAGAGGTCTCTACTCCGCAGGAGACGCCCTGGGTGTCGGGAATCGCAGGCCGATTCATGCTATGATTTTGACGCTTTAATTAAAAATATATGTTTTTTACAGAAAACTGCAAGTAACAAATTCTCTATCAAATTCCAGATACCATCAAACCTGTTATCTATTTGGCTCATCAAGAAGCTGGGTCGGAGGCTCACCACCACCGTGTTCTTCACCCTCGGAGGCGTTTTCGTCACCGTCCTCTACTTCGTCCCCAATATCTTCGCTTTGACCCTCACACTCGGCACCATGGGTGTCAGTTGCGCCGCCATTGTTGCTTCTACCATCTACATCTACACTTCCGAGTTGTACCCCACTGTGGTCAGGAATATGGGAATGGGAGCCTGTTCTACGGCCATGCGGATTGGGTCAATGGTCGCTCCGTTCATATCCAATACTGCGACGACAATTCCATGGTTACCAACGTTAATTTTTGGATTTGCACCCATTCTAGCTGGATTGGTTTGTTTGTTACTGCCTGAAACGAAAGGCAGGAGCTTGCCTGACAGTATTGAAGATATTAGGACTGCTGATTGAGTGTAAATTGAAAGTATTTGTAAATAATGATAATAGCTAGTGATAATCCGTCTTATTCATAATCGTTGATTAAAGTTAAGAGACGTTTAAACGTCAAAAATGTATGGTTAAACAGGCGCTAATCATTACTTAACTTTAAGCAGCGTTTATAAATAAAGGGGAATGTGTTTGGAGAAATAGACAGAATTGATAATCATGTCTGTTGATGATATTGACGTTGTGAACTACAATTTGTGATACAGTAATCAATGTGATATTTATACCTAGCATTCCGATATGAAGAACGATTTGCTTATTGTGAATTGAGATCAAGAAGACAACTTTTAATTAAGGAATAGTGGCAGTTAGAAATTAATAATTAAGTAATAATTTATAAATAGGTGCCTACTTTATAAGTGATATAATTTAGTGAAGATAAGAAGTTCCAATAATTTAAGACGTTTTATAAAATTCATGTGATAACTCCATGGGATTTTTTAATACCATTTCTTTTCATTTTTTTTTTTTATTTGACAAGAAAGCATTTTAAACATTGGTTTAAGTTTAATTACTAAACAACAAAAATAAAATCGTTTGTTAGGTACATAATAATAAGTACGGCTTTATAAATATTGTGGTTTTCATCATTATACAATTATTTTTTTTGCCTTTATTTAAGACAAACGTAATGATCTACTTTTAACATCTCTTGCGTGCTGACAATTTCAATTTGTGTTGAATGTATTGTACTTATGTTTGAGCAAATAAATGATAATATTATCTAATTTTACGATTTTTGTTTACTTTTGTGTAATCAATATTTTTTGTACTACCATTCTATTGTACCTGTTAAAACTAATCTTCAATGCTGTGATGACGAAAATAAAATATTTCATTAAAAGAACTTCGAAATATAACAATGTATTTATTTACAATTTATCAATATGACACATAGTACTAAAGTCCTTTTTACATGCTAGTGACTGTATTTTTTTCTAACTATAAGTACAAGTAACTCGGTGTATGGGACATCGACTGTATTTCAACACTGGTGGCTGTAGCATCAGGTAATGAATTCATGGTACCTAACACTTTGAGCCTCCCTGTCCCTTACTCCTTGTAGATGTTTGTAGGTAGGTCACAGTTGTATGTAGTCGCGATGTTGACTTTGACTAAAAACTGACTGTTTGACTTTTTCGTCATTCCCCCAATGCTGAGGGCATTGGGGGAATGACGAGAAAGTCAATATCTTCTTTTACCAAGTATACACAAATATATTTATTTTGCATTTTATTACAACTCTTGTTAAATATAAGTAACTAAGGCCTTTTACATAAATTCTACAATCCTATTTAGGTGTATACCTACAATTGAACCCGCATAGTTTTCAAGGATGAATTCAAAAATTATGCGAGTTCTAATCCCCATATAATCCCATCACTTTGACTGCCTGTTTCAGACTTTCTTTAGTACTTCGGTACCATAGAGCGCGGAGACGCTTCGGTGGCAGCTGCTAGAGACGGCATTGTCAACACGTACATACGTAAACTCACGCCTTCTTCCTATGGGGGAAGGGGGAAATGAAACGCCACTTGATATGATCCTTTTGCCTCGTTTTCATTCATAAATCTGGTCATACACGCACGCCGGTTACGATCTATGCACCTGACCTTTCTGAAGAACATCACCAATAAGGTCACTAGTATGTCCTCCTAGGCTGTTGTAATAATAATTGAGTAGCAATGTTGTTATAATAATAATATAACATTACTACTCAATTTTAATTTTAATTGAGTGATGACTATAATAGTAGGTTATTATAAACCCAAATGTTTGCATGTCCCATTATTATGACTAAGTGTTATGGATCTGTATTATTTATGTTAAGACCTAAATTGTACCAATATTTATGGCAAATAAATTGATTTGATTTGATTTGTCAACACTTCATCACACTACGACACAAATGACGTACCTATAGAGACTGCCGTCTTTGAAGGCAGTCTGTGAGAGAAGTCTCTGTGCTCAAGGCTCTTTAGGCATCACGAATTTTATTTGTCTCTACACGCTGCCGGCACGGCTAATCCGTGCTGTGTCCGGTACGGATGATCCATCCTACAACTAACTACACTAAATAGGTTAGTTTTTTAATCATTGTTATCAGCTAGCTCCCCTCAACTTCAGTCCGAATGGTGACTTCGCTCCAGTGCGCAAGTAGAAGTTTCCACGTAAACTGGAAAATATAATAGAGCTTATTGAGTTTAGTTTACAAGCTAAGTCATACATAGCTAGAAGATATATACAAAAAACAGAAATGATTTAATACTATTTGTCATGGTCTCATGGTCACAAGTTTCTTTTCCTGAAATGTCTTAATGCTAGCAATTGGAGCCAGCCCGAACACGCCAAGTAAACGTAACATAAAATCGAACATTTTAACTCATTTATTTCGACTCGTTACGTACTTCGGACGTAATATTTACCTAGTTATAAACTTTATTCATATCTATGCCTGATATTAATAATTGTGCTTGTCGCAATTAAATCACTTAATATTAATGTAATCATTAATATAAAGTGATCATTAATGACATCATGACATCATCCTCACTTATCATTTAATCAATTAAAAAGTATATATTATTCTCGTAGTAAATCATTCGTGCCTCTGGTATCGGCTAAAGAGGCAAGAATGCCACCACACATAATCATAATGGAGTGTCTCCAATAGAGCTACTTGCTGGTATTGAAGACATTTCATCAACGGGGCACAGATTCTTGGACAAATCATAAAAACGCCTGATCAAAATTTTAAAGCAACACAATCTCAACTCACTCAGGCGTAGCTCTAATCCCCATGAAAACAACAGGCTCCTCCGTGCACTGTCCTCTGAGGAACATGTCGTAGTCCTGACACCTTCGAGCCAGGAGAGCGTCCCCTGTTAAAGACTCTGACCAGAACGCCCAGGAACGCCAGTGGCTGCAGAAGTCTGGTGGAAAAGAGGAGTTTTATTTAGGTGTTAAAAAATATACTATAGTATTTGTTTTCAGATATTTGTGTGGTAATAAGGGACTACTTTGTCATATTTTATGTGTAAATTAAGAAAAGAGGAATACCCAGATAAGGTGAACTGACGGACAGACCCCATAAAATATAGGACAAAAAAAATTGTGTTCGACTGAAAATGAAAACAAAAACGAAGCTTCAGCTTCAAACTTATTTTCGGCCGAAAACGATGTCGAAAACGAAAATGATTTAGACATTAAAATATATTAATATTTCCGCTGTACACTGAAATCTTGTTAGTTTTTTTTTACACCTTAGTAGAGAAAAGCAAGTATATTATATATAGGCTTTAAAAGAAATAAAACACGATAATTTACGAGCCGAACTTTACGAAGTAGGCCGAATGATGCGCAAAAATTCACGTAGGTACTTCTGATTTTTGTTGTGTGTTTATGGCCGAAAACGAAAATATGGCCGAGTCATGATATTTTTCCGAAAATGGTCAAAAACGAAAACGAAGCTTGATGCTGCTACTAACAAAAATTAGCAAAAGACCGTGAAATGTTCTTCATTTACGTATTGTTGTAGACTGAGAAAATAAATCCTTTCAAAATTATAGGTCGGTAGTAAGTTTATGATCGAGGAGACTAGCTCCTATATTAAGTATCTAAGAACTTATCATCAACTTCCTGTCCTTGTCCAATGCTACTTGGGGTCGGCGAAACATGGTTTTTTCTTCGATTCTCCACTGTCAACCATCACTATATCATTCACTCCGTTTTGTACTTTTTTTTTATACTCCTATTTATAGTGTTCCACTGATCATACCTTCATTAGTTAGCGGTATGGTCGCCGACAGACAGCCCGGCTGCTTGGCCTGCCCCCCGTTGGGCCAGAAGTCGGCGTGTGCCGTCGGCTCCGGCGTGCCGTACCCGCCGCCGTCCGTGTGGATGGCGTCCACGAACGTCGCGTCCGACGTGGACATAGGGGGCGCTGCTAGAGGCGGGTAGAAGCCAGGATAGGCCGGGTCTAGGCCGGTTAGTCTGTAAAGAGAAACAGATTAGTATATTTAGAAAATAATGATAAATTATTTATTTCTGTATAAAGGTAATAAAAACACATTGACAGGTCAAAATATAAAAAATAAAACATGTAAAAAGATGATTTAAAACTAAATGAGGTAGGTGTTTCCTATCTGGCTACTCTGACAAGAAACACCGAAACGAATTCAGAGGTCACAGACATAATCTTGGTCAGGTCATATGAAGACCATGCAGATTAGTGTCTGAGATGGTTTTGAGGAAAAAACCACACAGATTTGAGTATCTGCGGTTGTCTCACTGAAGAGCAAAGGGCACTTTCTTTTCGTTTAGAAAAACAATCACCGCACAACTCTACTAATCAACTCAGCCTACAGCAGTCCACCGGTGGACATAGACCTCTCCCAGGATGCGCCACAACTGCCTGTTGAAAAAAGTTGGCTGGGACAGACTGGATGCGGAAGGCCTCCCCCTTCCCCATCCAGCCTGTCCCAGCCAACTTTTTAAGGTAGTCGGATCATCGAGCTGGGGGAGTACACTTATCTCTCTGCCAATTTAGTAAACAACTCACCTTTACGACACAATATCGACACGCGTTTTCTAACCAATATTAACAGGCGTATATAAATATATTTTTAATATATCTACATGTAAATATTTTTGTATCGCTTACTAGTTATATCTTTACAGGATCATAGAGGTTTTTTTTTTTTTTTAATACCTATAATTCATTTTTCGCCACCATTAGATATGCTTGAATATTTCGCCTACAACTAGGGGATGGATTCCATGAGATTAATATACCATGCAGAACTTCATTCAGATTAAAGATATACCTTATATTATAAAAACTAGTCCTGAGTTTGCCTACATAGTGAAAACCTACTGGAATATTACGTGTTGCCGGAACCAGCTATTCTTAGTCAATATACTACTACTAGCTTTTGCTCGCTTCGCACGCATGGTCATCGAAAGTTATCCCTCGGGAACCAGGTCCACCCAGGTCATGGTCTAGCGAAATCCAAATTCGTTCATCCGTCGTAACAAACAAACAAACTCACCTTCGCATTTATAATATTAGCTAGGATTAAGATTTACTACTGACTATGGAGTAGTTATTGACTAAGTGTCGAAAGTCAGGGTTAGTACCCTGACTTTTAACTTGAACTCTGTGCTTGAACTACAGGCAGTTATTTATTCAAACGAACTTGATTAGCATGTGGCATGGCCAATGCATCTGTGGCGTCCTTGGCTTAATGCAGCTTAGTGCAGTATGAATATAAGTAATTAATTAGTCTAATGAGATAACACAAAGGTTTCCTACGTCGCAAGTGTTTATCTTTATTTATTTACTGTGATTACGGAAGTTTAATCACGACGGTATGTTAACTATGTGTTACTTAGTATAGCTCCAAGTAGGTGAATCTGTCCTTATTATAATCGGAAAAGGTATTTCGATTATTTCGATGATTTAATAACTTAAGGTCTTTGGGCACTTGAACAAAATTGGCACAAAACATGGATTGGCATAAAAAAAGGAAATTTATGCATATTGGTGTGCAACGAAAAAGGCTCAGATTGCTGTAAATGTCATTGATGACACTTGTTGACACTTCTACACTAGTACACTGTCCTCCCATGCGTATTAGTAAACACTATAATTTGAAAACATTGTAAAAGCCAATTATATTTAAAAGAGTAACCATGACATCGCCGTCTCTTCTCCATAGAAACCGTGCACCCAGCTTCTGACGTTTTATAAGTGCTCAGTGCTCAAGGAGCCTTATTTAAAATAAATATATTTAATTTGAAATTAAAACAACATAAAAATCGAAAACATGATATATGATAACTTGCGAAAAAACTGATAGTTGACCCATTTAAATTGAAAGGCAAATCCTGAATCTTGATTAAGACTGTTTTCATTCTCGTTTGCACCCCAATCTAGCAGGTCTTGGTCACTCGTCCATCTAGTTGAAGAATAATATATTAATAATTCATCTGTCAATCTTCTTACCTCGGCACTGTAAATCCCCTGGACTTGAGATACCTAGCAGCATATGCTGCTAGATGGCTGCCCATAGAGTGTCCGACCAGGTGCAGACCCTTGACTGGTAGACCTCGCTTCACCAGCTTCAGTAGTGCCCTGCCTACGTGCGCGCCTGCCTGAAAGACACATTATCCAACATCAGATACTATGCGAAAGTTTTGGGTTTTCAACCTTTTCAACTTAAAAGGAGTTCAAGGAGTCAATATAGCTCGCGGAATTCAACACTTCTTACGTTTTTTGCAAATTTCAGCGCTGTTTTACGTTAAACTGTTTTTTTAATTGTTGTTGATCAAACTTCAATACGTGGCAATTATGATATAAATTAATAAATTAAAAATATCAATGTGTATCTGATGTGACTCTTCGTCTTATCAGACTATTTCGTGAAAATAAGACGATTTGCAGCTTCATTAACAGCATTCGCCTGTAATGTATTAGTTCACATTAGAGCATTACATCAGTGAGTGAAAAGAACCGAGCATTACAGTGCGCAACCTTAATTATACAATTTGTAACATTACAATCACCTGGACCATTCGCTTGTAATGTTACAGTAGAGGGGAGCCCCCGTGATACAATTTGTAACATCGCAGCGAATCTTATCGAATTCTCCGGTGACGTAACGCCGTAATGTATTTTTTCTTTATTTCTTTTAATTTAATAATGCAATCCACGTACACCAGGCAGTGTCTTAGCGATGATGACGTAGTTCCCGAAGGCGATGTTGGACCAGTCCAGCAGCAGCACGTTGTAGCCTCCTCGTTGAAGGTACGCAGACACCACGGTAATTATGCTCTCGTCTGTTGATAGTTCCACGTAGCTGGAAGTTATCAGACAAATTGGAGACAATTTTGCATTGCTACATGTGAGGATTTTATGACTGTGTTCAATAGAAGAAGAGTTCTCTTGATTACGAAGTCCATAATGAAAATACAAATTTTTACAGAAACTTTACAGTTTCTGTAAAAAGTTGTATTTTCATTTAAACATCTCTTAGAAGTGATTCTAAGAGATGATTAAATGAAAATACAACTTAAATTAAAATACAGATTAAATTTGCCTCTTATTATTCTTTTAGCACCAAGCTTAGAGGCCTTCAAAATTGAAATGTCCATCAATTATATATTTATGGAGCATAAAAGACACAATAAACTATCAATGGTAACTTCTTAAGGTGATATATTGAATATTGATGTGACTTACCCGTGTGCGTAGATGACTGTAGGTCTTTTGACGTCAAATTCAGGGTCAGTCAATAAAGACTTGACATTATCGATGCGGTAAGATGACGAAGATGTGAGATTTGTTCTGAAAATTAAATTGAAGACTATGCTTCAAGACCTGATAGGTTTAGACAATTTAAAAGCTCATCATAATAGTATAGGTACGTGTCTATTTGCTTTTTGGCATCTACTGCTGAAGGCAGACTTCAGAGATCATTCAAAGCGTATAGCAGCAACGTACTACTTACTGCCTACTTATCCTGAACATACTGCTATCACCAATCCATTTTCCAAGCATGGTGATTAAGGCTTTTGATCATTCATAGTACTAGCAGTCTTTGTAAAGGTCAGCAGTGGCCGCCACTTATAGCCTGGTTTAAAAGGAGGTCAAAACATTTCATTACATAAGACCAAAACCGAAGAAGTAGCGTGTACCTACTCCCATTTAAATGGAACAGATTCGTCAAATTATCTACTTATGTCCATTATTACGAGATAGTTGGAACCGTTTGACCCAAGACAATGAACACAAAGGTATTAAAGTCATCAAAAGGTAATTTTGTAGTTCGTTGCATGTCCTACCTGTAATGTCGGATGATTATGTCGGACACAATCGGAGACCTGCCAGGGACCGCTGAAAAATATAATGTTTGGTTATGGGTTTTGAATCTATACATAATAGGTTCGCACTTAGGGTTTTGGAACGGAGAATTATGGGTAAGTGTCAAATTAACAGACCAGGTGAGGAATATGATCTGTTCTATTACAAAGATAACTGTGTATGAGTGATAACTGATGTCACTTGGAAAGCTGCCACGCTAAAATGGAATTGGGCTGGATACATTGCCGCATATCAGACGAGCAATGGGCCAAACTCACGACTGAATGTGTCACTCTTAATGGCAAGCGACATCGTGGCTGGCTGCAGGAGTTGGATTCCTTCAACGGGAACTGGTCTTTAGCAGTTTTAAATAGAGAGATGTGGAGGCCTTTGCCATATAGTGGGAAATCGCAGGTTTAATAATAATAGGCACGGTACGCATTTGGTGTAGTCAGCAACGCCTGCTGATGCCAGGTTTACCTACCTACACACTGCCGTGATGTCAGACACTCACGTCATCTCCAACGGAAACACTGCGAGTGTTTGACATTAGCGACGTAATATTGCGAGTGTCTGACGCTTGACGACAAAATGTCGCAAGTGTCGGACGCTTGACGACACTTTTGTCTCATTAAATACATGCACCTTTGATATTATTTAAGTGATACCAAATGTCTTAATATACTCACTGCTGAATCCTCGTTCTATCGTTCGGAAGCTGGAAGGACTCAGAGGCAGGGAGGGAGGCCTCTGTCCCTCACACGACAGCGCTACTTGAAACAAAATCATGTTGTCATCATTAAAAAAAGTTTTTTTCCAATTACATTGACAATTCATTTTATAAAAGTAATGTTCACATTCGTATGAGACGCTTACTTTACCACAAAGTAAGGTCAAGGTGCGGTGTATGAATCTTGCTCCAGAGCAGTAATTTCATAGTTCATGTAGGTTGACCGCACATTTAAAAGCTTAGAAAAGCATGCCTTGCCTTTACCTTGCAATGGACCTTAGTAAGTCAAGTTACTATTTTTTTTAATCCCGAGGGATTAAAAAAAATAGTAACTAGTCAGTAAAAAATAGGCATTTCCCGAGGGAAATGCCTATTTTTTACTGACTTCCAAAAAGGGGGAGGTTCTATGTTCGACTATATGTTTATTTTTTTTAAATTATGTATGTCGATATTTTCGTCAAATGTGGACCGATTTTTAAAAATTCTTTTTTCATTTGGTAGCTTGCGCGAACATTTTAATACATTTTATTTATTTAACCATTTATGTACACACACATATAAACAGACAAGAAGAAAAGAACAGAAAAATAAGTACAAAGGTGACGCTTATTTCTAAAGAAATCTCTTCCAGCATACCTGCGATAGGACAGAGGGTAAAAAGATATGTAGACACCGTGTGTAAGAGTAGAGAGAAAGTAAAAACATAAAATCAAAACAATTCACTTAATAAAATAAAACAAATTCTATGAGAATATACTTACCTATATACATACATACAATCGTACATACTAAAATAAATAAAATACAAAATAAATACCAACGCAACTATGACGAAGTGGAAAGATAGTGTTCGTGTGTGTGTTAGTGTTTTAATAACTTTACTTTGGTAGTTTTTGAGTTAGCTTCAATTATACGTAATTTTCCCACTTAGTCTACGTGGATGATGTTATAATAAGTTCCTGTCACTGTTATTTATATAGCGGGTAGTGGTATTCGAATTTTTGTGGGGTAGGTACCACAACTAAAAGCTGAAAAAAAAAAACAAAAAAAAAACAACCGACTTCCAAAAAAACACTACAAAGTGCAAAATAACTTAAATATCGGAAGTTGGTGGCAAAAAACCTAAATTAAAAACCAAAAACACCGACTAAACCGACGAAAGAAAAAGTGAAAAATATTTTTTTATTCCTGAGGGATATGCTCATTAACGGTTTTGAACGTAACGCCAATTGATCGTGGTTGTCGTCGGTCATATTCTGATCCTACGAAACGATAGTTCTGGTACAAAACAAGTTAGGGACCATCTGCAACATTTAATACGATTTTTCCTGGGAGCTCACCGCTACGTAGGTAGATAATCATGTAGCGTCAACATGGAACTACTACAAAATAATATATTATTATGGTTTTACATTAATTGTTTAACTTTGACTTTGACTTTAAATAGTAAGCCTGGGCCGACTGCCCTCAACTACGTTTTATTCTATAACCATTGGCATTTACCTCGAAGTTTTCAAACCGGCTAGTTTAACCGAATGTAATTAATGTTTTTCCGGTCTACTGCATTAGAAGGCCAGTTAAAGGTCAAATATGTTCAATTGCATATTAACTTGTTATCAGTCTATCATCTACTTATAAGTATTTACAACTAAGTTTCCGTATAGCTACCGTATTTTTTTTGTGCTTTTTAAAATTTTGGTTTTGATAAAAATAAAGGAACATAAATTACATAAAACAATCCCCCTAAAACGCCCACCCTTCACCACTTCCTAGTGCTGAGTTGCTGATAGTTGGGAAGAAGAAGTAACGAGACAAACTCCCCAGCAGCGACTTTTAATGAGTACAAATAATTTTTCAATTCTCAATCCTTTATTGCGTACCATAATGTATATAATTGGTAGGGAAATAATTATATTAGTCACAATTATGGACCTTGTCGGGCACAACGTAGATCAAGTTTAGTCTTCTCTTCTTTTCGTGTGGTGAGTGACTAACCTGGTGTCAAAATTTTAAGGCCTCTGACTTGACTTCACATGCCATTGAGAAATATCCCTCAGGCATACATGGTGTTTAATGTGATAAAGATTTTGATTTGATTTTTTTTTTATCTATCTCCATAGCGTAGCCACAATTTTACAATTACTGTGGCTTAGCACATCCTTTCATTCGTGGGTAGAATCTGCAGCAGTTTTTTTTTTTAATGGAGAATATATTTAGGCTTCGAGATTTACGTTCTACCTACATAGTTACTATATTAAATACCTACCCACCCTTGCTTCGCACGGTATTTACGACTTGACAAAACATCGAGATTTCTTTATTATATGTAAGTTGAATAACACACATAAACCTTCCGAAATAAATTCTGTAAGTGGTGGTGAAAACCGCATCCAAATCCGTTGCGTAGTTTAGAAGAACAACGCGGTCACACAGACAGAACAACGCGGTCACACAGACAGAACAACGCGGTCACACAGACAGAACAACGCGGTCACACAGACAGAACAACGCGGTCACACAGACAGAACAACGCGGTCACACAGACAGAACAACGCGGTCACACAGACAGAACAACGCGGTCACACAGACAGAACAACGCGGTCACACAGACAGAACAACGCGGTCACACAGACAGAACAACGCGGTCACACAGACAGAACAACGCGGTCACACAGACAGAACAACGCGGTCACACAGACAGAACAACGCGGTCACACAGACAGAACAACGCGGTCACACAGACAGAACAACGCGGTCACACAGACAGAACAACGCGGTCACACAGACAGAACAACGCGGTCACACAGACAGAACAACGCGGTCACACAGACAGAACAACGCGGTCACACAGACAGAACAACGCGGTCACACAGACAGAACAACGCGGTCACACAGACAGAACAACGCGGTCACTCAGACAGAACAACGCGGTCACACAGACAGAACAACGCGGTCACTCAGACAGAACAACGCGGTCACATAGACAGAACGAAAAGCGACTTTAGTTTATGTATGGATGGATACTAAATTATTACAACGAATAGAGACCCCATTAAAGTTAAACAATTAATTTTGATCAATAATAAAAATTGTCACCGATTTAGTGCCGAATTGATACTCAACAAGGAAATGTTAGTAGAGAGTAGAGAGAGCAGTTGTAGCCCAGTGGTAACGGTCCCGACTTACGAGTTGTAGGTCTTGGGTTCGAACCCAGGCTTTACTTTGTGTTAATAATTTCATTACAACTGCTCTCAAAACAACGGAATTAACGGAAACCGGCATGCCCTAGAACCATCAATTCGAAGCCATGTGACATATATCTACCAACCCGCACTGAGCCGGCGCCGGCGTGGTACATTACAGCCCACTCCCTCTCGAAAAGAGGAGGCCTGAGTCCCAGCAGTGGGAACATTATAGGCTGGTTATACACTATGCAAGGAAAAGTTATAAGGTCGACCAAAATTGAGAATTTTGACATATGTTGGCGAAACGAATTTATCTAATAACGAAAATTAGGGTTATTATCTTTAATAATAAGTAAATGCTCTTAAGCTCCGAAGGTCTGACCTGGTTAAAATTGTATTATCAAAGCATTTCACCAATACCATGAACTCCATTCTTGATGGCAGAATGTTGGAAGAATAAGTCTTTGTGACCAATCTTTTGGCAATATTTAGGTCAGACAAACCTACATAATATCAATAATCCCAAGTCAGCAGAACACTTAAAAGAGCGAACGTCCCAAGGGGTTGGTAAGGTATCATAGCGTAAACTTATGTTTCGATCTGTTAAAATCACGCCAAAAAAAAACGAATGTTGTCAGATCGAAGCGTATGCTCCGAGTACGCTAATGAGCTTAACGTAGTGACGCTAAGTTTCATTTCTATAATTTACTCCAGCGGCCGAGGGTCAAATTAATGGGATAATTGCCATCCGCGCTCTATAGACGCCTAATGTGATCGCAGTTTGTTGTTATTATAAGCAAACAAGACTTGGCTGCCCACAGGCAGCCTTTATTAACGACTCCATTGTCAAAAAATTCTGATTTATACCTACCCATGTATGCGGTGGAAGTCATCAATTCCTAATCGGACTATAGCCAGTCTAAATACCTCGTATGGGAATTAATTCCTTTCGACCCTTGTATAACAATATACTATTGTTAACCTGCACTGGACAACCAAAAAGGAAAACTACCTTCTTGTCAAACTACTCTTCTTGTAATTAACTTTTAGATGCTTACTAATCCATTTTATTGGAGGGAATACCGTTTCCCCAGAACTGGGATAACTTAGAAATAAATAACTATGTACACAAAATCATTACATACCAACAAATATAACCACGAACCACTTCATATTAAACATCCACTAGGTACCTACTTCACAAAAAAAAACAAAAAATAAATCCTTTTACACTTTTGTTAATAAGTTTTTTTTTGCACGTTCTCTTCGCGCTCGCTGCATTGGACCGGCGTAGATCGACTGGTGAGGTCTCGGTCACTACCAGATACAACTTGTAATATAGTTATCATTATATAGAAGGTTATGGTTGTGGTTTCTATTAGGTTATGTAGATGGTTTTTACATAATCCTTGGTTGGGATTTATCTACTGCGACTGCATATTTTTGTGTTAATTAGTTTAACAGAAAACGAGTTTGGTTGGGTGAGCTTCCGAGTTGGTGCAATAAAATATTGCATGCATTATCGACGGATCGACCATTATAAAAATGGACGTAATATATGAAATAATAAATAAAAGGCAGCGTCCTTGGCCTAGTGATCGCAAGTGCTACTGCAGAGCAAAAGGTTTTGGGTTCGATTCCCATGCAAGTTGAGAAAAGTGTCATTGGGCTTTCCTATCAGGAATTTCTCAGTAGGTACCTAGCAGCTCGGAGTCTGAATTTGTGGCTAGTTGATGCTAATATGTTCGCCCCTTATTCCATGAGACTTAAACATAATTGGCGAAATGTTCTAGCTACCTACACCTCTGCCTAAACCTTCGAGGATTACAGGCGTGATGTTAAGTTATGTTATACTAGCTGTTGCCCGCGACTTCGATCCACGATGAAAGTGTAGCCTATGACCTTCCCCAGTTCACGGTCAACCCATACGTGCCAAATTTCATCCAAATCCGTTCAGCCGTTTTAGCGTAAAAGCATAACAAACAAAAAAACTCACTGACGCATTTATAACACATATTAGTTAGGATTATATAAAAGCTGCGGTAACAGATAACTATCATTATTATGATATAATTATACCCGATAGGTATCTTTGTAAAGGAACTCGTTCGGAGACGTATTACCTACCGACCACTTTCCGTAGGCCTCCTGCAGCGATGCTATGTTCCAGTTTGAAGTGTATGGGTGCCGATGGCAGCTTCTTTAACCAGGGGCCTATTTTATAAAACCACAAAACAAAATCCAATTATTTTAGGTACGGAAAATGTATGAAAGAAACATATCAACAGAGTCGAGCACAGGCGTCAATTTTTTTTTGTTTTTATATATATTATTAGCCCGAAGAGTTGCCAAACTTAAGTGGCAATGGGCAGGGCACATTGCTCTCAGAACAGATGGCCGATGGGGCCGAAAGGTTCTAGAGTGGCGACCGCGTACCGGAAGACGTAGCGTTGGAAGGCCTCCCACAAGATGGACCAATGATCTTGCAAAGGCCGCAGGAATCCGGTGGATGCGGGAGGCACAGAATCGGTCGAAGTGGCGGTGCTTGGGGGAGGCCTTTGTCCAACAGTGCACGTCTTTCGGCTGAAATGATGATATATTTCGCAGTTTCAGTTATATTGTATACCTAAATAGGGCCTAGGTGCAAAGCCTAGGTATTTTTAAGGCTGAAAGCATGGTTAGAAAAAACGAATAGGTAAACTATAACTACGTATATTTTTTTTTTTTATTTACCCTAAATCGCGTAAAACTAGACTGAATAAATTTGGACAATCTATTGATGTTTGGCGAGCATTGTAACTCGTCGTGTCTACCAATATTGAACCATTACGACGCGTAAACATAGATTAGGCACACGAGCGTGTGAATTTTACTATGAAGCAATGATAAAATCTCAGTATCTTATGTGTTATGGCTTCGAATCCTATTATTTATTCTGTGTCCTAGGTGCAAAGCTGCAATGTTACAACAAAATACAATGAAAGAAAATTAAAAAAAATACACTTTGTAAACAAGCTTATTACAAGATATCCTCATATCATCCAAGATAAGAATGCTTGGAAACTTGCTGGTCTATTAATCTAGAATCTACACAAAATCAAACTAGTTGCTAATTTAATTGTATACTTTATTACTTAATATATTTTTATTAAATGACATTGATTTTACATTCTGTGATTACTTCCTCACACACTGACTTATTAATTGTAAAATTTTAGGAAAACCGTCATTATGTGAGCACTATGTACCTATCTATCACATAATTAATTTATCCGTCGTTGCTTCATTTTTAATTTTACCTATTGTTGTATAGTAACTTTATTCTTGGTGCATCGTCATCACATATAATTATATTATATAACTAATGTACCTCTACAAAATATTATACCTCAAACATTTTAAGAGTACCTAACGGTGAAGTTTCTTGTCCATTCTTCTCCAAGCGAAAACTACCTTTTGGAAGGAGCGACAAGAATTAATTATAATTTAATTGTAAATTTTGACGTTCAAAAGTGCCTTATAAGGGGCTATTTGAAATAAATGATTTTACTGACTTTGAATGACTCTTTGTTCGTAAGACCCTTCCAGACATGGCCCTACATTGTTAAACTCACATAAAATCTTATTATTATGTTTTCTCTTTAAAAGAGACCATGACCATATTTGTTTCGGCATTTCTTCTCAAGGATCAGTCAGCTAATAATTGCCGGCGCCATCTAGTTTTAAAATATTGAACAAAAAATTTACATGTAAAGTGTCTTTATAAGATCTACTTACAGAAGGAAACATTATTTCAGCATTTCAGTGGATTACAAGAACCGAAATTATTGTTATATTGTTTGTGGCTAGGTAGATCAATGTAGTAAGAAAACAAGAGAACAAGTCGCGCTAGTCTGCGCGAGCTTTAACTCTGAGCTGGCCTACCATTATAGGTACAGACGCCAGCAGGTCAACCTACCCGAAACTGTCCAATTTTCCCAATCAACTTTGAACCTTATGCTTTAGTGATAAAGTTGAAAATCTATTAAAGAATTTTGACAGATTGTAGTAGGTTGATGTGCTGGCGCCTGAACCTACGGAGTTTCAATAGAATAATCCTCCCGACTGAATTCCGTTCACGGCAGCCAATCACAACGGAGATTACCCAAGTAGGTACCTACGCAGGAGATATTTTAGTTCACAAGTGTGCACTCCCTTTTCCCTCGCGATCATAGTCCGATGAGAAGGCAATCCGACACGGCCGGGACGAGATCAGGCGCAGGACCAACGGCTTTACGGGGGTGTTACACCACCAACTTCCAACTCCGGGCTTCTACTAAGAAATTCCTAATGGAAAACCTAATAACACTTTGCCTGACCTGGGAATCGAAGCGCTTGCGACCACAAGTCTAAATAAATAAAATAATTTCATTTCTGACAACTAAGTAAGAAATTCATAAATTGTTACTAACAGGTTTGCACTTAAAACACCATTATTAGTAACTAAGTAACTAAAAACGAATTAATGAAGAAGACCACCCAACAACTAGACAACGAGAAATGGAAACTAGGGTATAAGTCTTCACACAAATTGCCTTATTATGGCCGAGCAAGTATCTGGTGCCACATCCTTCAGGATGCTATTGTGACTGCCTCTTATTCTGCTCAGGAGTGAGGCCGTTTTTTTGCGGATCCATCGGTATGGGTTACCGCGAACATTTCTGAGGCACTGCAACAAGGCAGTATCCTAAAAACATTGTTATATTGGACGCGTAGAACATCCAGCGACCTTTTCGAGAAGTTGACCGAAAGATCAAGCCCAAGCGATTTTTTTTTGCGTCAAGTATTTTCGACTCTCTGCTTAGCGCCGAGAAGTGAATATCCAACAGTGTTTATATCCAACGCTGGGATACGCGCTGGGTGCGCCTGTTGGATTCTCAATGCTCGGCTCAATAATTGATATTAATATTTGTACTCCTAATGGCAAAGCATAGAGAACTTATAAAAATGTAACATCTCACACACCTGTAACCTATGTTTACAAATAAATACTCTGAACTCTGAATACTGACACTTGAAAATCCAGTGTACGAAAAAAATCGCCGCGGTAAGACTACGCCCGTGCGAGCCTGGGCTAACGGTGTAAAAACTCTGACAATAAGCTTTAAAATGCGTAATCTTTACTTGGTCAGTACCGTTCAAATATTCGTGCCAACATATTACTCCTGACCGCCAGAGCCCTAAGAGGCAGTTACGAGTTTCAATAGAATAAGAGGCCAGCTTATACTTAGGTACCTACCACTGGTTTTGCTTCCACTGACGTGCGGCCTACTATAGGTAGGTATGTATACCAAGATAATATAAGCGATATGATATATTATGTGATCTTTTTTTGGATATCTTTATTTCTAATGCCTATATTGATAGGAGCAAGTAAACATTATTATTGAGGAAATACATGATAAGCTATCTAATACTATCATGTTGTAATCAGTTGTTTGACGTCAAAGTAAATATATCATTCATAAATCAATTAAAATAGATTATTAGGCACTATATTATAATGTCGGTAAAGCGTAATAGGATGAGCAGCACGGTAATTACGTAACACACGATCAATGACAATCTGTTTCATTTTGACAATTCAACAACATTCATTGCGTTATTTACGTTGGTGAGCAGACAATTTTTTTGAACTCATGAAGCAATGGGTTAGCGGTATCCTTCAAAATTATTCAGATTGTGGTTGGTAGTGTGTTACGCAATTAGGTTGCTGTGTGTTTAGAGCATTACAAGACAACGCTTTACGGAAAGTAGAGAAACAAATGAAATCTCACGTCAAAGCAAAAAGGTAAACCCTATCGTTCTTTCTTTCTTTTTTTTAACCCATACGCACCACAACAATTCCTTTAAAGTTATTTTATGGCCCAAAATCCATTCAAGAGGCCCACCAGAGGGGCGATTCCCGTAATTTTTAACAACATTCGCATTCTAAACTAATTCGCAATCTGTCAAAAATACAATCAATTTACCAACATTTTTGAAAAAATTAACAGATTACGACTTGAATGTGAACGTTTTGAATTGGCCTTCTGATGCGTTGCCATCTTAGAACCTCTGATTCCCGACATCCTTTCTATAAGATAACACTATTAGTATTATTCTCACTATGATTACAAAACCACTTCAGGTAGGCTTAAAAGTCGTAAGACTTTCTTACGCTCTACACAGGTCATCCAGGACAAACCACCCGAAGAAAAGCATCCACCTCCTTGACTGACCACCTGACTTCGTCAAACCTCAGAAACATTTGCTTTCCGGGCGTGATCTTCAATGTCCCGTATGAAAGCTCTCAATCAATTGCGTAACCAAGTAGGCCGCTGCAGACACAATTTGACGAAGTGGGGGATTATCGACCCACCCAGTGCGAGTGCAGTGCTTCTGATCAGACAATGTCGCACTTGCTGACGTGGCCTAAGTACTCGTTCACTTGCACCTTTGAAAACCTAAACAATGCCACTGATGCTGCAATTAATGTGGCCACCTAATGGGCTCAAACAATACAGTACTAACATGGCAATATAAGTAGTACGTACAGAACCCGAACCTACACTTTATATCTCTATACTTCAATAGGATCAGTCTTTATCTGGGATATTTCATTGTTTACAGTCATATCTGCCGATCATAGGTACCTATCATTCAGATACTTAATGCTATCTACATAATCTTCGATTATCCAAATTTGGGAGCAAAATAAGATAACATTAATTTGTACAATCTACGATCAAAATATCGGGAGGAACCCGAACCGTCTGAAGGCCAATTCCCGTACCTATTTTAAAACGTCCAAAATCTAGTCGCAATCTCATCTCAGAGACAATCAATGTCAAAAATGCAGGAGAAATAAGAAATATTTTTGTCACATTGAAACTGAGATTTAAATTCGAACGTTACAAAAAATACGGGAATTGGACAACTTGAATAAATTAATCTCAATGACACAAGGGGTGTTCCAGAATGAGCATAGGTAGTGCTCGAGAGCTGGTTTGTTTCTTTTATGAAAAAACAATCCAATTGAGATTTAAGTTAAGTTGTTCCGATCATTATGAACAGTCTTTTCAACTCGATATTTTTTATGCTGATACTACTTTAATCGTAGGTACACCTACGATTAAAGTATTTGTCAATCTACCTAGTAGGTTATAATAAATTCATAAAATATTAAAACATTCGATTCTATGTACAGGAAACCAGACAGATTATGTTTATTTTTAAACAATTTTACCTGTATTTAACTTTTATATAACCTTTATAAAACTCCACGGACACTCTTTTAAATCATAATATTGTTACAAAATATCATCAAATAACATCATTCATGTTGAAATTATACATGTGAGAACAATGTGCACGTAAAAAGCGTCCGTAATAAAAAGATAAAAACAATTCAAAAATTAAAATAAGCCGTGGCTGATAAGAGATGACCAGTCCCTACTGACGGCGCCCGTTCATGAACATGACGCATGGATCAGCACCGTTTAGCTCAACCATTTTGAAGGGAACTTAACGATTCAACACATACGCCACCACCAGCGAGACATTTGAGTCTTGCATGACATACTCTCAGCGGGATCCCTTCTTTTCGCATAATGTTCTGTGTATATTAGGACAAAGACTTCGGCATAACGATTTTGGCACAATTTGTTTTGGCATAATAATACTTCGGCATAATTTTTTTAGGCATACATTTTATGTTGGCATAATCATCTTAAAGACTAATTTGTTTTGGCATAAATTTGATTCGCATAACGTTAGTAGGCCTAATGACTATTAGCATAATAATATTTAGGCATACAATTAATATATATAACAAAAAAAATTTTCATGCAAATGATTTATTATACATAACATTACGTAACTTAAACGATTTTTCAATCGCGAGATAACTTTTATCTGAAGAATATATTAGATGTTTTGACAGTTTTTGTATAAACAAATATGTCAATCAGTTAACTTATATTATGAGAAATAAATATGGCGGTTATTCCTCAGACAGAAGTTAACTGATTGAAACAGTGGTCCTTAATTATGTATAATTATTTATTTTAGGTGTATATTTTTAGCAATTGCTTGTAAATATGCTAGTTTAGAAGTATACTCATCTTTTTTACTAATAATTTTTTCAATTCTTTTGGTTTTGTCCGTGTATTTTTTCTTTTTTTTGGTATAAGTGATGTTCCAACATCCAGTTTATCTCGGTCCTTCCCCGTAGTCAAACTATTTTGTCCAACTGATTTGACCACAAGGAAATTTGACCATGGGTCTTTCCCCGTGGTCAAATATTTCAATGGTTTGATGTTTTATTTCTTGAAACGATCTTTTTTGCCAAAAAATAAAATCCAGGATGGTGTTTTCCCACAAAATGTGCAAATCTATTGTGCCATGCCTCTGCATGATTTTGTGTCCTAGGTATATTTTCCTTTTCTAGTAGATACGTACTCCAGACTTTGGGTGGAAATGGTGGTGGTGAACTTGTAGTGCCCCATACATAATTCTGATCAAACCAATTTGCTATAGTTTCTGTAACAATTAAATAATATTGTTGGTTAAAAATTTAATATGCTGT
This sequence comes from Xanthia icteritia, assembly GCA_949128155.2. Taxonomy (NCBI): domain Eukaryota; kingdom Metazoa; phylum Arthropoda; class Insecta; order Lepidoptera; family Noctuidae; genus Xanthia; species Xanthia icteritia. The sequence goes on along the minus strand of OX421952.2, from coordinate 18,362,143 downwards.
GCAACAAAAGTTAGTGACAGAACCGAATTGCTGCAAAACCGTCTCCACGTAGTCTTGTTTGTCCTACCCCTAGAGTGTAATTTAAAATCGCGTAGGCGCGTAGTAAACTGCGGTAAGTAAGCTGCGGTGGTGAGCGAAAGCCGTCTGCGACGATTAGCACGCGTGGGGCCGCCGGAGGCCCGCAGCGCCGGAGCCGTGACAGAAACCCTGCCTGCTGCATGTTGCATGCTCGCTTGAATGCTGCATGCTTGCTTGCATGCTGCATGCTTGCTTGCATGCTGCATGCTTGCTTGCATGCTGCATCCTTGCTTGTTTGCTGCATACACTCTCAGCCGCCAGGGCACATTCAAGTCAATGAAAGACGTACCCAGTAAATGGTAGCTTTATAGACACATGTGCTATGCAAATATACAATACTACGAGATTGAAGATATACAATTCAAAAATAATTTATGCAATCCTCAGCAGCTCCAACGATATTTTCGAATGCTAAAATTAAATTAGTTTATGCACCCTTGTGGAGTTAATAATAATAATAATAATAAGCTGGCAACACTAACGTCAACAACTCATAAAAATTGTTTTTTCAGTTTTAATATTTGTATTCATTTTAGACGCAGTTTTTATTTATATCAGAAGCCTAGAAGCTTAAAAAATCAAAATAAACCATGCAAATAACAAAATGAGCCATAGAAATAGACTTTTACGAAAAAATGCCATAGCAGAGGTGAACTGACAGATGTCACCTCCAATAAAACCATGTTGAAAATGTTGACGAGATCAGCTGCACGAGCACGCCCACCACCTCCGGACTCGTCGCTCAGCTCCGCCTCGCCGCCGCCGGTACCCAGCCCCACCGTGAGCGCTGTGACGACACCGGTCGCGGTAGTCGCGTCGAGCTCGAGCGATGAGTATTTTTCCCCGCCGACGTCGCCAACACCTGTACGTCGGCAGGGGAGAGGCCGGCCACCGAGGAGCTTGGGACTTAGGGGCCAACCGGCCCCGAGCCGGGTCCCCGCTACCGGTGGTTGTGTGCAGCGCATGTGATGGACTCAGTCTATGAACGAGAACGTCATGCGCGCATATTACGGGTCTACAGAGGGAGGAACTAACCTCACTGCGTACCGTGTTAGGATGCTGTCTCTGTTTCAGGAACTAGAACCAACCGTCAACGTCTCGGCCCAACGACTGTCGGATCAGGTGCGGGTCATCCAACGCAATCATAGTGAAAGATTTGAACACTAGAATACTTTTTCAAATTGTTTTATTGGTACTTAACACCTTAAATTGTAACTCGAGACCACTTTTGTCGTTTTTTTCGGAGAATGGAAAACTTTTTCTCCCGCCTTTTTCAGGTTTTTCTCTATATGTCAAAAAAAACTATGGGTTGCCATAACTAAAAAACGGATAACGTATTTAAAAATAACAAAGTTGCAACCCACAAATAATATAAGTTAAATAGTCGATTAATGTGTATGCTAACATTCGGCTAATCCTGACGTCAAACGCGGCCTCGCGTTTAACAAAAGTAAAAAAAAAATAAACAAGAGAAAGAACAAAAAACATTACAGGAAAACAACCATAACAAGATCTTACTACTAGACATCGACTACAATCTTCTCACTTGTAGTAACTCACTCTTATAACTAAACATCGACTACAAGTACTCTCACTTGTAGTGACTCACTCTTATAAATAAACATCGACTACAAGTACTCTCACTTGTAGTGACTCACTCTTATCACTAAACATCGACTACAAGTACTCTCACTTGTAGTGACTCACTCTTATAACTAAACATCGACTACAAGTACTCTCACTTGTAGTGACTCACTCTTATAACTAAACATCGACTACAAGTACTCTCACTTGTAGTGACTCACTCTTATCACTAAACATCGACTACAAGTACTCTCACTTGTAGTGACTCACTCTTATCACTAAACATCGACTACAAGTACTCTCACTTGTAGTGACTCACTCTTATCACTAAACATCGACTACAAGTATTCTCACTTGTAGTGACTCACTTTTACATCAAAATGTCGTTTATGGGCATGCACACCCGTAACGACTCACTAATCATCGCTAACATCGTTTATCATCATCATCATCATCATTATCATCTCTGTCTACTCGTTACATCTCACTTATATTTTATTTATGTATAGTGCAACAAGTTAGTTCACTTTCATTCATTCGCAAATCAATAAAGAACTTTTTTTTTTGCATGTATATAATCTAATATTCTCTATAATAGTCTTCTCTCTATTCATAAAATACAACTTATCAAATACTTATCGCTTTAATAAATAATTATCTGAGTACACGTCTTTATGTAGACATACATCTAATATTATTAATATTTTTATTTTTCTTTGCCAAATCACAATTCTTATAATCACTGTTAATCTGACATAACCTCAATTCTATTACCACAACAATAATTATTACTGACTTACTCTGAATCACTCGACATCACATCATGATTAAAAACAAGCCAAGGATGTAACCTATCGACGGCATAAACCGACCTATATGGTTTGCAGCCTTCTTTCCTAGTAATAGCAGTGTCCTCTATTTCATAGCGATCGTTGCCTATTATTTTAGAAATTCTGTACGGTCCTACACATTTTGGTATTAGTTTACGACTGTGTCCAGGGTCAGTACGAATATCTTTTTCTACACGAACTAAATCTCCTACTTTATATTCGGTTGGTTTTTTATGCGACTTATCAAAACGCTCTTTTTGTACTTGTTGGCTTATTTGAATACGCGAGTCTGCATCCGATCTAATTTCATCGCGATCTAACGGGGTATGAGATTCAGCGACAAGTGGATTCATAAAACCATCCGAAACGCCGGTGGTTTGAACTCCAAACAACATTTCAGAAGGAGTCCGACCAGTGGATTTGTTTATAGTGTTGTTCAAAGACCACTGTATCTGGGGTAAACACAAATCCCACTCATTTTCTTGTTTATTGTGATTAGCAGCCGTTATCGCATCAACAATAGTTCGATTGTACCTCTCAACCTGACCATTGGCCCTGGGAGAGGCAACCGCATTTAAGATATGTTTAACGCCCCTTTTATTAATAAAATCTGAAAACTCTTTGCTCGTAAAACTAGTGCCGCGATCAGATATCAGACGACGTGGCACTCCGAATAGCGAGAAATATTCCGTAAATACCTGAACACTAGTAGTACTTTTGACATTTTTAACTGGCTTTATATAAATAAATTTTGTGAAGGCATCAATGATCACTAAAATATGACAATTCTTTTTCTTGCTTATGGGAAATGGGCCACAGTGATCGGTATGAATTGTATCAAATGGTTTATTAATTTTTGGGATTGGGTGAAGCTCCCCTTCTTTAGCTCCAGCTGGCAACTTATTGTGGGCACAATTTAAGCAAGAATTACAATATTTTTTTACAAAACGTCTCATTTTTTTAAACCAGTGAATCTGATTAATCCTACTGTAAGTCTTATCAAAACCGAAATGACCGACATCGTCGTGATTCATACGAACTATTTGCCATCTTACTGATTTTGGAACTACCCACTTTAAATTGATTTCATCATTTTTATCATTAGTTATTCTGTACAAACGGCCATTTTTAACGATATAGTTCTTATGAATCTCGACAATGTCTTTTGTTTCTGAATCATTCAAAATGTGAATTATCCTTTGTATCTCTGAATCCTGTTCCTGCACTGTGCTTAACCACGCATCATCATCTATTGTTAAAACATCAACCACCTTTACTACGTCATGGGATTCAGAGTCACTTGGGTTGCGTGACAGTGCATCGACATGACTCATCTTGTTACCATCACGATGTTCTACAGTAAAATCGTACTCCTGCATTAATATGTACCAACGAGCTACTCTCGGTATTAAATCTTTTTTTGTCATAGTGCTGCGTATAGCGGCACAATCAGTAACAACTTTAAACGATTTACCCAAAACATAAACTCTAAATCGATTCAAAGCACAAACTACCGCCAAAGTTTCCAACTCATACGAGTGTAGTTTGCTTTCGTCTAGTGTCGTTTGACGACTATAATAAGCTATAGGATGGAATACTTTATCTGAATTCGCCCGTTGTAGCAAAATTGCTCCTATACCGATTTTACTAGCGTCAGTGTGAATTTCTAATTCAGCCTCAGGGTCATATAGTGCCAAAACTGGTCGTGTGGTCAATTGACTTTTTAATTCATTAAATGCTTTTATTTGTGGATCGTTAAAACACCAGGAAACATTTTTCTTTGTAAGAATCGTTAGAGGTTTTGCTACTATAGAATAATTTTTAATAAACTGTCGGAAGTAACTGGTAAGGCCAACAAACTGTCGAACCTCGTGAACATTTTTAGGTAAAGGGAAATCTACTACAGCTTGAATTTTGGCTGCCCCGGGCCGGATGCCACTCGAACTAATCTCGTAGCCCAAATAATATATACGAGTCTGAAAGAAATCGCACTTTTTAAGATTTAATGTTAGATGAGCAGACCTTAATAATTGCAAAACCTTTTCCAGCTTATCTAAACCCTCTTCAATTGAACGTGACGTCACTAGTAGATCATCCATATAAGCCAACGCCAAGCTTTGCTTACCCTTAAGCATACAATTAATCGTCCTTTGAAAAACACTAGGTGCATTGGCAAGTCCAAAGGGCATTCTTTCAAACTCATACAAACCATCAGGTGTTACAAACGCAGTAAATCGTTTATTGGCCTCACTCAATGGAACCTGATAGTACCCTGAAGTGAGGTCAAGGCTTATGAAGAACTTGTTGCCCCCTAATTTGTCTAGCTGGTCTTCGATACGAGGTAACGGATATTTATCTTTTAACGTTTTTCTATTCAGGGCCCTATAGTCGATACATAGCCGTTTATCCCCATTTTTCTTACTCACTAAGATAACCGGACTCGAATAATCCGAAGTACTTTCGCGAATTATACCGTTCAATAATAATTCTTCAATGATTTTATTTAGGTGATCACGCTCACTGTGTGATATTCTATAAGGGTTATATACTACTGGTCTATTGTCTGTTAGCGTAATATCCATTTTTGCTAAATTAGTTTTTCCTAACTCTCCTAAGTTCATTGCAAAACAATCCCTATACCTTTTTAACAAATCAAATAACTTTACTTTTTGTTGTTCTGTTACTTCCGTACTAATTTTTATATCTGATAAAGGTAATTCTTCATATTTTTTAGTTTCCGTTGTTAAACCTATATATTCCTTATTTACTTCTTGGTATTGTTGTCCTCGAACTAATAAAGTTCCTTTCTTGATATTTAAATCGTTAGATGATAAGTTTGCTAACATTAAATATCCTTTACCTGCTTCAAACTCAAAAACCCCAGACAAAACAGCATATTCATTTTGCGGTAAAATCCGAAGACTGTATTGTACCCACAAGCCGCCACTATACGTATCATTGGTAATGGCATCTATTGGCATTACAGTTTTGGGTTTTATAATTTTATCACCATCTGCGTATACCTTAGTCTTTAACGCATCATCATCAAAATCTGGTGTATGCATAAATACTAGTTCATCTGTTGTTTTTAAAATAACAACATTTGGTTTTTCCGTAAAAGACTGCCCTACTAAAATTGCTATCTGCAAATAATGATCATCTACCACTAGAACTTCCGTTTCAGCTTTAACTGAGCCTATTTCTAAAATTGCTATGAACTTTCCTAATGGCTTTACAGCGGAATTTCCGAATCCCTGTAAAATGGGTAAATTTTCTATATCCCAATCATGAACTATTAGCTTTGCATTTGTTTCTCTTATAAGAGTACACTTACTACCGAGGTCAACGTATCCATGCAGGATAACGTTGTTTATTCTGACATCTTTATAATATTTTGAATTTGCGGATACACTATTACTAATGCACAAGATAGTTTTATTTTGGTCAGTAATGGTATTCGTTTTAATTAAATCGTCATTGTTATTTGCATTTCTTCTTCGACAGTCTTTAGTATCATGTCCCAATTTAAAACAAAAGTTACATCGTTTAATAGGTTTGTTACATTTTAAACTTATGTGCCCTAGCTCGTTGCAATTAAAACATCGAATGTTATCATTTGTACTTGTTTTTGTTTGATCATTAGAAAACTTATTGGAATTCTTAGGTGGCGCATTATTCCGGTTACGGAAGTTAGAAGTAGGTGTATTAATGTCATGTTGGGACACTGTACGCAAATAATTTAGTATTTGTTCCGGTTCATTAAACATGCAGGCTCCTGCTCCCATTCTTACAAATTTGTCGTCAATGCCGTGAATAAGACAGCCAACTGCTTTATTACCAGTTATCTCACATTTATTTATAAGTGCCATTTTGTCATAATAATAATGTTCTAAAGACTGACCAAACTTACATCTAAGCCTTAGCATTGATGTCAACAGGTCTCCATAATTTTCGTTGGAAGGAAAAGCCTGTTTTAATTTTTGAACCCACTCATTCCAATTAAATAGTACAGAGGGTAAACCCTGGTACCACTTTTTGGCTAAGCCACTTAATTTTGGAAGGGCATAGTGACATATTTGACGATCATTCCAAGAGTAAATCTGCGCACATTCACTGACCTTGTTAATCCAATTTTCTATTGTTTGGCTATTATCACTTGGGTCAAATTCGGGTACAACACTAAAAGCAACAGGAAAGTTGTTTTGAGCCCAGAAATTGGAGGCTGGTAATGACACAGAGTTACCGATGGGGTTAATCACATTTAATGGAGTATTGTTCATTAAACTATTATTATTCAATAAATCAGGAGTCTGATTAATAACTGCACGCAACGGTGTTGAGGAAGTCAACGAAGGAGTTTTTGTTGATTCACGTTCAGGACTATTTCTAGAAGTTCCTATGTCATGATGAGCATAACGTTTAGAGTTCCTTTGTTTCCTACTTCTCTTACTATATTGTTTATGGGTACTGCTATGATTTTTATCACGACGTCGCCGGTGTCGCTTAAGCTGTGACCTACGGTTGTTATCATCACTAACACTGCTATTTACAGATGAATTATCACTACTTGAATCACGTCGCCTTCGCTTAGAGTTGCCCATTATCGCGTCAAACGATTATGAGTGATTCAAAATAAAATCAAAATTATTTAAATACAGCTACACTAAATTAAAAATAACTAGATAATAATAAATGTAATATTTACAATGTTACAGATGACTGACAAAGTAAAATAATAAATTCAACTGGATTTCGTTTGTAGCTAGAATAATTTATTCTAATAATAATGTAACCGCTTCAATCTTCAGCCAGCAACAGATATTTCAGACGATGGGTAATATCACATAAAACTTAAAATAATAACTCCATCACAAATCCATTTTAAATATGGGTAATCATTCACTTCAGTAACCAATTAATAAACGCAATTGTCTTTGTTTATATGTTAATAAACCAACAAACTGGTATCACTTTCACTAGGTACTTCCCAACGATTATTATTATGTTATAGCTCTAAATGTTTGAGCCTTGTTTCAAGAACACACGTTCTTCTGTACGTGCGTGTTTATGCACGTATTATAACAACGATAAGTTTGTCGCAGAATCACGGGGAAACGAAGTAATACGTTCAGATCTGACCTTAGTCCAGGAAACAGCCGCATCAGGCCATCAGACCCATCAGGCACGTAGATAAACTTTATCCCACTTCTGACTTGAAAGATTTGAACACTAGAATACTTTTTCAAATTGTTTTATTGGTACTTAACACCTTAAATTGTAACTCGAGACCACTTTTGTCGTTTTTTTCGGAGAATGGAAAACTTTTTCTCCCGCCTTTTTCAGGTTTTTCTCTATATGTCAAAAAAAACTATGGGTTGCCATAACTAAAAAACGGATAACGTATTTAAAAATAACAAAGTTGCAACCCACAAATAATATAAGTTAAATAGTCGATTAATGTGTATGCTAACAATAGGTTGGACGATGCCGCGCTTGATAGGCTGCGCTCAGAGGTACTGAGCAACCATATCGTCTCAACTCCGGCACAAACCGCGGTACAAGTGTCACCTATTGATGTAATCCCGCCGCGGTCCAATCATAGTGTCGAAGAGGAGGATGATAGGGTTGCCACAGTAAGTAGCCAGTGCAACGTCCGATTGAGGAGCGCACTGGAGGATGCGTTTCGTGAGTATAGGTACACTCCGACCAATCTTAGACCCCGATTACCACGTCTACCTATGCACAAAAAAATAGGGCGCTGGTGTGTGCCTTGGACTCGCAGCTCAGCAATTTTTTCGAGAGCAGCGAGGATCTCGTTGATACACACTCGATCCTGTATTGCGCGGCTGCTGCGGCATGTCGTTTAGCTAACGTCAAGTTTCCAAACAGTGACGGAGCTACTCGACCAAAACCAGCCGTACCAGCCTGGCAGTGCAGGATCGAGCGACGTATCGATGGGGCCAGGGTACTCATCGGCAAACTATACTGCTTCAGGGAGGGCAATACACGACCACGAGTAATGCGCTTTGTGAAGCGGGCATTCTCGGGGACTGGAATCAGTCCTCATGAATACATGTCCCGTGTCACAGAGCGCATTGACTTCCTGAAGCAGAAAGTTTGTGCATGGGCGAGCCGTATTCGACGGTATAAGCGGCGAGTTGATCGATACACGCAGAATCGCATGTTCCAGAGCGATGAGAGGTGGGTATATAGATCTTGGGAGCGACCTGGACAAAATGTGACGGACGTATGCCGCCCGGATGATGCCGCCACGAGTGCATTCTGGCGCAGCATCTGGTCGGTGCCCGTCTGTCACGCTGAGGCTGACTGGATGCAGGATGTCGAACGAGTGTGTGAAACTATCCCAGAAATGGAAGCTGTGCTAATCACGCCATTAGACGTAGCCAGAGCAGTCCGTCCGTTACCGAATTGGAAATCACCGGGACCGGACGGGCTGCACAACTTTTGGTTAAAATGGCTGATTAGTTCGCACACTCTCCTAGCATCCCAATTCCAGTCATCCCAGGAGTCTGGGTCGCTACCACAGTTTCTAACAACAGGCATTACCCACCTGCTCCATAAGTCAGGTAGTCCCGCGGAACCGAAGAATTATAGACCGATCACATGTTTGTCGACGGTCTATAAACTTCTTACATCCATTTTGAGAGCGAAAATTAACACCCACATTGATAGTAATTCAATTATGTCTGCCTCCCAAAATGGATGTAGGAACGGGTCCCGCGGTACTAAGGAGCTAATCCTCATCGACATGGCCATAAGCCAACAGGTTCGTCGATCCCGCAAGGATCTGTCGACATGCTGGATAGATTATAAGAAGGCCTACGACTCGGTGCCACATACATGGCTCATGAGGGTGCTGGAATTGTACAAGATAGATGCAACTCTGCGCACCTTCCTGATGTCGTGTATGGGGCAATGGAGGACGGTCCTTCGCTATCCAGGATGTCGACAGATCCAGGGGAATGATGAGCCTGTATGGATTAAACGGGGGATATTCCAGGGTGACAGTTTGAGTCCACTTTGGTTCTGCTTAGCCCTGAATCCTCTAAGCACACTGCTGGAGGATTCAGGTCTGGGCTATCGGTTAAGGAAAGGTGGTCAGGTCATATCTCACCTCCTCTACATGGATGACTTGAAACTCTTTGCCCCCAACAAATTGCGACTGATGGAGCTACTGAATGTAACTGAAACATTCAGTAGAGCCATCAGGATGGAATTTGGTGTGGACAAATGTGCAGTCATGCATGTAAAGCGAGGGGAGATTATGGAATCCGAGGGAACTCAACTCTCGGACTCCATACACCTTAGATCCCTCTCCTCAGCCGAAAGCTATAAGTATTTGGGTATGTCGGAAGCGTTAGGCATCAACGTTGCCGACATGAAGCAATCATTGAGGGAGCGCTTCTTTGGTCGCCTGAAGAAGGTATTAATTAGTCTTCTTTCGGGCGGAAACAAGGTGCGCGCCTTCAATGGTTGGGTCATGCCGGTTTTGATGTACTCTTTCGGCATACTCAAATGGACTCAAACCGAACTCGACGCCCTGGACAGGAGGGTCCGTACACTCCTGACCGCAAACCGGATGCATCACCCACGTTCATCGGTGATGAGACTGTACATCCCGCGGAAGTGCGGGGGTCGAGGCTTTTTAAATGCGAAGACCCTCCATAACCGCGAGGTGTGCAGTCTTAGGGAATATTTTTTTAAAGCCGAAGTGGGTATGCACCGTGATGTGGTTGCAGTGGACAAGGGACTCACCCCGCTCTCCATGGCTAGAGAGAACTGGCGCAAACCTGTAATACTTACTACAGATGACCGCAAGGAGGTATGGCAAAGCAAGGAGCTTCACGGGCGCTTCTATCGGGCTCTTCATGAGCCCGGTGTAGATTTCTTAGCGTCCGTATCCTGGCTACGTTTCGGTGACCTTTTTGGGGAAACTGAAGGTTTCGTCTGTGCAATTATGGATGAAGTTATCTTGACGAATAACTACCGGAGACATATTATGAAGGACGGTACGGTTGACGTGTGTCGGGCATGCCATCGTCCGGGTGAGTCCATCAGACATATTATCTCTGGTTGTTCGCGTCTGGCTAACGGCGAGTACTTGCACAGGCATAACCAAGTGGCCAGGATTATTCACCAGCAACTTGCTTTGAAATATAAACTTGTTGACTCTGAGGTACCGTATTATAAGTATGTGCCCGACCCAGTTCTTGAAAATGACCATGTCACGTTGTACTGGGATCGGTCTATCATTACTGACAGGACTATTGTAGCCAATAAGCCTGATATAGTGGTGATAGATCGATCAGCGCGCCGAGCAATGATAGTCGATGTTACCATTCCACATGACGAGAACCTCGTGAAAGCTGAGAAAGAGAAACAAATAAAATATCTCGACTTAGCACACGAGGTTGTCGACATGTGGAATGTGAGCTCGGCTATCATTGTACCGATTGTCGTAACGGCCAATGGACTGATGGCCGAAAGCCTCGACCAACATCTTTCGAGGCTCTGTTAGGCGGTTGGATCAAGGGCCTAATTCAGAAGGCAGTACTCCTCGATACGGCTCGCATTGTGAGGAGGTTCCTGTCTCTGCAGCCCTAACCACCGGTAGCTTGGACCCTGCTCCCGACACCGGCGGAACACTATTTTTTATATTTTTAAATGTTTTTGTTTTTCTTTGTTTTTATAAAAATATTTAAAAATGTAAAATATATGTATACATATTGAATAAAGATAATAATAAAATAAAAAAAAATCTTTATTTATCCAAAAAACATACAGTTTTAAATACAGTGATATGTGGTTTAAAAAAATATTTAATTTTATGTTGCAAATTCTGTACAAGAATACTACTCTACCTCTTAAACTAGGGTATACGGACCAGCGTTGAGCCAAGCATTATTGTCACCGATATAATCCCCCAGCTTATAATATGCTTGGCATCATAGTGTGCGTTTTATACAAGATTTAAATTTAGTTTCATTTAGTTGTAGTATGTGTGGAGGTATTTTATTGTAACATTTTAAACAGTACCCCATGAAAGATGAGTCTACTTTAGCCAGTCTGAAACCCGGTTGAACTAATTGATCCCTATTTCTATTACTATATTGTGACTTTCACCTCTTTTACTGAAAAGATTAATATTTTTCCTGACGTACATAATGTTTTCATATATATATTGACAAGGTACCGTCATGATGTTAATGTTTTTAAACAGTTCCCTTAGAGAATCGCGCCTGCGGAGGCAATATATTGCTCTAATGGCTCTTTTCTGCAGAATAAAAATAGAGTCGATATCTGCAGCCCGTCCCCATAGTAAAATACCGTAAGACATGATACTATGAAAGTAACTGAAATAGACTAGCCTTGCGGTATCTATATCAGTAAATTGACGGATTTTTCTTACAGCATATGCTGCTGAACTTAGCCGTCCTGCAAGAGATGTTAAATACGGATCCCATTGCAGCCTTGAGTCGAGCGTGATCCCTAGGAAAACAGTTTTATCAACAAATTCTAGTTTCTCCCTATTCAATACTATATCACAATCACTACTTTTTACATTCGCATTCGCAGCAAATCTTATACATTTCGTTTTTTTCCCATTTAACACTAAATTATTTGCAGTAAACCAATTTTGGACCTGCAGTAGGGCGTTATTTACGTCGTCAAGATTTGATGCACGTCTATTTATCTTAAAAATTAGGGAAGTATCGTCAGCAAATAACACCATTTGTGGTTGGATTTTTAATAAATGGGGTAGATCATTAATATAAACTAAAAAGAGGAAAGGACCCAAAATCGAGCCTTGTGGAACACCCACTTTCACTTTTAGACCCAGTGAATTGACACCACTAATTTGGACTTGCTGTTGTCTATCATTTAAATAAGATTTTACTAAACTGAGCGCAAATTTACCTAGTCCGTAATGCTCAAGTTTCAAGAGTAAGGTTACATGATTTACGCAGTTAAATGCCTTGGAGAGGTCGCAAAAGATTCCTATGGCATCTTGAGCCACGCTGTAAATATGTGTTTTAATAAGGTGACACCGGTGTCAGTCGTACAACGTCCTTTGGTGAAACCATATTGCTGATCGTGTAAGATTTGGTTGGTGTTAAAATGATTAAGCATCTGATTGAGCATAACCTTTTCGAATACTTTGCTAAATACCGGCAGCACGGATACTGGTCTATAATTGTTGGTGTCTTTACTATCCCCAGATTTTAGGCAGATAGTAAATCTATTTGAGGATTCCGTACCTTACAATTAAAAGAATCACGTTGAAATAGATATAAAAAACTTAGGCTAAGCGCGCACTACGAATTTTGATCGTTACTATTATTAAATTAAACTACACGAAAATGAAAAAAACAGGTTTATATAATTACAAATGCCTTAAAATACGAATTATTCATTTTTTTTTTTTTACCATAAATTTGAAAAACCTACTCTAGTTAAAAAGCATAAATTTGAATTTTCACTAACTTTACAACTGCTGTATTTCCCTTACAAACTTTCATCCTCTATATCACCCCCTTTAGGATTATTTTTGAGTACCCTATGTCCTTCTCTAGGATGCCATCTGTCTCCTAGCCAAAATTTATCGCAATCCTTTCAGTGGTTTAGCAGTGAAAAGGTACCAGACAGACAGACTTACTTTCGAATTTATAATATTAAGTATGGATTATAAAATGTTTTCAAAAACACTTGAATGATTTAGAATAGTTTGTTTGACGGTGATAATTTCTGTAACTACCTTAGCAACTACCGATTCGGTCAGAATATGTTCTTACTGGTACAAATTGCCAAGACTTTGAGAAGGCTTACCAAGTGGTATCGTGTTACCCAGTAACTGGGTTGTGTCAGGTGGATAGGCAGTCGCTCCATTTAAAATACTGGTATCCAGGTGTAACAGGTTAGACTGGAAGCCGACCCCAACATAGTTGGGAAAAAGCTACGCAGATGATGGTATTGCCAAGACCTTCAGGATTAATATAAGCTTATTTTGTTCCTAAAGACCCTAGTAAAAATTAGCAACTAACAAAGTTACCACCCAACCAAACTTCGAAATTAAAATTAACGTTAAAATAAAACACCAAATAAGGAGTTGAACACTCATTTTATTTTCAATTAAATAGGAATGTTTACAATATAAAGAACACATAACTCTATGTCTACATACGATTTAATGACACTGACACTATGGCAAGTTGGTACTAAAAGTGTCAACGTGGTTTCTAATCGAGTGACAATTTTCTCACATTTGGCCAGGCTAGCAATGTTGTGACAAGACAAATAAGTCGCATGTTTTGTAATATTAACAGAATATGTAATAATTATTATGACAAACTTATATTTTAAGTTTTAACTGTTAGCGTGTTTGCCCACTTATCCGTATCTTGTTCGCATTTGATTCGTGTTCGTTTCTGATCCGGTTTGGCCATCCTCGTAATTGTATGGACGTTTGTGCGCTCATGCGTATAGAGTTCGTACAATTACTAGGATGGCCAAACCGGATCAGCGAATCGAATACGAACCGGATACGGATAAGTTGGCAAACGGCCTTACAATCTTAATGATTTTATTCAATCACGTTTTAATGAGCAATTTTATTGAATTGCCCGGCTATCATTCGTAATCTTTGACAGTCGTTACGGGTCGTCAAAGCCCAAGAGTCTGACAACCAGTCTTAGTATCGTGTTACCCAGTAACCGGGTTGTGGAAGTCAAATAGGCAGTCGCTCCATGTAAAATACTGGTATTCAGCTGCATCCGGTTAGAGTGGAAGCCGGCCCTAGGCAGACTGATAATTGAATTGCCAAAATGAAAGCTTTTGCTATTTTCATTGTGATACGCAATAATAAAGTAATCAAGTTCAAAGCAGCATCCAAGTTATCTACAAAGTACATAAGTGATCATATTGTTATTGTGTGAGCCAGAAATTAAAGTGAGAATCCTAGGCGAATGATTGTCCAACGTCTTCGCGGCAGACCCAGACGTAGATGACGAGCCGAGCTTGACGCTTATAGCCCTCCTACAAGCTTCAAGCTCGGCCGGTCATCGGTCCATGTTGGCTCAGGATCGACTTGAGTGGAAAAAGGAAAAGAGGCCTTCGCCCTGCAGTGGGACAATACAGGCTGATTTATTTACTTATTTTAGGCGACTGTCGAATATTTACAAATGTGCTTAATTATTTTATTTTCTTGCTTTATTTTATCGATAGTTTGTATTGCGCCTCTTTATTTATAGAAAAGGCAAGCAGGACATACTGTATTTTTTGTATAAAACCATAATTAATCAAAATTATTTTAATTTTCTCAATTGTGGAAACAAATGTTGAAAGCATTATGACTTAGTTCATTATTTGGCTTTTAAAGTAATGTCGCACAAAATTTTGCCTTAGGTATAAATATTTTTTTGTATGTTTTTCCTCAATAAAATGGGCCTCAATATTTAGAAATCCTGTTTTGTTTTTGAAAATAACACTGAATGAATTAGGTACCTATTTAGTCTTTGCAACTGTTCAAACAGAATAGCGCAAACGCACGAAGTAAACGCAACGTAAATTCGAGCGATTTTATAATTGAAAATACTCATTTCATACATCATATTCTTTTAGTTTTAAGACTTTATTCATATTAAGAGTAAAATGCCACAAGTTGTATTATTTTCGATTGAAAAAGCGTTCGAATTTACAGTACGTTTACTTTGCACGTTCGTGCTAGGGGGTAACGTTTCAATGGAATATCAATTATTATTAACTTACTATTGCCATTAGGACTTTAGTTTGTCTTATACGGTTTACATGAACACACATCGAATTGTTTTAATAATATAATATTTGAACCAATCGAATGCTTTCAGATTGGTACTTTATTTCGTCATTAATACAAGGTGGTCGACTTTTTTTCATCTTGTCTTTTTGTTCGAATTTTGAAAGTTCATTTCGACAGTTCGTTAAGACAGTGTGTGTGAAGAAATCCTTTTGCATCATAAGTAATTACCTATGTTATGAACTTTTTGTGCGTAAGAGTGGAATTTCTAGAAGGCCAAACAAGAATAAAGTCTTAAGATTTTTAATAAGGTAGGTAAGTATTTTGTAGTTCGGAGAATAGTTATTTTTATATTATTACAATTAAGTTAAATCAGACATGGTATCCATGTTATACTGCTTTGTTTGTTAAACAAATTATTTTAAAATGAACTTGAATCTTCGTGCCTTTGTCCCATGTCACTTGGGGATGGCGCAACAAGTTTTCTTAAAATGAACTTGAATAAAAAAAAATATAAATAAGAATGTGATAAAATCTTTTCCTCACATTTACAACTAAATTATTGTTTGTATATTTGCATAGTAATACAATAACCGTAAAAAAACATTGAAAGGAATCGTGAAAATAATAAGCGATAAGGTCACCCATTGTATATTTTGTAGCGTTTGTTTTATTTTTTGTTAGGTATGTATTTTCGTGGTGTGAAATAAAGTATACAGCATGTCCTGAAATTAACGCACACCACCAAACACCCCAATTAGAATATTATGTCATAATTATGATACATAACACATTTTCATTACAGAATTTTTGTTATTACACGTATAATCGTCGTAGGTACTTCGTCCAGTTTGGTTTGTTTTGACGGTAGTGGAAGTGTGACTGTAGTTTATTATTTTTGGGATAAAAAAATACGTAGGTACCTCTATTAAAAATGACAGAAATAGATTCTGAACCAACTACTTTCATAATGTGCATTAATTCAGTTACACATTGTATTTAATATATAAATAATAAATAACACAATTTAAAAGCGACAATAGTTCAACGGTTGAGACTAGCGACTGAAAAGTCTTGAGTTTTTAACCGACTTCAAAAAAAGGAGGTTATATGTTCGACTGTATGTATTTTTTTTTTTTTTTATGTATGTTCACCGATTTCTCCTCCAATTGTCAACCGATTTTGAAAATTCTTTTTTTATTCGTAAGGGTATACTCCTGAGGTGGTCCCATATTAATTTTGTGAAGATTTGATGTATACTTTGGGAGATAAACGAAGGAACTCCTCAAAAACAAACAGTACACGTAATGTGATTTGGATATTGTACTAAAGATCAAAAATAATTGCTGGTTCTATCTATCCATCCGTGGTGAACTAATTATAGTCTTCGAAGATACCGCATGGAACTCCTCATCGGTGAACAGTACATATAGGAACTTACAGTGAAAGGTTAGAAGGTTAGGGGATAAGCTCGTATTTTATATTTGTTTGGAAAAGAAAGAAATGTATAGTTAAGTAAAATATATATTTTTTGGTAATTTAATATGTTATGATGGCCCAGAGGTTAAGGCCTCGCCTCTCATGCATGAGGTTGTGGGTTCTAATGTGACTTTTTCAATTCATATGAACTTTCTGAGTTTATCTTGGACATTATTGACATCAGGGAAGGAAAACATCGTGAGGAAACATGGACTTATAGTTATTTCTAAGGTGCCAACCCTAGTGGGGCAGAATCCATAAAGATTTTAGACTAGTGGAATCTGCCCCACCAAGTCGAACTAGTGGGGCATATTCCACTGAAAATTTTTAGGCATTCCTCTTTGCCCCACCAGCGTGCAGCGGGGCGCTTGGAATGATTCGTTAATTTTTGAAAAATCTTTTCTTATGTTTCCATTATTCGACTGGTATACGAATTTGTGCGGGGTAGGTATAAACACAACTAAAAAGTGAAAAATAAAAGCTATTTTACAAAAAAAAAACAACCGACTTCCAAAAAAAACACTTAAAAGAGAAAAATAACTTGAATTTCGGAAGTCGGTGGCAAAAACAATAGTATTTTATTAGATACATATATAGTAAAATATACCTACCGTAATATATATGAAAGCAATTCATAACTATTTCCCTAGGGATATAACTATATCACGGCTTCAACTATGCGAACTGCGAACCATCTTAAAATATAACTATATGGATCTGTATTTTCGTTTTTGCCACCGACTTCCGAAATTCAAGTTATTTTTCTCTTTTAAGTGTTTTTTTTGGAAGTCGGTTGTTTTTTTTTTGTAAAATAGCTTTTTAATTCTAACAGTTGCACAATTGACACTTATGTACTATAAAAATTAAAAGTAAAATAGGTACAAGACGTTTATCATAAAATTTTGTAAAATTTGTTACAGAACTACTGCGGGCATAGCTATAAAAATATGTACGTTGAAAAAGTATTAAATTAAAAAAAATAACATGAAACGTCACAAGAATTGGAACCGTGCGCCCAGCACGGTTCCATTTGGTCGTTTCCAAAAGCTGGCAAGAAACACCACGGTTACTCTTTTACAAATAATTGGCCTTTAACAATATTTCCAAATTACAGTACTAATAGGAAGGACTGTAGTTTAGAATCCCAAATACATTGAATCGTCTTGAATTCTGACTCTTTCGGCAAACACTTAAATCGTTTAAAACTTGGATTCATTTCTAAAACGGAAATTGTAAAGTTTCAATGAATTCGCAGCTATCCCCAAGGTAACAAACTAAAACGTATCTCTATACAATATTTACAAAAAACTATACAATATACTTCACTAGCATTTAACATTTGTAAGTAGAAGAATTAAGACATTGAAATAAGGAAGGCATAAGATAACAAAACACGGCAGTAGGCATTAGCGAAGTTTCCATTAAGGGCGCTCGAACTTTAAATTTAAATTTAAAACAAGTTTTTATGACGTAGGTACAATACGGCCGGTCACTCATGGCATGTCACTCACTCACGCACTCACTCACACTCGGCTCATGTAGCCATTTATTTTCTAAATAACATATTGCGCAGGCTCCTGCGCAAAGCTCGGACCGGTCATGATTCATCAGCTATATTGTACCAGTCATTACCCGGTAGGTGTACTGACGAAATGTATAGATATTCATATGAAAGCAAAACTCACCCGGCTCCTCCACCGGTTCTCCGGGTACCCGTTTGAAAAGGAGCATGGTTACTTCTGACGAGGCTCCTCTTTATATTATGAAGATAAGCAAGTCATAACTAGTTGTAAATAATGCAATGCAAATCTAAAAGTGACTTTAATCTGTATAGAATTATATCACTATCTGACTACGTACGGTTATTACAACAATAAATAAAATTTAAGCTATCTTTTCGTAAATGTTTTTTACCTGATTCTGTTACGCAGAAGCATAATGATGAGGAGTGGTGGCCCAGTGGTATAGGTCCCGACTTACGAGTTATAGGTCGAGGGTTCGAACAAAAGCAGGCGCAAAAAAAAAACTCCAGGATAAATTGGATTATTCCACTTTGCCCCAGTGGGAAAAAGTAAACTCCGAGTTTATTTCGGACATACACAAGTAAACTCCGAGTTTATCTCGGCATTTGCTCTGGCGTGTGGAATTTGCTCCCCAAAATCAATTAGTGAGACATAGACGGCAAAATTATGAAGATTCTACTTTGTCCCATTGGTGGGGCAAAGTGGGATAGTCCAATTTATCCTGGAGTTTTTATACAAAGGAAGAACTAGACAACGCAACCCTATTATTACTAAATAATAAATAACTACATGTTTTTGATGACTTTATTTGACAAAATCTAGCAACACGAATTATAGAACTAGCATTTATTATAGTTGAAATATAGCTGAAATATTCCTTACCCCGCGTCCTAACCAACAAGATCGTTCATATCGTTCGATCGATCACCCATTTGTTCAGAAAAGCGGGAGATGGCCACTGTCGACGCGACCACGCGTTCGGATTTACCGAACAAAATGAATGGTTAGGACGCAGCCTTATACTATGACCCACTTGCATGACAACTCACTAAATGGTACTAGCGCCAAAAAAAAAACATCCATATTTAGTTGACAGATTCAGAACAACGGTAATCTTTATTTAGTGAGACGTCGTGCAGCCAGCCTTTATTTTAACATTATTTCATTTATAACTGTTAACATTGTTTTAAACATAAGCTGTAGGCCTAAACTCCTGTACTGAATGAGCCATGCTACTGTCATATCTAACTTTTTCTATCATTCATTAATCTAGAGTAATAATGCACACTTTTTAGTGCGGCATATCGATAACAAATAGCTGTTATCGATAAGAACTCAGCAGACTTATGCATATCATACTCAGAATCGCAATAGATATAATTTGATTAAACAATGCAATACAAATTTCTGGCAAAAAGTACGCTTTTGCTATTGCATTTGTTGTCGTCATAAGGACGTAAAGCTAGGAATGGCGACCGCCACATAGCGTCCGCAATTTACTGTTATGAAAGTTAGCTGGTGTTTCCCTAAAGAGTGTTTTTTGACACCGTAAATTCAACCCCCGGTTCCAACATTTTGAGGACGGCCGTCACTAGGGCTGTTATGTGGCGGATACCGTTGTCGTAGGGAATACAAGCTTGTGTTCCTACAATGTCGGTAATTGGAGTCGACAGAAATGTAAATCCCTCGCTTAGCCTAAGCCTTGTTGTCGACATATTCTCCAGTCCCACTTCTCCTCCCACAGTTTTGTTCTAAAGTAGGACAATAACATGCTAACATTAGTATTATTATTTCCACAACAACCCCTAAATAACCATTCAATTTAATCAGCCTATCAAAAACATATCTATTCCCTTTTATCGACCCACCTCTCCGAACTGCCGACGTCAACCATGGCCCATCGTGTACAGGAGATGAATCACAAGCATACACATAAGCGTTGCGTAGTGAGGTCAATGCACCCTTACTTAATGGCTTCATAAGAATTTAATTGAGCTCCGTGTGCCAACTTTGGATTGAGACCGGCCCCTTTATATGTATTTTTTCTTGTAGGTACTTAAAATAACATATTATGAACTTTAACAATAAGCAGCCTTGAAAAACGATTAAAATAAAATCATAGAAAAAAAAACAATATTTTGTAATATTTCATAACACTCCACATAAAATGATGACTAATAAATTCCTAAAAAGAAAACAAAAACTTAATTTAAAAAATAATATCAATTAATAACCTTGAAGGGGCCAGTCTACATCAGTTGCGCAGCTTCAAAAGTCCGTGGTCTACTCGGTCTACTCCAGTCTTCTACCAGTAGACCGCGGTCTACTTGAGGTCCATATCGTCTCCCAGTAGATCTTCGCACTCCTTCTCCCATTGTTTGTCGTCACCAGCTTTGTCTGCTACTACTTCATATTCTTTCAGTTCAGCTTCTAGTTCTTTCTCCCATTGTTCTAAAAACAGGTTAATGTTGTGTATTAGTTAGTATGTGGTTAAGTTGAAGAGTTAAACAGTAGTCTTTGCTTTCTGAAAGTTTGAAAAGTTTCTAACTACTAAATCTGAAATCATGTTAACAAATTGGTTTATCAAACGAACAGGTTGCAACCAATAACATAAGATTTGACAACAGATTTAATTGTAGGTATAGGCTTTCAGAAATCCAAGGTTACGTTTTTTTTATTGAATGAAATAAGCAAAAAATACTCCAAAATCTAATCTAAATCCGAGGCCCAATGTCGATTAAGTAAATAATTTTTCATGCAATCCATCTTTCTGCACATTTCTGAACAGATTTTCGTGACAACGTAAGCCTAGTGAGAATATGCTACTTTATATTTATCTCATGATATCGTAGCACGTTATTGTGTTTATCTCATTTTTCTCTGACGTAGTAATATATCTTTAGATAAGTAATCGATGTAACAGTTTGAATGGACAATAAGGCTGTGTATATGATAGTGACTCGTGCCTGTTATCTAAAGAGATACCTAAACTTGCTGAGTGCTTATAACTTTATTTGAACTGAGCAAGTTCACCTCTAAGAAGTATTAACTTTTTGCTATGCGCGCGCTCCTATCGCGTAAATTCAGTTTAAGTGTTAGTATACTTACGTTTTCACTTTATGGTATAAATGGTCCTTTAGATCTCTTAAACTTATCTCATTTATAGTTTATTTACTTACTCTTTTTAGGATATTTACAATAAATATTAAATGCTCTCTGCGTCTTATGCGACTGTATTTTTATATATATCCAACTGACAGTGGTTTTACTATTGGCACAGTCTTATTATCATTAAATTACCAGGCACTATCTACAATTAAAATCTAAAATAACAACACCAATATTATTTTAGAATAATATAATTATTTCAATTCATAATAACTAACTATAAATGCCAATTTTTCATTTTTAACTATACGTCGTAATTTCACTAAACAATGTTTGAGTGTCGAAGAGTTATATTATATACCGTCGCTAGATACATGTGTTACATGTATAGGGAGCTACTGGAAGAAGCAGACCACACCAGGCCAGGTTTAGCCAGGGTTACCAAGGATAATCTTGAGGTGGAAAATAAAATTTAGAAGTAAAGTCGCGAAGACACACAGATAGCCAAATTATTTAGTATTATTTCGGGACTATGATTAAATGGACACCGATTTAAGATTATAATCACGACTAATTTATTGCTTACAGCTTTTGGTTGGAGTAGGTAGAGGCTTGAGAGTCAAAGAATTTGTTGGTGGAATGTATAAAATAGAATACTCGAATTCAATTCTTGAGACATTTTTATATATATATTATTATTTAAAAGCATAATATACAGTTCTTGGCCATAACCATTAGATATGATACATATTTTATAGATAAATACATAAGATAACATAGTGATATTATTGGTTCAGAAATAGATACTGTTAAGTGTCAATACTATTACACAAACATATATCGTTTGAGAAGACCATACTCTCGATCGATATAAATACAGATGGAAATGCTGCTATTCTTGACCAACATCAAGCCTCCACCAACAAAGCAAGTACTAATGACTCGGTAACAAAGAAACCCGGGCGACAGCATACTAGGCCTGTAGTCACAATCGATTCAACCATCAAACTCTATCATAAATGAGTCCAACTAGTTCTACACAACTTTAATAACATTGGATTATTCTCCTGATTAATATAGACCTAATGCTAATTGTAAATAATTACAAAACAAACAGGGAAGATAACGTGTTGTCAGTAAATGTTCCAAAGAGTTATCAAGACGGCAGTTTGTCTGGATTTATAATTGACTGTCACCCATAAGTGATATGTCGCGGCTATGAAGGGTATCTGCTTGCGTACAAACAACATTTCTATTTTTTTATTATCAGTTGATCAAAATTCAATCATTCCATGAATATACCCTTTTTTTCTATAAAAGATCTTTTTTCAGGTTTTTTTTGCAGGTCTGTATCCTTTAAGAATTGATGTTCATAATCATTTACATGTCCAATTTGTTGTTAAAATCATTATAGTACGATTAAATATTTTAGATAGGCTGACAACACAAGTTTATGTACAACAAGATTTGAAGTTTCAACATTGCTACGCGAAAACAATTCAAAGGCAGTGAGAAACAAACGCGAAGAAGTAACGACCAACTTTGAGAAATATGTAAGCGGATATATAGATAACAAGACAAACAAGCAATAATAGACCATAAAGCTAAAGGAATAGGGTTGATATACAAGTAGCAATGTCAAAACCTGAACAATAAATACTTACATTTAACGCTACTGAGCCGAATTTTAATGAACTGTGTGATATTATCAGCTATATAACCTTAATCGATACTTAGACATATATAACATTTAGTAGACATTAAAATAGGTTCCATTGAGAAAAATTTATTTGATTTTTATTCTTTTATAGATAAGTATACAATTCAACCATAGTGGTCTTTACGTCAATAGCGTAATCATAAACAGGAGATCGTTAAAATCCGTTAAGATAATGCTGCTAGCTATTGAAATACAGACCAATGTGCTACCAGTGACATACAACAGATTGTAAATAAATACATGGTTATATATACAGTTATTATAGTCCTTATAACAAGGACAGAAAAGCTATATTGTCATATAACATTCACTTTGTATATATATACGACACACGAGATAACAACAAGGATGAAGATATGACACAGTGATATATCTTTAAAAGTTCAAATTAAAATGCAAACAGCGATAAATTCTATATAAGTAATAACGCTTTAAATTATATTTATAATGTGTGAGAGGATTAACAGTGATGTGGGCTTGACACAATAATGCCATGACTTTACTGTCAAGCATACAGCATCAGACCGGAAACAATAAAATCATCGAGATAAACCAAAACCTTTAGAAAAAGTGTTCAATATAGGGTAGACAAGTTGAGGTAATACATACAGGGATTTAGCAACCCATTTTAAATATCTCACAGCGAAATAATAGCTATAGCGTTCAATATTAAAGTTAAACCGATATTTAGATTTCTATCGTTACATGTGCGTACCCGCTAGCTAAATCGTGATGGCATTATTTTATCAAGTTTGAAACAATTCTCTTGAAGATAATAGCATAGTACATTCTTTGATGCAAGCATCGTATCGACTAGATTTTACTGTTCTATACATTACCCACCCCCTAGTACATAAGGGGGTACTCTCAAACGGTCTACAACGCTAGAACCTTCAGAAACCTATTTCCAATATATTGATTCATCATTCTTACTTATGTGGTCAAAGAGGCAATATGAATGATGGGTACAATTAAAATGCAATTAAATATTAAACTTCAATTATAGTAACAAGAATCACGGAAAATACACTAGATTCCTTAGTAAATATCTAGCTAGACCATATAATTAGAGAATAATATATAGAACAGTGGTGTTATAATATTGTGTGCTGCGTATGTAAAGACGTCCTTTAAGCTGCATTCCGGGGAGAAAGAAATTATGCGTTTAGCAACATTATTAATATCCATTTAGTAAATAGTCTAATGATATTTTCATGGTTCTAATGGATTCAATTTTGATATCGACTAGGATATTAAAAAAAAACGAAAATTACATTTAAATGAGAGATTTTTTTCATTATACTCAGAAAAAAAAAATTGAACAGTCAGTATGATTCAGCCAAGTAGGAATAGTGGCGGATTTCTTCACTGTGGGTTTTAGTCAAAAGTGTAGTAACCAGACAAATATTTACATATACAGAGAGCATGCAATGCAATATATTCCTCAAAGTTGGTTCTGATTTATAATGTGAATTTCGCGGCGACACGCTAGTTTATGTCAGTCCTAATGAAATACGTTATGTAAAAATAAATAAAATAAAACTCAATAATATGGCCATGTGTGTGAAAAATTAAATGAAAGAGATAAATTCAAAACGATAGTTAAAATAATGTCAACAGAATAAAATAAATTAAGATCAAACTATAAAATACTTCCATAACTTAAATAACAATACTTCTCGGTAATAATACATTTAGACTGTAAATAAAAAATCAAGTCTTACCATCTTCGTTCTCTCTATCGACTTTTAAAGATTTTATTAGTTTCTTGGCGTCATCAATCGACTCTTGCGACGATTTCTCATTGGCTATCAGATTCTCGCTTGCCGATTTATCATCGTCTAATTCGGGAAGAAAACAAAAATAAAACAAATAATAAAAAACAAAATAGTTATAAAAATAAGGAAGAACGAACTTAAGGTATGATGTTATGTGGAAAAATGTATTTTAATGTATTTTAGTTTCAGTTCCGTGGATATCTTAGTTTAGTTTATAAAGAAAACTGATAAATTACCCCATGTCATGAACTAACTCTACCCTCATTCAAAATCATGATTAAAATCGTTGACACTGTTATGGGTCAGTTACACGAGAAGAGTTTCTCGCCTTGAATAGACAACTATTATTTCGAATTGTCAAATCACATTGCAAGAAAATCAATTGACGAGTTTCGTATTGCGATTATCGGTTGGCGATTCTCGCAACTTTAGTCTCGTGTCTCGACGAGAAACTCTCCTTGTGCAAACGAGCCTTTAAACTCATGAACAATTTCAGTCTGTACCTATGTATGTTTCCTTAAAACTGTTTATCATTGAAGATGTATGAATCAATATGTATTAGTATCTATGTTATTCATACCCTGGGAGTCGTCGGCGCTGCTCTGACGGCCGGCAGCCGCGTCCGCTTCGTTGGCCTGGCAGATGAGCGACATGCGGTAGAAGTAGTTCCGCCAAAAGTTCTCCTCCGTGATACTGGAAAAGAAGAGACAGAATATGAACAACATCATCATCATTCAAAGACCTCCTGAGCATTAAAAATTATAAAAAATCAATACTTTTGTAACCAACCCCATTATACGCATTATTCTTAGGAATCTATCCGGAAAACCGGATATTCCGGTTGTTTCCGGAAAAGTCCTCAATCTAAGCCCAAATTTACTAGCACAAAATCAATCGATTGTTTAAATTTTTCAAGAAGGAATGAGTCAAGATAAACTTTAGAATATAAGGCTTTAACGGCAAACTGATAAGACTGCTACCTCTAAACCCGTAAATCTTAATCTCAACGTTACTGCCTTTTCTATCATAAACACTTCTGTTAGTCTGAGTCAGTAAAGACTAATCTTTACTGACATATGTCAGAACGAGTACTTAGGTACTTCTTCAGGGTTTGACATACACCCTATAAGGAATAAGCACAAATAAATTCTAGTACCTGGTCGACCGAGCTCTGCTCGGGTGAAAATAGAGAAATCGAATTTTCCCAGAAATGAGACCTAGCTAGATCGGTTTTTCGCCCCCATAAAACCCTATATTGTAACTTTCATCGAAATAGTTAGACCCGTTTTCGAGACCGTGATTACAAATATTGCTCATTTAATAGTACAGGATATACCTATTTCTTAAAATGTCCATTATAATAGTCACGTGGACGTCAACTGTAACGTCATGATGCCATAAATAAAGACGATCAAGCAAAGCCTCATTTAATTCGATGGTCGTCGTATTATCTTTATCGATATCCTATCACCGCTTCTGCCACTCCTTGTCACGATAACTGTGATAAGGTCATCCCTTCACATGGGAATTATACTGCAGTGTCACTACACTACGTACTTCAAGTAGGTACAGAACCCGGGTCATAATACGGCGACCGACTTTTATAACGAAATTTTTGCAAAGGTATAGTCACTGAGAAGACGTTCTAGAAAGCCAAACGTTTTCAAACAAATGTGCCATCTATTAAGGGTACACTAGTCGACGGCTCTAACCCGCTGGTGGGCGTGACTAATATGCATGCTAATTAGACTAATTATTTAGTTTTATTAATTTAGTATTTATTTATCTAGTTTTATTTATTTATTAATTTTTGAAATAGACGATGATGTATAAAGAAAACGAGCGCGTAAAACTTCATGAATAGACCTTTGGGCGTATAGATATTATGAAAAAACTACTGGATGTACATATTTACTCAAAATAAAATTATTTAAACTATTGAATAAATTTTCTATCCCTTTACGGTTTCTATTTTGCCATTTTCTTACTACATAAGTTATTTATTTACGCCCAAAGACGAGTTAACATTAGTGTTGAAATATGGAAGTTTCGACGCTCATAACTTCCAAACCAATATTTTTTTTCCAATTCTGCTTCCATTCAGGACTAGATAACGACAAGACAAATTTATATAATGTTTAATTTTGAACGTACACCGTCAAACAGACGAGTAATCACCATACTATGTTTGTATGGAAGAATGACCGATTAGCGTACCCTTAATGACCATGTATCAATTTTATTATTTACTAGAACAATAGGTACATACCATATTGCTTATCAGCTGGAATTTAGATGACTCTGTTTACATAAAGTGTTATGCAAACAATCATCTAAATTTCAGCTGATTACTGAACGATCATTACGATCAATAGGTACGTGAAGTGTAACTCAGTTCACAACCAGTAGCGTTCGAATATATAATAGAGACCTCGAGGGACAGAAAAGGTAAAGCGCAAAGTGGTAAATGGTAAAACTAAAAGTCACTCTACTGACATGAAGGTAGTAGTCGCGATGTATAAGTAAAAAAAAAACTAGTTCTATCGTTGATAGCAAATATTTTTGGTATAGGCATCGTTCCTTATATTTAAAAGTAGCTGACCCGACAAACATTATCCTGTCAAAATTTCAATAATTCATACAAAATTCCCATAGTGCACCAATTTTCCAGGAAACTTTTCATTTTTTTCTGTCCGATTACATTAGTATTGCACCTGAATCGGTTATATTTGTATCGGTTTCATTCAAAATTAGAAGAAAGTGTTATGGTCCCGATTTGGTCTATGACTACTCGGGACTGGTCAGTTCTGCGAAAATGTAGATGTTAAAATACTGATAAACAGTAGGAAAACAATACCTCAACGAAATTAACAGGCGCGTTGTAAAAATTATGAATTTACAACTACAATCTTATCACAAACTGGTATTCACAAATTACCAATGCCAAGGTAAATGCGTGAATTTTCGGCTTCGGTTGATCAAACCACTCAATAGCATATAGATAGTAGTAATCCGAAGATATCCTGTTATGTCAAATCCTTACCTAATAATATCAGTAAGTTATCAATAAAAATCACCCTAAGGTTTACTGGTAGATGCGGGAAAGTCCGAAAGGGATACCGTGGCCCCTGGCAACGTACAGGCAACGGAAGGAACACGGGTGAGTTTTAGTCAGTAACAGTCTGACACGCCCTCCCGCTCCACCCAGAGCGGGAGAAGTTATTTGATAATTTCACATCCAAAAAAAAAAAAGTTTATTGGTAAAAAAAAAAAAATATGTCATAAAGCACGCCAACTGCCGAATTCTGAGATGTCATTAAAAAATGATCAACCATTAATTTTTAATTGATCAGCATGTCTCTCATTTTATTAACAACTGCTAGATGTCAATCAATCTGCCTAGCCTTTTCCCAACTATGTTGGGGTCGGCTCCATCTGCTAGATGTCAACAAAGTTAAAAACTTCTCATTACCTATGTCATATTTTTGAGTGACAGCGTTTTAATATATACTTGTAAATTAACTTTAATGATTAAAATAAAACATTATCTGATCAACCTCCATCGTTTGATGGAATGAAATGAAATGAAATTGTTTATTCTGTAAATAGGATATTGCAATCACTTTTACACGTCATATTAAAAAAATAAATAAAAAAAAAGAAGAAAATGCTAGATGAGTTCGGCGTTTCCTATCTGACTACTCTGAGAAGAAAGACCGAAACAAACTCAGAGGTCACAGTCTCTTTTAAAGTCCAGACATAATCTTGGTCAGGCCATATGAAATGGTCTGAAATGGTCTTTTGAGGAAAGAACCACACAGATTTGAGTGGACCTGTCCAGTCAGTGCAAGCATTTGTCAGTAATCGTAGAGCTCAAATCAGAACTTAAGGAGCTCAACTCGACGAACAATACCAAAGAAAGGACATTTGGGTAGGTCGCATAAAGTACTCAAACTGCCAGACCATCATTTAAACTAACTAAGAAAGAAAAAATTAAAGAAAGAGGAAAAACATTAAAAATAAAATATCCACATAGTCCTTTTTTTTTTTTTTTTTTTTTTGGGTGGGAAATTATCAAATAACTTCTCCCTCTCTGGTTGGAGCGGGAGGGCGTGTCAGACTCTTACTGACTAAAACCCACCCGTGTTCCTTCCGTTGCCTTTACGTTGCCAGGGGCCACGGTATCCCTTTCGGACTTTCCCGCAACCCCGGCAGATCCACATAGTCCTCACATTCACAATAATTAAAACAATATAATACTTTACAAAGTAATCATGTTATTTTGTATATAATTTTCAACAATGTCAATATAAAAAACTGGTATGTTTAATGATTTACATAATAATTAAAATGTCAAATTTTATGGTTTTATCACAAAGCTTAGCAGAGCGAGCAGCTCAATCCCACGCTTTTTTATTTTCTAAATAATCTGAAATTTTATAGGGGTACTATTTTTTACAAAGTTTGGTTTTAATACAGCTTTTAAATCGTTTAATGGGTAAGTTTCGAATATCAATGGGAAGTTTGTTGTAAAAGCGCTGGTCATCATAATACCTACGTGATATTGACCAAATTGTGGTGTCTCTTCCACAAGTCATTAATGAAGAGTTGATTAATTTTAAGTGACGACTCAGAGTGCGGCTGTAGGTGTTATCGGTGTTAAGATAAGTGATTGCACGGAAGCCCTCTTATATCAAAGTTATCTTATTCCTTACATTAGTTTTCACGATACTGGTGCAGTGACTTTACTGGAGGACCGA
Organism: Xanthia icteritia; assembly: GCA_949128155.2. Taxonomy (NCBI): domain Eukaryota; kingdom Metazoa; phylum Arthropoda; class Insecta; order Lepidoptera; family Noctuidae; genus Xanthia; species Xanthia icteritia. Next base: position 18,332,490 of record OX421952.2, on the reverse strand, counting down.
GCAGGTAAACCGAAAATTAGATTTTTTTAAATAAATATTAATTCAAAGTTTTTTTTTTTTAAGAAAATTTTTCTTATACTTGTAATCCAGTTGTAAAGCTAGGTACAGCTCTAAAACAATTCACTTTTTTATTAGTTACTAGCGATCCGCCCCTGCTCCGCACGGTTTTTACGACTTGACTAAACTTCAAGATTTCATTATGTTATTATGAAAGTTTAATATTAACGATTTTATTCACATAAGCCTTCCGGAATAAATCCTCTAAAGTATGGTGAAAACCGGATTAAAATCCGTTGCGTAGTTTAGACAGACACAAAAATAACATGCATAGAAATAAAATAATCAAAATTATGATTTAATTTGTATGGAATACTTATGAAATGAGGAGTTCCGTAGTTAGAGCAGCTAAATTAATTTAGGAAAATAAACGGTTAGGTACGGCTTTTCTGAGAATATTCAATCTTTTTGACGATTTTTTTTTTAAGTTGAAATGTTCAGTAGTTTTAGTATTGTTCGGTGCACGGTCAACCTAAAAGCTACTGCAGCTATAACCTCGGGTCGGACTTATTACCTTTTGGATAACCGGCCCAGTACAAAAATTACTCAAAAAACTTAATTTACAATAGGGACGATGACTAAAAAAATTTTTTTTGCCGTCTTGTAAATTATAAAAAATATACGTAGGTACACGATTTTTTTCTTTTTTTACGTTATCAAAAGATTACGGCGATACATTGAGTTAAAATGTGCCATGACGTCACTAGTATGTAGATTTTATACTTACTTGTGACGTATCAACCCCTACTCCCCAAGTTTAATGCGTTTTTATCTAAGTATTTTTTTATTAATATGATAAAGCTAAATATACGGGTCTAATATATTTTTATTATCTAACTGACAGACTAAATAGAATTTCTTTTTTTTTACCCAGGCATCATTACCAAATATTACTATTAGAGATATTTCTCGACGACATGTGAAGCCAAGTCAGAGGGCCATGAGCGGTATAAAAACTCTGATACCAGGTTAGTTACCATCTAAATATGTAGATAGATCTTAAATATGTAGTATTACTTCCTGACGGGAAAAAAATGTCGGAATCAGTGAAGTAGTTTTTGAGATAACCCCCCGTTATACAAACAAACAAAATAGACACTATCTATCGTCATAACACTATTATCAATAGTATCTAGTCCTCCTTTATCTGGTCTCGTCATCTATTTGTTAGATAAACGCCTAACACTAGTGGCCTTATTACAAAACAAGGTTTATATTTAGAACCAGGTTTAACCCAGTGAGCCATTTTTGAATTTCTCAATTTATTTCGACGTCGTTAAAGTTCTAAACACAAAAACTGATTTTAAATCCGAGTCTAAGTTCTAATTTTTTTATTAAGAACTTTAAACTAGTTGGAATAAGGTTCTAAATAAAACAACGGGCTGGATGGATTAAGCTTGGACCAAACTTAGAACTCGTTTTGTAATAAGACGGCAGATGTTTATGTTGTACTAGACACTCATGTAACTGATTTACACGTCACCTCATGCTTCAAGTCCAGCAGTGCTATTCTGTAACCATCTCACCGTGAGAACCTCAGTTCTCACGGTGAGATGGTTACAGACTTCACCTCAGTGAAGTGAGCTCAGAGTGAGCTGTCAGTCCCTAGCATCAGCAGTGCCATTCTATAAAAATCTCACGGTGAAAACTTAGGTGAAGTGAGTTGTCAATATTGTCCATCCCTAGCATCAGTGGGATGACAGCTCACTTCACCTAAGTTTTCACGGTGAGATTTTTACAGAATAGATCGGCAGTTGAAAACCAGCGTCAGGCACTAGTTGTCTGGCATATTTGCTAAACTGGGCCTATTTGGCCGCGAGGCACACATTCCTGCTCTCTTTATCTTACAACGCACTTTACACTTTTTATTTTGTATTCTTTATTTTTACTTTATTTCTTTTTACTTGTGTGCCATTTAGTCTGTGCTAAATAAATGTATTTTCTTTCTTTCTTTCTTTCATGTAAACCTTTGTCAAGACCCGCTATCAATGAAAAGTCTCAGTCAAAACCATCCAAGAGCCTTCAATTGCAAATAACCATAAATAAACTAGAATCAATTAATTTTTTTTGTAAATTTTTGACGTGATTGATTTGAGTTTGACTTTAACTTTAATGGCACTCTTAGCAGCAAACTAACCTTTACTACGTAACTAAACAGGAATTACAGACGCCTTTCCACAAAGTGACGATGAACAAAATATATCCACACGACTTCAAACGACGCGATTTATCAGTATTTATAGCCTGTTCTAATCTATTTTCTACTTATGCGACAGATAATTTCATGCACACACTGAGCTATTTATTAATTTACTAGCGACTCGCACCTGCTTCGAACGGGTGCAATGGCGAAAAGTCAAAACATCGAGATTTCTGTGCTATATCTAAGTTAAATATTAATTGCACTGCATACATCTTCCGACATATATTATGGTGAAAATAACATCTAAAATTGTGTATGTACTTTAGAAGTTCTCAGCGGTCACACAGACAAGACACAAAAAGCGACTTTGTTTTATTAGATTTATTAGAAAGTGACTATTTTAACGTTTAGACACAGGTCCACCTGTCGTATTCCTCAATGCTAAGGGTCTTCATCTGGCGATCATTCTTTCGTGCCGGCCTTTCCATCACCTGCAGCTTACACCAGGCCCTTAACTTAGTCAATCTGTAAGTTAACTTACACTTTTGGCACGAGATCGAAGCGCATCTTCTCAAGGTTGGGGTCCTCTCCCATGATGGCCACGGCCACCGGGTACATCTTGTCGTAGTCGAAGTCAAACTCCACGCCCGCTGGCGGAGCCCGCACGAAGTTCCGCCGGTCCTGGAAGATGACATAGATTTAATTAATGTCTGATTTAGCTCCAAAAAGGTGTATTGCTGGAAACTATATTAAGGAGATAAAAATAAAAATTTCTTTGTATACAAACAAAGTGAAGCCCTAACTCCTGAGTAGGTAAAAATAACTATTACGGGAGCCAGTGTCTCCTCAGTCAGTAGGTTTTGGATTATACTGATACATAGATTGAATTTGAATATATATTATCCTTATCGTAATGGATACACCCTGTGCCTAGAGCAGGTGGAGTGATATCAGACAAGAAAAAAAAACAACTGACTTCCAAAAAAACACTACAAAGTGAAAAATAACTTTAATTTCGGCAGTCGGTGTCTTTGGTTATGAATTTTAATTTTATGCCTTCGATGTCTCTCGTGGATTGGTCCTATAATGCGCTTCTGGCACTTCCTAGAGGAAAGAAAGCACTTGCGGTATGGCAACAATTATACATATTTTTATATAACTTATTTTTATTAAAATGATTTTTTTTTTCAAAAAGCAATGTCATTTTGTAAATATGTATAAAAGTAAACCTAAAAAGTACCCTAATTAGGTAATACATGATCAATCGGAATTTGAATCGTTTTGAAACAAATTGCTAATCCATTGCTTCATAAGGTCGAGAAAAAATTCTGCTCAACAACGTAAATATCGTAATGAATGTTGTTGAACTGTCAACATTAAACAAATTTCACGTAATCGTTTACGAAAATGTGTTGCGTAGTTAGATAGCTGTTTTTTATCGAACACAATTTCGATAGGCGATGAAAAAGTTGAAACACCTAAGTACATTTTTCATAAAACTCCGTACTCTAACTCTAGTTAAAAATCCTATCTGTTTTCGACACGCAGGTCGTGTTATTACATAAATTCCAACTGGTAGGAATATATATAAAGTTTCCACGTCAAAAGTTTGTATATAACGTTTTGATGAGGATAGCACAATATTTCTGACAGAGGATCGCCTTCAGGATACTGATGAAGGCAGTAATTTATTTAACTGGCTCAGTGTGTACGGAATACAGTTAGTCATACGAGCACCACATTCCTATAACTGAGCAATACCGTATTTTGGAATTAAGTAAACTCAAGCGTTTCATGCTAATAAAATTAATTCGAAATTAATTTTAATAAAAATAAGGTTCAATTTCGAATGAAACGCTACTGTAGGTACTACTTGAGTAGCCATAGTTCGTTCTATAGATCTTAGCCTCAGGCTGAAGTTTTGATGCCTGCTTAGACTGTCATTTTGGCTTAAATGCGCCTGAGGCACGCAGGAGTAGAAGTATGGTGGTGAGCCAACTATAGACTGGCTCTCAAAAGCAGATCGTTTGCCTCACGATGTTGTTTTGTTTATCTTAGTAGCCCGGGTAAAACTTGTATTGAATCAGAAGACGGATCAACAGTGCCAAGTATCTCATAAGGATCAACCGATCAGTGACTCAAACTTTGTAATCTTTACTGTGAACTTCCTTAATGCTGCGGATTGAAACTTTATTGGTGAAGCTTTGCAAAAATTGTGATTGTTTTTGTTGAACGTCTGTGAAGATAGAGATACTTTTATTACGGCCTTACGTACTCGGTGGAAAGTTCTTTCCATTATTATTTATTCCATTCTCTAATGTGATTAGATACTTGTGATTATAGGGTGTACAGTACTGAATAATACTCACGGTGGACAAGGAGAGACACTCCTCCTTGAGGGCTGGCTCGTTCGGGGCTCCGACCCAGGGAGGCACGGCAGCGGCGCTGCCACGGCCCTCCTGTCCCTTGATGAACGCGTCCTGTTCGCGGTTGAACTCGCCCAGGATGCTCTGTTGGACAAAAGAAAGGTCTCATGAGTAAGGGCCTATATTTTCTAACACATATCACGCTTATATTCGCCGAAGGGCTAGGCAGAGGTGTAAACCACATAGTACACCCACATTTCGCCAGTTATCTTTAAGTCTTATGTAATAGGGGGCGAGTCTATTGTCATCAACCGGGCACAAATCCACTCCAGGGTGGTAGTGGTGATAAGATTAGCAGGGTTGGTTGACAGGACTTGGCATAATGAATGCTAAGGATATTACGATTAAAGTTACCATGATTTATTGAAGTGTGATTGATTTGGGCAATATAATAATATATTTTAAGCTTGTAGATATGTATAATTACTTGGATTAACATTAACTATCATTTTAAAAAATGAAGGATTATCTATTCCCTTTCAGTGGATTATTATCCAGTTCTCACAAATAAGCCCAAATTTCTACATAAGCCCACTGCACCTCATCAAAATTGGAAAATACCAAATAAAAACGTATCGAATAGACCGCGACACTGTGTTGTCATTGACCTGAATTACTCACGTTAAAACTGACTTTTATCATTAAAAGAGAAGAAATACATGTACTACTTATGTATCTATTCTATTTACGAACTACATCGTTTGTCTACAAATTGTATTTTAAACATGTCTTTAGTCCTTCATGTGTTTAGTCATGGGAAACACATAGTTTTGTGACTGTTGCAGTTTCGTTTGAACTGGTCATATTGGATCTGCTTATCGGTGAGTTGATGACATTACTTATCAATTAATACGATGCCATAAAATTAATAATTAATTAGGTCGTAAACATTAATTTTATCAATTAATTCATGACTTGATTTCAATCCTCCGCTATAGCCTTATTTATATCAAACGAAGTACCTGAAGTGATTGTTTTACTACTACTGATAGATAGTAATCGTTTTAGAGACTACTTTGTTAGTAGGAGTTGCAAAACCTGTATCTATTTATATACTTTTGCTATTTCATTCAGCATAATGTTAGAAACTCCATTTTCATATTATTACTTGTTCACATTAGCAGTTTACGGTTTACGGGTCAGGTACATCTGAATGATCGACATGATTGATCGAAATGAAAAACAACGTCGTAATGAAGGTTTTGAGTATGAATGAGAATGGCTACAAGGGTAGGAGAAGACCAAAGAAATGATGGATGGACTGAGATGACGACTAATAGAGAAGTATAGAAGAAAGCTTGCTTCGCCGACTCCAAATAAATTGGGATAAGGGCAAGAGAATTAGGATTTTTAGTTATTTCATCTGTTATTTTGTTGGAACGCGTAAAGCACGAATAAACACCGCCATATTACACGTGTTTGAAGATATCTTGATGATAGTATCCGTCAGTTTACTACTCTAATAAACCTTATACTGCTGTAAGTAATAATTAAGTAAATTTGAATAAAGCAGTGGGAATTTGTGATAATAAATAATAACACAAAGTGGTCTGTTGAGAGGATTCTTGATCTTCAGAGATAACACGGTCTCAATAAATAATCCGTTAAATCTTATAATCTTTGTAATCTGACAGCTAGTGGACCTCCTATTCTGTGCATCTCTGTTAAGAGATTGTAATTTGTATAAGGTTTTATCTGCTGTCAGAAATAACTTTTTATAAGTAGGGACATTAATGCACGAATCATATTGAGAGTGCTCTGCGATCGAAAAATTTGTTTTGCCTCCTTTCTCCAACTGTTTTTATTTTGTTATTGGCTTATTATTATCTGTTTCATTTTTAGATATAATAAGAAGTTTGTCTAAAATCTTAAACTGTTTTGGGGGTTTCATTGAAGCCATTGTTTTTCAATATTTTTACTATTCTCTAGAAATGTAAATATACTTTTGGGCCTGTCTCAGTGTCCAGTATAGACACTACCTATCAGATTCAATATCATCACTATCGTCATTGGAAGCCTGGTTCCACCCACTGCTGGTCAGTTTAGGCCTCACTTCCTTTGTGTCATGCTTCCCTGGCCTTTGCGAGTCTCAACTACCTAAATACTTTAATTAAATTAACCCTTGACTTATTCGAATCGAACGTGGTAAAACAGACCTCCATAACATACAAAAAAATTAACATAATATCGCGCCTGTATTCCCAAAGGGTTAGGCAGAGATGTACCTATAGTACACCCACATTTCGCCAGTAATGTTTCAGTCCCGTGTAATAGAGAGCGAGCCTATTGCCATCAACCAAGCACAAATCCAGATTCCGGGCTGCTACTGAGAAATTCCAGATGGAAAATCCCAATAACACTTTGCCCGACCCGGGAATCGAACCCAGGACCTCATGCTCAGCAGTAGTGCTTGCGACCACTAGACCAACCAGGCAGAGGTTACTTCTTCTTCTATATACATATATAAAGCCCAATAACACTTTGTCCGACCTGGGAATCGAACTTTGAGGTCACTTGCGACCACTAGATCAACATATTTATTTGAATTTCAGGACATGGATGTCTTTATTATTTTCTATCCGACTAGGAAAGAAATAAAACCCAACGGGTTCTACTGTTTGGTAGGTTGTAACATAAGTTTTACGGTAGTCATAGTTAGTTTTGCACTCAACAGAAATCTAAGTGGATCTCAAGTTGTTTTACTAGCATAATAAACGAGCTGGAAAATAAATGTTTTGCTTGGCAAGCTTCCAGTTCCTGTGAGTTTTTAACAGCAACTACGAAACTTGCCAAGTTAACTATTTGTTTACCACGCCTTTCAGTTTTATTTTGTAACTTACTAGCTTCTGCCCGCAACTTTTTCCTTATAAAATTATCGCTCGCCCGCAATGTTAAGACAGTTAACAGATGTAGAAACCGCGCGTTTGATCTATTTTAGCTATTTGCACAACATTATGTCGTTTGGCATTTTATTTATTTATTTATTTATTAAAACTTTATGCACAAGTAAAAAAAAAAATACTGTACAAAGGCGGACTTAATGCCTGAGGCATTTTCTACCAGTCAACCTTAGGGTGGAGCAGAGACAAAACATGGCAGGTGCAACATGAGTAATAGATAACTTAAAAATGAATATTTACTAATACATACATACATAGATACATACATATATTATAAACCGAATAAACTTTGTCAGGAGAAATAACGATAGGTAGAGAAGAAAACAAATCCACCAAATCAGCGCTGCAAAGATTCTGCCAACTTTTCACGAATATATTCACGTGCCTTCAGTTTGAAAGATAACCGACTGGTTGCCATCCTGATGTTCAGAGGAAGCGCATTCCAAAGAAATACCGCCTGGACAAAGAAAGAAGAGTGTATAAAACCAGAGCGGTGAGAAGGACATCGTAGAAGACGATTGTTGGTAGAACGAAGATTTTTACTATGGGCGGAGCATAGGTATTGAACATGGGAAGTCAGGTAAGAAGGAGAAGTGGGTTTGTCGAGTATAGAATACAACATAGACAGAGCCCTCAACTCTCTACGCTGACGTATGGGTAACCATTTTAAAAGCAATCGATGCGCAGATACATGATCATACTTTCGAAGATTGAATACGAATCGAATGCAGTTATTTAGAAGGCGGTCAAGTTTATTGAGGAGATCTGCATTCAGGTCATAGTAACACACATCACCATAGTCTATTATGGGAAAGATTAGGGACTGTACAAGCATTGCCTTTATGTGTGATGGGAGAAGGTTTTTCAACCGATAGAGCGACCGCAGCGTTCCGGTGACTTTTTTACTTACAGTCGTGACCTGCTTACGCCAGTCAAGACATGTGTCAACATGCAGACCAAGATCCTTAACATCGGAGCTAAACGGGATGACCGAGTTGTCAAACATTACAGGTGGCACAGTTAATCCATTCAGCTTCCTCATACTGTGGGTGCTCCCTACAATGACAGCCTGACACTTGGTAGGATTAACTGCCAACCCAAAACGATCAGACCAGCTTTTAACCACAGCTAAATCCCGGTTTAGCTCCTCAATCGCATCGGATATGTTCTCCACACTTGCCTGGCAGTAAATTATGGTTACGCTCTGTTTTGCAGGCTATCTCCTGTGCCTTGGACCTTTGGAAACTTCGCAAGCAGAGGATTCAGCTCATCCATTGAAGAAACTTTATGTCTACTTCCGTCAATGGCCTTTAAAACGATAACTCCGTCCTGAGTCCAACACGAACGCATTCCGAAGTGAAGACGCGCCTTCCCAAAGATGGATTGCCGAACCCTTGTCAGGAACTCCTTGACTGCGATTGAGGTTCCCTTCAATCGTGTCTTAGCCTTCCAGACTACTGATTTGTCATCGTAGCTGGAAAACCTAATCAGTATCGGCCTGTGATGATCTTTACTGGCAGCGCCTAGTCTGTGACAAACCTTTATGGAAGATGCAGAGAAGTTCCTCAGGGCCAGCTTATTTGTGATGACATCCAGGATGACTGCAGTGCTGTCTTCACTGTCAACTTCGGCAACACCTTGAAAGATCAGTGCTTTCCGCCTATGTCTGGTCTCCAATCCGTCAACCTGCTTCGCACACTCACTGATCTGAGTCCGGAGCAAGCCAAGCATGCTGAAAATAAGCTCCCTGAAAGTCCGGAACTCCTCAGCCACCCTTGCTACAGTATCTTTGGCAGGTCCAGCGCACTGAATCTGAGCTTCCAGTGCTTCCATTTTCCGTGTGAAGTTCTCTTCTAGGCTTTTTTGGACTGACAGAATCTCAGCAAGTTGGGACATAGTGATCCACTAGTGTCAAGGTGAAAAGTGTAGTGACTATACAGATGATGAGCTGGCAGGTGGTGTAATTTTACTACTTGAGCCACATAAATGTGCCACAAACGTGAGTAACTGTGTAATAGAGGTTATATACTAATAATAGATAGAAATTTAGACAAAAAACTGAGCACCCTTATTTTAAATATAAATTCAAAAACAGAGATCAGAGAGTGATTGATTGATTGATTGAACAGAGAGTGATTTTACTGTCGGGTCTAAATAGAGCTGTCAGAGCCATTTATAATCTACGTCGCCGCTAATCTCTCAGGAAACTATTAATATTATGACGGTACCTTGCCAATTAACTTATGAAAATATTATGTATGGAAGAAAAAATCTTCATTTTTTTAAATAATTTATAGATATAACTTTAATACTAGAAATAAAGATAAAATAGATCAACCATTTTTCAGATTATCTAAAGTACATACATCTTTTATGGGGTACTGTGTTAAATGTTGCAACAAAATACCTTGTGATGTATTGCAATTAACAGAAAGAAAATTTAAAACTCATATTAAAAGTACACTTTGTAAACAAGCATATTACAAATTAGAGGATTCAAAGTCAAATAATTTATTTCAATTAGGCAGAAAAAAGGCACTTTTGAACGTCAACATTTAAATAATAATTGATTCTAGTTGCCCCTTCCAAAAGGTAGTTTTCGTATGGAGAAGAATGGGCAAGAAACTCCACCGTTACTCTTTTAAAATGCTTTCACAACATCTTGTATACATCAATTATATAATTATATGTGAAGACGATGCACCTAGAATAAGATTACTATACCACGTTAGGTAAAAATAATGAAAAATTAAGGAATGACAGATAAATTAATCATGTGATAGATGCATGGTGCTCACATATTTACAAACATTGTAAAATTATACGATATTTCTAACTTTTATACAATCCAAGATAAGAATGCTTGGAAACATACTGGTCCTGCTCTATAGGATAATCTAGAATCTAGACAAAATCAAACTGGTTGCTAATTTAATTGTATAGTTTTTTTTTATTTGATTATTTGACATTGATTTTACATTCTGTGATTACTTCCTCATACACTGACTTATTAATTGTAAAATTTTAGGAAAATCGTCTACTTTTACAATTTTTGTAAATATGAACACATTATTTTTTTATTTTTTTTTTTAAAAACGTTGCCCCACACTAAGAATTTCTCCTGTATCGTGGGTGCGTTTTAATCAAAATATTATAAAATATTTATCAGTCGTTGCTTCATTTTTAATTCTTTTTACCTATTGTGGTATAGAAATTTTATTATAGGTGCATCGTCTTCACATATAATTATACAGGGTGTTTGGCAGAACCTTGAACATACGAAAATGGTGGATAGGTGGGGTCATCTGCTACTTACTCAGCCCTAATTTATTTGGCCCTGGCCCACTGGATATTAAAAAAAAATTTTTTTTTCTTTCTTCTATTTTCACCCTTTTCTTAACTTTAAAGTGTAATTTTTATTAAAAATGGGTAAAACAGGCAATATTTTTTTTTAATTTTTTATGTTGGCAGATTCTTATAAAATTATTGCTTTATTCAGATGTTAGCTAGAAGAAGTAAGAAAAAAAATTTTTTTTTTTTTAATATCACGTTGGCCAGGGCCAAATAAATTAGGGCTGAGTAAGTAGCAGATGACCCCACCTATCCACCATTTTCGTATGTTCAACGTTCTGCCAAACATCCTGTATAACTAATGTACCTACACAAAATATTGTAAAACATTTTAAAAGAGTAACGGTGGAGTTTCTTGCCCATTCTTCTCCATGCGAAAACTACCTTTTGGAAGGGGCGACTAGAATCAATCTTTTTGTAAATTTTGACGTTCAAAAGTGCCTTAAAAGGGCCTATTTGACATAAATGATTTGACTTTGATAACTTCGTTTTTGCTTAGCGTTCTTTTTGATTCTTTGCTCGGCTTCAGTGTTGCGGCGTGATGTTAAAAATAGCCTATAACCCAGCTTTATTATTAGGATAGATTATGATTAATCTATACATATTATAAAACAAAGTCGCTTTTCGCGTTTGTCTGTATGTCCGCGTTGTTCGTCTAAACCACGCAACAGATTTTGATGAAGTTTTCTCCAACGTTTAGAGAATTTATTCCGGAAGGTTTAGGTATGTCTATATAGTATTAAAGTTACGTTTACCTAAGAAATGTTGATGTTTTGTCAAGTCGTAAAAACCATGCGAAGCAGGAGCGGGTAGCTAGTATAGATTTAGATACATAAATCTTCTTCGTAGAATATCTTATATACTTTGTAAAATTACTTGTTATTTACATACTGAGGTATCTGGACTTTTAACCCTGATGTAGGACATCAAAAGAAAGTCGCGATTGGTAAAGTAGGTCGGTTATTTATTTCATTATTATCGTTTGTTTTCCAAGAATATTCTTTTATGTTGAAAACGGATACTGAGCTCTATTTAAAGTAATTTCTGTTGTTTTCTTTTGTTTGTTTAAAAAATATTCATATAAATTACTATCAAAGCTTAACGTAATGGCACCATAACCATCAATAAAGTTGAGATAACAGAGCGCATTCCTACATAATTTAAAGTATTGCCTAAATATATTTATAATAATTTTATCTAATCTGAAAATAACTATGGCCGTTCAGTTGTTCAACTCGCAATCCCAATTATGAAGACCATAAACACTTAACTACAAGGTTTACTGTAGGAACCCATTGAATAAAATATTTTTCTAGTTTCATGAAATTATATTTACAGCGTAACATGTATTTTATCTAAAAAATATCTTTTTTACAGTTTTGATTCTACTGCAAACTGATCTTCAAACCGGTGCAGAGTTAATCTCAAATGATAACATTGACTAACATCATTACTATCACTATACAAGCGTCCGTAAGTAAGCAAACAATACTTACATTCAATCTGGGACCCTCAAGATAACAGTTCATACTGGTGCAATTACTACAGTAGGACGCATAGTTTAATAAGATTATGAATACAGAAAGGTAGGGACTGAAAAAGAAATAAAATAAGAAACAAACATGGATACCGAATCGAATACAAAGGCAGAGTCGAAAGATTTAAAAATGGAAACGAAAGTAGAAGAGTCAGACAAAATGATAAAGGCTATAGGGGAGTTTGGGAAATGGCAAATAATGCTCTGGTTACTAATAGCATTCCCAACAAAGATGTCATCGGCGTGGCACCAACTAGGAATAGTGTTCATAGCACCACAGACCACATATATCTGCACAGAGACGAATCTAACGGCCAGTATAGAAATGGGCACGTGTTATAGTGATTGTGTTAGTTATAACTTTTACACGGACTTCGAGAATACCATAATTTCGCAGTGGGAATTGATTTGTGATAAAGCTTGGCTGGCGAACTTGACTCAAACAATTTGCATGTTCGGTGTCCTGATCGGGAGTATTGTCTTCGGATACATAGCTGACAGGTGAGCAAAGCGACTTATATTGTTAATAGTTTCCGAGTAGTTTCATATGGTACAGATTGGCAAAACATAACAAGTTGAAACAAATACGCCAAGTTTTTGTGTTGCAGTTCATGTTGCATTGTATAAGTTGGACGGTTTATTTGTATTTCATGTTACGGTTCACCAATTTGTACCCGGCATTAACTTTGCAACCCAAAACAAGTGCATTGATCATGATTTATACGTGAAAAAATCTATACCACAGAAGGTATACGTTTTGTATTAAATATACTAAGGCGATCATCACGTATTAGGTACAGTTTTACGTATACTAATTAATTATGAGTTGGTATTAGGTTTCTAGCATTCGAAAGTATAATTCTTGCTACCTATGTAAGCAATGATTATGACACAAGGGATGCTATTAATTACAGATTTGGAAGACGACCAGCATTGCTGATATCTTGCATGCTGCAGCTAGTAACTACGCTTGTCGAAGCCTTCTGCCCAACCTACTGGCTGTTCACTACGGTCCGGTTCTTCATCGGTGCAGCCACCGCCGGAACAATTTTATGCTCCTTCATCCTGATGATGGAAATTACCGGGCCATTCAAGAGAGAACTTATGAACTGCCTCTGTGGTTTACCAATGCCAGTTGGTCAGATGCTTATGCCACTCTTCGCATACTACTTGAGAACTTGGGACAGATTCTGCCTGGGCGTTGCCATTCCCCATGTATTGTACCTGGTATATTTCTTTATATTGCCCGAATCTCCTAAGTGGTTGTTGAGTGTTGGGAAACTGGAGGAGGCTAGTAAGGTGATGACACAGGCGGCGAAATGGTAAGAAGCATTGAGATGAATGTATATTTGAATAAACATAACCCCTCTATTAATCTAAAGATTTACCTTATACTAATTGGTTTTCAGGAACAATCGACCATCAGATAACATGATAGACGTAGCTAAAAGTATAGCCAGTGAAAAGGTGAAGTCAAATGAGCCAATCCACAGAGCCACCTACTTGGACCTACTCAAGACTCGAGTACTCAGGATCAACACTTTGTGCTCATGCCTCATCTGGTTCGTTCTTGGCATGAGCTACTATGGAAGCAACCAATACATTGGACAGACGAGTTCCAACGTTTTTATTTCTGTTGCTTTGGCTGGAGCATTACAGGTTTTATTTTGTTATTTAATATTATCTTAGTCACAATAAAGTTTGTCCGCAGTATTAAGACTCGAGTAGAATGTTAGCTAAGATCACTTGATACTGAGATACGCTCGTTATCTCATCCGCAACACAGACGTAGTATCTGTATAATTTAAAACAGATAAGTACTTAATCAAATAACAACCTAAAATCCTTGACAATTATGATGATGTAACTAATACATAACGACAATAATGTCTATTTGTATTGATGTTTGTTTGTCTGTCTGTCTGTCCGTCTGTCTGCATACTAGACTCCTTCGTCATTCAAGTAATCGTTATAAAAACTATTTTAATCCTTTATATTTGAAACAATCAATTTTTTGAAGAAATTTTGATTTAGCTTTAGTTTTATTGGGCCCTTAATGACTTTATCATCTCGCTATTCCTGGTTTCCATATTTTAAACATTTACAACTGTTTCCAGTTCCCTGGCATCTTGCTTAGCGGATTCCTGTGCAAATACTTCGGCAGGAAGATCACGATGATCAGCCTCTTCATCGTGTGCGGAGGAAGTAATGCCTTTCTGGTAGTGCCAGAAGACTGGTTCGTTGTAAGACTGACTATGGGGGCCATTGGGGTGGGATGTGCTTCGGGAGCGTTCGCTACCGTGTGAGTATAGGCTTTATGTTTATAGTATAGTTTGATAAGTTTATTTTGTTTTGTTTATCAGTATTTTGAAAAGACGTTTTGTATTGCATCATCTTTAAATCCACAAAATCCTCAATTTCCTTCTTCTATCATTCTAGATACATGTACACTACAGAACTGTTCCCGACTGTAGCCCGTAACATGGCTATGGGAGCTTCCTCGACCACATCCAGGGTGGGCTCCATGATAGCCCCCTACGTGGCTGGCATGACAATCTTTGCTACATGGTTACCTCCGGTGGCTTTTGCAGTGGTTCCTATACTTGGTGCCATCACCTGTTTCTTCTTGCCTGAGACAAGGGGCAAGTCCTTGTCGGATCATTTGTCTTAGACAGTGCATGGACATACTTCTTTTGTTTTTTTAAAGAAATGTATTCTGACAGCAGCTGTCAATTTGAAGATTTGACGTTTGGCTTTTGTTTTTAAGTTGTATTTATTTTTAATGTTTGTTCGTTGGTTATTGGCTAGGCAAGTGATATTATTGTTACTGTGTTATTTTATACATATTATTCTTTAGTTATAATAGAGTTTACAGTTTCGAATGCAATCGGTTGGTAAGCATGTTTATAAACATTTTTTTAGGAAGATGCATATGTATTATTTCTATCATCATAACATAACATTTCCTTGTGTGATTAAGCTTTTAATTTAAATATCAATTCAGCTAAAAGAAAACCATTTTTCGGTTCAATGAGCCACAATAATCGATTCGTTTGCAGGCTAACTCGAATGTTAAACAAAATGTTCCACGTCAAATGAAATTCGCGTTTCCTGTGTAAATAAACGACAAAATTAATGTTGTATTAATATTTAACGTGCACTCAAATGTAGCGGATATCAAATGTTTTATTGGAACTGTTATTATTTTAAACGGAACGGGTATTTTGTAAAATATTACTTGTTAAAATTAAATATTATAGGTTGAGTAGCCTTTAATAACCTCATTTTATGCGGGTGCTGTGATGTACATACGGTTAAAAGAACTACGGGTTGCAAATCAACAGCAAGACCTATAAATACATATATTTCCTGCAGTTTTTTTTTGCTAATAAAGAGTCTCTATTAAGCAATCTCCTGCCACACAGGATACTCTAACCGTTATCATAACAAGGAGGCAAGACAGGTTAAGAAGGAACAGGGCTAGCGAGGAATTTGAAAAATAGGTATTTGAAGAAACTATTGCCGTCGTCTTACCTCAAGTCTGCCTCCGTAGAGTGCTATAGGGACAGCTGCAGCTCAGACCAATTAAATCACAAAAAAATTGACGAGATCGACGTTTCGTATTCCCCTTTTTTCTCCTCGAAAACAGAGCCTATTGAATTATTTTTTACATATTTTTTTTAAGAAAGTGTATGTCTAGATTTCTATTCATTTTCTTTTAAGTTAAAAACTTTTCGAATTTGTCTGGTAGTCCTCTAATAACGGCGGTTAAAATGGGCCATTTTTTGTAATTTTTGAGGGTCATATTTTCTTTACCAATAAATTGTTGAAAAAACGGAAATAACAGGGATGTATTTATAGCAGACCTTGATTTTAGGAAAAAAAATGAATGCTCTAGAGTCACTATTCAGGAAGAAAAAAGGGGAATACATTTGTATGGAGAATCACAGGCCCTGTTCCCTCCTCTTAAGTTTCATCCTAATCAAGCCAGTAATTTTGTTGAGGACAAAACCCTGGGTAGAATCATGAATGTGAATATTAATCCAGCACTTAATATAGGATAAATGGAAGTCAAACTTCACTGGAATACTGTTACTGGAAAAGCCGAACAACAATAGCTATAAAACAAATTAAATTTCACATTAGCACCTCGACGGGGGTGGTGAAGAAGGGTGAAAAGGGGGGTATTCGTTTGTGAGAAAACTGGGTCAACTTTGAACACAATTTATTATTGTTACGGGAACACCAAACAATTAAGTAATTAAATGAAAGGTATGACCGGCACGATATTAAAATTCATATAAATGTGATTACGGAAAATGGAGTTGACAATAAAGAAATAACAATGGCGGAAGATTAATTATAAGCGGGATATACAGAATGAGGACACACTGAATTTGATAATAGGTATAGTTCAAAGAAAAGTACACATTTTCTATTGAAGCACGACAGCGATAACTGGAATTACATTAATTGTACAAGTTCGAAGAAACGTAGATTTATCCATGGAATAAATAATTACCAGTTCGAAACAAGCGATATTTTTATAGATTACAGTGAAATTCATGTCAAGCAGTAAATGATTTATGGTTAAAAATATTATAACGAACGTATTCACATATTTCTGGATACAGGCAGCTCAGTGGAACCAAGCCTGGCGCTGATCCTAAACAGGTTGTTGTTGATGATGATGAAATTAAAGCATGGACCAGTAAAAAAGTTTTTTTTTTTTTACAAAATTTCACATTAATATTTAGTTTCAATGCCTTTGTTCCGCGTAACAAGATGAAAAGGTATGTAATAACTCAGAAGAATTAAAAAGAAATGCCTTCAAAAAAAGTTGTTTGAGAAATTATGCAAAGTATCAAAACTGTCCAGTTCGTTGTGAGAACAGCCTCATAAACCCGCGAAGGGTGACTCGCAGGACCAGAGGCCCTGTAAACGTTACGTATATTCAAACGAATTTTGAATCTAAAATATAACTATCCTATGGCATTTTGGTTAAAATTTTTGTGACAAGCACAATTAGTATCCTAACTAATATTACAAATGCGAAAGTGAGTTTGTTTGTTTGTTACACATTCACGCTAAAACGGCTGAATGGATTTGGATGAAATTTGGCACCTGGGTAGAGCCATGACCTGGGTTAGGGCATAGAATTAGAGGACATTAGACTTTTTAGCCTGTTAGCCTAAAAAGTAAATAATTTCCGACATCCATGCGGGCGAAGCCACGGGCAAAAGCTAGTCACCCATAACTATGAGTAAATCCATGAAATTACGTAAACATTATGTGCGAGACGAAGATTTACAATTTTAAAATCGTTCTAATTTACGTTACGTTAAGTTCGCGCGCTCGTGCTAGGCCCACAGAAAACATTTACTCACTCTATCACGCCTCGTAAACGTCTGCCTTAATGAGAAATAAATAACTTCAATTCCATTCCGTAATGAACAAGGCTCTTTGGACGCGGAAACTCATTAAAAATATTGAAAGATTCGCGACGAGGACCAAACATGCTCAATTATATATATTATTAATGGCAATAACTGTTGAAATGGAATTCCATTTCGATGAAATAAAATAATTTTACAGTTTTTTCGTTTAATTGGTTTATGAGCTGACATTTACATTATTCAAAGTTTAAAAAATTTAAGGCACAGCGAAAATCGTCACCGGCCATTTAACATTTCGCTGCCACCAATTTTATGCAAATCCCAACAAGGAGTGAAATGACTGGAATATGAAGATTTCATGAAAATCTTAAATTCATTCATGACACTGACGGACGACGCACAGCCGAAACCACTGGGTCTAGAAGGATGATGCAGAAGAGTTCCATAAATGTATACCAAACGAAAATGAGCACCAACGATGGATTTTTTAAATTTCTTCCCCTTTTACTTTTTAGGGTTCCGTAACTCAAAAGGAAAAAACAGAACCCTAAAGTAAATCAGGTAGTAAGTCTGTCAAGATACTTTTTCTCAGGAACGCGTGGAGGTATCAAGTTGAAATTAATTAAATATCTACGGTCTACGGTGCCTTGGAGATCTAAACAAATCAAGCTTTTAAGTCATCGCAATAAAAAAATACGGCCATTTATGCAACATTTTTGTTTCTAAAGGGGAAAATTGTAAGTTTATATGGAAGTTCATAATTTTGCCGATGGGAAATCCCAACGGGCATGTGCTCGTTGTATTCATATCATATGCAATATGGAAGCCCAGCATTAAAACCAACACGAACAACCTACTTCATAATAATCTGCTCCCACAAGATAAACCTGAACATGAACGAATGAATGTACGAATGAATGTACGACTGAATGCTGAAACCATTTACGGAATATCAATCCGAGTTGATTAATACCGAGTGAGATGTAATCTATTTATCTAAACTACGTACTCCCTTTCACCGGCTTCATAAGGTTCATAACTCATTTGTTGGGCTTGGTATAACCTTTTATAACAAGCTACCTTCTTCTTTGCTAGATTTGCCTTTTAATGCGTTCAAAACTAAAGTAAAATCCAACCTCTCTTCAAAGGCATACTATTCTATCAACGACTACTTAAATGATAAGAATAGTTGGTCGCTGTGATTAACTCAAGACAATGTTTAAATGTTCTTTCTCCAGAATTAGCTTACTTACTGACAGGTTATATGAGTTTATATAATTGTTTATAATTTTACTAATTTTACTTTATTTATTGTTGACATAATCTACTCATTACTGTTTTTTTTTATGAGTTGTATTGCAATATGTGGTTAGCTAGCGACCTCGATAATTTTTTACTTTACCTCAATGGTCCTAGTTTATCAATTATAACTTCTAGTTACAGCTATATGTAAGCGGGCACGCCCTTTATGTCTGGAGGCTTTTATTTAGATATTGTTTTCGTTAAGTTATTTTTATTTCTGCTTGAGTATAGTTCTCGATGTTTTTGGTTGGTATATTGGCGTGTGCTAGCTGTCATATGGCTATTAATTTTATAATTTAAATTATGTTTTGTGTTGCGTAATGTAAATATCATTTTGCATACTATTATATAGAATCTTTTTTACTGAACAGACAGCTGTGCTGCTGGGGAGTTTGTTGCGCCACTTCTTCTTCCCAGCTAAAGCACTAGGAAGTGGTGAAGGGTGGGCGTTTTGGGGGACTGTCTTATGTAATTTTGACGTTCGAAAAGTGCTGATTCTCAGCCTAGTTTGAATAAATGACTTTTGAATTTTGAATTTGAATTTTATCTGTTGCGGCGAATCAATGGGACTGGTATAAATGGGTGGGATACACTATTGTAATCGGTCTGAAAGAGAACTTTATCTTTTTGATGCCGGTTGATAGGAATTACTCGAAATACTTATTATCTTGAGCATTCCTTATTATATAGATATATGTATGCAATATTTTTTTGAATATATATTTTAGCTTGTAAACTCGGACATCTAGTATGACAGGATATGCCTAATATTTAGATCAAAAATAGCTCAATAAATTCGTGGAAAAAAGCCTTCACAAAAGCAAATCCCAAAAATGGCTATATGTAAAATCAAAAGTTCAAACAGAACTGTAAATAAAAATGCAATGCAAAGAGAAGCATTTTATCAAATAAAAATAAAACTACAACACCCAGTAACACATGTTGGAAATGTTATCCAAAAGCTTTTTGCAGAACGAACAAAGCTGTTCACAGAATATAAATTCGTAATGATTAATACTCAGGAACAGTTGGAAGGTTGTGTTCACGTTGGGAGGTGAGAGCGTTTTGTCAACGCTCAGTTGGTTTTTGATAAAACACGGGTTGATGTGGGATCGCTTTGGCTCAAAGGACCGTTATAGGTAGCGCTTGATGCGCATGGATGACGTCAAGCTTTTGAACGGGTTTGAAATAGTTCGCATAGGTTTAAACGTGGAAAGCTAAAAACTGAATAGTTATGTTGGTAAATAGCTGAATAGTCTTAAAATGTAGTAAGCCGTGAGTTAAAGAAAAATCAAATGAATTCGCCTGTATGCGCCGAAGGATTAGGCAGAGGGTTATCTGTAGTACACCCACAATTCGCCAACCGTTTCAAATTTATAATACGGCTTAAACGACAATCTGTATATATGGACTGCAGAAATCTTAACATTACATTGAAGCTTAGTTTTATGCAACATTTCAGTACTCCTGTAGTTATTAGTTTGGAGCAAATTGTTTCGTAAGGGCTTCTTTCTATAAAGTGGATTCAAACTCGTGAAACACAATAAAAATACTCTAACTCTTTATCAAAATCGAACGCGTAGATGCAACAAGCAATGACACTGCTGCCGTTATACGATCTTCTGCATTTTTAACAGCTCTGACGACAAAGCAGAAGATTCTTTTCCTGACTTGGGCAAAGGTTGCTGAATTCAGCATTGGAAACAACCATGTGTAATCTATATTAACATACATATGAAATCTTTATATTTAAATGAGAATGCGATTGATGAAGACACTGGGCATTTACACCACAAAGATTTATAATGCGAAGATATGGAACGTAGGGATGAAGTAAAAATTTGATGATTCTCACAAATACAGCTATGATGATAAGTGAAACATACTTACAGTCTTGTTTTTCTGTTATCCGAGATAAGCATGGAAAAAGGGGAAAGAGAACATTTAATAAGTGCACAGACATAGACAAGAAATAGCACACAAATGGTGAAAATGAACACAAATAGGGTGAAGCATGTGAAGAGAAAGCAAAAGCTTTGCATGAAATATTAGACAATTTACAAGAGAATGAAGTACATATTACGTCACTGAAAAAAGGAAGTAGGAAATAGTCTTAACTAAGATCAAGATGACGATTAAGTCAATCAGGTTCATCAAATTCTTTTCTCGAAGTCGAAACTAATCCGGAAAGACCGAAATAAATACGTTAGTACTGTCACGAACATGAATGAATATAGAACAAAGTAGTTAAATATATTTTTTCTCAGTTTAAACGAAGTCGACAAAAGTGACTATTAATGCCGCTATCTCAACGACTCTCGTTTTTAGCCGCGGGACGGTGACAAGAGCCATCGAAGCGACGCTGAACCGTCCCAACTAGCTACTGGCAGATGACAAGCTGAACGATACTCGATCAGTAATGAGTGAGGTATCATTTTGTAGTGAAGATTTGGACAAAGTGATCAATGCCAGTAAAGATTTCAACTCTTGACTATGCTGCGTTTTCGCTTGCTTATAGCTGTTTGATACATTACCTTTTACTAGGCTACTATGTGTTTTGATTTAAAAGAGTGTCCATTGAGTTCGTGCCTGTTCTACTCCATAGGAACCTACTACGCTTTGGAATGGGCAACTATCCTCCTGACTAACCGACTCCTTGACAATTCAAAAGTGCCTGTAATTGGTTTAATTGATATAAATGCTTTGAGTTTGAGTTTATTATTTATTTAATACTTCAAACACAGAAATGTACACAGGCGGATTTAATGCCATAGGCATTTTCTACCAGTCAACCTTTGGGTGATGCAGAGACAAACAGTGGTAGGTGCAATTACGAGAAATTGAGGAATGCATTTTTTTTAAGTAAATATAAAGATACACATATACCTATTACAAACTATAAATACAATATAATATATGCCTAATTATATATAAATAACAACACAAATAAATATACATAAATACTCAAGTAAAGTAAAACAAATAAGACAAACAATAGGAAAACATTAACGTCAGTTTCTTACGAATGTGCTCACGAGCTTTAACTTTAAAGGATAATTGGTTGGTTGCCATCCTAATTTCCTGGGGGAGCGCATTCGACAGTGAGACAGACTGAACGAAGAAGGAAGAATTAATATGAAGTCTGTGCGGTGAGTGGGACATTGAAGAACGCGATTATTTGAAGACCGTAGATTTTTACTGTGTTTGTCACAAATGTACTGAAAGTGCCTAGATAACTAGGGGAAGTGGCAGAGTCAAGAAATGAAAACAAGGTGGTTAGCGCTCTTTGCTATCTGCGCTGGCGTATGGGTTGCCCATACACTTTAGAAGCGACCGATGCACAGAAACATGATCATATTTACGCAGATTGAAAACGAATCGAATGCAGTTATTGAGAAGACGGTCATGGAGATCTTTGTCGAGGAGATCTGCAGTCAGGTCATAGTAGCACACATCACCATAATTGATGATAGGGATAATTAAGGACTGCACAAGCATTAGACAGAAAAAAAAGAAGAAAGAAAATACGTTTATTTGAGGTAAACCTGACGCAAAATAAAAGAACACAAAATTAAAAAAAGAAACAAGTTTAGGGAAAATATGCGTCACATTCACGCAAGACGGCCATCGCTCAGCATGATGCTGCGACCCTATGCAAGACAGAGCCCCAACGCTGGTTTGGCATTGTCTTTGTACTTGTTGGTAGTCATTTTTTTTGTCGATACAGACCCCGAAGCGTTCTAGTTACCTTCTGGCTGACCCTCGCGACTTGAGTTGTGTTTGTCTACCATAATTTACTATTTATACGACCACTGACTGCTTTGAGTTCTAACTGCTTTCTTGCTTCTTCATGGCTGTTTATCATTATCATATCATCGTGTCATGTCTTTTGTGCATCGCAAAAAAGGGAAGAGGCATATACTTTGCCGTGGCTGGAACAAGGCTGCCAATGATGATGATTGGGTGTGTTTACCATTGATGGTCTGCCACTGAGTATTGAATATAAGCCTACAAATGATATGGTGACTCTGGTCGTGTATACGACAACTTAGCTCACTGAACATTGTCTTTTTGCTCACATTCGGCTCAAAAACTGGATTCGTATAAAACGCTTTGCTCGTTCCAAGTGAGACAGGTTTCCATATGAAAGGCTCCGAACGTTTCTCATATGAGACGTACTACGTTTGCCTCATACAAAGTGTTCCAATGTGGGTCACGCTAAGGTGATATTTTCCGATTTTTCTCGACATTTTTATGTTTGTGAACGCTTTTGTTTTGTGATGTGATATTCAGGCAACAGGCATTGAATATGTGTGACCTGTGACGGAAAATATTAGAAAGAGAATATTTGAAAATTACAAAACGGCAGCAGGTATCTACTGATGTATTATGTGTAGTTTACGAAGACTGATGAAAACTCAAACAGGTCATTAAATCAGATCCTGATAATTTTATCCCACGGAAAAATCAGTACCAGACCACAAAGACCAAATTTGGTCCTTCCTTAGATACAAACTAAAGACCACAAACCCAGTGATAATCATTAGATACTGCCTAAAGACATCCTCAAATGTCCCCCAACGTTTCAAACTACCAAAACATAGTCATATGTACTCAACCTCATATGTATGACCAAACAGGAAGTAAATCCCGCAACCGCACATACAAGTCCGAGGCTTCGTGTAATCCGGTCGAATGGTCCGGACATCCGGCCCGTAACCGGGAGGGCAGTAAGGGGGGAGAGTAATGAGCTTCTATTCTGAACGTATGGGGTACCATTCATTAACTGTCAATTGTATTGTTGTGAGAATTTAGCATTATTGCGTTTATTGACACGTATGCATAAATGTAGGTCACCGTGCAAATATAGGTCAACGGGTCAATATGCTTTTCAATTTCATAGGCTTCGATCCGGAACTGCAAGATACCTTATTTTTCGAGATCTGATAGGTTACCGAAGCATGAATTAATTTTCTTTCCCAATCCCTAATTGTATCGACTGTCGGAATTATAACGATGTTGTTTCGAAATTGATGTCCGTATGAATCACAAATCAAAGCGATTCGTTTTGTTATCTAATGCAGCCATACTCAGTGTGCTCCGCGGAGCCCTAGTAAAGAAAGAAAGAAAGAAAGAAAAGAAAGAAAAGAAAGAAAAGAAAGAAAAGAAAGAAAAGAAAGAAAAGAAAGAAAAGAAAGAAAAGAAAGAAAAGAAAGAAAAGAAAGAAATACAAAAAGAAAATAAAGTAAAGACGTTATAAAGTAAAGACGTTTTAAAATTTGGAATTTTATTTAAAATTTAATCAATTCAAAATATTGAATAAGTTTACATCTGTACTTAGTCCACAATAGTTATATAACGAGTACTCACGTTTGTGGCACATTTATGTGACATACACACATTTTAAGCACCACCTGCCAGCTGATCAACTGCACTATCTCACAACTTTTGTTAGCACTTCACATCACAGAATGTCTCAATTTGCTGAAGTTCTAGCTGCACAAAAAACCCTTGAGGAAAACTTTTTGAAGAAGATGGGTGAGCTTGAAGCACAAATTCATTGTGCCGGGCCTGCCAAGGACACAGTCGCTAAGATAGCCGAAGAGTTCCGTAGTTTCCGTGAGCTCATTTTTTCTATGCTTGGTCTGCTCCGAAGCCAGATCAGCGAGTGTGCCAGACAAATTGATGGCTTGGAGACCAGGCATCGGCGGAAAGCGTTGGTTTTCCAAGGCCTGGCTGAAGCGGAGAACGAAGACAGCTCAGCGGTAATTCTGGACGTCCTCAACACCAAGCTTGCCCTCAAAACTTTCTCAGCAACCTCAATTAAAGCCTGTCACAGGCTTGGAGCCAAAAGCAAGGAGCATCACAGGCTTATTCTCGTTAGGTTCACCAGTGTGGACATCAAGGCCGCAGTCTGGAAGGCAAAGACAGGGTTGAAAGGCTCCAAAATATCCGTTAAGGAGTTCTTAACCAGGGCCAGGCAATCTGTCTTCGGAAAGGCGCGTGAGCACTTTGGTATGCGGTCGTGCTGGAGTCAAGACGGCGTCATCTGTATAAAGGCATCTGATGGAAGTCGGCACAAGGTTACTGCCATCGACGAGTTGAAGCCCTTGATAGCTAAGTATCCTAAGGCGGCGGGTGCGTCTCCATCAACGAGATGAAATGTCAATGTTGCCGTCTTCTCAATAACTGCATTCGATTCGTTTTCAATCTGCGTAAATATGATCATGTCTCTGCGCATCGGTCGCTTCTAAGGTGGTTGCCCATACGCCAGCGCAGAGAGCAAAGGGCGTTGACCACTTTGTTTTCATTTCTTAACTCTCCCTCTTCCCCTAGTTATCTGGCCCCCCACTTTCAGTACATTTGCGCCAACCACAATAGAAATCTACGTTCATCTCACAATCGTCTTCTTCAATGTCCCACTCACCGCACAGACTTCATTCACTCTTCCTTCTTCATTCAGTCTATCTCTCTGTGGAATGCGCTCCCCCAGGAAATCAGGATGGCGACCAACCGGTTATCTTTTCGAGTTAAAGTTCGCGAGCATATTCGCAAGAAGCTGGCAGTATCATCACAACGGTAATTTTTTCCCATTGTTTGTCTTATTTGTACTTATATTTATGTATAATTAGGTGTATTTATTATATTTATAGTTTTTAATAGGTATATATGTATATCTTTATATTTAAATATTTAAATCTTCAAATCTCTCTGTTGCACCTACCACTGTTTGTCTCTGCATCACCCGAAGGTTGACTGGTAGAAAATGCCCATGGCATTAAGTCCGCCTCTGTACATTTGTGTGCTTGAAGTATTAAATAAATAAATAAATAAATAAAAATAAATTTACTTGACTCATGCACACAATATTCACTCAAAAACAGAAAAAAATAAAATAACTTAAAATAGTATTGTGTGCCTCGTAGTACTCCGCAACGCCTCTGGGGGGGCTCCGCGAAAATATAAGCCTATGGCCTATTTCCAGCAGTGGACGTCATTGCTTTGTGGTATTTTATCTGCTTCAGAATCATCCTAATCTCGTACGAATAGTTTCTATGTTTATTATTAAAACTGTTTTTATTTTCGCCATAATATTTTATTAAATTCAACAGTGCCAAGCCCTAGTGGGGGAAAGTGAACTCAGAGTTTATGCGAGTGTTATTTGCCGTACCAAAATCAATTAGTGGGACACAGTGGACGGAACAGATTGGTGGGGCAAATTGGAATAATCCATAAAACACAGTTTTTGATTATTTTAGAGCTCCATCAAATATTTCGTTTTCCGAAGGGGTTCTGTCGGAAAAAGTTTGACAAACGTTGATCTAATGGTTCTGCATCAGGCTCTATCAGAAGCTTATGTTTTAAGAAGAATGTATGCTTATTAGAGAATTAACTATTCATATATAGGCACCTACTGTAAAATACCCTTCTCACTTCTATATCATTCCATCACATGTGACGCCTGTAAGTTTTACAAAGGTCAGAAGTCTCACTGCCCTTTCAGTAAACTTTTACCTGTCCGTTGAAGCATCATTTATAACAGCTAAAAGGCCTAAAAGCCTTCTGAAAGCACTCCCTGTTTACAACTTTTACGGCCTCTGACATCAAAATATATGTACTCCCGACTGAAATGCGAAAACCTTCTATTAAATAAAAAGGAAAAAACCAGCCAAGTGCGAGTCGGACTCGCACAAGAACACGTTCCGTACCACCGTACAATTTTTATCAAAAAACGCCGTAAAAACACGTTAGTAGTTGTATTTTATTTTTAACAGTATTTTATTTTTCATTATTTTTTGTTATAGCGGCAATAGAAATACAAAATATGTGAAAATTATACCTAGTATTCATAAATACCTACTAACTAAGCTTTAACATCAGTAGCACATCACCGCCGCGAAACCATAGCAGCGAAACCGCAGTAGTTCAATTCAACTGACTCGCGTCATGTTCCGCTATTCGAAATTCGAGTAGCGGAACTCAAGTAGCGGAACATGACGCGAGCTAGTTGAATTGAACTACTGCGGTTTCGCTGATACGATTTCGCGGCGGAGATGTGCTACTGGCGTGAATGTCTAGGAATAAATGAAGTCGAAGTTAGAAAGTAAATACTAAATCGAAATAATGACATTAAGAAACCTATTTAACCTAAAAAAAAAACTAAAAGATATTCCATATCATTTAACATAACAAAAGTTAATGTCAGATCCTTAACAAAATCTCTCTGTGACTGTATCTAACTAAATAACTTACGCTGTAAACAGAAAACAGACTTTTCTACTTAGCAACAGAGTCGGAATTATTTATCTCTATATACCGAGACATTTATCAGCCGACATTAAGGGAATTGAATCAGCGACAGAATTACAGAAATATCCTGCCGACGCAAATTAGGGAATATTTAATAAAGAAAGGTCATCATTCCCGTCTCGTTCAGAAAATTGTTAAACGTAACACATAATAATTTTGGAAAATGGCCGCGATATCATTGCGACGACGTAATTCCGCGCGGAACATAAAATTGCCTGACGTATAGATGTGACTTCCGCGCTTGCTTTGAAAGGGGAACGGCGCTCGAGTAACAGGAACGAATATGAGGTTGTAGGTATTGATCGAGACTCGTATTGGTCTAGACTTAGACCATTTGTGGCGCCAGGGAGTTTTGAATTGTTTAGACGATTTGGTCTGGTGGTTTACTAGTATTGATTCCGTGTTTCCGATTTTAGCTGTGCTGTAACTGAAACTATAGCATTGTATTAAAATTGTGTTGCGTTAAGACAAGTAGTAGGTACCTATGTTTAGCAGAAAACAGAATTGCGTGGAGAAGGGAGAGAGGCTTTGGAGAGGGACAACACGAAATACTTCCTCTAAAGTCTAAAGAATCAAGATATCCATAACCCATTCATTAGCTACTAATACCAATTTATTTTCCTCTTACACAAAACCGTCCGGATCTTGATCCCTGTTGAAAGTACTCAAGAAGTCCTCAATATCATCGAACATTAACTAGACTACTTATAACCGGACTGAAGCCGGACACACGGACAGAAGAACACTCTAGGGCTCAACGGATCGGACAAGATAGCATCTGGACAAATTGGGATTCATCTTGTAAATACCTATATGTTATGACTTTAACACCTGTGCTCTGAATGAATTTAGGAAAGGTTTAAGTTGACCTTTCTTGGGCCTAAAAGTTTTGGAGAAAGTACTAAGTATAAAGGTTAAAAGTAAGGTATAAAGGTTTGAAAATGACGTGATTTGGCAAGCCATGACGGAATCAGGTGAAAATTATCAAGTAGAAACCATCACTGGCAAGAAGGGCCAGGATCGCGAGAGGACAAGAATGTCCGATGTCGTCAACACACATAACAGTACCACATTTTTTGCAGGTTTTTGCCGGAAAAAATAAGGTAGTCGCGATAGATAGAAGTAACCCCTTAAAATCAAGTGGAAAATTTGGACGCTGTGACTTTTGTTACTTACTCATGCTAAAAAAGTATATACTTAGATAAGATACATAGCATATTTACGAAAAGGGGTTTAAATATTATTCACTTACCTAAAATTATCTTTAATACTGAGGTAAGCTGAGCTTAAGGTATTTTTTACCTTTAGGAAAAAGGCTTTTAGGTAAGTAACTAATCAATAAATTCAAAGGGCGAAGAAATATCTCATAAAGTTGCGTCTTTTTATAAATGAATGACCCCGATCCAGTCGAAAGTCTTTCAAGAAGAGTTAATGGGGAAAAGTACTGGAGAAAAATTGGTTAGGTAATCCAATTTGTATAAAAAAAACGAGTTTTGCGTTTCCTTCGTTAACGTAGTCAGTATTTTTACTTTTGAATTTGATATTTACAGGTGATGAGAATACATAGAGATCTTTACAGAAAAGGATGATATCACTGAGTTTTGGACTAAGTACATTTCGAAAAGGAATTTTACTACCTATATTAAATCAAAGGAAAAAATATATATATTATTTACCCTCGTACAGAATAACAAGACTCATCTAGGTTAACGCAGAATTTTAAAGTGACCCAAATTGGATCAATTATATTAGAGAATTCACAGCCAAATATTCACACAGTAGGTACCCCTGGTATTAAGGTCAATGAGGTGCCTTATACCGTCATAGTCGAAGTGCGGCTGTCCGATAGAACAGCTTTGCCAACCTCTTTGAGGATTAAAAACATGGCGGTCATATAATATTGTAACAAATTGGGTAAATTCGTGTTCATTTATTATGCAGCGCCCCGGACGGGTGGTCCCCGCACACGAGGACATTGTATATATATAGTAACCCAAGTAGGTCGTTTACATAAAGGGGCAATTATCCCTTTTTACAAATCCCCCATCCGGTCGACGTCATAACGTCAACGCCGGCTGTAGCTGAAAACCAGCGCTGGGGCTCTGTCTTGCAAAGGGTCGCAGCATCATGCTGAGCGATGGCCGTTTTGCGTGAATGTGACGCATATTTTCCCTGAACTTGTTTCCATTTTATAATTTTGTGTTCTTTTTTGCGTCATGTTTACCGCAAATAAACGTATTTCTTTCTTTCTTTTCTTTATTTGAATAAAGGGGGGATGGAGGTTGGTAAATAAGCTTATTCGAATATAAAACAAAAATCACATTTTAAATGGCATTCAGCCTTTACATAGGTAGATATGGTAGGTTTGTTTAAAATAGAACTGCCCGCCGCCAATTGACTCTTATGATAAGAAGTGGCATTTATATGACCAGACATACACACATCAAAAAGAGTTTGTAATCACTAGCAAAAGCTGATATATTTTTTAAATTTACCTTTATCAAGAAAAAGTGTTTACTTTATATCTTTTTGTAAATAGAAAGACACTGCTTAAAATAAAAAAAATACACTTTTTCATTTTTTAATAACAAAAACTGAGTAGGTAATTCAATCCTAATGTAATTGTAACAGAAATTTGATGGAAAGATAAAGATCGTTTAATCAAACTTATACAACAATTTATTAATAGAAGGTTTTTATTTAAGAATATAACTCCTCATCAGATCCTCCTGTGCATGCTGAGGATCAAGTTATCCAGCATTTCTTGCGGTAACCTGTTCGATTCTTGAATAGCGGCAAAAAAATAATAATTTTGTTTTTGTTTTATATTGTAATTCTAAATTTTTAAGTAAATAATCTATAAAGAAGTAGAAATTATAATAAAGTCTACCGTAACAAAAAATATTTCGATTTTTCAAACTAATCGCAAACTTTTTTTGATGTGTGTATAAACAACAAGATTATTCCCAGGGTTACAGAAGGCTACGATTACTGAAGGCTTCGATAATGGTATATAAGTGTCCAAAAAGCCAAAGCCAAAGACCATTAACCGCACACAGTGTTAAAATTTGTCCAGTTCACAGTTTTACAGCAGAAACCCAATAACATGACCCGATTTGGTTCGAACCCTCATTGACCTACTTCGGCTATGTACCAGCAGTTAAATTAAAAACTGACACACCGCCCCATATTCCATTCAGCCATTTAAATATTAAAAAGTCAGGTACAATAAACATTGTGCATGTTGCAACTATTCACAACATGCCATACAGTTACAAAGTGCTTTGTGTTTCGCCATTTTGTAACCGTGCTAGCTACAAACGCACGTCATTCGCTATTTTTACATAAATACATTAAAATGTCAGTGTGTGACATTTTGTTGTAAACTTTTATAAAGGTGTAGTCAGGAAACTATTTTAAAATAAGATGATGAAAGAGGTAGAACAATACTCGTACAAAGTCTATATTAATAAGACAGAGCAGAAGATAAAACGATGCTTCGGTATAGGAGCACTATGGCGTATAAAGTTCATAAACCAGAAGACAAAGGACCAAATAAAGGTCATCTTAAGAGAATCTCTGGAAATACTCGCGATAGGAAAAAAAGACATACTGCAAGCAGTTCGTACGTAATATGACTATATAAATCAGACACCAAATGAGGATTTTATAAAAAAAAACTAGCTTTACCCGGCCCGGCTTCGCACGGGTAGCACTAAGTACTTATACCTACCCTACCAAACTACTCTACCCTACCTACCGTACCTACCCTACCTACCCTACCTACACTACCTACTATAAACCTCACGGAGCCCGAGACCTTTCCAACGAATGCAAAACCGTGGAAATCGGTTCGTGCGTTCTGGAGTTATAGCGTCAGGAAGGAAAACCCGACTTATTTTTATATAGTAGATGTTAAAAAAACTGTAACCCGACTACGGGAAAATAAAAGTGAACTAAAAAGTACGAAACAAGAAAATATTTCAGACAGAAATTAAGACAGGTACAAAAATGGTCAGGGTAAAGCCGTGGTCGCATGCCTGTAACCGTGTGGGTGCCAGGAACACCTACAAAATTATAATGGCATGCGACGACGGCTTTACCCTGACCATTTTTGTCCCTATGTCTTGATTTTCGTCTGAAATATTTTCTTGTTTCGTACTTTTTAGATCACTTTTATTTTCTCGTAGTCGGGTTACAGTTTTTTAAACTTAACCATAGCGCGATTTATTTCGATTTTCGTAGCTTAGGCGCTACGGTGGAACCGACGTAAAAGCAAACATACATACATAAACTGCTAAAATCATAACCCTTCCTTTTGACTTTGCCGTAGTCGGGTAAAAATATGAAAACAAACTGCTACCGTGAAAATAACTTCGTAACATACAAAACACAGACAGAATTCTGCATAACCTAAAAATAACAAGAATAATGAAAATGAGAGATGTCGAGAGCTATATTTCTCAACTCGGTGGAAACTGCGAATGCTCCCACATAACAAGGTACACAATTACACATCCTGCTATGTTATATCATTGTCACGCTTTTCATTTACCTACCTTGTAAATCAGGCAGGATTTACAACCACTTGTATTTTTTTGGTGAAAACTGTTATCTTTTCTTTAAAGGTATTTAAAGCTGATAGCGTACATCTCTTCTTTTTCATTTCTGGTAGTTTGAAACCATGTCTCAACTTGTGTTGTGTTCTTCATGGAACTTAAATTCAGCAGACTGTTGTATTAGTGAAATAGTAAAAATCAACGTAGGAAGGTGGCAATTAGTCTCTAATTCACATTGAGGAAACAAGAATGGGAAAGTTGCGTCTAATCTCAACAGTCAATGCGAACAGCACTGTAAGCCTTGTCGGTAACATCTCACATACATTCACTATACGATACCATCAGAAATCGACGTGCCGCGGTAAACCAAACAATGAATTTAAATAAACAAATACTACACACTCAATTTGATAACGTTTCAACAAACAGAATTTTTCACAATAAATAAATAATGGTTTTTGACGTTTGAAATGTGAAATGGTCAGACAAGTGTGTGCTTTGCATTTTAAATTGTTTTCCTTTATTCGATTCCTAAGCGGATATAAGAACAGAAAACCCGTATAATCTAACATGGCCATCAGGAGTAAAAACGAAAGATGGGCCAGAGACGTTACAGAATGGTATCCCAGAGAAGAGAAGAGGAAAAGAGAAAGACCGTTTCAAAGATGGGACGACTTGAAAACTACTTGGTTAGGGAACATCGAGGAGAAAAACTCACGACCGTGAGCTATCGAAAAGCCTGGGGGATGCCTATGCAAGAGCAAATCAATCCGGCGATTTCTGAGGTGTAACTAAAGGTAACCGTCAGTTTAAATACTTAAATTGTAAAACTAGATTTAAGATGGCTAATAAAGGCTATTTGAAATTGAAATCTGACATGGCCATCAAAACCAGCCAAAGGAGATCACCCATTAGGGAATTTTGTTTATTTTTGGCGACCCTCTATAATTAACCATATTTTTAAAGTACACATAGAACGCATTATTTTTTACGAAGGCGTCAAAGTTAAGAACAATTTGGGTTCGGAGATATACAGGGACGATTTTTGAGATGGAGCTGTAAGGACAGCTAGGGTAGGAGGAGTTCACATCGGCGTCGAGTCGAAGATGCAAGTATTTGGGACTCGTCCTCGGCAGCCGGTGGAACTTCGTGGAGCATTTCCGACGTTTGGCTCCCAGACTGGGGCGGGGGCCTTGAAGCGGCTCCTGCTCAACCTAGGGGGTCCAAACACCTCCTGCCGGAAGCTCTACGCAAAGGTCGTGCGGTCCATGGCTCTTTACGGGCACCGGTGTTGGCGCGTTCCTTGAGGCGGCGGCCAGCCCGCCGGTTGAACGTGCCCCAGAGGGTCATGGCCATCTGGCTGGTCCGAGGATACCGCACGGTGTCCAATGAGGCGGCGAGCCTCCTTGCCGGATTGCCACCATGGCATCTGGAGGCAAAAGTCCTTGCGCACATTTGGGAGTGGCGCGAGGAGGCGAAACGCCGGGGCGTAACTCGAAACGAATCAGAGGACTGTCATTAGACTGGTTTAAAACCTATCTAACTGACAGACGCCAGTGTGTGAAAGTGGGTGAGAACAACAGCTCCCAGAAAAATATGATCTTTGGAGTCCCACAGGGTAGTGTTCTTGGCCCGACCTTGTTTATCATCTACATAAATGATATACATCGCACATTAAATCAAAATGCAGATATCATATGCTATGCTGATGACACGGTTATCCTCTTTCATGGAAAATCATGGGAATCTGTGCACAAAGAGGCTCAAAATTGTTTGACTTGTATCAAACGTTGGCTCGATTACAATCTTCTTTCGTTAAATATCGACAAAACAAACTACCTGTGTTTCCATAAAACCCAGGCCTCAGCGCCTAAACTACCACTTGGCATCATTATACACTCTGCAACCTGTAACTCTCTCCTTTGCAACTGCCAGAAAATAAAAAAGGTAGAATTTATAAAATATCTGGGGGTTATAATGGACCAGCGGCTCTCTTTCAAGCCCCATATTGACCTGGTGTCAAAACGCACCAGAAAGTTGATTCACATAATGAAAATCTTGCGTAACTCTGCCAATAAAAACACTCTTAACATGGTATATGGTGTGGCACTATGTGAGTCAATTCTGTGTTACTGTATAACAGTATGGGGTGGAGTTGGAATCATCACCATGATCCAAAGCGAACGAGCTCAACGATCGGTTTTGAAAGTCATGCTCAGGAAACCTTTTAGATATCCCACAGCCTTATTGTACAAAGAAGCCGCATTACTCAATGTCCGACAGTTATATATATACAAAATGGTAGTGAAACAGCATAAAATCATAACACAGACACCGGAATACTCGCAGCTTCTTAAACATCGAGTTTTCAAGTGTCCTTCAATAAGGACACGTTCATCTTTCGCACAACACATGCAAGAATTCTTGCTCAGCCACATATACAACAAAGCGGTAAGCATGTGTGGCATCAGTAACTCTGGAACAAGCCAAGTAAAAAAGATTGTTCGCAAATGGCTGCTAGCCCAATCATATAGTGAATCCGAATCTCTTTTAAAGGTAATTTCGTAATACACTAACACATGCCCACACTCACACACCCTCTCTCTCACTCAAAACACTCACACACCCTCTCTCTCACTCAAAACACTCACACACATTCTTACACATAGTGCACATTGCTACAATAATCTGTTAACCTACTCTATTGTTTAATTTTCTTCTTTTTTTTTTTTTTAACTGTTTTAATTTCATCTTTAAACCTAGACAATGTTTTAATTACCCTAAAAATAAACGCTTTTTCATACGTATTCATGTAATGCGCATTTTCACTATATGGTAATGCCACCCATGAACTCCACGAGACAGGCTCGACCTAGTGTGGAGTTCATTAGCAAAATGCTTCCTTTGCATCTTATTTTGTTTTTTGTAAACCTATCTATTAATGTAGACTATAAGGAATCGTAAACACTGTTTTTGGCAAATAAACATTATCTATTAACTCCGTTGCCGCGAGAAATCACGGCACAGCGGACAGAGCTCCAGCGGGATCTCATGGCGTCATCGTCCTTGCCGATTGTCGCAACCCAGTGATGGGCACGCCACAATTGCAGCGATAAGTTCCCTCTTTGAGGAATGGCTAGAGAGGCGCCATCGTCCTTGCCTTCCGCCTGACGCAGGTCTTCACCGGACACGGTTGTTTCGGGAGTTTCCTGTTCCGGATAAGGCGGGAGGTAACGCCCGGATGTCACCATTGTGTAGATCGCCCGGAGGACACTGTGGAGCATACGGTGAAGGTCTGCCCGGCTGGAGCGGAACATCGCCATGTCGTCGTGGAAGCGATTGGTGGCGGTGATCTCTCACGGCTGGCCCTGGTCCAGGCCATGGTAAGGAGCGAGAATGCATGGGAGGCCGTCAACTGGAAACTGTCTTTAACTTTTTGAGACATTTAGTCCTGCATTCACAGATTTGGAAGAAAATGGGCAGTTTTCACAAAAACATTAACATAATCGATCCTATTTCTTATAACGATCAAAAAACTATGTCGGACTAACTGAGTTTTAAGTAATAGAAAAGTCAACAATCTCAAAAAACTTTTTCCATATTTTAGGTAAGAAAAAACTCAACGACTTACGATTACAGATGGGCTAGTTCACGTTGTATGTGTCAGGTGGTATCTCCCAGCTCAAAATAGCGGAATAATAATTATACAGGATCTTACACGAAATGGCGGGAGGACTTCATTTATTTCATTTAAAGATCATTGTATATCTTAGTTCGCAAATTAATTACAGCGTTGTCGCCATACAAAGAAATTTTTCTATTACTGCCACCATTCAAATAAAATTTTATTAATTCCTGGCCGCCGACTTTCTTTTTTTATCCCAAATCGTAAAACAAAATGGGAGAATAATACACTCGACATTTTTTACCCTAAAGCATAAAATTATGCAATTCACAAAGGAAAAGCTTTTCATAAATAATTGAAACATTTCAGGAAAATAAGAAAAATAATAACGTCTCCTTATTAAATCAAGCTTAGGAGAAATAGTTCACGTAAACCCGGTGAGATTGGATACTGAAGCTGCGAACGGTAAGAGAGACGTGACAGAAATGCTAAGAATAACTCAAGGTGTTCATGCGAATATTATTCGAGCAATATGCTGGTGTAAAGATTTTATTATCTATCATGATTTCGTTTTAATGGTGGAAATATCTACTTGGTTTGAGGAAAATATTTTACAGTAACTGGCACTTTATTAGCTTTAACCATCATTATTCATTATTTCAATACACTTACATAATAATATTTATTCATTCATGTACAGTAGTACATAGGCGGACTTTTTCTCTATCAGTCAACACTGTTCTTTTTTCTTTCTCTTATGTATATGATAATAGCTCCAACCGAGACAAACACAGCCAGTGCGCCAGGTGTTAGCTCGTCGGTGAAGATCGTCTTCATACGATATAATTAATGTTTACTGTAATATTGTAATTTTAAAGAGTAACTGTGGAGTTTCTTGGCCATTCTTCTCAATACGAAAGCCCTTTTTCGAAGGGCAACTAGTATCAATTGTATTTTCTTGTAAATTTTGAAGTTCAAAAGTGCCTTTTATGCGCCTTTTTGCATTAAATAATTGGACTTTAACTTTATTTTAACGCACCAACTACTAGTGACCGCAGTATATCGCAAAAAAAAGACCGTAAGAAAATAGCTTTGCATAGACTGGTAATAGCAATATACTTCAGGACAGTAACGAGCTTTCCGAGTGTGATCTGGAGCAATTTATAGGCAGAGTTAAGTCTTTTAATGAAGACCTGAAAGAATTTACAGGTCTTAATTCACGCGTTGCGACAGACGATAAGTCAGGAAAAGTAGCAATTTGCTCAAGAGCACTCATAAAGCAGAAATTCTGTTTTTACCAGAATGTTGTGATAAATTCTCCACACATCCAATCAAGAAATAAAAAATAACAGCTGTTGTCATAATTTACCAGTCTTTATAATTAAGAATGTATATTCGATGTGTACGTTATATTGACAATTTTAATCAACGTTAAACATTCGTATAACATTGGCACTTGAGTCTAGAAATATCTAAAGATATTACTTTTCATATGAGTCGATTTTTCTTGGCTGATTCATGGCCTAAATAAATATTCCTTTCATGTTGATACACGCTTCAAGCGTGGAAGTGTTAAATTAAGAAGGCGTCTTCACGTAATCATATCAATTTCTTATTAACTTTCTAGCGAGCGACGAGGGAAAAATTCTTAAGGTACTTATCTTTCTATCGGCTCCCATCAATATTATAAAACTGAATTAGGTTTTGACGTTAAAAAAATAAAAAAATGCAAAAGAATTGGCTATAGTTGATAACTCGATGATATTGAAAAATACCCTCATAAAGATATAGCAACACATACTAGGGACGTGACTGATACTAATAACATTATACTGCAATCATAATCCAACTAAAGGGCTTGCAGCAGCTATAAATTATTCATACGTCAAAGCTAACAATTCTCCTTAATTGCATCTATTATTCCTTGTTATACTTACTATGCATGTACGCGCATACTACCCTACTTAAACAGAATTACTCAGTTTGTATGATATATTCGTGTTAAACCAACGCTAATCCAATCATGCTCAGCGGAACCGGCGGAGATAATAATAAAGTATCAAGATCTCGCCACAGAAATTAAAACCCAATGGAAAGCACAAACCGTTCATATTGCCCCCTTTGTCCTTTCATCTACTGGTATAATACTAAAATCTCTCACACAAAGCCTTAACACCCTACAGATCCCTCTCACACACTTTCCATGCTCCAAAAAGCCACCATTCTTAACACCTGTCGCATCACCCGAAAGTTGTGGGCACCCGTCGGGGTGGGGCTTGCGCGCTCCAAACTCTGGGTCTGTGCCGGTAGAGTTTACTTTGCCGGAACAGGTCTAAGATGAGGAACCAGATCAAAAGAGATACAGTAATCCGCAGGGCAGCATGTGGCGAGCTGTTGGGCAGCAGCGACAACGGACTCTATGTCCCGGGAGAAGTCTTGTTCCTCACCTCTGGCTCGGCTTTATTGGCCGGCTGGAGTGAACATTGAAGAGGAACACAGCTCCCACCTCTTTCTTTTGGCCGGCTTGAGTGGGAGATTCGCACGAGCAAACGTGCTCGGAGGAAGGAAGCTGCCGGGCTCTGGGATTATTCTGAAAGTCGTGGAATACCTCTCCACTCCACCTCTAGACATTTTGCCCCCTTGTCGCTGCGTCACTATGTGCTAGCGACTGTTTCCGGGGGCCCATTATTGAGTGTGCAAGTCACCCCCTGACATTTTATCCGTATAAGACCCAAAGACGTCAAAGATTCCTTTGGTTTCCTTTTAAATAATAATAATAAGCCCTTTCTATTCTGAACATCTTTCCGTTGTGGTATTTTTCCGTAGTTTACAGAATGTCTCTTAGTTCAATGTGCCTTTTGGCAAAGGCCACCTCTAACAACTTGCACTGAGTCCTATCTCTTGCAACTCTTCTCCAATTTGGACCCGCTGTGAGCTTCAGTTCGTCTTCCCATCGCTTATATTGTCTTTCCCTGTTCCTTTTGCCATCTCTGGGGTACCAACTTTACTCCACTTGTCTTTAATGCCTGCTAAACATGTGGCCTGTCCATCTACAATTTTGTTGGTCTATTTTGGTAAGATCATCACTTAAACTAAACCAGTAACTTTTGTCTTTTCTCTAATCTGGGTATTTCGCATCCTGACTTGTTTTTTAATACCAGTCATACTTCTTCCATTGATCTTTGGCAATGTGCCAGCATTTCTCTGTGGTGTTTTGTGACAGACCAACCATATGGTATGGTTGGTCTGTCACAAAACACCAACCAACCGTTTCGCTACCATATGTAATGCAAGGCATTATACATGTGTTGAAGACCTTCCGTTTTAATCCAAAGGTCGAAAAAATACTGGTAATTGAAGGTCATGAAAAGAATGGTGCTTTCATGACCTCCTTCAATGACCAGTATTTTTTCCACCCATTTGTTATTCGTCTTCCAATTTCCTTAGTGGTTTGGTCTTTGTGTGAAATAAGCTGGCCCAAATAAACATATTCTTCGACGCGCGGAGATATTAAAATTAACTTAATTAATCTGGCATTTCAAATTCCATGGAAGAAAATTATTCATTTTCGATTTTGGGAGTTAAATTTTTCCGTAAAATATTTAACTTTGCCAAGTTACGGAAGGAAAAGGAATGGTCAGGAATATCTCTCGTTGTAGGCGTAGAAACACAGATTAAATGTTTAAACAATAACCCCGGATACTAATCACTCAAAAAAAACAAATCCGGTTTTGAAGCAGAATGTTTTATATTTTTAACGAGCCACCTAATGTAGCGTGAATCTTCCCAACCCGCTTAATGTATGCAGTTACTCTTCATGATCACCAAAACGTAGCACATACATTTTGGATTCAGGACCAACCAGCGAAATATGGTTAAATAATCATAATATCGGTGTGTTGTTATCTGTTCGCTAACTCAACTTATCCATAATAGCTCATGGTGATTGGTGATGATATAAGATAGAAGATTCCATCCCAGACAAGTGTTGAGCACTTATATGGTTACTCTTTTAGCTGCTTACGAAAAAGGAATGTAGATATCTACATTCCTTTGTCATTCAGTTGGTCCATCTACTACCCTATCTTCCTGTGCACTCAGCTAAGGTGAAGAGCCCAATTTTCCAATTAAGATAACTAGGTCACTGCAATGATTGCTTTTTTATGATCTGCAATCTAGTATCACCTGACTGGAATTGTGATTCCATTGCGCAACAGCCGCAGCGATCTTTCAGTAATTAATAGATCTGATTAATGTTTGTCTTCTCCTTTATGTATTTCTAATATTTCTTTCAATTGTTTTATCTTCTCATATCAGTTGGATCATTTATTTATTTATTAAAATCTCCCTTACAACTATCATTACAGGTGCATTTACCCAATGCGACAGTGCGGTAATTTACAAATCTATACTTATTAAATTATTTACAATTTAAATATATAATTTAATAACTATAAAGGACTAAAACAACTTGTAACATTATTATGTTACAAGTTGTTTTGGAACTTTATAACAATACAACACAATAACATACCACCAACATTAATTTATATTATAACATAAAATAAATAACAGTGTCCTTGCGAATTCACTCAAATGACACGTGAAAAGTTGAAAACATCAATTTTGCCATGAAGTTCGTTAATGATACGAATTCCCCGGGTCACAGTTGTTTTGGCGAGGTTGGTCCTGGCCGTCGGCACGGCCAGCAGTGGTGGGCGCCGCCGCCTCCACACATAGCGGTCTGGTACGCAAAAACTTAAGCGCTGCAGCACTCCCGGATTATGCTCGATGCCACGAAGTAATTTAACAAGATACGCGACAACTGTAAACTCCCGTCGTACCCTTAATTCATTGTACCCGACCGTAGCCATTACAAACAGAGTGGGGTACATCAACGGGTAAAACGGATATAAACCATAAAGCTTCCTGTACAAGTGTCGCGTAATCTTATTCTGAACGCGCTCCAACATTACAGAGTATTTGGCCTCATGTGGAGCCCATATGATAGCACTATGTTCCAGGTGACTTCTGACTAGCGCGTCATACAGGACCCTGACTGCTGCAATATTGGTGAAGTATCGTGTCTGTCTCAGAATCACAAGTTTCTGAATGCCCTTTTGCAGATCTTAGTTATATGGTCCGCGAAACGACAATTCAGGAGTAACAGAAACCCCTAATTTCCGCACCTGTGTGACTCGTTGCATAGGCGCTGCGTCCACCATGTACTCAGCATCCCGATATCATCAGCATATAATGTACCCATGCTGGAACGCAGACCTCCTCTCTGTGAAAGGGAGTGGGCCGTAATCTACCACACGGGCCCAGTGCGTTTCTCATATCAGTACAAACTAAAATAACTGATGCCGTAGTTAAAATGCAGCTAGCACGATTATAACGGTGTGGAATGTACCCGTACATTAAGGTATTGCCACTCGTGAAAACGAATAATAAAACTACTACTCCACTAGGCAAGCCTAGCCCAGATACGTCGCTTTACATCACCGAACCAAAATAACATATTGAAAAGCCTAAGAGACGAGTTGAGCTGAATAGCGTAGCTGTAGATACACCGGGAACGACTGATTCATGGTCCATTACGAGGTACGAACGTACGTGCATACCAGCAGTCGTAAAATACCTCAAACATAAGTAAGGTTCCCGAGAGAGGCTCCCTAGGTTAAGTGCACTATGGAGGGTAGTTTTATTAGTGGAACTGACTTCTGGTTTCTTAATGCGAATTTGTTTTTGGTATTGACATGTAGATAGATGAGAATAGGGAAAACTAAAGATGGATGGTTGAAGCTATGAGAGATGGCATGGTCAGAAAGACGGCTGAATACTACGATGACGGCAGATAGAGCATCATCAGATATATGGATGAAGGTATAATGCGTCAACTTTTAAATAAATTGGGACAAGGGCAGGAAGATAGATAGACTATCAGCAGTTTCCTTTTATAGAATGTATCTAAAGGTGTAACAAAAAATAAATCACCAGCATTCAGCATCACTCACCACTCATTTGAGCTTGTTAGTTGATATTCAAACGAAATACATGACGTCACATATTATTGTTAAAGGAAAAAATTAAAAAGATCAACGGTTGTATTTTTTCAAGTACACTACGCCTAGATAAAAGGACTGCAAGAAATAATAGGTACAGGTTTCATGCTTCCTTATCTTCAAATGTATTGTCCGTCATTTTATTTCTCGGGTAACAAAGGTAGTCATTATTTACCGACGAAATTCCGTGACGCAACGTATTTTCTGAAAGGAGCTTATTCTTAGGAAATCAAGTGGTGTGAAACTGTTGATTTTAGCAGCTGCTCTGGTTATTGAAAACGTCAAAGATCAATGAATCAAAGATATTAGAATGACGACAACAATAGAGTCTAAGTGGGAATTAACAATCACCGCAACTCAATAGAAAATAATTTTGTGAAAGTTAACCACAACAAAAAGAGACACAATATTTAAGAAGGGGCTCAGCAGTGGGTAAAGTCTGATTGTGGATGATGATGCAACAAAAATAATAGAAACAAATGTACCTCCAAGGCATTATAATCTGAAAAACAACATTCAGTAACAAATTCTCCAAAGCCGGAAACCGAAATAGTCTGCACACCAGACCAATAAAATCTTTAAGAGCGAAAGCTCAGCTACCGAGTGTACATCCTCATACAACTCATATCCAACTTTTACAACCCGCAACACAAGTGTTCTTAAGATAAGCGTAGGTGTGTCTGAAGACAAGCGTTGTTTAATAGCATACAGTTTTATTGGGGCTCCTTTATCTCGTCGTTATGTGACCATTTTTATTGTTCTGCGTCTGGTCGTAAAGGGACGACGATGGTTCTATTGATTTAATTGTAATGGATGGGCTAGTGCTTATGGTGGAAGTGTCTTTATTTCATGGTTGTGTGGTAGGAGCTTTTTATAAGAGAAATCTTTAGTTATTGTATCAATATATAGGATTTTGTTTGCATTTTTAGCTATTGGATGGTAACATGTTAGGTAAATCTCTATAAATCTTCAATACTGTGAGCCATTTGAGTATATTTAGAAGTGAAAACTAATGCCAGAAAGGTAAAAGCATACTTCTTCTATATGACGTCAAAACCACAAGACACATAAAATAACCAAAACGTGGAAAATAACTTAGCTTCAATAAATAGCTTTCAGCGAATATTTCTTCACCGTCAACGCCTATATTACCATAATACGTGAATCTGCTTACGTTCACAGCATCTCCCTGTCACAATATATCTTGGCGTCATAATGACAAAATGTTTTTAAGTCGCCTTGACGAGGGATCACTCATATCAGATGACACAGTTTCGGGAAATACTAATAGGTAAATGCGTACAGGAGGAGTATCACCCATACCGCGCGTGTTGACCGTACTAAGTAAGCTCGTGGAAGCCAATCCGGACTGCGACCTGTTCAATAATAAATTCGCCAATTTAATGGTTATGTGCCTACATTTTTGTGAGAATAATAGTATTTAATTGTTGTTATTCGTT
Source organism: Xanthia icteritia (assembly GCA_949128155.2). Taxonomy (NCBI): domain Eukaryota; kingdom Metazoa; phylum Arthropoda; class Insecta; order Lepidoptera; family Noctuidae; genus Xanthia; species Xanthia icteritia. The sequence continues at coordinate 18,289,359 of OX421952.2, read as the reverse complement.
ATGTGTTATGTTTGTACTTATTATATATACTTTGATTTATGTAATTGGTTTCGTAAGCCGTGTAAATATAATAAATAAATAATCACCCTGAGGGGGATGCGGTTCAGGATTTAAACAGATTAATAGTGGTCCTGATAGGGGTTTATGAGTGATAAACATAATTAATGAGGTAATTAAACTATGCCGTGATTATGGCTTGAAGGTTTAAAGCCGAGGTTTAAAGTAGGTTAATCAATGTTTTAAGGCGGCTACCTCACCAGGAGCATTCACCTGCAATGTAACAATCCAAGATTTCACTGCAACGGCAAGGGCTTTGCAAGTAGACCGCGCAAGCTTTACAACTGCTGGGTAGTGTAGATGTAACACGGCTAGGTCGCAGGTAAATAAAGAATGCTTTTTAGTAAAAGCTTGAGCCCTGCAGTGGCAAAATTATAAGCTGGATTTATGTTAAAGTTATGCAACGATCATGAATTCATAATACAATGAATAAATATTGTATATTTCTTTACGAGCTTTAAGCCGGTCATGTCGTAAAGCTTGGTTGAAAAACCTAGTAGTTGTAAATAAGTTGCCTTACTCAAAACTCAAAAGATCCATTTTATCATAATGTCTTCACGCTCTCATGCCATCCTACTGAGCATAACTACATACTCCAGCAAATCCTCATAATCGTCACAATTAATTACATTTACTCTCTTGAGCTTATTTAAATAAGGGAAATATTTCATTAATCCTCTAAAACAATATTGTATGTACTGAAACTTTTAGGTCTTCTAATGATGTACGCTTTTTTTATAAATGAACTTCTTTTTAAGTGTCTGTTACAATAACTTGTAATGAAAACATCTATCACTATATCCATATACATAATATAGCTACGTACAAAGACACACAGGAAGCATTAAGACACGAGGAAGGCACCACAAACCCATTGTCACTTTAGCAACACCAGTACACCCTAGGGGACGATGTAGGGGACGCGTTGTGTGCGCCACGCGACACGACGTCACAACCGAGGGGGGGGAGGGTGAATGAGTACGCGAAGAATGGTGCACATTAGACAAAAAGTACGAAGAAGCACCCTTAGCTACATTTACACTATAGGTACTGCAAATATGTCTAAAAAATAGTGACAAAATGTAAAAAGTCTCATTGTATTAATCACAAGCGCTACTGCTGAATAGGGTAATTGCCTTAATTCGATCGAATTCAGTAGGGCGGAGTTAGTTTTTCAATAGCATCCGGTAGTCTGGATTTATGTCCATTGAAAGCCAAGCAAGGCTTCGCCACCTATATCAGTCTTAAACGTGGATAAGATTGCGAAATGTGGATGTACTGTAGGTCTGTCTACACTTTCGGGGAATATAGAGGTTCATATCTGGCATAAGGCTGATGTAAAAGAGGTCAAAGATGCAGAGAGGATCTTTGAATCCTAGCAAGAATATATGCTAGCATTAAAAAAAAGAAATATATATTCTAGCAACAATCCAACGAACATCGTTTTATATTAAAAGAGGGAGCGACGACAGCTAATGAGTGCTCCGAGTAGAGTTATGAATGGCCAGCATTAACTGCAAATGGGATGAAATATGTACGAGATGAGATGCAAATTCAAATCTCAGGCTTTACTAATGTAATAGATTTAGGGAAAATGTAATTCCTTGTTTTTATAAAATTGTTTTGAATTCCATGAGATTTAATTAAAAGAAACTCATGCATTCTAGACGGCAGACGACAAAAAAGTTGCAAACATGGATAAAGTCAAAACAGTTATAAATGTACAAACAGCTTCCACAAAGTTCAAATTACAGCCAAAGCCAAACCTATAATCAAGCTACACACCCGTACCTACATGACATGTTTGATATGGGACGTACGGACGCGAGGGGCCGATGGGACCTAATGAGAGAGCCGAGCGGCTGATGAATGCCTGGCATTAGCTTCTAATGGGATGAATCATGAAATACGTATACATTGTAGCCAGCGCTGTAAAGTGTAAATATTTAGAAGCTGGATTTGTTTAATTTCCGGCTCACAACTAAGGTATTGTAAATCTATAACAGTGCTGGGTGAACAAAGGAAATTGGAGTATTAATTGAAAGTTCAACATTTTGTTAATATCCAGTGACTTTCTTAATCTTTGGGCAAGGTTAGGTTATGGTGATATTTTAATCCAATTCACAATATGATAAAGGTAAAAAAGAAATTACTTAGACAAACAAGCACTTTTTCTCTATAATCAAGTACACCTTTAACATTTCTCTAATTAGTACTAAAACACACACGTTCTACGCTTGCTAATAAAGATATAACTTCGTTGTTCTAATGCCGTACTAGCACCACTTTCTTTAATAGCTGTAATACAACTTTAATGCCTTCTTTATTCTATAATCTTTCTTGCTACTAGTGGATTAGTACAATCATTGTTACGATAATTACTCTAAGCTTTTTAATCCCAATCTCATAATATAGTGACTTACCAACATCATCATTCAGTTCGTCTATTTGCGCACCAGTAGGTTCCTTAATTAATTTTCCATTATACATTACCCCCATTTCATAAATATCAATTATGTGGACATCGCATGACAGTGTCAGCAGTCAGAGTTAATGCAACATTTTAAATTCCCGCCACAGTAGCGTATCTCACATTCGCTAAAGCCAATGCAGTGCTTTCACGTAGATTATGTGTGGACGTGCATTTAATCCTATGTTGGCATTGCATAATGAAATTGTTAAGGCTTCTACTGACATTGTTCAGCAATCCGAACGGATTCGATATTGATCCGTAGATGGCACGTACATGTTGCTTTTATTGATTCTGATGTACTACTATTCAATGTGAATTTCTGGTTAAACAAAGCAACTGATGAATACCTATATTATTTTAAATAGCTGGATTTAGCTTGGCTTAGTCTTAATAGGTACGAATGATTATGCTTACATAATGCTACAATTTTCTAAAATAAAACTATCCCAAATATGTCAATAAATTCGATATTCCACAATCACAAACGCCGTCATACGTATAAAATCACTTATTTTGACATCCAAAGTCATATGGTAAAATCAATAGCCAACATTCCACAAGCATTCGGGAACTATTTAGGGCATGGCTCCAACTTTTCCTATCAAATATTGCGTGACACAAAATATATGGTTGAATGGTGCTATTGGCGGATATGGCAGCCATCGTGGGCAATGCTCGTAATATTTATGATCCAAAAGATGTATACAGGCTTCTTCTCACAGGGAATATCACGCAGTAAGGGAGAGACGTCAGGCCAACGTTTTATGGCAGCTGGGGTTAAAAATGATGAAAGAACTTTTTGGGTCAGCATGTGCTTTGTAGTAGTATGAAATATACTGAGGAAAATGTTGAGTGTCTGCTCATATTTTACGCTTTCAAAGCAAAATTTTAATTTCCTCCAAACCGCCTTCATGACGACAAAAGCGAAATACTATAATAGAACCAGGTGAAGTTGAAACTACATTTCTTTAATACCAGTTTTCTGTTTATAATGCGTGATGCTTTCAAGCATTATTTTTCACAACTATAACAATTCTTGCAAACTTAATAGCACACATAATTGCTAGTACACATTTAAACACAATCACATAAATTATAGCCCATATTTGACCTATTTTACGTATAGCAGCATCTTCAATTTCGCAGGGTCGTCAGTAATGCGAAGAATAATTTAGCAGTTCTGCTCAACAGTGCGGAACGTTGCTATGTAGCTGACATGCATGAGGAGGATGACGTAGCTACACAATCGTAGCTAGTGAAGAGGAATAGTCACGTCACAGCACATTGCGTCGAGAATCGGAACTGAGAACAAAATGGCAACACTACTGGGAATATGCATACGTCGCCAGTTTTATGGTGGAGTGTGAGGAACATGAAGGAAAGTAGTGACTGATAGCGTACTTATGCCCTAAACTTATTAATCAAAGGACGCTATGTTTTGAAATAGAAAATCAGAAACATGTAACCTGGACAGCACAAAGAAAAAGATAAATGACAAGTAGAACTAAATTGAAAATAATATTAAATTACTTTGTATTCTGCTAAAAATAACGCCAGGAAATAAGACATTATTAAACAAGGCCCCAGTGAAATGTGACCTACAATAAATAAAGAAGCAACAGTCTTAGAGAAAAAACTCGCGATACTTTAAAAGGCGCGACGTTGAGAGCTGCTAGAACTAATTAAAAACAAAATGAAGTATACGTTTCTAGGCGAAATGAAGAACGCCATTGAGGAGCCTCGGTGAACATAGAGTAATGGAAGCAATTAAAGAAGGAAATAAGATAGTTGATATAGTAAGACAGGAAATGGGAAAAAGCATAGCAAGAACTAATCATGAAGACAGAGCTGCTTTAAAATAGGTAACGAATATCAGTCTAAATATTATTTAGATTGTATTATAGAAAATGAACACCCAAAGTAAATTAAATAAGTACCTAATGGCAATTACCTTAATTAGAATTTACAAGATTTGGTCAAGTTAATTACATCGTAAACTACCTACGTTCGTAATAGGTTCTAATAAAGGAATAAAATAAATCACAGCTAAATTGGAACAAATTAAACCAATTTTATTATTAACTGCAAACAAACGAAGTTTGGAAATATAATTATTTACTTGGACGAAGGTTTTGAGATTCAGTATAAGCTTTCGAGAGCATTACTAACCAATCTCGATGAAACTAATGACAAGATATTGGATCTAGATTTTACAGAAGATCTCAAACTTAGTTGTACTAATTATCACTTCGCTAGTAACAAACGCAAAAATAAACTTAAAACTACCCACATAACAAATAAGGCAGATAAACCTGCCTCTATTAACAGAAACATTTCCAATTAAACTATAACTGAAACAGCAAAATAACTGGCAAAACCAAAACTATTCGCAATTACGAAGACCAAAAGCAGCAACACTACAATTAAATTCTCAACATGGACACGATAAAATAAGTTGCAAGCTATAAATTACAAGGAACTACCTTCGTTACTGGAAAATGATAAAGCGAGTACAAAGTGCTAACAAATTGGCCTAGATCCAAATTCCGGAGTGCTATTACCGATACTGTTACATAAGGAGTAACATGAGTTTCATCGTTAACTAGTAGATACTGATCATGCCTCTCTCGTGTGGTTCAAAGCACAACTTTGATAGTAATAATGAAATTGTTTTCAACTCTCGAATAATGGTTTTGTGGTGAAATTGATAACTAAAAAGCTTGATACTAGAGGAAATACGACCGGTGACGAGCTTTCAACATGCATGATAGAAAACCTTATGTAATAACATTTTCAGTTTGCAGTCTATATAAAATTTTCTCGTGTATCTCTGCATTGAATACAAATATATATTTTTAATTAAACCTGCAGCTTCCATCCAAACAGAAACTCGAGAGGACGGTCGGTGTAACTTTATATCTCATCGTGACTTTTCACGTCGGGTAACTTACTTTTACAGAGAAGTCAATACGATTTTTGTTTATCTTTTACACTTAAATCAACAAGGAAAACCAAACATTCTACAAAAAAACAACGTTATCTGTACCAACAGTGAGTGAAAATTAAGATCTAAACTTCAGAGAGTGCGGCAAATAAAATGTCGTGAAATATTTCTGAGCAAGGCTATCAGGGTGGAAATAATTATCATTTATAATAACTGCCTGTACAAAGGCCTAATAAAATGTTGAGGTTGCTTGGGTCAAAATGTCTGGTTATACGACTCCTTAAAATGCCTCAAGTCCTAATTGCAAGTTGTATCTTGGCTAGTTAGATGGCTGGTGTCAAGGAGTGAATACAAATGTAAGTGTTTGTTACTTTAATTTGTATGTAATGATCGTAGCAGGTGGCGTTCTGTAGTTTCTGCCTACCCCCATGGGAAAAAGGCGTAAGTTTATGTATGGAATTATATCTCGTAGCACTAAGAAAACAACTGGGAAATAGACTACAACTACACTTACACTTAACACCACTTAACAAATAGACTTGTAATACATAGGTAAGGTTAATCTGATTAAAGAAAAGAGCACGAATTTATGTTCTCTGAATACATAACGAACTAATATAGATAACATCCCCACACGTAGAAACTTCACTTATCATCGAGCTAAGACCAATCGTAAATCAACTAAGGAAAACGGATTAGGTAAGCATCTTAGAGGGTATCCCTGTAATCCGTTTTTCTCAACTGACATTGACTTCGTTTTCCTTTCTTTATAAGAAAACAAGTGAGCAACATAAAAGTATATGAAATAACTTCTGTTGTTGACGAAAAAGTTACCACAAACATAATAACATCGTCCAAGTACGTCAATCGCAATACAGCTGATGATAACCCGGACCTTAATCCACCGAGAATTCCCAACCTTCAGCTCAGAATCTAATTTAAAAAATATCTACTTCGTTACGAAGTCGGCGCCACCTCTTCGTCCCGGCTTATGGAAAGTTGCGAGTTTAAAGCGGATTGGCTATTTCCCCAGCGAGAAAAAATTCTATGTAAATAAACTTTAATGTAACTTGATCGTACGCTACTTAGATACGAAACTAAATTTTTTATTCCTTTTTTTATCACACAATAAGATGGAAAGGTTGATTGTTACCAAATTTGAGCTAAGGTTGTAATTAAGCACTACTAAATAATGTAAGAACCTCCGTTCTTGCTTTAAATGGCTGCTTATCCGATATAGCCAAATACGATACAATAAATATCTTACAATAACTTCAAAATTTCCCATTCTAGAAAACTCATTTTTACGAAATATAGTTAAAGGCATTTTATTTTAATTAATCATCCAATTTCAATCAACATCAACAATGAACGTCAAACCTATAAGCCGCCAGTCGCAGGCAATAGCGCCTCAAGCCACAAATGCGTCGAACACAAAAGACTTAATTAACTGTTGCTGCCGTAACTGTAGCGGGTTACCTACCTAGTACCTAAAGGCTCAACAAAGCTTCACAATTTCTGACTACCCGCAAGGTCAAAATAGAACAAACGTGGGAAGTTTCGCACACCGGGAAGCGACTAAATTGCATGCACGTCGGCGAGCAACGTGTGTTATAACTTATAAAGTACCTGCTGCGTTCAAATTTAATAAAGTTTCAACGGACCGGTACAGTTTCTAACTAGGTGGGTAATGGCAGAATATTGTAGAATGTTTAGAATATAGCGCTGCATAAGTTATTTTCTTTTTGATGGAATTTATAGCGGTAATTAATTTTTAGTTACTTTAGAGAAGCAGTTAACTTTGAGCTTCGAAAGAAACTAATGTTAAAAATGACCCTTTGAACTAAATCCGTTTGGCAATGTAGGTAAGCTTACACTTTATTTATTTGTTTTTTTTTTAAATTCAAATCTAGCACAGCATTTGCATCTACTTCTAGATCCTCTTTTCATACAAATTAATTCATGATATTTAATGTTATGCTATAATCCTTACAAGTTTAAGACACAAATGAAGTTTGTAGGGATCAAGGCAAAACGAAACTAGCAAATCATCTAAGTAAACTTTTCAAGTGTAAGTTTGCACAAAAACAAGACAATAACATCCAGACTTGGCAGCACCTGGCGACATTAGTCTAGTTGTTGAAATTGAAACATTGAGCGCCTATAAAGTGCAGGCGGCGCCGACGGTGGCAATAACTTCAGCAATTCTTACGTAAACTGATAGTAGCTGCAAGCAAGATACTACTACTACTACTACTAGCTTACATATTTACGAGATATTTCTCTATCCGGAATACAAAATGTTATTTAACTGATTACTTAAATTTAAAATCGGTATTATCAGTACAATTGTTTTGAATTATGGAGAATTAATTTAGTAGGTTTGAGCATCGCTTTATGATGCAAATATTCCTGTGTTCAGTTAATTTAACGTTCACGTCGTCATTTCAATTAACAAACATAATATAATCAGAGCAGAGATTTTCATTATGAGAGTGCTTCACTGTTACTATTTATTCTAGGACTAGTACACTCCTCTGAGAAAATAAATAGCGGAGAAAGCTTACTCCGCTTTTACGAAATTACTGCAATTAAATTAAAAGTTATCTCACACTAAAAGTGCCTGAGTCTGTGCAGGCTGGAGCATAGTTCAGAACAAAGTACAAAATGGCGGTGCTAATAGACGAGACAAGGAGAACTATTTAGTGCTAGAAACTTTAATTACATTATCGTTTAAATATATCCTTTGAAGTCAACAAATCATCGAGTTCACTAAGTTAGCAGCCACTTTGATTACATCTCAACTTCATCAATTGGTTGCGTAACCCATTAGTTTTCGGACAGGGACCAATTGGGCTATAACCGAATGAATTGGTATCTGCCTACACAGTTATTTGCGTCAGTTTACTGTCTCGTGTGTTTATTAGTCCCCCGTCTGCCGTCGGAAATTATCCCGACGGCTGCTGATAACATTGGATGTATTTTATGGAGGTGAATAAAAAACTTTTTCAGTTAGATATCTACGCTAGAAAATGTTATAGAAAACAGCTTTCGTGTTAACCAGTTCTTATTTGACAGTACGTTACGTAGGTTTCGTCTATAAAATGAAGATACAATTTTCGAAATGCAATTCTAAAACTTGATTCTTATCACTAGCAGTAAATTCCATTCCAATTCCACTCAGGACATGTAGTCAAACACCGATTCCCAATAAAAACCAATACGAAACCAGTTATCTATGCAGCTGAATCTAACCATAGCTTCTATTTTCCAAACCGTATTCATGTCGACTTTTCTAACTGTGAACTTTTTCCATTATGTCATTTTGAATGTGTTTAACATTAAAGAATAATGGGGTGCTTATTCAGAAAGAACTGAAGATTATATGCCACCATTAAAACAAACTTAACGCTGAGTTTTGCATAAAATGCTTTGCAAAACATCATATAAACAGTTCTGGTCTTCAAAACTCCCATCAGAGGCCTCGGCAAACAGCACTTGAAATATTTAGAGCGTCGTCACAGACAGCCGTAATTGGCTCCCGCCGTGTCAGGGTTGAGTACGTCTCTGAAGTACAGGCTAAACTGCCTTTACGACTTAAAAGCATGTGGTGCACCTACCGTGGTGTGCGATTACGTGTTGATGATGAAGATGTTGGAGAATGTTAACACTTACCTGTAACAAGGAAAAAGGATTGTTAGAACATTGAAAGGTGATAAAATAAATGCAGATTTGGACATCAACAGCATTATAGTCTACGACTAAACATGTTACCTTAGCAAATCCGTAAGACTATATTTCCAACGCAAAATGCGTTGAAAAAACGACTCATTACCAAGTTAAAGCCACTGATTCATAAAAAGTCGACTTAAAGAGAAAAAAAATTGCACTAAAAATAACAAGAATGAAAGAAATTATGTAGCATAACAATAAAGTAAATTAACGAACCGTGTCACGACCTAGAAATATACTTGAGAGAAAAAAGTAATTCTCCCTCATTTCCATAAATAGAAGTGAGTGTTACACAAGCAAATACATTAAGTCAGGGTGATTATATGGATACTGGTGCAATAAAAATGAATCATTCCGAGCTAAATGGGTCTCGCCTAGAGCCTGCGTAAGTTTTTTTATGAGAATGCTAAACGTCCTTGCGCCCTATTTTATGTAAATATTCAAGGAGTCTATTGTTAGGGATTTTTCAGAGTCAAAGACAAATAATTTATTTCAATTAGGCACAAAAAAGGCACTTTTGAACGTCAACATTTACAGAAATATAATAATTGATTCTAGTTGCCCCTTCCAAAAGGGTTAGTTTTCGTATGGAAAAGAATGGGAAAGAAAATCCACCGTTACTCTTTTAAAATGTTTTCACAATATCTTGTATACATCAATTATATAATTATATGTGAAGACGATGCACCTAGAATAAGATTACTATACCACGTTAGGTAAAAATAATGAAAGATTAAGGAATGACAGATAAATTAATCATGTGATAGATGCATGGTGCTCACATATTTACAAACATTGTAAAATTATACGATATTCCTAACATTTTTACAAGTAATAGGTACTGATAAGTCAGTGTGTGAGTTCAAGTAATCCACAGAATGTAAAATCAATATTTAAAAAAATATAAATATTATACAATTAAATTAGCAACCAGTTAGATTTTGTCTAGATTCTAAATTGTCCTTTGGAGCAGGACCAGCATGTTTCCAAGCATTTTTATATTGGATATAATCCTCTAATTTGTAATATGCTTGTTTACAAAGTGTATTTTTATATGAGTTTTAAATTTTCTTTCATTTAATTCTAAGTAATCACAAGGTATTCTGTTGTAACATTTAACACAGTACCCCATAAAAGATGTATGTACTTTAGATAGTCTGAAAAATGGTTGATTTATTTTATCTTTATTTCTAGTATTAAAATTATGTCTATCACTTATTTTGTTAAAAAGATGTAGATTTTTTCTCTAGAGTCCTCCGAAGAATTTTTCTCTAGAGAAGCTCCGTGGGAAAAGGTCAAACTCAGCATGTTTGTGAAAACCAATTTGAAAATTGTCATTTCTAAAACCGCAAGGTACTCCTGTCTAACTACCTCGAAAAGCAGATAGCATCCGGAAATCTAAAATACCAATTTAAATCCACTCCGGTTCCATTAAAATAAATCATGACGATAGGAAAATTTTATATTAGTACCAAAGAAGCTTAATCAAAAAGAACCGCGAATCCTAAGTATCAACTGGGCGCGGTTCAGACGTAGGCAGGCCTAAATTCTGATTAAATGTACGAGAAATCGGTTAAATTACTTTGGGACCGATATATAAATTGTATTGGGACTGCGAGATCTTTACTGGCAAATGCGATCAATTCTGTATTGGTCAAACCTGTCACAACCTCGACCAAGATGAACAACCGTGATAATTTTAGAAGTGGTTCTGTTTACACTTGAGAAAAAATAATCCTTTTACAGATTTTCGGAAAGGCATTCGGAGCGAGGTTTTCAATATTCAGTTTATGTTGCAAAAAGATGAAATTGGTTATTGATAAAGATGCATTATCAAACAAGATTCATTGTCAGAACCAATATTTTTAACATAAAATACATGACCGAACCTGACCACCGAACCGTATCATTCATCAGATATAACTTTTATAAATCGCCAAAATAAATCACAGTCAATTACGTATTTTTGCACAAAAATGTAAACGATATAATGCACGACACGGTGGCAGGACATTAAGACTCTGTTATTCAACATGGAGGTCCATTTGTCATTAATCTTCATTACTCTGACGTTAATGGGAGCAAAAAATACATAAAAGCCGCTTTTGTAGGCGTGTAAGGGTAATTCGGACTTAACAAGGATTCAGGTTTTGTTAGCAGCTAGATCATTTTCAGCTTTGTTCTTTGTCGTCGTCCTTATCAGTTTATGTAAAATAATTGGAATAGTTTGAATCGATATTTTAATAATACATATAATTAATAATACTGAGAAGCTCCCACGGAAAGTTTAAACTCAGACATACAACCCACGAAATACAATTTCTGTCTACTATAAAGATGACAAAAATACAAGTAAAGAATTTACTCAGAATCCTACGCCAGTACAAACCAACAAATCAGATAATCCCAATAAACAATACAAAATCATAAGATTAAACGTTACTGACTAAACAGCAAAGAGGATAAATCCAGAATTTATAAGCTCCAGGTTCAGACATTCTATTATTCAAGATTTCTATCGGCACTCGAATCTTTATGGAAGACGGACATTTGAATACTCCGGAGTTAAGCCTCTGAACGAGCATGACCGCGCATTTTTCAAAGGGTAGGTACCGTTCTCATAGAATATATTTTCCGCTATTGAGGATCTTATGAACATTTCCTTGAGCCGGTCTGTAATAGTGGTTGTTTTGTTTAACTTAAATTTGATTATTACAGTATATAACATTTTATAATAAATCCGTTTCCTTTAATTATTTCCTATATCTTCCTTATTATTATTTCTTCTTCTTCTTATGAGTGAAACTGATTTATATGTCCAACATGAAATTGAATCACAGACAACAGAATAAATAAACAATTTGACTGGAAATGAGTTTCTTTCAACATCTTTTCCCTTCATTTATGTTATGAAATCGTATTTCCCGATAAAAATATGCTGATACAGAATTGGAATTAGATTCTTTATGAAAAATGCTTTGACATTCGACATATCCATGTTCGAATAATGAATGTCCCAAATGTCAGGTGGCGCTCGGTATCACAGGTCGCACGATTAAAATTAATAATTGATATGATAGGGGTGTGCCTGCTCGTAAATTGTTCGTAATACTGAGCGTATACCCTCATTTAAACGTAAATAAAGGATCATTCCGTTTTGGTTCCCCACGAGTTTAATTTTAAATGGTTTTGATTTCAGGGTAATTTGATAGACAAAACAATAACTTTGGTAAAGATGGGAATCTTATGCTAATTAAAACCGATAATCATTTTGTAATGGCAGAATTACGTAAAGTTGACGACAAACAATGAATTACAAAAATAACATTTTGTAATTTTAGCAAACAATTCGAAAAACAAGTAATACAAAAAGCCTGCAAAATCCTCTAATTTGAATCTTCCATTACAAAGTTGGTATCAGAAAATTCTCGCAACTAATTCTGTAAAGCTACAATGTAAACTGATCATCGCCGGAAACGCAACTCCCGAAACTTGTGGAGGAGGAACGGCGCCGAAAGCCCTAGAAATATCACCATGACAAGATAACTTCTACGAACCTGTAAATAGGTTAGATAATAGCACGAAAGGGTGTTGTCTGGTAAGGCGGCGACTGCCTGGTTACGTAACGCGTCTCGTATTGATCGCGCCCCCCACTCCGCGCAGTCGCGCACACCGTCAGCCGACCAATCACGGCGTTCGGTGTAATTTTAATTTGATAGCCGTTCGGTGCGAGGCGGTCTCTGATTTGTCGGCTCGTTACGCGTCAAGACGATGCGCTATAAGGTATTTTTGTCAACGCACGTGCTTATTGTCGTTTGACACCGTACTTGAGTTATTTGAGGGCACAAAAAGAAAGAAAACACTTTTTACGTCAATATTGTTGAACTAACATCTACTTTTCTCAACGTTGTACTTACATAATTTGCCCTCGGGTATAAATGTGTGAGTTAAAGGCAATTTATTTGAAAATAACCTTTGACATGACATAGTACTACGTGCTCTATCAGAATAAGTAATGCGTGGGTGCTTAACTTATTCGTAACAATTACATTGAACTTTTTCAGACAGTCTTTTCAAGCTTTCACTGGCATCTACAATTTCAAATCAGCACTCAGCTCCTAACTTTCAAGGTAGTTACTTTATTTTGGACTCTTCTTGAACATATTCGTAAGAAGTTGGCAAAATCATCCCAGCGCTGATTCGTTTTCTCCTCTACCTATCGTTATTTCTCTTGACTAAGTTTATTTTGTTTATATGTATGTATGTATGTAATAGTATTTATTCTTTTTCGAGTTATCTCTGTATTATGTTTTGGCTGGTAGAAAATGCTTCAGGCATTAAGCCCACCTCTATACAGAATTTTTAAACTTGTGCATAAAGTTTTAATAAATAAAATTAATTGTAGGTACTTTTTTTTTCAATTAATCGTATTTTAAATGTTCATGCTCATGCTTTGTCAAAACCTCACTTAGCCTATAACACCCTTTCATCTTTTGTCTCTCTTCCATCTTTTTGGTGAATTGAGTTCTTCGGTGCCAGTCTTCTCGTAACTAGAGAAGTCTACGCGAGGCGTGATAACTACGAGTATTAGCCGCACGCCTACTCACAGGAGTTATGACTTCATCATCTTCTATATATATAAAAATGGGTGTTCGTATCTGAGATTACTCGAACCGTTGCACCAATTACCATGAAAGTTAGCATAAACAAATACGTATTGTTTCATGGAGAGAAGCTTTATGGTTTTTTTATACCGACCTGTACGCGGGCGAAGTCACGGGAAAAAACTAGCATATATAAGGAGCCTACAGACTCCTGAAGCAAAAGCATGTTACATAAGTAAGAGCCGAGTTCACCAACAGATGGTTAAATTTTAAACATCTGTCTAAACCATAAACGGCTGATTAACAATATTGTACTGTTCACCAAGCACAAACAATTGATTAAGTACTCTAATCGAACGGTTATCTTAAACGTAGTAGCCAACTCAGTTTAACCATTGGTTTATGCTTCCTGATGTGAAGTTTTGCATTGTGCATCACTTTTACTTACAAAATAAAAACGCAAGACGTTTTGAATTATATCTTTGAAGATGATAATGTGTTAGATAATTTTGTATATTCCAAACACGGCACATAGACGAAATTCAAAAATTAAATTAGCGCATATAGTATATACTGTACGAAAAGATTTAAAAAATAAAAACAGATTTTTGTAATAGCACCAGATGCACGAAGCACCAGATGGCGCCATACGCCATATATCCCGCAAAATGACTCGAGTGACGTCTATATCCTATTTAAAAATGTACTCTGTGAGTTTGACAATGAAAATTGATTGACGTTGGCATTCTACATTCACAAATATTGTTATACGATTAGATCATTCGGTCATTTTTGACTCACTCGTTCCTAAACGCTTGGTTATTTAACCGTTGGTTAGAAGCAAATGGTGAACACGAAAAAAACGCGTTTGGTTTAAACAACTGTTTAATTCTAACAGAACGGTTACGTAATCAATGATTACGTTGTAGTTGGTGAATTCGGGCCTAAGGAACGAATGTGATTCAGATGTTCTTGGGTTAATTAAACAGGCGTTTGGGGATATCTTTCTATTTTTAGCGTTTTCCATTAGCTACTGGTTGAGATTTAAATATTCATTAGTTCGAGACTTCCATCTAGCTTTTGACCTTATTGCGAGGCCATCGCCAGGCATGGTTCGTAAAGTGATTCTCGTCGCAAAAAGCCTTTTAACAATCATCATAAATCAGCAATCTCAGTGCTAAATATGGCTTTCTGAAGTTAGAATGAACATTCTAGGAGGATTGCTTTATTCCTCCGTCGAAGAGGTTATTACAATTTGATTGTATTATCAGACAGGATGGTCACGGGAGAATGCTACTTCCCATGCTTTTAACATAATTCCTAACTTACTTTTACGCCACCACGACAAGCAATTTGGGAAGGCTCTTGCTTTTGCCAAACCACACAAACCTTACAATTTATTTACCAAACGATCAATAAATTGTACCAACAGTCGGAAATAAGCCTCTCTCATTAAAAATTATTTCAAAACTACGCGACCTTAATATTAAAACCAAAATTATACATAGCCTTTAATGATAAGTGAGTCACAAACTTATGAATAATCGATGACCGAAAACTTCAAAGTATCGGTTATTAGTAATCAAACTTTGCGGTCAACTGGGACCTCTCATTATGTATTCATAAACTTCACCCCAAGATACTTGGATTTATTTAATAATATTGGTGTCGAAGTCAAATACAAATTAGAGAAGTATAATTTGTATTAAGAGGAATAAAATAAGAATCGTAATGGTCCACTTCTCGAAAATGAAAAAATGATCATAAATAAACAGTATCCCAACGACACAAACGGATCTATCATTGATATTTGTGTGCATAGAAACAAAGGATGCTGATGTTGATTCGTCTCAAATCATCCACATAACAACACCACAAGGACCACAAGCAGAAAAAACAAAGACCAACTTTCAACCGGAACCACACGACACAACACAACCGTTGCCAAAAGATAGCTCTGAAAAATGCATGCCCAGATTTGGCAAAAGAACTTCATTTATAACAGAAGTCCTGGCTCTAAAAACCAAAAAAACATCTCCGCCTATCAATTGCCATTAAAGACGAAATTAATCGACGTCGATTCATTTTACCGCTTCCCCTTAAGCATCAAAATTCTCAAAGCGAGACGAGCCGACGTCAAATACCAAAATTCAAGATCAGAAACTTAATTTTCCAGCGAAGAATTAATATCACGCAGCGATCGGGGATCAATAGGGATCAGTGTCGTGTGAACGGGCACAAAGGCAGACGAGAGAGACAGAAGTTAAACTAACTCACGTAGACGTGGACGGTAAACGAAACAAAAGTATTGAACAATCTGTGACTGTAGGAGTTAGTTTACAATTCCGATTTATCTCTACAGTAGCGACAATTTATCTACGAATGCTTCCTCAGTTGTTATGCTGGGTTTACTGTATCATTCTGCTGTGTAGTGCTGGTCGATACGCCCTCGCTGTTTGGCGCAGAGCGTGGCCGTGGGACGGAACATTTGTAATTAGTGCATTAACGATCGGGTTCGTTTCAGCGAGAGGTTTTAACGATACGCCCTTGCAAATGATTATTTTGGACCAATGCTGTTTGCGTTTGACTTTTACTAAGATATACTCTTACTTTACTTTAAACACTTCATTATGAAGAACCTTAAAGCTACATAGTTTATAGTTGAATTCATCATCCAACTTTCCAAAGTATCCCTTTCTAAGTATTAGTGCTTTCATCATGTCAACTTTATCCATCTTATAAACATATTTACCTACATAAGTCTAAAAAATATATTTTTTATTGCTTTAGTTGGTTATGACATAATATTTCCATGCTCAACTCTACCTCATTCCCATTTCCTATATAATTATATATTTCACTTCAGCATCGCAGCCAGCCGTGTGACGCATGCTACCGAAAGTCACCACAACTTACTATGTGTGGAACCAGTGCACAGATGTATGCCTTTATAGGCGACGACAATGTTAGGGGCTGAAGTTACGTAATCTAAAGATCAAGTATTCATATATTTTTGGTATTTTATTAAGAGATCCACAGCCTATCGCAGCGCCGTCGTAATTCTTCAGTTCTTCTCGTATTGTGAAATCTATGCCAGAAAATAAATATAATACAATCTTGTGATCATCTCTGACAAGTTCAACATCATCATAGTTGACAGTCGTGTTCCCACCCAGTGCTGAGTATAGTTGACATACAAGTTAGATACAGGTACAAATAAATTTCTAAATGGTCCCAAAACACTACTCGCTAATATGTGTAGTGAACTCATTCAATTTAATAACAGCTTCTACCATTGCAATAAAATAGTCCTCTGCTACTCGTAATTCACTAAAATAATTTCTTCTCTTCAAACCCACATCTTCATTTCGATCAAACTTGGCTTCAACATTTCCATTTACATCGATTCCTTTACCATACACTAGTATGTATTCAGTAACAGGTCGGAGTCGAGTGCAGTAATATCGTATTTAGTTGACTGAATGTTCTAGTACTCTACTGACAGTTTAGCCTCGCATTGCTTCCTAGGGTCGATAGTTATATTGCATTTGCTATCTCCTGTTCCCGAGGCGACTGTTATTGCTTCTATGTTCTTGACAATGGTATTCTTTAATATTGTTTACAGGTTTTTATTTGGTCGGTTACAAGGATTCTTATTTGCTAGGTATTATATTGAGTGTTGAAAAGGAAACAGAATACTGCAATGACTTATGTAGATGGGTTTTTAGGATTCCGTACCCGGAGGGTGTCAGACGGAACCCAATTTCAAGCCTCCGTCGTCAGTCCATCCGTCTGTCAGTCAGCGGACAGTATCTCAAGAACCATCAGAGGTAGACAATTGAAGTTTTCAGATTGTGTATTTCTATTGCCGCTATAACAACAAATAAAATAAAGTTAATAATTCAAGGAGGTCCCATACAAAAAACGTGTTTTTTACTAAAGTATTTAAAAAAGATAAGTAGTGTTAAATCTTGTACAGTCGTACGCAACCCTTCGTGTGAGTCCAACTCGCACTTGGCCGGTTTTTTTAAATAAAAAGAGGATAGTACTGGTAAATATAGTCCGGCTGAATTCTGATCTAATCTTTTATAAACGGATGGATATAATATAATATACTTAGAGTTAAAATAAACTAGAATAAAAAAACTTTTAAAAGTAAGCAAAACCAATGCTACAAAATAACACATTCAAGTTAACATAAGAATCAACATGAGAATTCGTAACAAAAGTCAATATCCGTGGGAACGTATAGCAGATAGAGAAAGAACACGCGAGGATGCGATTTGGCGAAATACTCCGCTTAATTGAATGGCTGATAGCGATAATATAGCTTTCTGCGAACCTTTGGCACTGTAATATAGCAGTTTTATTGAGCATTGACTGCCACCTTTAATAGGTCAAGGAAATAAGGTATGTAAACGGATTTATATATCTGGTCAAGAAAAAATATCGACGATGAGTATATATTGCCCTATTTAATGTTCTATCTACGAAACCGATCTAGAAGAGTGCCTGAAAATGGACACCTACGTGGGCGGAGAAACTTTTGGGGAAATTGGATCTGAACTGACGAAGTATCTCGAATCACTGGGAATTTACCCAAAAGGATCCATTAGAATTGGCCTTAGGAGGCTTAAGGCAGTAAACATTACTACAGAGGCCTTTTTACTCATTTACAAACGTTGCAATGGTCTCCATTGTTAATTTTTGACTGATTTACCAAAAAAATTTTGGCTCCCAGGTGAATGATCAGACAATATTAAGTTACGTGGCCATCTTTCAAAAACGTATTATTTACTTGAAAACAACAGCTAAGATTATAAGACCACAACAGCCTGTGACCAATAACTCCTCAGTGAAAATCCATCAGTTTACGACCTACATATACCTTAGCAAAACCTGATACACAGCGAGGTGTTACACAATGTTAAGCCTACCGTCAAACAATACCATGAATGGACAGAAACCGTGTAATTGCTTAGTTAGAACCTCAGAATATTGGGGCTCTGGGCAATAGAGCAAGTGTTGATGAGGTTGCTTGCGAAACTAGTGACATGAATAATAACTTTGATACTGATGTCGAGTTAGTAGACGAGAAATGCATCTTAACAAAGCTTATAAGATCCCAATTAGAAAATGCAAATGCAATGCAATATGAAGGTTTTCCAGAAAAGAGACGAAACTACATTTATACTTCATCATAACTAAGTTCATAAGAAAACAAATGCCGCTGATAGACGAGAGAAATAAAAACAGAGCTTTCAAAAAAGAAGAAAAACTGTTTGCTTTTGTTTGAAGCAACTCAGTATGCTTGAAAACGACTGTACTGATAAATCCCGACGTTCATGTAAAATATTCAAATAAAATAAAAATCAAAAAAAATCAATAAATGTCAAATATTGCAATTTACTGTTTGCTAAACGTTCCTTACTTCGTGTTCTGTTTGAAGTTGACATCAAACATAGTGGCGTAGCACACTAGATTTAAAAGCAAACTAATTACTTTGCGCTAGAATGTTTGCCTCAGGGGTTACAGGTATGTGGGCTGTTAGAATGATAACATTGTGAGGACTCAAAGCCATGAAGATTGTATTTTGGTCGTTACAGTCTTCAGGTTTGTTGTCTAAAATGTGTGGAAGTAATTAATTTATCGTACAATTTGCAACAGATCATTAAATAGACTCGTATTTTCGTTAGCAATGATATTATGAACTTGGAAGTACTAAACATCAACTAAAATACATTTCAAAACCAAATTCCTTAATTCTGAGATGTATATGGATTTCAATCTCCCACAAATTAAATCATTAGCAAAGACTTAGTCTTCAAATAAGGTATAATATGTCTGCAAACACTGGATACCAGAGGGATTTGGGTTAAATCCACATTAAGTTGGTGACAACTCCGTCGACTTTGATGAAGGTTATAAAATGTAACCTAGACACGACGCGATTATTACGCGGTTTCACGTCTAAAACGAAACATCACGCGTTATAAATTCTATTTTAGAAACTGAAATCTTCTCATGTAGTAATTAAACTTTTATGAATAAACTATACATACATAAAAGAGAGTATATCAAGGCATATACTGTCTTATATGTACGTATAGTTTACACAAACAAAACAAACTCCACTCAAAATCAAAAAGATTCCGAAAGAATTACTAATTAAGAATCAAAAAGAAGTTAGAAACCTTATAATTTTGTGTTCTTTTTTGCGTCATGTTTACCGCAAATAAACGTATTTTCTTTCTTTTTTTTTCATACTTTTGGAAACTCTTGCAAATAAAGGCTTCCATTAAAAGACTGATTCATTCGCCACAGGCCTTTGCATAAATAAACTCAGCAAGCTTAATTTGGATACAGAATTGTATAGAGCTGTAGGATATAGATTTAGGTAGGCCAAAACGCTTATTTAATAAACCCGAATATGAGAAAAAGAAATCAAATGACGTAGGCGTCGTGTTTCGAGTTACTTAATAAAAAAATTAGGTCTAATTATTACACGCCGACGAATAACATGCTTATATTTATTTAAGTCTTATAACGAAAAGATTATAATAGAATAATCAAGATGGAAAAATAATCTTGGAACAAAAAAACAAACTTCAATCTAAAAGAGAATTTTGAACAAAGTCTCACAGACGTTAGATCCAATACTTCAACTATTCTCAAAGGTAACACTCTAAATACTAAGAAAGAAGAAACTCTGGCCTTATTGAGGACCAAGTTAGATAACGAGACAACCAACAATATACAGAGTTAGCGAGTTTCCAAACTAGAACATTTATATGCAAATATTTGTAAGGAAATGTTCAAGCTTCCTTGTGTTTTCAAGACAAATGTGACTTTTAACTACACCACGTTCCTCGGGAATACTGAGAACTACTTAGTAATCGTAGTACATATATATATATATATTGGAAGCACTATATATTACGAAGGATTCACATTAATAAAACTCCGGGATGGCTGCGCAAATAGCTTATTCTGTCCATATAGAATTTCTCGGTAGTAGCCCGGAGTCTGGATTTGTGCCCGGTTGATGGCAATAGGCTCGCCCCTTATGGAGCATGGGACTTAAGAACATAACTGGCGAAATGTGAGTGCACTATAGGTACACCTCTGCCCAACCCTTCGGGGAAACAAGGTGTGATGTTATGTTATGATAGGAATGAAAATTATTCAAGGGATATTCATAAATCTGGAGAAACATTTTATTATCTGGATTTATTATAATATAACTTGGCTTTGAATGTTACTTGATATTAAGTTAATGAACAACGGTACCTACTTAATGAATTGAAAGGTTAATCTAAAGAACCCATCGCGGTTGAAGTAAGAAGAGGACTTTCAGATAATATTCCTTTGTGGTCTATTTAATTACGTTACCTTGCTTCACTAAGGAATTAATTTAAAAAAGAGTACGGGCCTTAGCCTAAGGCTGATGAGTCAAATACAATAATGATATTCTAGTAAAGACAGATGAGCCATGATCGTCACACAGTGTTGTTGTTTGCCTGAAGACGGGCGTCGACACCGAGGTAGGCCAAAGAACAAGTGATGATTTGAACTCGTTCCTGAATGATTGGCCGGAGAAGGCATCATTGTTGTCTCAGAAAATGAATAATTTAATTTAATTTATAACATGGGAGGACACAACCGTGGAGATCTTTGCCCAGCAGTGGGACAACACAAGTTACATAAAAATACAAAAATAAAAGCATAAGAAATAATTATAATCAGACGCCAAAATGTCTGGACTCAAAAACTATATCGAATAGATGACGACGATCTGGCCCGAATCTATCATATTAATAATTGAACTTTTCTTTTACAAGCAATTTTAGTCATAGCTCTGGAGCAATTGGAGTCGTGCCAACATTTGCTTTCGTCAGATCGACCGCTGGGATTAATACCATTACCAACGAACTGAAAATGATCAAAATTAGGACTATTGGGAATTGCTTGGACCTAAAATATTATATACAATGAAAATTGAAATAAGAAAAAGCCAATAAATGTTCAACGTTATAATATCAAGCGACCGACTCGGACATTAACCTACATGGTCTCCGTATAATCTAACAATACCATAAAATTGATTGGATTTTAAAAGAGAATCTGAGTTTGTTTCAGTGTGTCTTCTTAGAGTCGTCGGCTAGTAAACACCGACCTCATCTAATTTATATAAAAAAATCGTTTAAACGTGATATTTTTAATCAATCTACAAAATCAAAATCATTTTGCAATTATTACCATCATCATCATCATCGTTATCAGCCTATAGCAGTTCACCACTGGCAATATACTTTTCCCATTGTACAGTATTTAGCTCGATCTTTGGCTACTCTCATCCAGCTGCTACCAGCCACCCAAGTCTACATAGTCTAACTTAAAATAATTTATAACAATGGTATTTTTTTCTACATTTTAGACTCATAAAGCCGAAAATTCACTCAATAGCTTTTAAAGTCGTAAATATTTCAATATACAATTCCCAGAACATGGACCTATACAAAGGTTCCATGTGCGATGTGCCCAATATTATTCGACAAACGGAATTGAAGTTATGCCCGCCAGAATACAAATTAGGACGATCCCAAATTCGGTTTTAGTATTAAGTACGAGGAATTTGTAAGCAAACGCTATTGTAATTTCTCATCTGACTTATGATGAATTTCGGTAACAAAAGGGATTCAAAAACTTTGATGCTAAAGGATTTAAAAATTTGTGCTTCCTTGGAAAGCTTTTACAGAAATAATGAATTCTTAATTAACGCGCTCACTTACTTACTTTCCCATACACAGTTAAAGTGCCGCTAGCGGCACTCTATACTGCCTAAAGTAAAAAAAGTTAAAAAAAAGCCTTAATTAACGATAATATATAGTGTTTCGACATAATCCGCAGATAAAACAACATCTATAAACGTTATTACAACTATGGCGCCGACATTTTCTCGGCCGCCATCTTTGTTTGGCCTGTAATGGCGGCGACGCTTTCCAAGACAAATGTCAACCGTTATGTCAAATACAGTACATTTACTCTTAGTACCCTTTTTACTCGTAGATCATGATAAACTGGTTCCTGAGAGTAAAGAACATTCTTCGCGTCATTAATCAAAGTTTCTGAACTTAATCAGCGCTGCAAAGAGTTTTTGTATCGTTTTAATAGATTTTCGAGGCTCGTTAGTGGGAGCTAATTGTCCGGCGAACATTACAAAGCCCTTTTAATGCGACTTTTGAAAGATGCTATAGCAGGGCAGTTTTATTTTCTGTGGCAAGGACGGATTTTCAAAAAACACTGAAAATTGCGAATGTTTATAATATATGGAAAGATATTACTTTGCGAGCGAAGTAGGTGAATAGATTTGTTGCGCATAGAACAATTAAGATTTTCAGAAGGGTGACGGAATAAACCCGAAACCTACTGATGTATATACCTACATAACATCAGATTGGAGAAGGTAAAGGTAAGTTCCCCAAAGTACAAAAGGAAATTCGTAACATAACTTGTCATAAACTTGGAAGGAAGTTGATTAATAACAACTAACAAGCACCTTCCTGACTCAAAAAGGTCCAGACAACTTGACAGTGACAAATAAAAGGTCACTGACCCCGAATATTCTCGACAATCTCAGAAATCACAACGTTAGAGAAAAACAAGTCCTTGCTAATAAAAGGGAACATTTTGTTATCACCCTTTTCTCGACAGTATATCGTCTGTCTAGACATTTTGATACCCCGAAATTGGGGTCTACATTAAGATGTCCAACAAGTAAAGACAATTTAACTCTAACTAACTTGAAATAAGTAGAGATGTATTCTGTAATGAGGAATAGAGTCTTTAGTAAGTCAAAAGTAAATGCTTGAAACATTTTATTTGTATGAAGAAACATGTGAGTTGATAATGTTCAAAGACAAATTGCTTACTATTATCTGCTTCTTGGAACCAGAGCTGATATTCATGAAGACTGGAAAATAACATAAAAAGGTTATGACATAGGACATATAAAAATCAGACTTTATTATTCCCAGAAATGATTTTCAAGCTAAACTCAACATTTTCAAAAACGCTAACAATTAACTTAACCAAATTTACACAGAGGCGAAGACACCAAAAATATCTTAAAGATAAGGGGCTATAAATCTTTCGCACCTTGGCAAACAAACTGGAGAGTCCACCAAAGCAAACAAGTTGGAGCAAGCACTTACATTCACGGAGATACGGGCACAGATCCATTACAGTGCGGAGTGATAAAAATGTGAGCAAGTTCGAGAGAGCTTTCTGTCGGGGGTCCTTTCGTGTCTTGGTGGGTGAGCATGTTAGCTACAGTCTTAGGTAAGTGATAGACGCTACAAATAAATGATGCGACAAAGCTATAGCTACTATATAACAAATATATCTATAGAAAGGCTCCTATAGCGAGCTTTCGCCAAACACAAAGAAATAAAAAAGATTTTTGCTACCAACTCCCAAATATTACTCAGGTGTACTTAGCCTTACGGTCGATATTTATTCAGCTCCCAAACCCCACAAGCCGCTGCTATCTTCACAAAAATCAATAGAGACGCAATAACACTATTCTATCCTATTACTAGAAATTGGTGATAAGGGTACCATAATGCGATAAAAGCAGTGCCAATACCAATAAGCGACATTAACGACTTAACATTTTGACACATCGATTCTGCCATTTTGTGTCGCGTCGCGTAAATTCGCTTCGCTTTTCTAACATAGGGCGAGTTTAATGCCTACGATCCCTCTGAAAGTCAGAGTAACGACGTTTATTTCTGCCGACGACAGACGAAGGGCGATAATTGACTAAGTTAGTCCGCCGACCCTCCCTTATGGAGGTACTTTGTGATCCCAACTGCCAGGAGTGACGAAATCAATTTGGAACTCATTAATCTGATTTTTGTTCTGAAAATACATGGCGATTTTTCTGGGTAAGACAAAGTTAGGTCGGTTTAAAACGATTTTTATGGTTTTCTAAATTCAGCTAGCCAAAACCGGTTTCGTCGGTTATTTTTTTCTGTAATAAGCTTTTATTTTCCACCCCACACAAATTCGAATATCACTAACTGCTATGTAAATAACAGTGGCAGTAAGATCGGTCCACAATTGACTAAAACATCGATGAAAATAAATAAAAAATTAAATATAGACCATCAAACCAACAGGTTGAAAATCAACGATCGTGTGGCTTATATTGCCATAATCGCCAAAGTTGGCAAATTTTAAACATCACAGCGTAGGGGATAGCGGTGAAGAAGATTCTGTTCCCATATTTATGTCACGACTATATTATGAAACTAATACAGTCACAGGAGCAGTGACGTCGTGACCCGTCTCCAGCTCGTTGGTTCCGGAACATATTACCCAATATCTCTTAGTTGACTGCACAATTGTGAAGCAGTAGCTCTAACGATGTTACTCCATTCCAATATTTCTTTAAACAAGTCTTATAGAATGTGAAAATACTCACGAGCCCATCAAAAATAGCAAAATATTTGGAAAATCCAAAAGTCCACGCCTCATAACGTAACATTTTTTTAAACTGTTTTGATGTTTATTCGCTTCTGCTGCATTAAATAAATTTGTGAAAAGTACAGACTTAATCTCCATTATATTATCTATACAATGGTATATTAATTAAATAGGTTCTGTGTACTAGCAGGAGTGTAACAATAACAACAGTTGCAGAAAGGAGGCAAAACAATTTTTTCGATCGCAGAGCACTCTCTAATGCTTCGCATTATGAGTCGTGCAATTATTATTCTTGTTCCAAATCCAATGTTATTAAAAAATTCAGACGCGTGGATGGAAGTTATATTTTCATGTCATTATTATTTAGTTGGAACGATACGCCCACACCTCCAATTTCGAATAAACAGCCGGTTTAATTTCGCTCCAACTGACGGCGATATTACCCGAACACTCGAATAAAGTCAATTATTGAAATGATCGGGAAATTTCGCGCGAATCGGTTCCGGGGCCAGAAAGTTGAAGTCGTAAGTGTTATGATTTTTTCATCACGAATTCGTGATTATGCCTAACGGGTTCAGGAGAACTTTTTCGATACATTGAATTTGCTTGGAATTACTTATAGACTTAATGTATTGCTTGAGAAATTGCTCTGCCATTCATTTCATTGATTGGATAATGTTTAGGCTAAAGAGCATTCATCTATTATTTTGTTTATACATGCCTGATGGAACCAGGTATAGCCAGCATAGAAGAACTATTACGTATGACCAAAAACAGAAAACATAAAAATGTAAATGCAATCGACCGACCTGCAATAATGGAGGCACTGCAAGAAAATTAGGATTATAAATAAACATTTTGTTAACGGCTTTTGACATCTTTACCGATAGCCAGAAAATAAAAGCGTTCTATTTCTAGATGCATAGAGCAAAACATCAACGACGAATACAGTCAAACTGCTATAAATACACCATTTTACTTACAGCAAGTGCAATATATTCTACTTTGGCTGCCCATCTGACATCATCTGCGATCATATTTCACGAGAAACACCAAGTTATAACATTTTAGTATAACTTGGTGTAGTTATAACATTTTAGAAGCCGAACTTCCACGATTTATATAACTCAGTCTGGCGTTAAATATTCGAAGAAAAGTGGGTAGTCGGGAAAACCTAAACTAGGTAGAAGCGAACACCTGGGGCTGGCTACATTTTACCTGCCTAGGTTTGTAATAGAATGTATTATCGTGAGCGCCTCGGAGCCCGCTAAGACTTTAAGCCGTTTAGCCGAGACATTGAAATGAATGGGCTTAGCATTGGGATAGATTTAGAATTTATTAAATTGGCGCCCAACGTGGGGCCGTTAAATCTGCCAGGAATTTTAGTGAAATCCTATCTTATGGACGGGATCGTTAATGGCAGACGGAAAAAATATGAGGTTTTATAGAAGAGCTTTTATTATGACATATTTATTATATTTTATTGACCCTGCCTTTCTAATATGTCCTATTTACCCTACGGAAATATTCAATTAAAATCATAGTACAGCAAATACTTCTGAATCTCTCAACGAATATTTTTTGTAATCCGAGCCCCTACTTTAAGGTAAACACCCCAGGGAAATTCTGGCTCAACGACCAAACAGCAATATTAAAAAAGGTAAACCCAAGACTACCTCGTAATTTTTAGGCCCATCGTCCACGACGCTAATTAAAATACTCAAATCACAAATTAGTAGCCAGAATGTTATCGCACTAGTATTTCAATTGCGGTCCGTACCTAAACGACGCAACCAATCATAAACTAGTAAATAACTCGTTATAGTGGAGCGCCTGGGGGTTTTTACCTCGGATTTTTGTTATATTGAATGATTTTTTTAATTCGAGGTGGGATTTTGTTTTTTATACCATAAATTGCAATTTTTTTTTTTGTGCTTTTTATTTATTGCATTGGAAATGCTTTTTCGATCGCTTCAGTAGGGTACACGTTTTCAAGAAAAGTTCGACCAGGGTCTTAATTATTAATATAGAGAAATGAAAATGATATCCAAAGATGCGTTACTGAAAGGGTCACAATACTGAAAAAAAAGAACTGTAATATGTTTTTTTTAATTTTTGATAATAAACCGATTACCAAAAAGGTGTCTCCGAAAGGGGTAAATATCTACCTACTCTTAATTATAATCCTATTGAAACAAGAATGGTACCATTTTAAAGCCTTTTAAATTCTCCAGGATTTTATTTATTTACTTTTTCGATATCTCTTTGCCTTTTTGAGAAGTTTAAGATTCTTTGAAAAAACTTCCAAAAGAAACGGTCAAAAATTAGCGTGTTTTTATTAAATTAAAGAAACGAAAGCATTTTACAAACATTTTTTTGCAGTATTGTAGCCATTTCTCTATCTTAATCATTAAGGAGGCTAGCTAGAAATATTTGTTTCAATACTCCACCTATATTCAAATAAATGAAGTCGAAGAAAATATTTGTTAAAGACAAAGATGTAAATTGTTTAAATGAACAATTATTTTATTAATAACTTTCTTCTTTATTTAATTTTCCTTAATTAACTTCTTTTCCACGATTACTATCTCATATAAATAGATAGTTTAACTTAAATTTGAGATAAAAAAATATTCTACAGCCCTTTTTTTATTTTACACAAATAATTAATTAATTTTTGCACATTTTTTTAATAGGTATTTTTTTTAATATATATTATTAGCTAAACATTCCATTTCGAATTTTTAAATTCCATTCACTGTAACAGAAATCCGAGGTTTTAACGTCAAAGTCAAATAATTTATTTCAATTAGGCACAAAAAAGGCACTTTTGAACGTCAACATTTACAGTAAATTTATAATTGATTCTAGTCGCCCCTTCCAAAAGGTAGTTTTCGTATGGAGAAGAATAGGCAAGAAGCTCCACCGTTTTTCATGTTTTTAACGCTCCAGGCACCCCACTATTAGTAAGTTGCGTCGTTTACGGACCACCATTGAAATACTAGTGCTTACGCATACGTGTGGCATTCCGGCTACTCATTGGTGATTTGAGTTTGTGAACATATTACTTTAGAGTAGCGTCGTGGACGGTGGGCCTTAGAAGCATTAAAAACTTAATAAAACAAATTAGAAGAAAGACCCCAAAAATTGAGAAAACACGATAATGTAATGTCCTTTCTACAAAGACTTACAATGTCTTTTATGTGAAAACAAGGATCTTATTTGTGTTGAATACTGTATTGTTTCTTTTTTGGGAAGGAAGCTAATTTTAGAATATGTTGCTTCATTTATTGGGTAGAAGTTTAAGATGTAATAATTACAGTACCTAGTTTCGGCACACGTACATAATTAATTATGGAAGAACCTAAGTGCCAAGTTCTATAATTGCCTTCCATTCATAATGTATAGACATTAAATAGCAGTTTCCCTTAGGAAAAGTATCACTTGAAACAATGAGTCAGTTTGATCATTGATTAAGAAATTGATGCTTAGGTATGCACAGCTGTACGACCAAAACTAGAGCAACCGAGAATGAACCCGCATAAACCTTACCCACATGCATAATACAATATACCATACAATATATAAAAAAACGTATCCGATCCGACAGGGGCACATAGGTATACTGCAATAACATTATAATGAATAAAAATGAAATTAATGAAATAAAATAAATTACCAAAAAGTTTTTAATTATTTTATAAAATAAAAAGTTATTGCTATTTAAAATTCTCATTTTTAGTACCAAAATTAACCCAATTCAAAAAAAAAAAAAAAAAAACAACAGGAGTCATAGGTAGACTGTAGACTGGGTAAGGTAAAGTAAGGTTACAGTTGTGACAATCGTAATATTAGTGGTACTATAAGCAAGACCGGGGAGGGTGTAAGGGGAGAGAGGAGCGTCATGCGGGTCTGAACTTGTTTCACAGTATTGCGTCAACCGACGCGCGACGTTGACGCTAGCAAAAATCCACCCTGTGTATACGTAAATATCTACGTAAATGTAATTACATAAACGTGTTTATTTTCGAGAAGAATGGATATTTCGTGCAATAAAAGTGATTGATGACCGTTTTGGTGTATTGTTTAACCTGTCACTACCGACCCCAAGTACTGTCACAACTGCCCCAGGGGTGTGGTCGGTTGTGACATTTTCTCTATTTTTTCTATCTTGCTCCTAAGAGTTAACCATAGTACTAAGAAAAACAATTTTAGTATTTATACGTAGACAAATGAAAAAAACTTTTTTACAGCTAACAAAATGATTGGTCGTTAAATGAAAACTGTCACAATCGTACCCAGTCAATTGTGGAATTCCCCATTGAAAAAATATGGCTATTTTTTTTGTCTTTTTTCCTGAAAATTATACCACTTAAATAGACTCTCAGTACGATACCTAACAACATCCTCACGGATCGGACAGTTTTTTTTACATGTTCTATAGAATATACAATTTATCATACAATATTATGCAACATAGCACTCGTTAGTAGTAAAGTAACGAATTCAGCTCCATTAAACTAACAATTGGAAATCACTCATGATTTAATAAAAATAACAGCATACATCTAAAATATTCACAATTTTTTATACTAAATTGTGCTTTTATTCAATACGTGACGAATTGGCTCTCAATCAAAAAACTGGGAAAGTAATTACTTTAGAAACTGTAATCATTTACGAGTTTGGCGATACATTATGAGTACATACTTTTTCTTCAACGGTTATTTTAAAAAGTTCGCGTGACAACTTATTCCTACGCCTACGATGTTCGATTTTTGCAGTATTTCAATAAGCTCGGCTCTAAATAATATCAATACTGAACTAATTAGACTTTCAAATATAACTAGACCTAGTTCAAAAGCCACATCTCACCCAAAGCACCCTATTGGACAAAGTTTAAACATCTAGCACATCTGAATCCAAATCGCTTGCATCCCAAATTCCACCCCTTTCGTTCGCATTACAGTTTGCACTTCCAATTTCCCGATACGTTCATAGTTCGGCATGACAACACAATCATTAACTAGGCAGATAATGGTTTGCAACTAGGGAGCAGACCTCGAACAATTTCACAAAGTGCTGTTCGAAAGTCTAAGTCGAATAAATACTGTGAATTTATAAGCACAGGCGGGATGAAAAGTGCAGGAAAATTGCTGATTGAATTTTCTCTCAAAAGACACAATATATTTTAGAAATAATAGTGGCGCTAACTGCCAAAAGCGTTAAAGTTCATTTTTGCCATATCCTTCAAAGAATAACAGATAAGAAAGTTTTTAAAAACAGTCCATCTATTCTATAAAAAGCCCACCGTGAAACTTAGGAAAAGTGACCTTAATTGAAGAAAGAATGAATGAATGATATATTTACTTGCAAGAAGCAAATAAATATATCAGTCATTCATTCATTCATCATAATGTCAATATGTAGATGTCATAATAATTATAAAAAATAAGTTTTACATTTTACACCCAAAATATTCATTTATGGGATAATTACATCTCACACAACCAGCTACATAACTTTCTAATAAATTTTAAATCTGGTAGCACTTCTAAATTCTTGGGCTAAGTGGTTTTATATTTTCACCGCCATGGTATAACAATTTTTGTAGCAAGCTTTTGTACTATTTTCCTCTTTGACATAGCCTTTTCAATCGTTTCATACAAATTTGCAGGTTTCAAACACATATAAAAACGGGAGGGTAAGGAGCTTTTGCTTAATAATAAAAACAGGTTTACAAGTCTGTCTACTTAAGATTGAAAATTGACCTTACATACTTTTTTTGGGCTACGAATGCCCTCTGGGCATCTGTTGAATTTGTCCATACAGTTATTCCATACATTAAAATAGAACAAACATGGTTGTGGTATACCCATAAGGCTGTTTGAATGACTGTACAATTTTTGATCCTCCTAAGTCCAAATACGATTTTTTTTATTTTCTTACATTCATTATCTACTTGAACTTTCCAATTGCAATGTCTGTCCATAACTACTCTTAATAAAATGATATTATTAACTTCTTCTATGTCGTTATTATTGTATTTTAAACTTAATTTCATTTAATTTCCTAATTTTTTGTGGTTATTATATGGCAAAAAATTAGTTTTATTTAACTTAAAAATAAATATTGTTTAAGTTATTCCTATCTAGCCAATTTATCAAATCTGTCAATGCTTTATTCGTAACTATTTTACTGTTATCTAGTTTTCGCTTTTGTCAACACGGTAGACAAAAGAGAAAACATCTGCAAACAATATAGTATATTGGTTCGTGAAATCTCCGTAATTGTTATCGGCCTCTTAAGTAGCTTTCGAACCAACTATAAGCAACGCCTCGTATATCATATTGCTCAAGTTTATGCAATAAGGTTTCATGACATACAAACGCCTTTCTCATCCAAAAATACTGATACTGGGGACTAAACGGTATATTGCTAAGCTGTATATTGTCAATTTCTAGCATCAGGTCGAATGACAGCTTACTTCAAGCTCACTTCACCAAACACGCTTTGACAGTGAAATTT
This sequence comes from Xanthia icteritia, assembly GCA_949128155.2. Lineage (NCBI taxonomy): Eukaryota > Metazoa > Arthropoda > Insecta > Lepidoptera > Noctuidae > Xanthia > Xanthia icteritia. The sequence goes on along the minus strand of OX421952.2, from coordinate 18,257,531 downwards.
TTACTGAATAGGTACACCGGCTTATATACCTAGTTACCTTCCTTATACCTACTTACCATCCTTATACCTACTTATCTTCCTACAACACGTTGCCTGAAACAGAGCTTCAATTTGCCTTGCGCTTTGCAAAAACGAATCTACGAATCAACTATATTCAAAAACCTTTTCAACCACAAACGGTAAAAGCAAACCAAATCAGTCAGTTCAGTCCGACCGCCAAAATAATAACTTTCAAAAACCAGCTAGGTACTGAGAAAATACATGCACTTATTCCATTTAGCCGCCGCGAAAATAAAACTAGACGCCTTTTAGGAGCTCCAGCAAAATCGATTCTCTCTCCATTCCATCCATTATGTATCTGGGTCGTATATTCTCTAAATCTCGGAGTACTCTCCACCCAACTTTAATACTACGGAGGTCCATTTAAAAACAAGGTCAAAAGCTAAATCGGGGACCTTCGACGGCTAAAAGCTATTTGCTCTGTCCCGTTCTGATAGCCTAGTACAAAGACTAGTGCATTGGCGCGAGATGGACCGAAAAATTAAATAAATATTCATTGGGAGAACATCGAGAGGCAAAGTTCGAAACGTTGTAGTTCAAAATGTTATTATCCGTGAATTTTTTGCTGTTGAAATTTTATAGCATTGTGTTTTTATTATGTGCTTGATAATAAAACCATTTTACAATGGAAATCCATCACAATTAACACTTCTACATTGTTACTACCGCTATTTTTTTCGTAAAGGTATAAAGGCGAGCTTTCGCCAAAGAAGTCGTTACAGTTCAGATTCATCATATTTTTTTCGGTGACGTTTTCCCCTTATAAACAATAGGCCTTAAGGCTCAAGAGAGTCGTATATTTCCTTGTCACCAACCCCCGCAATGCGCCACAGCCTACACCTGATCCATCATACGGCCGCTAATCCGGCGAGATCGATCGCTTGACTCATAATCAATTCTGTGACAGATCTTGTCTGGGTATGTATCTCGTGTTGAAGCAAAGCTGGCGTAAGCATCGATAATACCTCGGTCAGGGTTGCTAATAATTAATTACATAGTTGTATCTGATTTTGGGTTATGTGTAGAATGTTCTGGATGCCTAAAAGGTATCTCTAATAGTCTCAAATAATTTGATCCTAATGACGGTACTTACGATGTCTAGGTAGTTTGAAATTACTACTGGATATCTAGGCAGTATTTGATTGATTTAACAATAACAAAAATTAAACTGGTACAAAATAGTACACCTCTTCCAAACCCTTCTGAGATAACAGGCTTGAGGTTAAGTATGATGTTATCCGTATAAAAATACCATACCGGAGCCGAACGCAGGCGGCAGCAGCAGGCGACGTGTCTCCACGACACGATTTCTATGTATTTTTTATGAAATACCTTCCGTAGCTGGCGACACGTCAGTTTCATAGAAATCAGTCGTGTCGCGGCGAGACGTCGTCTGCTGCTGCCGCCTGCGGTCGGCTACGGAATAGTACCTTAATAAAAATGAATTGCTGTTCGTTGACGCATCGCTTCAGAACAGCAGGACCGATTTGACTATAGTTTGTTTAAAAATTTTCGCCATAGTCCGAATCAGGTATTTACGGAAAAATAAATTAAAACTTGCCGGGAAAATTCCCACACAATGGCAACGTCGACAACGTCTGTCGGGTCAGCTAGTGTTAAATGGAAAAGTTTTTTACCTATACCTAAGCTAAATCAATTCGATGCTGGCTGAAGCACTGCTTTTGGGGTAAAAGTAAAATTACAGTAAGTTCAGATTTAACGTTAGAATAGGATTTCGTACGACCCTTAAAAAAAAATGGATCCTTTTACAAAGTTAAACGTTAAAGCTCTTAAGCTAAGGCATGAAGTAAAGATTTATAAGCACGCGTTGAAACAGTTATCTAGTCGTAACGTTCGTGTAAGCCCATCTACAAAACGACTTTTATAGGTGCCGCAATGCGTAAAATAGAAATAGTAAAAAAACCGGCAAAGTGCGTGTCGGACCACGCACAATGAAGGGTGCCGTAGTCGGGATGAATTAATCCCAGGAACAAACTTAACGTTGTAGTTGAAAAACATGATCCCCCATGCATTCCAACTGCAATTTGAGTTTGTACGCACATATTGAGAGATTTACCTTTTTATTTTAAGACCATAGATTTTTATAGGTTTTCTACAGGAAAACCGCCCACATAGTTAAAACAGCCCACAGACGATAATAGCCATTATTTAACAGGAAAAATTGTGATTTATCCAATCGTTTCGTAACCAATTCGTTACGGTCGACTCACGCGACTTTAAATCTATGGTCTTACGGATATTCTCGTCAATTAGACCAAAAATAATCAAAAAAATGACAGGTAACACCGAAAAATTCAGAAAAATGTTTAATGTGACGTAAACCGCGCGTGAATGTCAAACTGCGGGGCTTGACCGGTTTTAAATAATTTTAAAACAATTTTTGTTTTTAATAATTTAACAGAATTGAGGCCCTCAACAGTAAGCCCTTTTTTTGTGGGTGGGTAATTATCAAATAACTTCTCCCGATCTGGGTGGAGCGGAAGGGCGTGTCAGACTCTTACTGACTAATACCCACCCGTGTTCCTTCCGTTGCCTGTACGTTGCCAGGGGCCACGGTATCCCTTTCGGACTTTCCCGCAACCCCGGCAGGCATCGGTCCTAACGGACCCCTTCACTTCTGCACAGTATGCCCTTTCATTTGATATGTCACATGACACAGTTTGCAAAACCTTGCTTTAAAAAAAAAACTAATTTTCCTCCCAAAAAACCCCATATTAAAAATTCTAATAATAATATGTTAACGTTACACGTCCGTGTTTGGGTCACAGAAATTAATATGTGTACCAAATATCAACTTAATCGGTCCATTAGATTCAGAGCAAATTGGCTCTGACAGACGGACAGACAGACACACGAGTGATCCTATAAGTATTCCGTTTTTTCATTCGAACGTATGGAACCCTGAAAGTAGAGGATTTTTTTAAATATAACTTACATGATCTCCGCGAACACGACGCAACCAACCATAAACTATTAACTCGTCAGTAAGGCGCGTCGTGTACCGTCGGATCACCATTGAAATGCTAGTGCTGTGACATTTTGGTTACTCATAGATCATTTGTGTTTGTAGCACTTTATTGACTGACGGGCAACAAAGGTAATGGTTTTATGGGAGTCTATTTTATAATAACACTGGTTGGGTTCTGACAACACTGTGTCATCGGCGTTCAAAGTTAACCCTTGTTTATTGATGTATCTAAATCCGGGATGGGACTGCAAAATTCCCCTTTTCCATGACCAGCTACTTCAATGGGGAAGTAAGAAGCTCTTTACGGACGAAATCTAAATAGGTTTTAGCGGTTTTCAAAAGGTCAGCATTTATTTAAGTCAAAGACTTCAAATATAGGTAAATACACTTAACACAGTTACTCCGGAAATCCGCAAGTAAAGAAAAACGGATTTTACTTCAACTATCCAATTCCTTTTGTCTGTATTTATTCCGTAAGTGCACCTTTAGATTTCTCAGTAGAGATCAAAGGTTGAAACCGCTCCTAATCTTAAAAATAACATTTGGAAGTTCAAAGGGACACTCTTGGGGCTTCTGCCCTAGCGAGCGCAATGGAAATATTCTAATGTTCCGTGTTTTTCTACGTAGTCCTAAGATAATCCTGAAGTTACATGAAAAAGGAAGCAGGAAAAGGCAGCAAAATTTATACTTTTACTTCTTTATTTAGATCACAATTTTATTATAAAACAAGCTTTTGCCCGCGAGGAAGAAAAATATCCTATCGGACTCAGCAAAAGTTAGCTTTCCAACAACAACAAAAATACTTCTTTATATTACTAGTTTAGATTTAGATCTAGTACTCCATTTCTCCAGTTCCCTAAACAATACCAATTAAGAAGCAATTGCTACTACCAAACAGTAACCAAATGGCCGGTCCACCCGAAATAAGGTCGACAACATCCATTTAACAGCGGTTAACTTCCCCAGTCTAAGGCAAAAGTCAAAGCACAGGTAAAATATATCCACACCAGGAAAGCCCATAAAAAAAGATATTCAGAGGGTGGCAAGGGTCAAAAAAGGTTACGGGATACCGGCAGGGGTAGGAACACGGCACGATAAATATATTGAATTTTATTCATTGGATACCGGTTACCATGATCTACTATTGCGGGAAAAGCGGTTTTCCTGAAAATATAAATAGATTTCGGCAGTATAATTTGGAAAGCGTTGTTTGTAAGTCTTTACTCAAATGATCTCTAAAGGAATACAAATTTTTCACCAGTCAATTAAGGCTTACATTGAGATCTATCACTTTGTAAGCGCTGCTAACCTGGTAAATTAATTCAGGGATAGGATGAAAGAAATAAAGAAAAAATAATTGGTTTATTCTCACAGAAACTCGAGAATACAAAAAAGATAAGTTAATCCGAATAAATGGTACTTAAAACAAAACAAATCTATTATGACGAACAATCAATCTGCCTACCTTTTTCCCAACTATGTTAAGGTCGGCTTCCAGTCAAACCGGATGCAGCTGAATACCAGTATTTTACATGGAGCGACTGCCTATCTGACCTCCACAACCCAGTTACTGGGTAACACGATACCCCTTGGTAAGACTGGGCTTATGACTACCCGTAACGACTGTCATAGATCCACGAATGACAGCCGGGACCAACGGCTTAACGTGCTTTCCGAGGCACGGAGGGGTGTCGATATAAAAATGGATGGACCACGAACTGACCGCGACAAGCGTAGCTGAAATTTCGATCAACCCACCCGGCTGTTATTATTAAGCGACGAGCCCCTAACACACTTAATGACGAACACAGAACAGGAATAGTCACACGCAATCACAAGGGTAGCGATAGGTACTGGTCGACACAGATCCTGGTTATTTAAAGACCGCAAAATGAATGGTAAGCCTGACTTGAAGCAAAGGAAATTACATGATTCATATCGAACGTAAAGCCATTATTTTTACCCGACTGTGCGACAGCAGAGACAGGGTTATTGGCCTGGTTGACCTATCCATATGATAAATTATGCCTCGGGTTCTTATTGATACCAAAATTACAGACAATACGACATCACACTCAGATTTCTTCGACGAAAAAAAAGAATATTTAATCGAAGTCTATTCGATCTAGCTTCTACAGAGTGGCAGGGACATGGACGCGCAAAATGTAACCATGAATTCAGCACATGATTCTAGCCCGCTAGCGTAGAAAGGTTCGTCGGTTATCAAAAAAAAAATTGCTGTTTCATAAAAAACTGCAATACCTTCGCGGTCAAAACAGTAACAGGTAACAGTTTGCGCATCGATGGGGTGCCACACTGTACAAGCTAGATAAGGACTTCGACTAATTATTCTTTCTTTTCGTCGAAGAAATCCGAGTGTGATGTCGTATTGTCTCTAATTTTGAAAATACTTCGATACCAGGTTCCGTCAATAGTTCATGTTACAACTATTACAAGACAGGTAGTGCCTGTCACTTCACTCCGAGCATTTACCTTTTCAAAGATATCAGCATTAACTTGTTCTATCAAGACAACCCACAACAAAAAGCATCACGCTTGTATCCCCCTTATCTAGCTGGTTAGATTTAAGTCCCATGTAATAAATCCAGAAATCTTCGTTTCGCTCGTCTATTCTGAAAAGATCAAGTTTCTACGAAGATAATGCATTTATCTCAGCACTGCTGCTTTTGACGCCAATCTAATCATTCCTGCATTATCCGTGCCTTCATTTACAACACGATCAAACAGTATTCACAGTTTCATCCAAGGGTTCTGTGTTGCATAACTATCGATTCTATTTCCTAGGAACAACATGTGTTCTAACAGAAACCTCCCATCCGCATTACGTCACTATAGCTTACGTCAATTGTTTCACGGTCTAAAAATCACGGCTGTTCGAGAACGTTCTAGACACTTGTCGATATTTCTCTAACGGGAGGAATATCTATGTATGCATATTATAAAATTAATTCATTTTTCGTATCTCTTTGCGTGACCGCGTTGTTCTTCTAAACTGCACAACAGATTTTGATGCAGTTTTCACCATCATTTCGATATATATTCCTGGAGATTTATGTATACATTGTGGAAACGACAATACGACAATCAATGAAAACACTGTATTAAGAGCATTTATTCTGAAAGTGGGCAACGTGATAAATAGATGTCAAATATTTCGCTGTTTTGATTAATTTGACAATATTACTGTATGGAAATATGAAATGTAGCTAACTAGGGAACTAGAATAATAATAATGATGGGCCTACTATAGGCTTTGACCTGCTATAGTGACTAAACTATAGGATATAGTCGGTTGAATTTTTATATGCAGACTGGGAACATTATTACATTTAAGTACGAAGTTCAATTTATTGTCGTATTGTCGTCTAAATTTGCATTATAATAACGAAATCTCAATGTTTTGTCAAGTCGTAAAAAGTTTGCGAAGCAGGGGTGGGTCGCTTGTACTTGGATATAGTAGAATACGCTGGGGAGTACCTATAGATATATAGGAATAACGTTACCTCGGGCATTGTGAGTCGGTATGTAGATTGTAGATGCGCCACATTTTACACCAGAGCCTTTGTATTGTTAATATATCTGGAGAATTTTATATTCCATATTTTATGATAAAACGAGGAGGTTTTCTTTGAATCCGAGGTATGTGTGTTGTTGGTACGTGCCTCTGGTTGAAAACTTTTTCAGAACCGTATTCATTCAAATCTGAGTATAATGTTGACTTTACATCACAAAATCCGTCAGAAGACTATTTTATATGTATGTTTTGTTATGTTATGTTATGTATGTTCGAAAAAATTTACATCTTTTTAGTAAAATAAGTGACAGGCATAATTTTAACACAAGAAATAGGAACAAATTAGATCAACCACGTTTCAGGTTGTCTAAAGTACACACTTCTTTTATGGGGTACTGTGTAAAATGTTATAATAAAATACCACTCGATATTCTTCAACTAAATGAGAAGAAATTTAAAACTTGCATTAAACGCACACTATGTAGACAAGCATATTATAAGTTGGATGATTATATCATAGATAAAAATGCTTGGCTTAATGCTGGTCCTGCTCCACAGCCACTTGGGCTCACTAGTTAACATGTTTATTTTTGGAAGAGTTGCTTCCCCTTTTTTATTTTTTCTGACTTTACGAACTTAATGTTTACTTTTTATTTTTACTTAACCAAGGTTTAATTGTTGAATACTCCAAAAGTTAATAATGTTTTTTTTTTCTTTTTGGTAGTAAAATTCTTTTAATTTCACAAATTCGTTGCAAACTATAGTTTTGTATAATTTAGAAGCATTTTTTTTTTCAATTTTTGTAAATGTGAGTACCATGGAGCCGTTTACTATGTTGTTTTGTTGTATGTTGACTTGAAAGAGCTTGAAAGAGCATGGCAGAGCTCGCTGATGGTGGCGAGTGTGTTGGATCATTCGGTTCCCTACAAAATGGTTGAGCTGGATGGTGCTGATCCACGCGTCATGTTCGTGAACGGGCGCCGTCGGTTGAGACTGGTCATCTCTTATCTGCCATTGCTTATTTTTAATCTTATATTTTTAATCGTTTTTGATTATTATTTTATTTTACATTGTTCTCACATATAGAAGCAACAAAAGTAATGTACCCAGGATTTTGTAATATCTATATTTAAAAGAGTGTCCTTGGAGTTTCCTGCCCGTTCTTCTCCATAGAGATCTACGTTTTGGAATGGGCAACTAGCTTCAACTTTCTGACTAACTGACCGACTCTTTGACAATTCAAAAGTGCCTGTAAATGGTTTAATTGAAATAAATGCTTTGAGTTTGAGTTTAAATTATAAATGATGTTTAAGTAGGCTTATACAAACACTCTTACACTTCACTTTTTCAAAGCTCTAGGTTTTCTTCGGTTTTAAATCTCATCTATGAGGTCGGCCAAAAAAACTGCACCCCGTAAATTGCAGAGGTTTTGAAATAAAATTGAAACTGCCTCATTATTTACTACATAATAGTGAATTGAATTAAATAAAGTTGAGTCGTGCCCGGTCGATGGCTCGCCCCCTATTACACTTGGGACTTAAAAATAACTGGCAAAATGGTGAACTACAGGTACACCTCTGTCTATCCTTTCAGGGATTACTAGCGTGATGTTATGATATATTATAATAGTTAATTGCAGTTATAAAACCATCATTATCTATGATAAACTGTGTGGTGGGTGCGGAAGCTCTCGGGTACCTGATCAAACTCAATTAGAGGGACCAAAACTGAAAATTTCTCTATTAAGAGTACGTACTCTGGCTTCTTGGCACGGTCTGTTAGCTATGTGGGAATAATATGACCCCTATAGAGTTGACAATTAAGTAGGTTACCGGGTGACAGTGTTCGTCGAAAACTGGGTAGATTTTAGGGCAAGAAGATGGACAGAAATTGAGGCAAAATACTCGTAAAATTATGTTTCGTGTTGAAAACAATATAATTGCTTGATTAATCAATAATGTATACCCAAAAGCAGATTGAAATAATCCATGAATTAATGAAAATCAATATATATTCTAGCCCTAAACTAATAACGTGAATCAAGCGTAAGCTGTCGCCATAATCGTCGAAATGACAAAGTTCAATGAATATGGAAATTTATATTTTAGTGGTTATAAATCTCAGAATAAAACGTAAGAACTTCAAATTCAGATATCACAAAACTAAAATAGAAATCCATTTCTACATCTTTTAGAAAAGGAGTCAGAAAATTCACAGAGTTCCAAGTCTAATCCGATCAATGGTTACGCCTCGGGCGTAAGCCTTTCTGCGAAAAATTATGACTTTTATCGGTGGATATAAAAATGAAACAATATTCCATTGTAAATGAAAACCTCTAGATAAAACGCAAAAGCTTTCGAGATCCTGCGGTGACGTCATTCGGTATTACATATTCATTGGTTATTTCATTTAGCGTTTTGGCTAACAAATTAAATGTAAATGAATATGGATGGACTATTTCTAGTGCCGTAATGAAGCTGATGAAGTGAAGCTGTAACTATGAGTCCACAAAATGATATAACACTTTCTATGTGACACATAGCTAGGCCGTGGGATAAACTTGACGACTTGACGATTTGTATAGAAAATTGTCCAAATTAATTAATCATTCCTCGGTTAAAGATAACTACTAGCGTTGGTAAAATTTGCCCTAAGTATGACTTATTAATAGACTTTTGTTTTATGAATTAAAAAACATAAAAACTGATGAGAAAGCTCGACATGCTACTGCGAATTACTTTTCCGATACTTTATTGACTCTTTTTACACAAAAAATCTGGACCATCTTTGAAGACACCAACGCTAGCAAACAGCAACTAGACAAACAAAGACCCGTGACATTCGAGAATCGTTCCAATATTTAACGAGTAACCTTTTGTCCCGCCATCTTTGTCTATCCGTCTGTCACAAAGCTACGAGGGGGTGCAAAGACCCCCTTGCGTCATACCCGCATTATGCCTCGCCCCAATTCTCCCAGACCTGGCTCCACGCCAAATAACACACTCATGTAGCTTTCCAACTGCTCAGGAATTCACACTGTCTAAGTTTCCACTTCAGGGTAATCGAACACAGTGTTTTGTAGTGTCAACTGTGTCCGAAATTTCAATGAAAAAAGCGCGTTTTCTGGACATGCATAAGGTTAATTGGAATTTCAATAATTCTGAACAAAAGCTGTTTGAAATAAACTTCAGTTATTTGGAGTTGATTTTAATATTTACGAGTCTGGATAGGACTGTCCATTAAGTTAGCTTTACTGTGCATTAAGCTAAAAGTTAGCTCAATGCACAGAAAAGCTAACTTAGTAGTCTGGTAGAGTTACATTAACTATTCAACTAGGGTATTTCGATCTAAATTGTAACATCGACTCAACAATTCTCGCAGTATGGCAGTAATGGGAAACGCTTGTTCAGCTTGGTTTGTCCTTTTTATCGGGACTTCATGGAATATCACAAATGGCTACCATCAAATATAGGACATTTTATGTGTCAGCACTTCATCGTTTTTATTTTCAGAGATAACGGGAAATATAGTTTCCGAGTAATAAGCAAATCTTTAGGTATGGAAGGAGGTGAAGCGACAATGGTGCATCGCGGTATGCAAATACGGTTGAAAATGGCGATGCGTTTCATTTTGGTTGAATCTCGTGTTCGCCAATAAAATGAAAGAAATTTCGCAGTTTTAAGTTAAAACATTTTTACATCTTTCTTTAGTTGATATATTTCCTTTTTTATATTTACAATAAAATTAATAGTTGTCGCTCAAAATATTAAGCATTTCGAGACGAAAAAGTTTTTTCGGGGTCGTTTTTGCGATTTTTTTTTCAAGCTGCTTTATCATTTAATTAAACATCTGTGTATAAGTCTTTAGGGTTCCGTACCCAAAAGGTGAAACGGGACCCTATTACTAAGACTCCGCTGTCCGTCTGTCACCAGGCTGTATCTCATGTACCGTGATAGTTAGACAGTTGAAAATTTCACAGATGATGTATTTCTGTTGCCGCTATAACAACAAATACTAAAAACAATAAAATAAATATTTAAGTGGGCTCCCATACATCAAACGTGATTTTTGTGCCGTTTTTATAAATAATGGTACGGAACACTTCGTGCACGAGTCCGACTCGCACTTGGCCGGTTTTTTATACCCTTGACTATATATATACTGTATTTCTTTTGGGCTTGTAATATGTAGCCTTCTTGTCCATAAGGGTTCATTAGAAAACCACCGTCAGACAGCGTTTGTCGGGCATTAATGCTGAAATGAACCTTTTTGGCGCAGCCGTGAGGCACACACTATTATTGATTTATAATTATTTTCACTTTTTATTTTGGTATTAGGTATGTGTTTCACGAACTGTGTCCAAATAAATATTATTATTTCTTTAATTACGGCTAACAGTGCGATGAAAAAGTGGACGTTTAACGGTGTCTTTGCTTGGGTAGCGCCTTAACATTTTACTGACACGATCTCCAGTAGTGAAGGCGTTCGCTCATTGTTATGAGGAAAAAACACAAAAAATATTTAAAAAATTGCTTAGAATCACGGCTTTTTGAACCCCAAAATTACATAAGACAGTACCCCAGCGCGCCCGCCTTTCACCACCTCATAGTGCTTCAGCTGGGAAGAAAAAGTGGCGCAACAAACTTCCTAGTTTATAATGATAAGTTAGTATATTATCAAAAAGATCACCTGTTATTTTACCCAGCATTGGTCACTACAGAGTGGAAAACATCACGGACAGTTTGAAGCGTAGGTACCTACAGATATTTATAACTTAGAAAATGCCTTCTGAAAATTATTTTCAGACTTTACCATTCAAAAGTAATCCAAAACAATCTTTCAACCAACCATAAAAAAACAAGCCGAACTGATCTCCGATAACTCAATTCTGGCCGGCGAAGTAACTCAAAAGTTTTTATCTCGCGACGCACTCATCTGGACCGCCTCAGCCTCCGTTTTGTTCACGGTAATGACTTTCTTATCTAACTTAATTAATGGTCGCTCTTTCGGCAAGTTCCATTAACTCTTCTAGTTTGTGTTCAAAGTTAAACATCATTAATTGTTAGGAAGTTGTATTAGTTGAGTGTATTGTTATATAAACAAACATATTGTTATATGCACACTTAAAGTAGCAATGGCTTTAATTTGGACAGTTCAACAACATTCATTGCGTTAATAACGTTGTTGAGCACACAAATTTTTCGAGCATATGGAGCAATGAATTAGCAATATTCTTAAAAATCATTCAGATTGTGATTGAAAGTGTGTTAAGTACGCAGCTAGGGTGCTGGTCAATTGTATATGTACCATTAGTACTCCTCTGCCTAACTCTGAGGGGAATTCAGGCGTGATGGTATGGTAGTATACAAAGACATGACAAATATGTGTCTTGTAAAATAATAAATCTTCATTTCAGACCACAGAGAATCTATAGCGAGTGTTAAAGACCCAAAATATTTTTGGGACAACCATTTATACACATACTATTCAAAACCCAGAAAGTCTGACAACCAGTCCTACCAAGGAGTATCGTGCTACCCATTAACTGGGCTGTGGTCGCTCCATGTAAAAAACTGGTATTCAGCTGCATCAGGTTAGACTAGAAGCTGACCCAAACATAGTTGGGTAAAGGCTGAAGCAGACAATGTCATCTTGATATTACTTCAGGTCAAAGACTCCTAGCAAAATACAGCACTCTTCACAGACAATGCACAATGCTATTATTTGTGATAGAGAGCAACTGATACAGTTTAAACTAAGCAAATACACATTTCTTGGCCGAACCTTTGAAGTGTTATTTCAATTCATTGAAACTACAGTTGCAACTGTTACTATTCAGAAACAAAGCTTGTTTTCGTCTACAGTGTTATTCAACTTGCTTGGTATCGATTTGTATAAAGCAGACAATAATTGACTAACAGGGCTAAAGAAGAAAGAAAAATTGTTTAGACAGCACAAATAACACGCACATTATAAAATAAACAGATAAAAACCCAAAGGTTGGAGACACTAATGAACCCATGTAGTCTCTAGGAACAAGAAAGCCAGAGTCTTCGGAAACTGTTGGAAGATTACCAGAGGCGAGAGCGAGAGGAAGCTGAGCAGTTAGCTGAGACTATCAGCAATGCCACGGTAAAATACATACCTTTATCCAAAGTATCCAAGAGCCTAGTATTCGGCAAAATAAAGTTATAAAAACACAAAGAGAATTAGGAAAGTTAAAAGGTTTACAATATTGTCTGCAGGGCAAATACCCTTTTTGTTCAATTCAGAAATAATCACCATTAATCAACAACGGTACCTACTACATGGCTACAATTTTTTTATCAAGTTCTGAGTCTGCAAAGCCCGTTGAATCCATTACTTAGATGCCCAACGTCATGTTGATTATCTCCTATGACGTAATCAAGGCTAATAGTTAATGCCCAAAGCACTAGACAGTGAAGTAACTCCGGTAGTGCGGTCACTCGAGACGATTGCGTATGTAACTAATGACGTTACCAATATTAGGCAATTCATTGGCATAACTAGTCGTCTTGCTTCAGTCTGCCAAAATACTTATCAGGACAAGTTGCCAAATGACTTGGCTACTACAGACATAAATGAAAATAATGTGTCTGTTCCAAATATGCCTAGAAAAGCCTATTTGCATTATATAAAAGCACGACCCGCCCCCGCTTCTCACAGTTTTGTACAACTTAACAGAACATCGATATTTTTTATGTGTAACATCTTTCCTCTCGCTTTCCTGCAAATCTTTCTCTCGCTTTCATGAAAACTGTGGGAGTGATATCGTGAAAAGGGACGGAACTGTGTAACAGGAAGCCGGGGAAGGCCGCGCTATTTGATTTGACCAATGAGCGCGCGCGGTGCTCGAGTATCCCGTCAGAAACGACCTTGACGAGGCCCCGCCCTTTTCGAACCATTTGCGTTATAAATCTCGATGTCTCGCTATTTTTCTATGAACCCCATATAAAACTGATAACTGTTTCGTAATCTGTATAATAATTTCGATTGGTTCTTATAAGACTTATAAGCAAAACAAGCATGTTTAAACTAAAGTTTTGTTATTTTCACCCACTTTTTCAACAGTTTTAAATACTTTGAAATCACAAGTACATTTCTCATATTTTAGTTATCATACGTCTATTGTCTCCGCTCTCCCCCAAATTGAACAAAAATAACTGTCTTCAATAAAAACTTGCATTACTCCTAGTGTTAATTTAACAAAATACAATTTTCATTAAAAATAATTATTCTTCGTTACGATAAACCATTTCAATGCCTGTATTCCCAGAAGGGTTGGGCAGAGATGTATCTATAGTACACCCACATTTCGCCAGTTATGTTTGAGTCCCATGTAATAGGGGGCGAGCCTATTGCCATCAACCGGGCACAAATAGTACCTGAATTATATTTTTCAGGGTTTAATGTTAATGTTGCTTATTACCAAGGTGAGATGAAAGATGTTACACATCACATGCGTGTTTTTGATAACATTTATATGATAAGTATGATAATAAATGTATTTTACACATAAACATTCTTCAGAAATAAATTGACTAAATGTTGGCAAAAACCGCATCACAATGAATTGTTTAGTTTGGAAGAACTTAGCGGTTACACAGACAGGCAGGAAAAGAGAGTTTATTTTATACTATTTATAGATATAGATATACAAACAAGCACGCAAGCTTTTCCCTCGGGAATTTGTAAGTAACAGTCCGGAGTCTGGATTTATGCCCGGTTGAAGACAATTGGCTCGCCCCCTATTACATGGGACTTAAACTGGCGCGATATGGATGAACCCAGGTCACCACTGCCTAACCGTTCGGGGAAAAGAGTTGTAAAGCAAAAAGCAAAAAATAGTCATGTCTATTAATCTAGCCTGGCTGTGTGTAGCCTGAAAAACGGCTGAACAAACGCAAATGATGTTGCGCAGTATGCCAAGACTGGCTGCATGAAATTAATATTCTACACTGGTTTCTTTATCATAATAATATGAAAGAGCGTGTAATTTACATTTGTCATTTTCATGCCAATGAACGGCTGTGAAAATACAACAACTGTTTTATTTTAACTACGCATAAAATAATATAAGTAAGTAACTTGCTTATCATCACGAATGGTAAATCCATTTTTTGTTTCTGAAATTATACCAAAATAGAACCAGGTCCCACAATGTTTTTAATACAAAACTTAGGTATGCATTAGTATTTAGTCGCCTAACACTTTTAAGGTAGACAAATAAAATATAACCACCACTTATCCAAAGGACCTTTTGGCCAAAGCTTCGAATAAAACGTAACGTTCTCAATGAGCCGGCCTCAATGCCGCCATTGGCGGACCGGGCGCATAGTAACACACTCATTCCTGTAATCACACCCACTCCTGTAATCTATCGAGACCAGAGCAATCAACCCGCTTTACTTAGCCAAACAACCCACGGGGCCCATAATAGCACCCTGGGGGACAACATTGCGAAATTCCATACAATTCTGTGTACATAATAGTTGGTTTTAGGGACAAGAGGATAATTTCCACCGCAAAAATTGAGTATCAAAGTGGCAGCACACTCATTTGATTTGAAACTGGCGCAGACGATGGGTATTTTACTTTAGTTTAATTGATTATTTGAACTGTTTGTGTTGATAATCAGTAGGTACTGTAGTTACGATCTAGTATACTGCATATCTTTTAAAAAATCAGAACGAAGTAGCCAGTTTTTAAATATTATAATCAATATTTACTACAAATCACTTAAATATAAACACTTGTATTCTTTTTTAGATTTGGCAACGGCCTTTGATACTCTCAATGATATTGTTACTGATGATCATTTTAGGGTTGCGTAGTCAAATGGCAAAAACGGAACCCTTATAGTTTTTCTACAGTAGGTACTGGTTGAAATGTTATCAAAATTGTTCCTACTGGTCCTTAGGTACTAATTACTCACGTTTTCCTCGACGGTTTTCTTGATCTTGGCGCTGGCCTCGCTGACCTTGGCACCAGCCTTGTTCACAGCAGAGTAGAGGAAGTTGCCCAGGGACTTGGCTCCGGCAACCGCCTTGGTTGTCACTGTCGAATTGATGAAACTTGAAGATATTTTTGGAATAGATTCTTGTATAGTATGAGAAGGGAGGATCTGAACATTTAGATTTTCTTCTTCGTTCATTCGTACTTCTCCATAGGAACCTACTACGCTTTAGAATGAGCAACTAGCTTCATTTTTCTGAATGACCGAATCCTTTGACATTTCAAAAGTGCCTGCAAATGGTTTAATCGAAATAAATACTTTGAGCTCGAGTTTGAATTTGAATTGATGACTACATAATAATGAAAATATTTGCTTTAGAACTACCTAAGCAAATGTTTTGTTTAAATCAGAGAATTTTTTGTGCCCTTACTTTGGGAAAAAAAATATGAAGAATTCACGAACATAGTAATAAGACCAGACGTTTGTAAAAGCTACTTTTCTTAGTCGGAACAGTTTGAAGTACCTACGAAAAAGGGTTTGACGATAGTGTTGAATTCTAATGGCTTAGCAAACATCTTTGAGCTCAAAGGACGAGAGGCAATTTTAAGGCACTTCAATGACGATGAATTTAATTTGGTGTTCGTTTAAGAAAAATTTTGTAGATGCTTCAGATCATTGCTTCAGGAGCCAAATTCCAAATCTTTAAGAATATTCCGTTTGGTTTGTTTTTAATTAGCCTTCGCTGCCCCACTGCTGCAAAGTGTTCCCCCAAATCTTTACAGATATATTTTCTCTGAGCCACCAACGGTCGGTTTAAAAATAAAAAAGAGCGTTAAACGTTGAAATAAAACCAGTTTAACGGTTGTATAAAGCCACACCTACTGAAAATTAAAATCAACCACAATGGGCCTAAACGGCACGAACAATTTACAGCATTGCATTTTTATCGTTTAATTCCGGCGCAGAAAAAACGTAACCTGTATTCTGTAACTGCTAAGCCCACGTTCGCACTGACATAATAAAATAGCGGCGATTTTTTTTCGTGCACTGGATTTTCAAGTTGAAAATCCAACAGTGTATTTTTTCAACGCGCTGGGACGAGAGTGCGTCCCAACGCGTTGGATTTTCAACGGTCGGCTCAACACCAAGAGTTGAAAATCCAGTACGCGATAAAATCTCGCCGCGATATTTTTACGTCCGTGTGAACGTGGGTTAAAGCGATTTGGGCGTCAGAAAAACCAGTTTTATTTCAACAAAAATAAAATAAACTAAAAAACAAATAATAATTACTAACACTCTTGCATATCTGGTACTTCAATAGCATCAACAGTAAACAGTTTTCTACTCTGGTTACCTGGAAATGTAGGGGAAAAAAATGGAATAAAAACAAAATTAGCAAACTACAAAATAATAAAAAATATTAACAAAATCATAACGTAAAAAAAAACTTAGATATAAAGGTATCGAACACTTATGGGGCAAAGGACCAGAAAATAAAATACAAAAGCGTCTTTGATATTTTCCGGAGACGTCCAATTGAATCCCCAATCAAAATCTGTCAAGAGGTACATAAATAAGCAGTCCCCTTTATTGACCAGTTCTGAAAATACGCGATGACATAATAACTGGGTCCTGCGAAGGTCTCAGTGAAAGGGACTAGGTAGCTACAATCATAAAATCTAGACCAGTCAATTCAACCGTTCATTTTGCTTCTATTCGACTGTTCGATTGTTTCATAAGGTATGGTTATATGGAACACAGTTCACTTAAAAACATATTGAAATCTCTATTTTCTGTCAATGTTCGATATAATGTTTGACAGGAAAAAGAGATTTCAACATGTTTTTGTGAAACATATCTTGTATTTTCTAACTAACTAGGAAACAAAATAAGTCAACATTTTCGAAATGGTTACTTAAGAATCCAATAGAAGAATCGACTATATTTAATAAAAAAAGGACCAAAGAATCTAGCGCTAAAATTATTACTATGGATGGTCCTGCTCTTGACATAGCCACTTTACCTACTTAGACAATACTAGCAACAACTACAGATACATACCGTTTCCAACACCGCCAGGCTGTTCTTCAGTAGGGGTGCCTCCAGTCGAAGCTGGCCTGCTGTCCGCACCACCAGTGGCGCTGCGTCCAAGCATACAAGTTTAGTTAACATTCATATTAGGACCAACCCGGCCAGGGTTGGTCCTAATATGGGGTCTTTGGAAGACATTGAGGGGGTACTACAAACCTTTAGTAGTGTACTGTTGTAATAAGCTAAGCAGTATTCATGGTATTTCGACACGCATGATTATTTCGAGGATCCCTAACTCATTACAAACTCGAAGTCTATCTAGATTAGGTAGCTGTCTGAATTAAAGACTCCTCTACCACAAAAATGTAGATAACTGCCTGAATATTACAGAAGGTCATTTTAAGTTTCACTAGAACTTTTATAAATACATTATAGGTACTATAGCTGTAGTTAGTTCCGCTGATTATTAAGAAATTCCAAAAAAACTAAACATTCCAAAGAAACCCAGCCATACCCCGACTCACGAGTTGCGTGGAAAATCAATAGCAATAATATATTCACAGGTCCTCGCTCGATATATTTGCGACCTCAATCTGGCAAGCTAAGCGGAAAGTTCGAGCGAATGATCCGTTTATTGCCCCCTGAACTATTACATAAAACCTCTCTGACGAACAGGTCGGTGGTTTTACATGATTCATCGAAAGACACGCCTCTTTGGCGATATATTACCCTGAAAACTTAATCTTGAGTTGGTATTACAATAATCTTGAAGGATATATAAATTATGATTATTTCATTCAACCTTTTTTGTCGTGCTGTTGAACAAAAGAGTTTCCCCGAATTTTCCACCCTACCTTGTCATTAAAAAAATATAAAGATCCTTTTCTGCGGGAAAAGGGAAACGGATTAATTTTTCCCTATAGTAGATCAAAAACTAAATCATTTCCCCTTACCGATTTCCTCAGTAATCAGCTGATTCAATCAATTTTCTAATTTCAATAGTGACGCAAATAGTTGCGTCACTTACACGCGTGTTCATGGTTTTACAGCGAGGGAA
This sequence comes from Xanthia icteritia, assembly GCA_949128155.2. NCBI lineage: Eukaryota > Metazoa > Arthropoda > Insecta > Lepidoptera > Noctuidae > Xanthia > Xanthia icteritia. The sequence continues at coordinate 18,238,882 of OX421952.2, read as the reverse complement.
ACGAAATAAAAACGGTTTAACTAATACGTTGTAAACTTTTTATCTAGAACTATGGAGACTGTTCAAGTCTAGTCAAATTCGATTTACGAAAGAGATGAAATGGTTCAATGCAGATCGATTCTTTTTTTAAAGTATCAATATTTTTTTCAAGGGAGTTACACCCTGTGTTTTTAGAAACTAGTTACGTAATGTTAGTGAGGAGTAACTACGTTTCAAGTTTGTCTAAAATCCGAAAATGTGACTAGACCAAAACATAGATTTTATCAAAAAACAGTACACTAAAGAGAATGCACAACAATGAGAAATTAAAAATGGGGTTTGAGCAGAATAAATGAGTTTGTAAAGTTTGCATGTGCATCTAGAAAACTATGTTTAAAATCTGTGATTTTTCTCTAATTTGTTCTAAAATGTTTCAGAAATTTTCATGAAGTAATTGTCATCATTCTGCTAAAAACTTAAACTTGATGTATTTGTATCTAGTCAATAATGCAAGTGTTAATGTCACGAATCCAATTTAAATGGTCATAAATTCATACAATAATTGATGAAATATTTCGAGAAATATAAAGTGCTCGATAATTTCAAAGTGAAATGTGCCGAAAAGCTGTGAAAATAAATTTGTGATTAAAATAAGCGAAAGCGAATTTGTTTATAATACAATTTTGTTTGTGCCATATCAAAAGCATCCTTGTGTCGTAGAAGGCATATTTATAACAATATCCATGAGCATAAAATTTTGTGTTGCAATAACTTGTTAAATTATATCAATATGTATGGGGTTGGTGTATTGTTACTGATTAAAGCACTTACAATCAAGATATCTTGTAATTTTATCTTATCATACCGCCTACTGGCATTTTTGCTACCTTATGGTGTTCTGATAAAAGGAGTAATTTACTAATGGATGGATACTACTGCATTCGGTATCTTTTCTCTTTTCTAATCAACTCCAAAATATATAAAAATTATTAGATTTTACTGACTTATTTTACAAAAAAGGACCAAAGAAAAAATAATGCCAGGAAAAAGAAAAAACTCATTTAGTTTCACCATGTGTGCAAATCGGGTCACCAGTTTCTGAAGACTATTACCCTCTTTTACCAACAGAAACAATACACCAATTGAGAGAACCCAAACAAAAAAAGCGTAACAAAACTCCGTCCAACTCATTACATCCGCCAACCCCTCGTACCTAATATACCTAGAATTATCATCATCATCTTTGCCCTCAGCCCTTGGCTCTGCAACCTCTACAGGTTCCACTGGAACGGCTTCCGGTTCTGCTGGAGCGGGCTCATTTTTCCTAAGACCAGGGATAGGGATCCCAGAACCGAGCCATCCAGTCATCTGGGATTTGACATTGGTGATGAGGTCCAGTTTACTGCCAGCTTTTGTAGGACTGTGGAAAACAGAACATGTTAAAATATGAAAGAAAGAAATATAATATAATAATAAAATTTGATTGAGTTAAAACAGAAAATTAAAAAGATTGTAAGTGTACAATAATTTTTATATTCCAGTTATTTTGCAGTGTCTGGTTTTTCCTAGACTGTTACATCATTCAGCCCAACCCTTAATCTGGTCTACACCAAAATTATGCCTATTTGACCTAAAAATATGTATGTAATTTATGTTGAACCCTTTCATATTCCCCATAGAATATGTACTTCCATGATAATAAAAGTGTATATAATAAATCTCTTTCTAAACACCCAAATAAGTTAAATGAAGGTTGTTCCCATTCCAAATGAAATGCAATGGTAAAAGTACTTGACCCAGATTAAAATTCATTGTATCTGAAAATCAATAATTTACGAAAGCTTTGTTCAATACAGTTACTTAAATTCTCGTCGTCAAAAACTACGCAATATGGAAAAACCACGTAAAAACATACTTCTTGGAAAGTAGCAACAATCAAAGCAGAATTTTTTTAAATAAAAAAAATTAGGAGTTTTGTCATATATATCCGTTTGAATAAAGAATACGCCTATTTTAGCACTACCACCGGATACCAGCAAGATAAAACCAAGGTAAAAAGAATGTAAACAATAAAATTCCATTACCTTAGCTTTTCGCCTTCTGCCACCGCCGCTGCTGCTTCGCCAGTCGGTTCCTTAGTTGGGGTTGGGACTTCCTCATCTTGGGGTTCTCCCTTAGCAGCCCCCATCCACGAGCTAACCTGATTCGTAAGTCCTGAAAACATTTTCACTGGCACTAGCTACTCAAACAACTACACAACACAATCACTCAGCGAATTCACTACGCTGCGACAGTTTCGCACATGACCCACGACACGGATGGTCTGCTATGCGGCTGTAGAAAGCGTGATCAGCTGAAAAACTAAATGGAAAACCACGATCGACCAGGGAAATTGAGGAAGAAACCACTGCGCATGAAAACTTGCGCTCCTGCGCTATTTACGCTTTGTAATGTTTCTACACAAAGCAACGAGATTCGGAATGCCAATCCAGTGCTTCAGTAGTAGTAAAAATAAGGTCCAAAGTAGCATGTAAGGTTTCCAACTTATGCTATTGTCTTGAGGGCTATACTGTAGACGTCAAAAATATGTCAAAACACAGATAACCGTATTCTTTAATTACGTTTAGTTTTGGTCTAAGCAATAAACAAATTCTATTGCTTTTCCACGTATACAAATGTGAATGAAATCGATATCTCGGTAGTTTAAACAATGACTATATCCTCAAATCTTCTGAACGTTAGTCACTTTTTAAGCTAATAAGGGGAAATTGGGAAAAGAACTGACAAATAAATAAATACATATAATTCTCAAGCACTTACATGGACGCGAGTTTTCGTTCCACTTATGGTCCTTCAAAGATTCACAGGTACAAAAGCGCATAAATTGAATAATTTCAATAAGCCAAATCAAATAAAGAATTAAAATTGTCTTCTACGCTTCGCCTCAAAAAACCGGATTAAAACATCAGAAAGCTTCTGAACGATGTCGTTGAGGAAAAATAATGCTTAAAACGAAGCATTTTGATTCATTTTAATCTGTATTGAAAACTGGCAAATAAAAAAAAAACTTGACATTTTCTGATTTGATTCACAATTTTTGTTTGCAGTGAATTTTTACAACAATCTCTGTGTTTTATCTAACAAATGTAGGATTCCGTAGTCCCGGAGACTTTAAATTACGGTAATACCTCGAATAAGACGTAAGGGTGTGCAAAATTTCATCATGACAGATACGCGAAGAATACAGCTTCACCTTGGAAAATGTATAGAGGATTTGGACCAATTACACAATGTACCAGATTTGAAGTCGAAAAGGGCTACTCTGTAAGTAATCTCAGCCTTTTCAAGCAAAAAATCTCATATTTAACCGACAACCTATATAAAATTGTAATTTTTCTTGTAGGTTATGCAAAACTGCTCAAAAATTATTCGAAAGTGCAGAAGAGGCTCGTGAGAAGGGAGATGAGGAGTACTCTTATGTTTACTACATGAAATACCTTCGCGTGATAGCTTATATCAGCAAAGACAAGGACTATTTAAAGGACAAGTCTTATTTTAACAACATGTTGGGTGCCAAGAACCCAAACAAGGCAATAGATTATGCTGAGAAGCTGAAGAACAGCCTCATAGACAGGTAAATAGAAATATATATTTCCAGGTAACACATACACAGATATATAGATGAAAATCATAATTATAGTTAACAGTAAAAGTATTACATATAGCTATTTTACACAATATTATATATACCAGTGAGCCCCTAGCTACATGGTTAGTCTTTATCTTGGCGCTAGATCTAGAAGTTAAAGAAGAAAGAATAGTTAAAACTATTGTTTATAAAAATTCTTGTGGTTATAGACATATTTACTTAGAATTTACATTTCACTGTACTTATCTATAAATGCCAAGTAATTGTGAGTCATAATGTAAATAAAATTTGGTTGTAGTTTTCGTCAGAAAAAACTGATAAAAGCTGTTTTTGTTATTAAACATTGTAATTCAAAATAGCCAACTGTGTTCAACATTGATGCAAGGGGTGAATTTCTTTCAAGGGAAGTGGTTACGTGAATACATAATTTCATAAAAAACAAATAACATTAAAAAAAAAAAACTTTTGTCCTTTTATTTTAGATATCATCATTCTCCTGCCCTTATCCACATTAGATATAATCTATATTAAATTACTAATATTATAAAGAGAAGGATTTGTATTTTTGTTTGTAACTAATAAACTCTAAAACAATGGGACCAATTTAAAAAATTCTTTCACCAGTAGAATGCTATATTATCACTGAGGGCAAAGCTGCTGGCAGTAACTAGTACCTACTATTGTAATGAAATTATTGATTTTATTTTATCTAAGTAAGGTAACTAACTTAGCCATGCCAACCTTGCTGACTGGCTAATCTGTTATTTATTTGATAAAAGATATTTATTTTTGTCTAATTGGTTTAAAAAAAACACCTTTACATGTCAAAAATAAATCATGTTTTAAAACTAGATGAGGTTCCTATTCAACTACTCTGAGAAGAAACACAGATTTATTTGATTTTCTCTGTATCATTCATTATTGTTACTTACACCTGTAATAAAAATATTTTAGTTTTGGCACTATAATTGTTTGGGAAATCTCAGTAAATGTACAGTTTTTGTAAATGGTTTTAATCTTTTTTTTAAATATTATATTCAGCCAAATTACAATCAATATACAATTTATTTCATAAATAAACAGGTACAGTCTGTTACAAAGTAGGCTGACAACTTAGGAATAGTTTCCATCTGAGATGAAGTAGGTAACAATACAATTTTACGATCTGATGTCCTAGCTAGGTTACTTAGTAGCCTGTATTAAGGACAATCAGCCCTCATTTCCCGAAAAATTGGTTAAAAATATTGCTTGGACTGTTACATAATTATTATCAAAATTTAGAGGAAATTAATAAAAGCCCAATACAAGATCTTGGATGAGTGCACGCGTGTGTGTTTGAGAGTGAGAATGTGAGTGTGTGTATGTATTGTGACCCCTTGACAATGCAAAAGTGCCTGTAAATGGTTTAATTGAAATAAATGCTTTGAGTTTGAGTTCATATTATAAGTATTTTTCTATGCTTGAGCAGACAGAAGTTTCAACACTGGAATAATAATTAAACATTCCACATAATGTAAAGAGTATACCATTCTAATGTAACCACATCTCACCTGCTTTCTCAAATGTCTGTAGCAGGTCACAGTAGTGTATACTTGTATAGTACATTGGCATTTAGCCATATAACTTTATGCCTCATCTAATAGGGGACAAATTGATTATTTCAATTATGAGATTAATATACCCAACAAATAGCAGTTTCCTGTGTAAGTATTTATGCAAGTAGGGCTTGTGTTACACCCATATATAATATCAGATTATAGCAGTTTTATGCTATAAAAGAATAGGATTTTTAGAAAAAAACAACAAAAACATTTTTTTTTTTGTAAACATTTAAGATACCAGAAAGAACAGAAGACAAAGCGACTGAACGAAATTAAAGAGAATGAATTAATCAAACAGAAGATAGATGAGAGCCGAAAGAAGACAACGGAGACCACACCGGTCATTGAATCACCACAACCTCTTGGATTACCAGGTAATACATAACAATAAACTCTCACGGGGGTAGGCAGACACTACAGAATGCCACCTGCTACTATCCTTACATAAATAACCTTATTAAATTTTAATTCTTAAAAAAATAACTGTTACTACTTTCATAGTTTTTTGTTTTAGTATATAATTTAGTTTTGATAGCTTCTGTCGTTTATTTCTACATAAAATCTGTTCTGTTACCAAATTGTTTGTTGTATACCTATTTGACATTAGTATGCCATTATCGGCAAAACATAGAGATCTCTGTACCTATTTTATTTACAACACCTTGTTTTGCTTGAAAAATTTAAACTTTGTCTTTCAAAATAGTTATTTCCAATAATAGTTAAAAGAAGGTTGAATTTAATTTTATATTTATATTAAAACTTGCATATAAATGCAATACCAGTATGCCTTAGCAGGTTTATTATATTATTGAATGTAACCTCTATCTAGATTCCTAGGTTTGACTTGTTTCAGGAGAAGTTTATTGCACCAGTTCTTTATCCTAGGTAAAACACTAGGATGTGGTGAAGGGTGGACATTATGGTGGGCTGTCTTATGTAATTCTGATGTTTAAAAAGTGGTAGTTTGTGATTCTCAGCCTAATTTGAATAAAAGATTTTAATTTTTTTTATTATCTGCAACATTTTTATTATTTGAAAGTATTCATTGGTTGAAAACATTTCTAATAATTGAATTTGGTGAGTTATTGAAAGCAATTTTATAACTTCCATTCAGGATAATAATGTCAATGATTATAAATTATTTTCATGGTACGCATCAAATAAGTTACTGTAAGGCTCTAAAATAGAAGGAAAGGAAGGAACATTATTTATTGTAATTCACACAGGAAGATCACAAACTAAACTAAACACACAATGACAACCACAAACATCCACTGCTGGACATAGGCCTCCCCCAAGCACCGCCAATTCTGCCGATTCCGCCGATTCCGCCTATTCCGCCGATTCCGCCTATTCCGCCGATTCTGTGCTTCCTGCCGGATGCGAGAAGCACAGAATCTATCGAAGGACGATGTTAAAATACCTAGAAATATATTTCTATTACTGAAGCAATGGTCCTTAAACAACACAACAATGTATGAAGGCTCATTATTCTCATTAAATAAGCTAATTTAAATTCAGGCAGCAGATATCTAAAACCACCAATTAATTCGTCAATTTTCCCAATAGGTATACGTTTTACCCAACTCAAGATCGAAACACCTCAAATCTGCCCTGACAATAAGGTGAACGAAAAAGTATTTTCTAAACACATTCCACCTTATTACATTAAAACTCCTTTGTTCCAGGTCCTGATGAGGTGACGATCAAGAGTGAGCAATTGTACATGATTCTGAAGAGTGGTAAGCTGAAGGTGATGATCTTGGATGCGAGGCCAGGGAAGGACTATGTGGAGTCGCATATCAACTGCCCAGCGTGCATCAGTGTGCCAGAAGAGTGTATTTCTCCTGGGTAAGAGAATAAAAAAAAACTCTTTGTTTGGAATTGTAAAAGGCCGTACAATTCCAAAAATTGTAAAAGGCCGTATTTACGAAATGGTGGTCTCGATATTTTGAGCGCGTTTGGATCGTCGATCGCGTATTGTTCAATCAGTCATTCAAAGTTCACTGGTTTAAAGTATCATACTGGGTACTAGCGCGATTTTGAGATCGGATACTTTTGAGACAGATATTGTCACTTGTTCACAAATGCCCTCTCCAATACACAGACAATCAGCAAACGTGTTGGAACAGAACCTCCCCGCCGCCTCCCGACCTGTCTGGGCAGACCGCGCTACCATGGAGCTGATCATCATGCTGGACTGGAACAGCACCGCCGTCATACCTGGCAAAACGCTGCATCTCCTCAAGACTATACTCCTCAAGGTATACCCTTTTTTGTTTGGAAAACGAATTTAAAAATAGAATTATAATAGGAGTGAGTGATTTGCACCCAGTTGCACAAAGACAAAGATTAATGCCCCATTACATTATGGATCATTAACGCTAATGATTTAATTAATTTCATCAAAGAACTATTAAAATCGAGTCTAATATTGCTTTCGGCAACAAGTTAATGGAAGATTAGTATTAGTAGACAGCTTTAAAATTTAAGTTCGTTTCTGCAACTGGCCGTAAGTAAACAAGTTAATGCTGTGAATGATTTTGACTTTGACATTTAATTTATACAACAAACGCACACAACATTCGTTAAAATATTTTAATATGATTTTTATTTATTTATTTTATTATTTATGTACACACAGAAAAATAGATACAGATAAGACATAATCATAATTATGAGTACAAAGGTACTGCTTATTTCTTAAAGAATTAAACAAAACGTAAACAGAAACATTACAAAATCCTCAATAGTAATAAATCCTCAATAGTAATAAATCTTCAATAGTCCGGATGCTGAAAGGGGAGAGACTGTGTCTGTTTTTCGGACATTTGATGGATCATTATTCATATCTCTCATGGAAATAAGGAGGGGCAATAAGCTTTTAGGACTTTTTATGTCATCTTTAGTTTGACCCCAGTGTGATTTGACAATTTGTTTTTAAACCTATTCTCACTGAAAAATATAAATATGTTTCGCCGACCTCATAAATTGCGATAAAGGCAAGATAATGATGATGGAAACTGCTGGACAAACGTGTTCTACACGAACGCGTTAGCTCAGCAGTGAGAATAGGTGTCTATGTGTGTATCTTTGATAAAAAGTGTATTGTGTAATAATAATATTTGTGTGTGTTACAGTGGGACGTAAAAGTTCAGTACTCGCGCCAGCCACTGGCTCTGCACGCTGGCTACGAAGACTGGCTTCTCAAGTACCCCGCCTTCACCACCAACCCGCAGGCCGTGCCGCCGCGCCAGGACGACTTCATGGATGACATGCTGGGTAAGCCAACATATTCCATGTCCAAGCCTGGGTTATCAAAAGTTTGATCAGGGCTGGAAGCCTTTAAATTGTCTATCTTCAAGGAAATCTTTCTAGTTTTGTGATAACATGTAATAGGGATGATGACATTTTTTTATATATATTTTTACTAACGACCCGCTCCTGCTTCGCACGGTTTTTACGACTTTACAAAACATCGAGATTTCTTAGTTTTATGTAACTTTAAATATTAACGTATTATACATATAAACCTACCGGAACAAATTCTTAATTCTATATATTCTAAATGATAGTGAAAACCTCATCAAATCTGTAACGTGGTTTAGAAGAACAACGCGGACATACAGACAAAAACGAAAAGCGACTTTAATTTATAATATATATAGAAGCTCTAAAAAATATTGCTTACATATATGTATAGTCCAAACAATATTATAAAAACCGGCCAAGTGCGTGTCGGACCACCCACAATGAAGGGTTCCGTAGTTGGGATGAATTTATCCCAAGAACAAACTTAACATTGTAGTTGAAACACAACATTGTAGTTGAACATGTTCTCTCATACGTTCCGTATGGGAGAACATGTTTTTCCAACTGCAAATTTAAGTTGGTCGATTATAAATCTTCTCCTGAACGAAAAAAAAACTAAACTCCTTAGATTTTCAACGCCAAATGTCAGGCAGCTAACTACTAATGTTCAAGTTAATGGAATAGAGTTGGACCCTGTAGAGTCAACAGTTTTTCTTGGAATAACTATTGACGGTAAATTACAATGGGGCCCACACATAGAAAAATTGTCAGGAAGGCTTAGTTCGGCCGCTTATGCTGTTAAAAAAATTAGACAGATAACTGACGTAGATACAGCCAGAATTGTTTATTTTAGTTATTTTCATAGTCTTATGTCTTATGGGATTCTTCTCTGGGGAACCTGTGCGGACATTCATACTATCTTTGTTCTACAGAAAAGGGCTGTTCGAGCCATTTACAACCTAGGTCCAAGGGATTCCCTTCGAGAAAAATTCAGAGAAATAAACATCCTGACTGTAGCCTCACAATATATTTTTGAAAACCTATTACATGTACACAAAAATATATCAAATTTTAAGAAAATGACCGATATTCATAGTTTAAATACCAGGAATAAACACAACCTTGCTGTACCATCGCACACGTCTCCACAGAGTAGGCAACTCGTTCATGGGTCAATGTATACGCTTTTACAACAAACTTCCCATTGATATTCGAAACTTACCCATTAAACGATTTAAAAGCTGTATTAAAACCAAACTTTGTAAAAAAGGGTACTATAAAATTTCAGATTATTTAGAAGATAAAAAAGCGTGGGATTGAGCTGCTCGCTCTGCTAAGCTTTGTGATAAAACTATAAAATTTGACATTTTAATTATTATGTAAATCATTAAAAATACCAGTTTTTATATACATATTGACATTGTTGAAATTTATATACAAAATAACATGATTACTTTGTAAAGTATTATATTGTTTTAATTATTGTGAATGTGAGGACTATGTGGATATTTTATTTTTATTGTTTTTCCTTTCTTTAATTTTTTCTTTCTCAGTTAGTTTAAATGATGGTCTGGCAGTTTGAGTACTTTATGCGACCTACCCAAATGTCCTTTCTTTGGTATTGTTCGTCGAGTTGAGCTCCTTAAGTTCTGAGTTGAGCTCTACGATTACTGACAAATGCTTGCACTGACTGGACAGGTCCACTCAAATCTGTGTGGTTCTTTCCTCAAAAGACCATTTCAGACACTAATCTACATGGTCCTCATATGGCCTGACCAAGATTATGTCTGGACTTTAAAAGAGACTGTGACCTCTGAGTTTGTTTCGGTCTTTCTTCTCAGAGTAGTCAGATAGGAAACGCCGAACTCATCTAGCATTTTCTTCTTATTTTTTTTTTAATATGACGTGTAAAAGTGATTGCAATATCCTATTTACAGAATAAACAATTTCATTTCATTTCATTTCATTTCATTACTCGTTAACCTGTTAAGCCTACTTAGCTGTGATAGTTTTCCTTTTAACTTTGTTATATATACTACTGCTGTGATTTTTTTCATAAATCCAAGTATGACCATTTAGCTGTCGGGACACGTAACTCTAACATAAAATAGCACTTTAAAGCCTAATATTTGGCAAACGGATCCCCGAATTGAAAAATGGTTTTCACACACCTACAATATTTTTGAACGACCTTTCCAACGACAAACTACGCCATGGGATAGACGAGAAAAAAAAAACATCGCCACTTTACGTGTCCCATGCCAAATTACAGCTTTCTATAACTAAGCCGCGGACAGACGGACAGACAGAGAGAAGGACATGGCGAAACTATAAGGGCTTATTGTTTACTACGGAACCCTAAAAAGTGTAAAGTTTAAAAAAAAATAAGTTATAAACGTTTTAAAATAACTGCTAGACAAAGACGGCACCATCACAGAAGTGACGTCACGACTATCTAACTTCATACTAGCACTATACATTATCCGTACCGCGCGACAAGTTCTAGAATAATCCCTTCAAAGAACTGTATGTAGCTTCTCTATATTTCCACCGATTTTACAAATGTTTTCCATTATCTCATTTTACTATGCCTTCTTTGAAATTACATTATTTATTCGAACATTTATTATATTAGTCCCGAAAGCAACGACCAACAAAATGGTTCTTTTTGCAGATGACAGTACAGCTATAATAAAATCTACTAATTCAAATAGTTATAAGAATGACATTAATACTTGCTTAAGTGACATTATAGGATGGTTAGATAATAATAATTTGGTTATAAACCTGAACAAAACAAAAGTCATGCATTTTTATCAACGCCGTGAAAACCCAAACCTTAGCATTTCCTACAAGGGCTGTGATATTGAAGAAGCTAATAAGGCTAAGTTCTTAGGCATTATAATTGATAGCCAACTTACGTGGAAACCTCATGTTGAAGAACTATGTAAAAAACTTAGCAAATCCGCGTATGCTCTTTTTCAACTCTCAAAGAAAGTTAACAGTCAGGCTCTGTTAACAGCGTACCATGGATTGGTTGCCTCGGTTTTGCGGTATGGCATTATTTTTTGGGGGAAGTCTACTGATAGAGAGCTGGTATTTAGACTGCAGAAGCGATGCATCAGGTCAATGTGCGGTCTTAAGACAACTGATAGCTGTATTCCCTATTTTAAATCGTTAAAAATGTTAACTTTACCTTGTTTATTTATAATGGAAACTGTTTTGTTTGTGAAATGTAACCCACATCTATTTATAAAATTATCAGAGGTCAGGAAAAATCCAATACGGACTCAATACATCAATCAATTATGTCAAGCAAAATGTAAAACGGCGCTAATGCAAAAAAGTTTTTTTGGTATTGCCCCACTCTTATATAATAAAATACCTAATATTATAAAAAATATGACTACATTAAAATTTAAAAGGGTGCTAAACGAAATTTTAATTATGAAGACTTATTACACAATTGACGATTTTCTTAATGATGATTCACTAACTGATTGACATGCTGTTACTCTGATTGACATTATTATGTTCATGGTTCACCTACTTTTTGTTTCCGTTTGACATTATAATAGTCTTATTTTATTTTATATTTTTTATTGCTGTGACCACACTGACATTATTATTATTATTTTTTTGTAATTGCCAATGATTTGCCGCTTATATTAGATTTTGAATTGTAAACCTTTGCATGCCCACGTGACGGTAAAAGATGGAGAACTTTATTATAAAAACACCTATGTACTATACCCATGTTTGCAAAGAAATAAATGATTTGATTTGATTTGATTTGATTTAGTCATCATCCCTATTTGATTTCGGTTAATTGAAAGAAATAAAGAAAATATATTTACTTAGCTCATGTCATAAGTCCACACTATACACGGTGTACCAGGAAGTAGTGGTCAAATTGAAGGGTGTGGTACAGACCATTAAACTGAGCGACTTTCTCCATGGAACCAACTTCCTAATTGCGAAAAAATAACCAGCCGTCCCATACCATCTGAAATAGTGTCAATATTTAAGTTGGTATAGTAGTCAAAGCAATAGCGTGAAGTGGAATGGTTCGCACTCGGACGTGTATCGTTTGGAGTGCGGGGTGAGGCAAGGGGGGCTCAGCTCACCCCGGCTCTTCAACCTGTACATGAACCAGCTGATCCTTGAGCTCAGCAACACCAATGTCGGATGTCATATTGATGGGGTGTGCATTAACAATATTAGTTATGCTGATGATATGGTGTTGCCGAGCCCATCGATCGGTGCTCTGAGGCGACTCATCGCTATATGCGAAAACTATGCGGTGAATCATGGGCTCAAATATAATGTCACAAAGAGTGAAACTAATGGTTTTTAAAGCAGGCAGTGTGACATATTCGTGTATCCCAACTGTGGCACTTTGTGGAGAACCACTGCGAAGGGTGGACAAGTTTCAATATCTGGGCCACTGGGCCACTGAAGATCTTAAGCATAATTGTGACATTGAAAGGGAACCTAGGTCGCTGGCTGTCCGTTGTAACATGGTGGCCCGCAGGTTTGCACGTTGTACGAAGCCAGTTAAATTAACGCTTTTTGAAGCTTACTGTCAGTCATTCTACACGTACAGCCTGTGGGTGAACTTCACTCAGCGGACATAAAGTGACCTACGCGTTCAATATAATAATGCACTGCTACTGCGGCTGCCGTAGCGTAGTAGTGCGTCGGGGATGTTTGCAGATAATAATATTGATGGTTTTGCCGCCATTATTAGGAACAGATGTGCATCCCTGATGACTCGTGTTCGCGGCAGCACCAACAGTATTCTCAGTATATTCGCAGAAAGGCGGGATTCCCCGATGTTGCGGAGGTGGATGCGGCTCCACGCTGAAATTTAAATGCATATTTTTATCTGTGTATGTAACTTACTAACACTAGAAGTTAAGTAAAATTGTTACTAACCCTATGGACTCCGGTCTGAAATAAAATATAATATTTCTATTCTATTCTATACATTTGACTTGAGTAGGTACTGAAGTTCTGTATGGGACAGTTGATAATTTTTTCGCGATTACGATGTTGGTCCCATTGAGAAAGTTGTTCTGTTTGATGATCTGTACCACACCCTCAAATTTGACCACACCTTTCTGGTACATTCTGTATAAAAATAAAAACTCTTGCACAACTTGCTTTTTCGTTTGTACATATTTAACACTTAAACATTGAAGGATAGAAAGGCATTAGACTTTCAGGGACAAGGCGTAAATAAGGTTACACAAATGTAATGGAAAAGTCATATTTAAATTCTGACAATATCTCAACCATATATTTTATTTTCCTCTTGCAGGTGAGATCGACTACCCGAACTGGTCGGACTTGAGTCCTTCCGCAGCGGCCGCGCCGCCCTCTTCCCGCGGCAAGCCAGGCGAGCCTGTCGTAGACAGGAGTAGTAAGGTAACAGGTTCCTTTTGTACGACCCAGCGACCCGCCCTTGGGGCCTACTTTCTAAGTCCATTAACGAAGATACGGGCCCGCCCGAATCTTGTTAGATACTTCAGAATGAACTCTACTCCACATTAATAAACTATATCGGACGGGCAAAAACACATCGGGAGTAAGGACAACTGTCAAATCGTGGTGTCATTAATTCTTATTGCGAACCCCAAACTTACCGTATGTCCGTAGGTGATACAGTTTAGGAATCGTCCATAACTTTGGCTGAAGCTACGGATTTCGTACGTAAAAACAGGAGTTGACCTGTTGACCATGGTTTTTACGACTTGACAAAACTCTCTGGATTAAATTCTCTAAATGATAGTAAAAACTGCATCCAAATCCGTTGCGTAGTTTAGAAGAACAACGCGGTCACACAGACAGAACAACGCGGTCACACAGACAGAACAACGCGGTCACACAGACAGAACAACGTGGTCACACAGACAGAACAACGCGGTCACACAGACAGAACAACGCGGTCACACAGACAGAACAACGCGGTCACACAGACAGAACAACGCGGTCACACAGACAGAACAACGCGGTCACACAGACAGAACAACGCGGTCACACAGACAGAACAACGCGGTCACACAGACAGAACAACGCGGTCACACAGACAGAACAACGCGGTCACACAGACAGAACAACGCGGTCACACAGACAGAACAACGCGGTCACACAGACAGAACAACGCGGTCACACAGACAGAACAACGCGGTCACACAGACAGAACAACGCGGTCACACAGACAGAACAACGCGGTCACTCAGACAGAACAACGCGGTCATACAGCCAGACACGATAAGCGACTTTAATATATAATATATAGATTATGCTGAATGCAGGCTGAGGTTTTGGCATGGGAATTAATTCCTAATTTTATCTCAAAAACTCACCCTGTCGACCTTTGATTAAAAATCATAACAATTTAATGGGTGCTTTAAATCCCTCAATAGAAAACGTTTGTTTGCATACAATGTAGGCATACAGGTGATATAAGATATTTTATGGTTCCAGGTACATTCTACCATTTGTCATGCAAACATAGTACTTATGGTTATGACTAAACAATATTAGTGGCTCTAATCGATTCTATTATTATAAATGCGAAAGTATCTGTCTGTTTGTTACCTTTTCACGGCTTTGGATGAAATTTGATAAAGTCAAATAATTTATTTCAAACACACAAAGGCACTTTTGAACGTCAAAATTTCCAAAAAAATAGAATTGATTCTAGTGGCCCCTTCCTCAGGGTAGTTACGTATGGAGAAGAATTGGCAAGAAACTTGACACGGACAGACCATGACCTGGCGGGCGAAGCCACGGGCAAAAGAAAGAAAGAAAGAAAAAGTATTTATTGGGACAAGCGCAGGAGATCTTAATTAAACTAAACACACACTCACTAAAAATAAAAATAGAAAATACAAACAAAGTAAAAATTAAAATAAAGCGAAAGTTCTGTGCGAGGCCAAAAGGCTCCTATCTCAGCATGACGCTGGTATTCTGATAGGGCCTGCAGTGAAGTCACGGATAGAAAGAAACTAGCAAGAAGCTAGTTACTAGTTGTAAAAGTTGACGTATTTACAGTTTCTAATGGTATATACTCTCTGTTCTTAATACAGGCTTGTTTTACAATGTTAATATCTAACGTATGTCCTTGTTACAGGCCGCAGCAGTACAAGTGTATACGGAACGCTCGCGCAACATGCAACTGATCTTAGAACAACAGGAGCGCATCGCAGACACCTCGCTCACGCTAGAGATGCAGCGAATAGAGGCCGAGCAGGTGTGTAACATTATAATATGTTGACCTTACAAGAAATAATGTCTTTAAGTTTTGCCAGTAGGCAATGTACTGACATTGAAAAAAAAAACTTTGTGTAAAAGTAATGTAGAAAGAGAACTATAAGGGAAATTGAGCGTATTATACTCCCTGAAGGCAGAGTCCTATTTAAAAGCGATCGTCGCGCGAATACGCGTTCGGTGGCGACCATATGTCACTTTTTTTTTTCGGAAAACCTGAAAGCGCCCTCTGTCGGCGCAACCACGCGTTCAGGTTCACCGAACAAAGAGTTCGGACGATCGTGTAAATAGGACGCGGGGTAATAGAGTGATTTCAAAGCGTGTTTGGAGGGTTTCTTACCATTTTCAGTTAGGATTGTATTCGGTATCATTTTATTGACTGGTTTTGAGTATCATACGGTTTGAAGCAGGGCATTATCGTAATATTTCAGTAATTTATTTCCCGGTCAGATTTTCGTTATTCAAGATAGGCCTTCTCCAAAATGGCGTAAAGTAGTCTTCTCTTTTCCTATTAGCTCGTGCAGTACTTAAAAATAAACTTGAAATGTAGGTCATATCTCACTGACTACTTTCTGCTTCACAGGACTGGGAGAAAGTACGAGAGCAGCGAGAAGGCGAGGAACAAGACGATCTGCGAGCGATGTACAAGTTGCGGGAACAGGAGATCATCTCACAGCTCATGCAGCTCGAGAACAAGCAGTATGATATGGTGAGTACAAATTAGAATAATGCACTCATGTGGTAAGTAGATGGTTACATTCAAGGGTTCCAGAACCTGACATGAACTACACCAAAAAAAAGAAACAAAGAAAATACGTTTATTTGCGCGGTAACCGACGCAAAAAAAGAACACAAAATTTAAAAAGAAATAAGTTTAGGGAAAATACGCGTCATATCCACGCAAAACGGCCGTCGCTCAGCATAATGCTACGACCCTATGCAAACCTCAGCGCTGGTTTTCAGCGACAGCCGGCTTTGACGTTATGACGTCGACGGGTGCAGCATACCATGAAATATAATTAAGATATAAATATACAATAATTAATTCTACATAAATAAATAAAGTATAATACCGCACCGCAGCAATTTACAAAGTATTAAAATAAAATTTACTCAATTTAATTTAAGACTAATAGATAGAAAGTTCTTACTTTCATGTAATAGATTCTACATTATCAAATTAAAAATTAAAGAAAAGAATAGAATACTTCCTATTTGCACTTTAATGCACAATGGTGGTACATAAGTCATTATCTTCCAGAGACCAGAATAATGCACACCAAATAAATTACGATTGGAGACTTACAAAGCAACATAGGGTGTTAAAACGTAGTGAAACATCTTCGTCATTCTCCATTGCCCGCATGCGGTTAAAACTCATGGCGCGGTGCTCGCATGCGAGTAAATTTTCGTTTACTTATACGGACGGGAGATGATCGCAAAATGTAAGGACTGCAATAGGTCGGTGCAGACCGAAAGCAGCTAAATTATTATTTAAAAACTTTACTACTTAGATTTTTATCCCTCAGCTACAGGAACTGGACTTGATGCACTTTTTTCTTAGTAGTGGCCCAAAGTTGAAACAACCCAAAGATTCCAATACTAATGAACCCATGTACTCTTTAGGAACAAGAGAACCAGAGTCTTCGCGAACAGTTAGAAGATTACCAGAGGCGAGAGCGAGAGGAAGCTGAGAAGTTAGCCGAGACTATCAGCAATGCCACGGAGGAACCTGAAGTGGCTGATGTCGAAGGTAAAATAGATGATAGTTATATATAATACTCTTTATTATGTACACCATAAAAATGACAAATATTAAATGTAAAAAAATTACATCGGGTCGGGGACACAATGGGCGGTCTTGTCGCTAAAAGCGATCTTTTAAAGACATCCTTTGTATGGATTAAAGGGAGAAGGAGAGGCAATACTGCAGGTAGTCTGTGCAGTGCAGTCATACCTAAAACTAAAGGAGGCTGGAGAGTTTGTTGCGCCAATTCTTCTTCCCAGCTAAAGTACTAAGAACTGGTGATGGGCGGGCGTTTTGGGGGACTGTCTTATGTAATTTTGGCTTTCAAAAAGTACTGAATCTCAGCCTAATTTGAATAAATGACTTGATTTGTGAAAGAGAAAGTCTTTTGAGTAAAACATCTAATTATATTCGATGGTTGAACCATCGAATTCTTGCCATTCAGTGTTCAGGCCGACACTTTGCTATGAAAGTTCGCAGACGCCGAGCGGCCGTCTGTAATTCGAGCCCTAAAAAAGTTTTTTTTTTATCGTTACGTCATGTTCCCACTGACAAATATATTTTCTTTGTTTCTTCTTTCTAATGATTTTCCTAAACTAATGCACCGCGTACTTATATTATTTGACAATGAAGCCTCTGTGCCGCCGATTAGTTTGACCCCGTGTCCTACAAAGGAGATTGCCCAAAAACAGTACTCTTGAGAAATGTTTCGTGTCTCGTGTACTCTTGAGAAATGTCACAGTTATGCAATAAATATATCTGTCGCATCATGGGTGGCCGAGATGCGAAGCATCGGTTCTTCTTCGTGATCCGACATAGTTTTACTTTGATGTGGGCACTGTTGTGGGTACTCGAGCGAAACAGAATTTAAATCAAAATAACTTTATTTAAAACACTTAACGATGTACGAGAAACAAACTCGTGCGTTGGTACTACTAGGCGTCTGCCTAAACTGTCGGAGTTCAAGTGACCGAACACTCCGTCCTTTCCCCAGTACTCGCTGCATCCCCTCTACCGACGATCGTGTCCAAGCGGTAGGGCGCGCTTGCGTTTCCGGTAAACATTGATTTAGTTCTATAACGAACAAATAGGTGGCGCTGTCGGTTGCACTATGGCGCCATCAATCCACGACACGGCCATCCCTGACTAGCACCCGTCCTCGGGTGTTATACCTGTGGACAAAATACTCTCAAGAGTAATCTGGCTCGGCTATCCTGCCAATAGAAACAAGGGTTGATTCTTACAGGTACTTTATTTCCTCTGAATCCAAGTACAATAATCAACTTTATTGATTTACAATGCCCTATTATTAAGACTACGTACATAGTGCTTCCTGCACAACATTAAACATTTAAAAAAAGGGGCCGATCAACAAGTTAACATAAGTTATTCTAACAATTCTGTTACTCTTTACCATAATTCATAAGCAATGCATACTCAACTCCTGAAACTTTCATTGCAATCTGTGCACCAACACAGGCCAGAATCGCACCAACGATTCTTTACATATCTGCCACCACATATGCTACAACACATGAGGGGCTTTGTGCACCAACACAGACATGAATCGCACCAACGATTCTTTACATATCTGCCACCACATATGCTACAACACATGAGGGGCTTTGTGCACCAACACAGACATGAATCGCACCAACGATTCTTTACATATCTGCCACCACATATGCTACAACACATGAGGGGCTTTGTGCACCAACACAGACATGAATCGCACCAACGATTCACAAGATCTAACGCAAAATGTGCTACAACACATGTAGCGCTCTGTGCACCAACACAGACATGAATCGCACCAACGACTCACAAAATCTATCGCAAAATGTGCTACTACACATGAAGCGCTCCGTGCACCAACACAGAAAGAAATCGCACCAACGATTCCTTGTAGACCCATCGCCACATGTTACTCATGAGGTGCGGTCTAGAGTTTCGAGTATGAGTGTACAAGCCATTCTTAATCAGATTTGGTCTCACTACCACTGTCATCAACTATAACATCTAATTCTCGAGGAACTTGGTGATCGGGTATCTTCCTCACACGATCATCTAAGCGAACTTACAAATACCCCCTTTGTAAGTTCGCTTAGGGGCTGCCTCCACGAGCGAGAGAATCGCGGCGATATTATCGTCGTGCCATTAAATTCAATAGAAACTCTATGAACCAATCTCCACACGACGATATCATCGCAGCGATAATTTGAAGGCACAGCGTGACTATCGCCGCGATTCTCTCGTCCGTGGAGATGGCGCCTTAGAGTCAAGAGCCTTAAGTAAGTATCTGTCCCCGTCTAACACATCAATAATTTTAAAAGGACCTTTGAATTTAGGATCTAATTTTGTCTGATTCCTTTCCTCATTTTCAATTAAAACATAATCATTAACATCTAACTTAGAAACCTGAGCCTTATTTTGATTAAATCGATTTTTATCATAACTTGCATTCTTTTCAATGTTCTGTGTCGCGTGCTCTCTAATCTCATCTAAATTAACTACAGTCAAATCATCATCAGCGGTCACTAAACTAAGTGGTCTCGCTACCCTTCCAATCATCAACTCGAGAGGGCTAGATTTAGTCACCCTATTAATAGTAGAGTTCATAGCCAGCTGAACCTCTCCTAATGCGTCCTGCCAAGAGCGGTCACGACTAGTCTCTACAACTGTCAACATACTCTTTAGGGTACTCATTACTCTTTCGACCTGACCGTTTGCTCGACTGCCTCCAGTAGCTATCAAGTGCAACTCTATGTTGTTAGAAGTGCAGAAACTAGAAAAATCTTTACTAGCGAAACAACGACCTTGACCTGCTATTATGCGTTTCGGTGCACCAAACAACGCTATACAAAACTCAATAGCACAAATACTACTATTGGTGTCTATGTTTAGAGAATGACGAAGCAGCACAAATTTGGTAAACGCATCTATGACGACGAACACGTACTCCTTGATGCCGTTCTTACCAGATAATTTTCCAGAAGCGTCAATATGAATTGTGTGCCATGGGATATTGAGCTTTGGAATTGGGTGAATTTCTGCTTGAACTTTACCTGAGAGGGGTTTTGCTACTTTACAAGTGATACAATTGTCGACAAATTTTCTCACGTATTTTGACATGCCTTCAAACCAATAGTGCTCATATATCTTTTCGAGAGTTTTCTCCCATCCTAAGTGCATGACGGATTCATGAACATTATTAATCACAGACCACCGAAGCGATCTAGGTACAATAGGAAGACATCGAGTGCGACCGTTACGTTGAATTTTGCGTCAAAGAATATTCTTACGAATTTCGTAAGTTTTACGATTTTCCTCAAGAAAAACTTCATTACGAAGATCAGACACAATCTTACTGATCTCTTCGTCTTTTTCTTGTTCAGCTTGCAACCAGTTGCTAGAAAGCTCAGCTAATTCGACACGATTTTGTTCGACACGAGTAAAAGGTACTTTAGGTGTAGGGAGGGGATTTCTAGAAAGAAAATCTGCATTGCTCATCCTACTGCCTTCCCGATAAACAATGTCAAACTCAAATGACTGCATGTAGGCCCACCAACGATGAACTCGCGGAGACAAGTCAGTTTTGCTTTTAGAGGCTTTAACAGAACTGCAATCCGTAACAACGGTAAACTGACCTAACAAGTAATGTTTAAAATGCTTTATGGCGTTAAAGACAGCTAACGTTTCTAATTCAAACGAGTGATATTTGGATTCGGCTGGGGACGTACGACGACTCTAATAAGCAACTACATGTTGTTTCCCGTTAATTTTTTGAATAAAAATTGCACCATATCCTTCAGCACTGGCATCGGTATGTAACTCGATTGCATGCGCAGGGTTAAATATTGTTAGAACTGGCTCACTGGTTAAATAAGAAATAATTTTCTGACGAATGGCCTCATGACTTGGTTCCCAACCAATGGACCTGTTCTTGCCACTCGTTAAACAAAACAAAGGAGCCATTGTTTTTGAGAACTATGGCACAAATTGTCTGAAATAAGTGGCCAGCCCTATGAACTGTCTCAACTGAGTGATGGTTTTAGGTGGGGGAAGTCTGGACAACGCTATAATTTTATTTGGGTTGGGTCTGATTTGGCCATCCTCAACAACAAAACCTAAATATTCAACCCGTCGCTTAAGAAATGAACACTTCATAAAATTTAGGGAAAAACCAGCTTTTGTTAATTTATCGAGCACAATGCGTAGACGAACTGAAACTCTCCTCAGCTGATGACCCTATCACTAAAATGTCGTCGACGTATGTAACAGCATAGCTATAAGCGAGATCCCCTAGTGCTTTCATCACTGCACGCTGATAAACTGAGCTTGCATTCTTCAAACCGAACGGCATGGTCAAATATTCCCACTGACCATCAGGTGTCACGAATGCAGTGCGCTCTATTGACTCAGGATGCACTGGAATCTGATGATAACCAGATAACATATCAAGGCACGTGAACCACGTGGCACCACCTAACCTAGATACAAGATCCTCTATCAAAGGCAACGGGAACCTATCCGACACAGTGTTGTCGTTCAGTTCCCTGTAGCCGACACACATACGATCTGAACCATCCTTCTTTTTCACGAGAAAAACTGGACTAGAAAAAGGTGAACAACTTGGCCTAATCAAAGTCAAAGTCAAATCATTTATTTCAAATAGGCCCGTATAAGGCACTTATGAACGTCAAAAATTTACAAAAAAATTAATTGATTCTAGTTGCCCCTTCCAAAAGGTAGTTTTCGTATGGAGAAGAATGGGCAAGAAACTCCACCGTTACTCTTTTAAAATGTTTTACAATATTTTGTATAGTACATTAGTTATATAATTATATGTGAGGATACAAACTATGTCAAAAAGGTTTCTACAAAATTAAAGATTACTTAGACGACAAAAAGGCTTGGGACTAGCTCTATACTACTCCATACTAATTTAACTGTTTAGTTCATTTTATTTGACTGTATAAGTCAATTTATTTAATTTAAATTTTGTTTATTATTGACGAAATCTATTCTTTACACAGTTTTTGTTTTTTATTTTTATGAAATATATTGTAATATATGGTAAGCTAGCGACCTCGAAAATTGATCATACTAATCTTGTCTGAGCAACCGGCAGCAAGTGTGCGTTGTGTTGCGTAAAGTAAAATATTACTGTTGTATAGAATCATGTTCTTCTAACTATTCAGACAGCTGTGCTGCTGGGGAGTTTGTTGCGCCACTTCTTCTTCCCAGCTAAAGCACTAGGAAGTGGTGAAGGGTGGGCGTTTTTGGGGGACTGTCTTATGTAATTTTGACGTTCGAAAAGTGCTGATTTTCAGCCTAGTTTGAATAAATGACTTTTGAATTTGAATTTGAGGACGATGCACCTAGAATAAAATTATTATACCACAATAGGTAAAAAGAATTAAGAATTAATGCTACCTGCTTCCTCTAATACACGAACTTTAGAAGTAACAACATCGCGCTCACTAGCACTAAGCCTGTATGGGCGGCGATTAACAGTTCGACTGGGATCTACAAGCCTAATTTGCAACTGTCCTGTCGCAACACGGGATCTAGAAATACCACTAGAAAACGAAGATGAATATTCAGACAAAAGATCAATTAATTGGGAACGAAATTCTGGCGAAACATCGGTATCAACTGTATTAAAATCAATTGGAAAAATAGAACCATTCTTGATTTTATTTGAAACATCACATAACTTAACAACCTTTTCACGACACAAAACAACACTATCAGATGTCATACTAACATTAAAACCCTGATCTAAAATCTCACGGCCAATTAAAATATCATTTTTAAGACAGCTATCCGGTACAACATGAAATAAAATCGCAAATCGTTAATCATAACCTCAGATAAAATTTGTAACGTACTTTGCACACTACCATGACCAATCCCGGTTAAATTAACAATTTTATTAACGCGCTTGCCACTAAACTTTGACGAAACATAATCTTTGATAAGAGTGCATTCGGCGCCAGAATCATAATAAAATAGGTACGACTCACCAGTATTCATCAGCACACCGCTGGGATTACTGACGTAACAAACGTCAACACGTCGCTCGCGGTTCGCCGCCGTTGTAGGCGCTGCCCCGGAGCTGCTTGTTCCGCCTGCCGCGCCGGCGCCCCCACCAATGCTTTGTGGACATTTTGAAGCAAAATGTCCAGCGTTGCCGCATCGGAAACAGATGTCCGAACGCTGCTTAGATCCCGAAGAACTTGACGACGAAGTAGTGGCATTGGTTGCCTTGCCTGTCACTTCACTTCTTGATCGGCAGTCAGAGGCTCGGTGACCTACTTTACCGCAGTTGTGACACTTCATTGTAGACGACTGAAACTTCGATCGCTTGAACGGCGTCGGTTGAGTTACCCGTCGAAGCTTTCCTTTTTAAAAACGAGAACGCTTGAAGTTCGCACTGCTGCTTGTTTCTGTTGTTGACTTCGGTAGTAAAAGCCAACCTCTGAATACGGCCATCAAATTGTGTCATATGAGCAAGCACTGTGGATATGGCTACCTGCTCAGCGCTCATGTGATGTTAACGTAGATAACAATCGGGCAGCGTACGCAGCATAACATTCACTTTCCTTAGGTTTGCTACTCATCATC
Source organism: Xanthia icteritia (assembly GCA_949128155.2). Classification (NCBI taxonomy): domain Eukaryota; kingdom Metazoa; phylum Arthropoda; class Insecta; order Lepidoptera; family Noctuidae; genus Xanthia; species Xanthia icteritia. The sequence goes on along the minus strand of OX421952.2, from coordinate 18,214,686 downwards.
TTGACAAGAGTAGCGGCGGGTGTGTCCACGCAATCGTAACGGGATAAAAACAGGCTTTTGAAGTCACGCCATGTCATACCCGCAAACGATACCTGCGCAAGCCAACGTGATGCACTTCCTTTCAGAGCTTTGCTCAATGTGATAATCAAAGCACTTCCTTGAAGCGGTACTTCCGATAAACACAGATCCGCTGTAGTACACCAGGCACGTGCGTCTATATCTGGTTTATCCGGGTCAAATTCAGGCAAAGAAATATGCTTGGTACCTGCCGGGCCCTTGATGGCTTCTATCAGGGACATCATGTTCTGATTTTGAGCAGTCAGCAGCGTACGTAGTAAATTCTCGTCGCACCGTGACGTCATCGCACTATTCTTTGTGTTTTCTTCCGCTCGAGTGAATCCCGGTTCAGCAGTGCTATTCTGTAACCATCTCACCGTGAGTACTTAGGTGAAGTGAGCACGGAGTGAGCTGTCAGTCCCTAGCAGCAGGTGGAATGACAGCTCACTCCGTGCTCACTTCACCTAAGTTCTCACGGTGAGATGGTTACAGAATAGCACTGCTGATGTCGCATCATGGGTGGCCGAGATGCGAAGCATCGGTTCTTCTTCGTGATCCGACATAGTTTTACTTTGATGTGGGCTCTGTTGTGGGTACTCGAGCGAAACAGAATTTAAATCAAAATAACTTTATTTAAAACACTTAACGATGTACGAGAAACAAACACGTGCGTTGGTACTACTAGGCGTCTGCCTAAACTGTCGGAGTTCAAGTGACCGAACACTCCGTCCTTTCCCCAGTACTCGCTGCATCCCCTCTACCGACGATCGTGTCCAAGCGGTAGGGCGCGCTTGCGTTTCCGGTAAACATTGATTTAGTTCTATAACGAACAAATAGGTGGCGCTGTCGGTTGCACTATGGCGCCATCAATCCAAGACATACGGTATCTTTATCTCAAAAAGTTGAAAAGCATGAAATATATAAAATAGAAATATATTTTTGAAATAGGACTTAATTATTATTTATAATGGGATAGTTTTTTTTTTAACAATAATTTATAGTACTTACTTTAAGTTTCCGCTTATGAAGTACGCCATTTTTTATATCGCCTGTCAATACTGGGGATGTCCATTACTTCTATTGCGTGTAATGCCTACCTACCTACATAAAATATAATGATATCAATTCTGTATTGATTGTTCATTTTATTATTTTGTATCTAGTTAAATAACTATTTATTTATTAAAAACGGTGTATACAATATCTTTAAAATATCGATAGATAGCTCACTAGGTAAATAAATAAATCAGTTTCTATAAACCGACAGATATTAGGTAAAAGGTACATTTATCTATGTTATTTTCATTAAAAATGTGATGCGACAATAGTGTGCGGTGAGGTATATCTGGTTGGTATGGTTAATAGCTTTATTTATATTTCTTTTTGATATTGAAATCGGAATAGTTTCAAACGTCTACTTTTTTATGGGTGTAATAATGATGTTGATTAAAAACAACAAAGATTTTAATCTGTAGTTACATTTTTTTCAAACATTTGTTTCGGAAAACATTCATATTGTATTAGTATTAGTGAACTTAGATAAATATGTTAGGAGCATTAAAATCATTAAAATCAAAAACAATATTACAATCAAAACCAAAAGTAAATTAAAATCGAAAATAAATGAAATTACAATCAAAACAAAATTAAATCATATCAGAATTAAATTTACATTAAATTTAAATTAAATCTAAATTATGTCAAAATTAAACTAAAACATGATCATAACTTAGCTTCTACATCATTATAAATTTAAATATATTTCCTCAGCACCGGGTCCGTAGCTATGTCTACGAGACCAGTGCATCAAAAAAGGGCACTCTGGCTTCTCCACAATAACCTTCAGGGTGCTATTGGAGCTTCCACGTATCCTACGCATTTGGGATGCCGTTCTTTTGCACATGATAGTTTCAAAACTATCTATGCCTGCCTCGGCAAACATGCCCGACGCACTACAAAACCGCGGAAGCCCCAGCAACACCCGAAAAGCTTTATTGTTGTATTGCTGAACACGAAGGGCGTTGTAGGCTTTCTGTGTATACCTGACACAGGCTGCAGGTGTAAAACGTCTGGCAATATGTCTTAGACAGTGTAATTTTCACGTCTTCTGTCTTTTTTCGTATTGTCATCTAGCAAACCTGTGGGCCAGCATATGACATCGAATCGACAACGCTCTTCGCTCTCTCTCTCAGTCAAAATGTGCCCAAGGTATTAAAAACGAGACACTGTCTTAAGTGCCACCCCATACAAGTAAACAGGAGGAACTGCCCTCAGTTTTCTGGAACCCACACGAAACATCGTAACCTCGCTTTTCCTGACATTGTAACAATGTTGAATTCAGTACATTTGTCCATAGTGCTGTGGGTAATCTCCTTTGTTCGAAAACCAGAGGATCTCCTCAGTCGACGCCACCGCGCGTTCGGGCTCCCCGAACAAAATGTTCGCGACGGTCGCGTATTGGCACGCCTATTGCTTTAGTTGGGGTCTTTAAGGACGCGTTTGCAAATTTGATAGGTATAGAATCGAACTACTACATTGACAAAGGTCACACACACAAGTGTACGCACGGTTAGTTGCGGGAATAGTAGTCAAGTGAACTAATTTTGGTACTTACATTGAAAGTTTTTTTTTCTCTATATTCATTATAATACATAGGCATCTACAAAAAGTATTTTGTATTGTTGTTTGTATTTTTACTAAATAATACTTAGATACAAATACCTAATTCAGTGACTGCTAGGAGGCACTGGAAGCCCTCTTCTAGTAGAAAGATGTGGGCTGTGAACTTTGGGAAAGTTTTGTTAGTTATGATGAGACTTTACCTCCGGACTTGATGGAGTGACCTGAAGGTGTACTTCAGTGACTGCTACTGGTACTGCTCGACTAGTAGAATTAGATGTGCCGAGTTTGGGCTCGTTTTGATAGTTATGACAAGACCTTACCTCCGGACTTGATGGAGTGACCTGAAGGTGTACTTCGGTGACTGCTACTGGTACCCCTCGACGAGTAGACCTAGGTGTGCCGAGTTTGGGCTCGTTTTGTTAGTTATGACGAGACCTTACTTTTGGACGAGATGGAGTGACCTGAAGGTGTACTTTGGCGACTCAAACTCAAACTCAAAGCATTTATTTCAAATAAACCAATTACAGGCACTTTTGAATAGTCAAGGGGTCGGTCAGTCAGAAATATGAAGCTAGTCGCCCATTCCAAAGCGTAGTAGGTACCTATGGAGAAGAACGGGCAAGAAACTCCACGGACACTCTTTTAAATAAAATAAGATGGTTACATAATATTGGTTACATCATTCAAGTTGAAGTTATACATGTGAGAACGATGCAAAACATTAAAAGCGTCCGTTAGAAATAAAAATATAAATTAAATTAAAATCGCCGTGGCAGCTAAGAGATGACCAGTCCCTACTGACGGCGCCCGTTCACGAACATGACGCATGGATTAGCACCATTCAGCTCAACCATTTTGAAGGGAGCTAACTCACACTGGAACTCCTCAATGAGTAGAACTATGTGTGCCGAGTTTGGGCTCGCATTGATAGTTATGACAAGACCTTACCTCCGGACTTGATGAAGTGACCTGAAGGTGTACTTCGGTGACTGCTACTGGTACTCCTCGACGAGTAGACCTAGGTGTGCCAAGTTTGGACTCGTTTTGTTAGTTATGACGAGACCTTACCTCTGGACTTGATGGAGTGACCTGAAGGTGTACTTCGGTGACTGCTACTGGTACTCCTCAACTAGTAGAATTAGATGTGCCGAGTTTGGGCTTGTTTTGTAAGTTATGACGAGACCGTACCTCCGGACTTGATGGAGTGACCTGAAGGTGTACTTCGGTGACTGCTACTGGTAGGTACTTCTCAACTAGTAGAATTAGATGTGCCGAGTTTGGGCTCGTTTTGTAAGTTATGATGAGACCTTACAAACAAGATCAGAAGAAACTCGGCAGACCTAGTTCTACTCGTTGAGGAGTTCTAGATTCCAGTATCAGTCACCGGAATACACATTCAGGTCACTCCATCAAGTCCGGAGGTAAGGTCTCACCATAACTAACAAAACGAGCCCAAACTCGGCACACTTAGTACTACTCGTCGTAGAGTACTAGTAGCAGTCACCGAAGTACACCTTCTGGTCACTCCATCAAGTCCGGAGGTAAGGTCTCATCATAACAAACAAAACGAGCCCAAACTCGGCAGACCTAGTTGTACTCGTCGAGGAGTACCAGTAGCAGTCACCAAAGTACACCTTCAGGTCACTCCATCGAGTTCGGTGGTGAGGTCTCATCATAACTAACAAAACGAGCCCAAACTCGGCACACTTAGTTCTACTCGTCGTAGAGTACCAGTAGCAGTCACCGAAATACACCTTCAGGTCACTCCATCAAGTCCGGAGGTAAGGTCTCATCATAACAAACAAAACCAGTCCAAACTCGGCAGACCTATTTGTACTCGTCGAGGAGTACCAGTAGCAGTCACCAATGTACACCTTCAGGTAACACTCCATCGAGTTCGGTGGTGAGGTCTCATTATAACTAACAAAACGACCCCAAACTCGGCACACTTAGTTCTACTCGTCGTAGAGTACCAGTAGCAGTCACCGAAATACACCTTCAGGTCACTCCATCAAGTCCGGAGGTAAGGTCTCATCATAACTAACAAAACGAGCCCAAACTCGGCAGACCTAGCTGTACTCCGCGAGGAGTACCAGTAGCAGTCACCAAAGTACACCTTCAGGTAACACTCCATCGAGTTCGGTGGTGAGGTCTCATCATAACTAACAAAACGAGCCCAAACTCGGTAGACCTAGTTCTACTCGTTGAGGAGTTCAAGTAACAGTCACCGAAGTACACCTTCAGGTCACTCCATCAAGTCCCAGACGAATAGGCATTTATAAACCTTACTTACTTTTACCGAAATAAAATGTGTGATTATAAAATTATCTTCCACAATATCAAGTATCAAATTTGGTTTATAGAATATTTTGTATTTGTACAGCGATCTTTTTACACACCAACCGCTGCAAACAGGCAATACAGGGTCCACTCACGACAGCGGCCGGGCGCAGACTGAGACACTGAGGTTTCTTTCGAAATGTTTGTGCAATAAATCAAAACAGGAACAAAAATAAAATAACCCTTAATGCAATCCCTTAAGATTCATCCGTAATAGCAAAATATGTGAAAAAGTTAGTTTTGGTTTTAATTTTTTTTGCGACTATATGTGACATTTTGAAACATTTTTTTTATTAAGTTTTAGAAATGAATATGTTTGCCTACTTATAGTATTTTTGGAAATCTCAAAATATGTTGATAATAGAATAAAAACTGTACTGAAACTCAACCCAGTATCGTTAATTTTGTGGAAAATGGCAACAGAAAATCGTTTTTACAATATAAAAACCTATAATTTTGAATACAAAAGTTCCAATAATTTGAAGATGAAGAACCAATCTATATGTGGTAGTTATTAGTTATATAATATTCGGTTTAGTTTTGTCACAAGATGAACCGAAAAACAGCAGAATTTTGTCCGATTTGCAAACGCGCCCTTAAGTCCGAAAAGAGATGTTTTTCGATTTTTTAAAAATAAATATCGTTTTTCCTGTATAGAACGTCAACGCATGCTATCCGAACAAGCGTGCGCCGCACGCGAAGTGGCCGCGGCGCGCGCGCGCATCGCCGCCGTGCGCCAGCAGCGCGAGCAGCTCGACCGCACGCGCGAGCTGCTGGAGGCCGAGCGCAAGCGCAAGCTGCAGCACGCGCGGGACAACCGCAAGCCCGACCTGGACAAGCCGCAGCATGGGGTGAGCTTACTATTGTTTATTACTAAGCTGGCTTTTGCTCCCACGGCGCGGGATATCTCAGATCGCGCCACATCGAGCAGATTTGTACGAGCTCCCGCGCGCAACGAGCTGCCCCGCTCCTTCTCGCATCGTTCCCACGGCCGCGTCGCCAAGCTCCGGTTGCGCCGTCTCGAGAAAAGGCCGGCGCAGCGCAGACCTGGCAAAGCGCAAGCTAGCGTGGTTTTCATTGTCAACAACCCTAAGTGATTGGAAAGAAAGTTCGAAATAATTTATCTGAGACGAGCTATGTTCGCTTTTATGCTCTCTTAGACTTTTTTTAGCCTATAATGTCCCACTGCTGGACAAAGGCTTCCCCTAACTCCTTCCAGGAACTCTTTCCCCGTGCCACCTCGAACCAACCCCCTACGCATCCAGGTTATCTCACCACCTCTGCCTGGGTCGGCCTCAGCGGTACCGCCCATCACCAGACACCCACTGTGTGGAAACTTTTGCCCAGCGGCCATCTTGCATGCGATGCGACTGATGTGACCCACCCAATCCCATTAGAGCTAATAGAAATTTATTTATTTTCAACTGTATTTCAACCATACGCAAAGTTGACATTTTTCAACAGTGAAAACCACGCTTGCCTACACTCTTTCCACGACACATATTGATGTAAGCTCGAGTTTTGACGATATGACTCGTGATATTAAGCGCCGTGAGAAGCCAGCTTAATATTTATTGGTGGTTTTCAATACAATGTGCTTTGAATGGGGAAACATTATGCTGGGAACTCTGTGCATGTTTGTTTGCATCCTATGTTATAAAAATGTCCGATTGTCTATTATATATTTATTTCACTACATTATCACTGTCCGCGAAACAGATAATAATTGAACACTGGTCGAAGAATTAAACATTTTAAAAACAAAAAGTGCATTCGTGAGCCATTCCAATCAGTATGCACTAAACAGTTTACCAGATTTTTATGTACATTATTAAACAATATAACTGATTACTTGTCCAATAAACAAGTTAACAGATGTTTTGTGCACTTAACAATTCAACAGATTGTATGTGCACTTAACAAATTAACAAATTTTTTGTGCACTTAATAATTTAACGGATGTTTTATGCACTTAAACAATTTAACAGATGTTTTGTGCACTTAAACAATTTAACAGATGTTTTGTGCACTTAAACAATTTAACAGATTTTTTGTACACTTAACAATTTAACAGATTTTTTGTACACTTAACAACTTAACACATTTTCGTGTACACTAAACCATTTAACTGTTTTTTTTGTGCACTATACAATTTAACTGATTATTTGTGCAACAATTTAACTGATTTTTGATTGACACAATAACTGCCCTCCATAACAAAGTCACGATGTACAGGACGAGGACGGCGACTCGTACATGATGTCTCCCGATAGTCCGGGAGCCGCCGGACTTAATAGATCACACTCTTCGCCTAATATCGCTAAGGTAACCACTATGTGTCATTTACATAGCTTTGTATCGTTGCTTGTGTGCATGGGGATCATAAAAATGTGTAATGCAAGAAATATATATTATCAGCCTTATGGCTCATAAACATAAGGAAAGTTTCTCGTCTCGAATAGGTGATTATCCAAAAGAAGAAAACAGATACTCGCCTAGACGCAATGAAAACGTTCGAGTAAACAAGAAATCGACGAGCGAGAAGCTCCTCGTGTAAATGAGCCTTAAAAGTAAAATAATAATAAAATCTTTATTGAAAAAATATTTAAAAGGGTTTACATTGGCCCCAAACTAGGCAAGCGTGTATCTTGGGCACCAATATGACGAAGTCCCATTACATATGCTCCGGTTGTCGAATAGCCGGCGCCGGACTCCCGGGCACTAATGCGCGCGCGCATCACAACCGGGGGTGGCTTGGCCCCGCTGCGGGTAGGTTTTAGCAAAGTAAACACTTAAAAAGCTCACAATATTTTAAATTACTTCACACATAACCGAGCCTCCTCGGATTACTTTTCGCAAATTTCTCAGTAACTTCGTTAAGATGTTATAGACTACCAGAGATATCTCGGTGAATATATATGGCGGCCAAACCGGTGTGAGTGGTACAATGAGTGGCGTGCGGATTCAAAATTCGCCACGCAAACAAAATATCATAAAGAAAAACACTTGAAAACATAATAGGTTCTTATTAAGTTAAGGATAAATTGATGACAATAAAATTTTCTCTTAGGTAAAGTAATGCTTGTTAAAAAGTTAAATTAATATGGAATAATATCAAGTTCACTTTAAGATTTGTCACGGAAGAACTCAGATGCTTTTGGGGGGGGCTTGAGCCCCTTAGCCCCCTCCTGGATCCGCTACTGATTACAACGTTGGTTTACTTGTGTTTGTTGATTCCATGAACATAACTTTATCTATAGATTCAGTCATTCATTCAACTTTACTCAAAAAAAAAAACACTCCAACTATAATTTAATCGTCTGGGGGCATTTATTGTCCCACAAAGTGTTAAAATAACGTTTTTGGTTCTATCCTATCTATAGTTTGAATCATCGCTTATTATGGACCTTTTAGCCCCATATTCAAAGTTTAAAAAATAAATCTTTAGCGGCTGTGTACTAGTTCTTCTTCTAACGCCTCACCCCGTTTCTCAGGTGTCATCAGATGAAGAGGAACCTTGCATTCCGGCCTTCGATCGCAGCACGAAACCAGCGAAGGTGGCGCCATCTAGCGACTTTCACCAGAGGGACTTTCAACCTGTTTGGGGAGATGTGGTGAGTCAGATTTACTAAATACAAGGTGAATTTTCCAAGTGTGCGTCGATGGCCGAATCTGAAACTATAATAAATAGCAAAAACACTCAAAGAAGTCTCGGTGTCGATTTTGATGAAAATTTAAAGGAAAATATAAGATAAAATAAAAGCTGGATGTGGGATATTATAACATTGCAGAACTGTCCGTATTAGCTCAGTTCTTGATCGAAAGTTATCGACCGAAATACGAAAAACAACCAGACCGACATCGACAGTCAAGCAGTCGAGCAGATATCTATCGTAGACCAATTACGTTATATTGCTGTCCATACTTCACCGATCAACTGTGCTTACCGTTCTGAGAAAACTGAAATAACTCGTCTTCAAATGTGCAAAATGATTTTTAACAATATTACCTACTTATGTCAGATAGCGATAATCTGTGTTGATTGACAGATGTCGGTATAGCTTGTCTTTGCTGATTTTGTTTATTTATTGGTTATAGACGTATTAGTTATCTTTTCGAAATACTTTAAGATAATTAATAGAATAACTAAATTATTTATTTATTTTATAATTAAAACCATACATAGAAAACAATAGCTGCATTTTGATACGCTAAGCCGTTCGACGCACGCACTTGAATATGTGACTCATTACTACGTCAATGCATTGTTTGTGCAATACAGTTGCGTTGATAACAGTAGGGACACTTGTCTTTGATATTAAATAGGGATTAAAATCCATGCAATATTTCAAAAAAAAAAAAATAATCGAAAGGGAACTTGGCAAGTTCTGCGAACTTAATAGAATCAACTTAGGATTTGTAAAACTTCATCCTCTAAAGGGGCTAAAAAGGGGATGAAAGTTCGTAATTTTTGCCGATGTGAAATCCCATCGGGCACTCGAATTTTTTTACCGAATAAATCTCACTTACCCGCGTACTGTACTGCAGTTACTTACAGGAGGGAATCCTTCTATTCTTATTACAAATCCTCAATGCAAACATTATAGACTGATTATGTTATCGCCAATCTTCCCAAGTCTTAACTTACTGCACCGCATGCACTGGTAAGCGTGGGTGCGATGACGAACATCGCAGTCAAGGCGAGGAATCCCACAACGTGCGCTAATCCGCCGCTAACTAGCCGCAAACGTGCCGCCATCAATAATAAGAAACATGGCATGACTCTCATTTACATTTAAAAAATTATAATTGTTGTGTCCGACAGGGTCTATGAGAACTTGTAATTATTATTAAGATCTTGTAAAACACATGTGATAGACAATAAAGAATTGAATTGACGTCAATTCAATTCAGGTCGTAAATATGGTAAATCAAATTTCACATAGTGCTTGTCTTTGCAGAGCGTCGTTTCTGCCACTGACTTCCCCTCCTGTGTGTCAAAACTCACTATCAAAAGATCAAAGACCAAAATCTGAACCGTGTGGGGCATTTACACCTTCAAGATTTACCTCAGACTGAAACAATTACTATTAATGTAGGTTTAGGCCAAACGAACATAGAACTACAACAAGAGCATGTGCAATACTTTTTTGATATTCACGACAGTTTAGTATGGATAGGCCAACGAAAGAATGCCCTGTTCCTGTTGCCACAAAAACAATTTGGTAGAGTTGGAATAAAAAGTGCATTCGCTCGATTGGTCTGAACTGACTTTTAGCAAATCGCAGAAAGTAAGCATTCCAATCGTTTCGTGTATGTGCACGCTTCCCATCTGACCAAATTTGACAGTATATTATATTATTATTAATTTAATCATTTCAACTATGATGGCCTTAACAGAGAGCAAGCATACCTATGCCTTCCTCCCTGGATATGACAGTTGTGTCAAGAACACCTTACAAGTCATTAAGCTCTTCCCTGGTTCGAAAGAAATCACGAAGTCACACCTCAACACGTCAAGATAGACGTGACAAGGTCGTGACCTGCTAATCCCGCCAAAATGCTCCACCCTCGATGTTATTACATGGCTAGTCGCATGAATGTGATGGAACTCGTCCGAGGAAGTACTACAATTATACTTAGTTCTGCCGCCAAGCAGCATTGCTGTTCCAGTTGCGGTCGGGACAGGTCGGGACCCGCTAAGCCGGCCAAAACGGCACACATTCGATGTTAGCGCATGGCTTGGCTTATACATGCGTGTGCGAAAGTGGAGTTTCTTGCCGGTCTTCTCCATAGGAAACGACTAATTGGAACCTAGCTAAGTGCACCTAGCTTCTGACGTATCATAAGTGCCCTTTACGTGAAATAAAATAATTTGAATTTGAAAGATAAATAATATAAGAGAAACGTCATTAACTTTGATTTTTCGGGGTGAAAGTCACACGCCAAGACAAACGTCACATAAGTCGTGACGTGACCCGCTAAGCCTGCCAAAACGCCACACATTTGATGTTACCACATGTCTGGTCGCATGAATGTGATGGAGCTCGTCCGAGCAAGTACCACTACGCCTATTCTGCTAAGCAGCGTTGTCTAGTTCCGATTTGAGGGGTGACTGTGTAGTTACTAGCACACGATATATTTCTCTGGGATGGCCACGCACCTATGTTCAAAAATGGCGGTGACCAAAAACAGTATTGGTGATTTTAGGCGCGTGAGACACTTTAGCTTTTCTCTAGGATAATACCGCGTTTGCGTATGAAAATATGTCGCATAAAATACTGTAGTTTTTTATTGCGTTGACTTAGAAGCTTGATTTTTTTTAGGGCTCCAAGGGACCGTAGACCTACGTATTTTATATTAATTTCAACTGGAGATCTCCACGGTCTCTTGAGAAAAAGGGTCTTGACAGACAGATGGACAGTGAAGTGATCCTATAAGGGTACATTTGTTCATTTTGAGGTACGAAACTCTAAAAATAACTCGAACCCCTGCCCACCCAATCTCAAGTCACGCTAAACAATAAGACAAACGTGCCACAAGTCGTGACCCGCTAAGTCTGCCAAAACGCCACTCATTCGATGTTATCACATGGCAAGTCTCGTGCAACTTGCGTGTACGGCTTCCGAGCCACTCCAAATATTTGTAAGATTATTGCTAGTGAATTTCACATGTTTTTTAATCTGCAAAGCTGTCACTAATTATTATAATTTGTTATGGGGTGATGTGTCGTCAGTTTTTCTTGTAGAAACTGGTCTGCGTCACAATATCCAGAGAGGCACTATCTTTAGATACCTAATCGGGCCAACATTTTTATGTATTTCTGGTAGTCTCGACTTCTGAACGAGGGGTCGGTTCGATTCCAGGAGTCTAGATTATTTTCCATGATACCACTGTCATGGATTATTATAATATGGCTTACCATAAGATGAGACTTCACTCTCACATAATATAACATGAGACTTGTTACCTAGCCGGCGAAATGTGAGTGAATACACGGCTGTCTACTCCCTTGATGAATACCAATCTGCCTAGTGTTTTCCCAACTATGGTTTGGGTTGGCTTCCAGTCTAACCGGATGCGGCTGAATACCAGTAATTTGTATGGAGCGACTGACCTCCTACGATGAATATGAGTATGAAATTGTTATTGATTTGTGTTTGTTGTTCAAATAAAATATTTTTCTTTCTTTTTATGCTTAAAGAGCTTAGACTAAAGTCACATTTCTTTTCCTAATGGAACTGTATTAAATAATTCATCAGCCGCCCGCGCCCACACAAATTATAGGCGCCCGTTTTGTGACGTATGTCGAGCATACACGTGCATTGCTTTATATATATATTTCTCGGTACAAAATAAACTTGAACTCTAACCTTTAAGAGGAGGTTCCCTAAATTTTTTTGTTAATTTGCATAAATTTTCTGAAACAGTCACGCGTACAATCAAAATGGAACTTTAGTATATGATTTTTTGGATCTTTTTCTTCCCATGTTCAAGACAGATGCGTAATTGTAATATTTTCGCTCGATTCATTTTTTATTCGAAAATCATGTCTTTATTTTAAAGATTATTTAAATAAAATCAAGATTACTCGGCTGTTATGTCTAAAATAAGTATTCACAGTAAGAAAATATAGTTTATTATCCAGCCACAAGATATTATTTCTCTAAATCAATTATTACTTTAGTTATAAACGAAATAAGAATTGAGACTTACGCCATTTAGTTCCGTGCTCGAGCACGACCAAAGAGCGCACGCGATATTCAACTTTATTACTGATGTGATAGCGTTTAGCACATATCGGAGTAGCGAGGTGCATGAGGGCGGAGCTTGCGTGGAAATTGCCTTAGAGTGCCTGCTATCTAATTACGTAACACATTTTTCATAAACGATTACTAATCATTCTCATTCTGACAGTTCAACAACATTCATTGCGTTATTTATGTTGTTGAACAGATTTTTTTTCGAACTTATGAAGCAATGGATTAGCAATCTGCTTCAAAACAATTCAGATAGTAATTGGTCGTGTATTACGCAATTAGGCTGCAGGCCTTAAGCCAATTTTCTAGTTTGTGGAATAAATTCACATACCTTCAATTAAAATGCCATACAATAAAACTATATGATTTATTTTATATTGTGCACTGTGTTAGGTAATTGGGTAATACAAAGAAATGACGTTAATTAGGCGAAGTATGTAATGCTAAATTAACGTAACATACGTCAAATTATCTCAAATTACGACAACGATTGACGCATAATACTTTCCGATCACATCCGAGCTTGACCCTGACGCACAACAAAGCAGTTTTCTGATAACTACAGCCATTTACATAAAGAATGACAAAAAAAGTACCCAATAATGTGACCGGCCTTAGGTTCGTTAAACTTCAACCCACTTCAAGGCATAACACTCCTTTCTCTCTTTTCGCCATGTCTCATTGTTTCGCGTTTCGATCTATAGAAGCCGATATATGGCACTACGGATATAAGGCATTCCAACCAGTATTCTTGGTCGGATAATGTCTCACCTTTTATCGTCACTTAAGTAATTTATGCAAAATAAAATAAAACTTCCTCTACATCCATATTTCATACTAATTTACTATTGCCGATTAATTAGCCCGTCTACCCCAAGGTGGAATAATAAACTTCAGGCAGCTTGATTAATGTTCCCTCGGCCACCGCAATATGTATACGATTTAAATAATAGTAGGTAGTACTGACCTCGACTTTGTATGAAATTCGTTTATTATATTATTAAATCCGCAGGAATGGGGCAGTTAAAGTTAGCTGTTATACACTCACTCTTGTTGGTAAAAAATGGAGATGTAGGATTTGTATTAGAAATAAAATCTATGCCAAAGCCGCCGATACGTCATCCAATATTACATTACGGAAAAAACAAATTTTAAAAACCCCGTCGCCTCCAAAACAAATAATAAACACACAGGCAAAACTAGAATGCGAGACATTGAAACGTCTTTCCCCTGTTCAGAAGGGTATACAGTTATTTAGCTCCATACTAACCGACTGTGAAACATCAGACGATGAGTCATATGTTACTCCCAATAGACTTTCAAGGAGTGTTGACAGAACTGTCACTGACTTGGAAACAATCTCAGAAATGAAGGAGATCATAGCTCAACTCACTCATAAACTTGAAAGTACAGAAGAGGAACTAGGAAATATATTATTAGAAAACACCGATCTACGAAAACAAATTGAAAAACTAACAACGGTAAACAAACTCCTTCAGAAAATCGATAGCCCCGCTAAACCAAGATCTACGCCAAAGAAAACTACAAACAGATGTGCAAATAATAAAGAGACCCAAACAGACAACTTAATTAACGTAACTGAAAGCATAAATGATAAGACTAATACAAGTGAGTTATCACAAAAACGTTCTAATACTACTCGAGTATCACCGCCAAGCAGAACCCACCGAAAGCAGACTATTACTATAGATAAACCAAAAATACGTATATTAAGCAGCGAAACTTCAAATATATTATACACCGCTTCAGAGGAAACTAACCTGCGAAACTACGAGATTTGTCACTATCGCAAACCAAAATGTGGATTGCATCAAGTACTTGAGAATATTGACGTAAAAGTTCAAGACTTAACAAGTAAGGACTACTGTATTATTTACATCGGCGAAGAGGACTTTCGAAGAACGCAAAACTATGTAGAACTAGTCATGTTTATTCGAGAAAAATTAGTTGCATTAACCCATACAAATATCATTATTTGTCTACCGACTTATAAATTTAAATTTAATAATAACTATTATGTAAGACAACAAAATTATGGCAATACTCTGTACAATAGTAGAATAGAAACTTTTAATAACCTTTTATATATGGATACAAAGACATTTAACTACGCATACCTGTTGGACTCTAATCTAAATCTTTCCTATAACTACGATATGTATAATCAGCGCACGGGCGCACTGAATAGTAATGGCACGGAAGTTGTTATATCAGACCTACAGGATCTTGTCATGACAATAAGCAACCTAAAAAATGAAGATCTCGAAGTAGAGTTTTTACAGTCAGATAAATCAGAAATATCTACGGGCTCACAGTTTATTATAAAAAAATTGAAAAACAAGCGAAGTTATGGTCATGACGAGTTACCGCCTATACTTATAAAAACATGCGCTGAAGAATTAACGTTACCGCTAACTTATTTAATAAATCAGTCCCTAGATGAAGGCTCAGTCCCTGACCTGCTGAAAGTATCTATAGTAAAACCGATTTATAAAAAGGGAGACAAGACTGACACAAGTAATTATCGGCCGATAGCCTTGCTACCGACCTTCTCAAAAATATTGGAGACTGCGATGTCAAAAAGACTTTATTCTTATTGCGAAAGATATAAAATATTCAACGATAGCCAGAATGGGTTCAGGAAAAACAGATCCACAACATTAGCAATATTTAAGTATATCCAGGAAGCTTTAAATATAATCAATAACAAACATTATGCAGTAGGTATTTTACTGGATATGAGCAAAGCCTACGACAGAGTTTCATATGAAATTTTACTTAATAAATTATATGCAATAGGTGTTAGAGGTACAGCACACAAGTGGTTCTGCTCGTACCTAGAAAATAGGGAACAATTCGTAGAGGTAGAATATAGCGACACACATACTGGCCAAATAACACGCGTAAGATCCAATAAAGCAAAAATAACAATGTCTATACCACAAGGCAGCGTGCTGGGATGCTTATTATTCCTAATTTATATTAATGACCTCCCTAAAGAAATTGACGCTCAAAGTATTTTATTTGCTGACGATATCTCTATCATTTTTCCTAACACCAATACAGAAAACTTAAACTTAAGTCTAGACGAGAAGCTCTCCAAAATAATAGCATGGTTAAAAGATCACAACTTAGAATTAAATTTTAACAAAACAAAGCTAATGCAATATAGACCATACCAAAAACGCAAATTAGATATAAATTACTCATACAACAATATAAAGCTGCAATGCATAAACGAGTTTAAACTGTTAGGTCTGAGTATAGACACTAATATAAATTGGAAATCTCATATAGACACATTGGCAAATAGACTAGCCAGCTTTATATATGCCTTGGAGGAGCTTAAAAGAGCTACCGATTTTAAAACTGCTCTAACAGCATACTATGCCTACGCATACTCCTGGCTCAATTATGGAATCGTGGTCTGGGGAAACAGTGTAGACAAAGATAGACTTTTTATTCTACAAAAGAGATGTATACGTATTCTTGCCAATATAGAAAACACAGTAAGCTGCAAGCCATTCTTCGTAAAATTCAAAGTTCTTACACTAACTAGTATCTACATTTTTGAAGTTAGCAAATTTGTAAGAAAACACCAGTCACTGTTCCCACTCACTAAAGACCTTCGCCCACAACATCGCAGTATTAGACGCCAAAACCAACATGAACTAGCTTTACCAAGTTCAAAATTAACTATGTTCCATTCAGGACCTTTAGCCATGTGTGTAAAAATATATAACAAGCTTCCAAATTCAATTAAGGGTATAGAGTACGAAAATAAATTTAAAAACAGTCTCCAAAAATATCTAACAATAAAATCGTATTATACTTTAAAGGAATTCTTAGACGATAAGACAGTAAATTTTGACATTTAAATTCACATCTTTACACAACACACACAACACCTACATTTTTATCTGATTACCTACCTGTTATGTTATTTTATGATTATTATTGTTATTGCTTATTGCTTGATTTTATTTAATTTTATCTTTAATGTTAAGACAATAAATACTATTTTGCTGTGCCCTAACAGGGTCCATAACTGTACTTTAGCTTTAAGCTTCATGTAACATCTTTTATACACATTATGGTACGCAAATAAATGATTATGATTATGATTAAAGGTTACGAAAGGCTTTTTAGTGAGTTTATAGTGATATAGCAAGTTATTGTAAATTCCTCTTTCTTTCAGGCCTGGCAGTCTCGACATAGATAGCAATCGCTATACAACTAGAGACTGCGGCCCCAGGCTTAAAAACGGTCTGACCGAAAAAAAAACTAAAGCAAAATCTAAAAAAAATACTTTAAATCTTGATATAATATGTCCGGGTTAATAATAGCTTGCCTCCTATTATATGGGACTTCAATTTCAAAATATTTCATTTTACAAAAAACTACATCTTATGAGACGTCAAAAGCTAGGTGCACGGTTCCAATTGGTCGTTTCCTAAGGAAAAGAAAAACCTCGGTTACTCTTTTTAAAATAATTGGCTTTGAACTGATTTCATATTACAGTTAATAGGTATGGGAGGACAATATAGGTCCATATTTATAGTGTCGTGTAAACCTGTCAACAAGTACGAGGTATTTAACCAAACCAAAACTTAAAACACAATTGGCAAATTTAATCGAACCTACTATACGCTAACACTATGAAAACTATCGTGATTTTTGCTGACAAGGCTGAACGCCTTTCGCGTTTGTTGACCAGCGTCAATACATCGCGTGCTAGCCTGTCGTGCAAGGAAGTCTGTACATATAAGATATAATCCCTTCCTCGGCGATATCCACGTGGCACACGCAAAGAGCACGGCTTATTATTAAGTAACCGAAGACTACGTCACAGTTACTGTTAAATGGCCCTCACTTTCTACTGGTATTGTTTTAATTTTTAATAATTAAATAAGACCCAGTAACAGTTGAAAAGGTCAGCCTGACGCTACATATAAAATACTGGTTTCAGCTACACCCGATTAAGCTTGCGAGCTGACCCTTACATAGTTGAGAAAAAGCTAGGCAGGTGATTCTGATGATGAATAAAATAAAGTGACCAAATCGGGGCCCCTACGTCATCAAATCAGAAATTGAGACCCGCAGGAGAACCAAGATTACCGACATAGGTCGAAGAATTACCAAACTAAAGTGGCAATGGCCAGGGCGCATTGCTCGCAGAACAGATGGCCAATGGGGCCAAAAGTTTCTGGACTGGCGTCCGCGTACCGGAAGACGTACCGTTAGTTCGCCTTCCACAAGGTTGACCGATGTCCTTGTGAAGGACGTAGGAATCCGCTGAATGTTCGAAGCCCAGAACCGGTCGAAGTGACGTCTTTCGGCTGAAAAGATGATGACCAAATCGGGAATGTTTAGAGTACACAAAACTATGTTCAGTTTTTCTTTACGCTATCCTCAGTTACCATGAATTGGAAATCATGATCAGACACAAAATAGATACATAATCAGTCAAAAAATGTTTCCATTGCTTGCTGGGACTAAGGCTTTCTATCAGATTGGGGGAGTAGACTTTAATCCACCTTGCAAGCCCTGTGCGGGCTGGTAGACGTCACATGTCTTCGTTATTTTGGTCCTGAGATAATCGATACCGGGTACATCGGGTACCTCAGGATATTTTTCTTCACGGTTTTCAGAAAAATATATGGGTAAATAACATGCACAAAGTGCTTTTTCGCTTGGGTTGTAAATAAATAAAATATAAGAACAAAATATCGCCCGAGGCAACGACATAGGGTGGTTGTAAAACAGTAAAGCTATAAATATCTTCTACTTCAGAAAATTCATTCGTAAAATAAGCATATTTTTCTAGACGAAAACTTACTAAAAAGGTTTGTTGTACGTCGGTCTCGCCTTGTGCACACAGGCCCCATCAATCATGCGAAAGTTTTGTTAACCAAACAGTGTACACCCGCCTTTTCTTATGCATATGGCAACATTACTCGAAAGAAATGTTGACGCTAAGAAATTCGCTGACTATACTACTGTATATTCGTCTATAGGACTGTATATTTCAGTGCTGCACTAAAATAATCTATTCTGATGTTCTGGTACTGTTAAAACATGCATTACCTACTTGAAACTTTCACGGCCGAAGCGTATACAATGTCGCCCATGGGCACGTGATCGCCCGTATTTTTCTAAATATTCATTTAAAATTATCGAAAATTAACTTTAAAAGGGGTTTCTTTTAAAGGGGGGGGGGGGGAATCTTTAATATTTTTCATGTTATTCAATAACTTGTAAGCTTTTAGAAATAATAAACAGAATACAAATCGAGCCAATAACATCGGAGATATGGCAAAAAAATAAAGTAAGGTCACAAACGCCACTAAAAAATAATTATATTAATGATAATTTTTCATGAATATTGAGAAAAATACGGGCGGTCACATGCCCATGGCGGCATTGATACTCTTACACTTATTCTTAAATACTCTTATTTTTATTTAGCTTCCTTTCACTGGGATAGACATTGGTTTCGCGTTAAATAAACATAACATAACGTAACATCGCCTGTAATCCCCGAAGTGTTAGTCAGAGGTGTAACTATAGTAAACCCTATTGCCATCAACCAGGTACAAATCCAGACTCCGAACTGCTACTGAGAAACTCATGATGAAAGAACCCTATATCACTTTGTCCGATCTGAGAATCGAACTCTGGAGCTCCATGCTCAGCAGTAGCGCTTGCGACCCCTGGAACAACCAGGCAGTCTGTTGAATGATACGAAATTATGTGAAGTTGTAAAAAAAACGCCATTTATTGCCAATAGACCAGGAAAACTCACTTTAGATTCTTCCAAATTTAAAAAATTCAAAATTCAAAATATTTTATTTCACATAAACCAACAAGGGCACTTATGAAACGTCAGAAGCTAGATGCACGGTTCCAATTGGTCGTTTCCTATGGAGAAGAACTGGCAAGAAACTCCATGGTTACTCTTTTAAAAATAAATGGTATTTACAATGCTTTCAAATTACAGAGTTAATAGGTATGAGAGGACAGTGTAGGCCTATCAACAAGTACCAGGTACTTAGCAAGATAGAAAATGGTCGATAGATCTACGTTCGTATTAGTCTACATCAATATTGTGACTACATTTACAATAACATACCCATAAATAAACTGCGACAGGGCTAAGAATAAAGACAATTTACTTGCATATTTTAGAAAACAAAGCGCGCAAATAACCCAGACAAACACATACATACATACTAATAAATACTGAAGACTTAGCCACCCTACTTACACCCCCATCCCTTACTTACGACGGAAAGTGCACACGTGAACTCAGTTCGAACTCGACTATGCTCACGACCACACGCGGGCAACGTACAGAAATATAAATATTAAAGAAAAAAGTGGAAATAAAAAAAGTGTTGTGTGTAATGCTCCCGACAATATTATCAACGTTATTCATGTTATACTTATTAGTATTAATTATTCTAGTGTTTCCTTTGTCTAGGTATACCAAATCTAACCTTTTGTTTGGGTATGATAATTGACGTTTTTTTTTAAATTATATTCTGATTTCTAAAGTTCAACGACTTGAGTAAAATAAACAAAGAAGTGTTTTTGTGAATGAATTGTTTAGTTTTTTTGTGAATATATGAGTATTTGCTTGTCTCAAATCTTGTTAGAATAATGTGTTATCTGAAATATTTCACCATCGCGTAAAAGAAGGAAGTTTTAATTTCATCAAGAGAAATTGAAAACGACACACAGTCTAAAGTAAAACAGATATAAATTACAATGAACTGTAATCTCAGCTACTCTAATTTTAGCTAAAAATCAATTAACCAATAATTAGGATTTTAAGAAATAATTTAAGTCACTTCAAGACAGTCTTGAAATAAAAGCCTTTAAAACAAGGTCTGTCAGCTTAAAGACAGACAGTTCAGCAGTAAACTAACAAGAACAAAAAACCGACTTCAAACCTAAACCGTCGAGCCAGCGGGCCTTACCATACCGTGCAAGAAGGAAGACCGCACTGCGATAGCGGTCACCAAGGGCGATACGATCTTCAAGATTCTGCGGTACGAACGGCGATGCATCCCGCTGGACACGGCCAACATGGTGCTCAAAGTCAAAGTCAGGCTTAAGTACTCACAGAACCATATCGTTTGGCTGTTCAGACGTGTAAGTTATGTTTGTTGATGGAGATAAGGACTTCTCTAGATTTTAGATTGGTTACAGAACATCTTCACACACTTGACGCTTGAATTTCCCGAAAGGGTAGGCAGAATTTATAGAAGTAGGTATAGGTAGGAGTATATGTTTAGGCAGGTATATAGTGCAGCCACATTTCCCAAAGTCCCATGTAATAGGGTGCGAGCCTATTACCATAAACCGTGCACAAATTCAGACTAGAAGTTTCTGAAAAAAAAAACCTAAATTCACATTGCCCGAATTGGGAATCGAACCCAGGACTGATTCAGTAAAAGCGCTTGCGCCCATTATACCAACGAGGTAGTCAACTAAAAAGTTCCTGATGGATAAACCCAATAATATTTTGTCCGCTCTGGGAATCGAACCCAGTACCAGCTCGGCATTCTGCCTGCGACCAACAATGCAGTCTAGAGTAGATTTATAATGTTGCTATAATAATAGCCTACCTATAAAACACCATATATTTACATACCTATAATAATACACACAATATCCATCTATTGTGAGTCCCGTTTCATCTGAACTATTCCATTGTAATTGATACTGACTTTCATTAAGATATAACTTTGCTGCTTGAAAATTTATCCAATTGAAAAACTAAAAAAAACAGGACTTTGTCAGGCTCTCTCAGCAGCCACGCTTGCAATCTTAAATGGAGACCCGCGGCAAAGGGTCGGATAAAATTAAAAGAAAAAGATTTGGTTTAAGTTACATGCTTGTGGAAAATATGCATAGGAACAGCAGAAAACCGGGGGAAGATCAGGATCTTTTAAAAAAAAAATGCATTCTCATATTTTTTTTAAAGAGATCATAACTCTTCCCGCCACTGTTCCACCACAAATAATATATTTCAAGTAGGCCATTAAAAGGCACTTTTAAACGTAAACATTTACAAGAAAATAGAATTGATACTTGCCCTGTGCATCAATGGGCAAGCTCCATAGATAGTTTTTAAAATGTTTTACAATATTTTGTATTACATTAATAAAATGAGAAGACAAACAAAATCAGAAGTCATTTATTCAAATTAGGCTGATAATCAACACTTTTCTTACGTCAAAATAACATACACTTAACAACTTCACCACTTCATAGTGCTTAAGCTGGGAAGAAGAAGTGGCGCATCAAACTCCCCTATACAATAGTAGGTAGGATGTACCTATACTATAGTATATAGTATAACTACTACCATAGGTAGTAGTGTAAGTATTCATTAACAATTCAAGATACAAAAGGCATAAACTAATCAAAAATACATGACACGACACAACTTCCAATACCTACGTCATCAAGAAACTGCATCGACCTTTTCACTACCACCAATCAAGTTATCGTGTCTATATTAAAACGGCTCACACACCCACTCGGTTAAGGTTCCCATAAGTTCGGATTGGTTCGGACATGTCCGGGTTTCTAACGAACTTTCTCAGAACTTTCGATGTGCTGGAAAAAAAACTTAAAATTAAAATATGGTTGCCGCGATGGTTTAGTACTTAGCCGCAAGCTTGACTGTCTGAGCATGAGGACCTGGGTGCGATCCCCAAGCCAGACAAGGTGTTCAATGAGAATTTCTTAGTAGTTTCCCGTAGTCTGGATTTGTGTCCAGTTGTCAGCAATAGAGTATAAATAGCAGACGTGTTGCGCCGGTCAAAAGTAACATAGGACAAAGTCAAGAAGATGTAAGCAACAGGGTCGCTCCCTAGATCATGGAATCTGCTATCTGGAATGAACAACAGGCTTCAACTTTCTTACTGACCAGCTCCTTTACAATTCAAAAGTGTCTCAAAATGGTTTAATCGAAACAAATGTTTTGATTATGCCATCACAATATTGATTTGATGGGATGATTAAACATATCTGGCGGAAGCATAAACAGTCGACGAATACAGTCGTGAAATATGAAGCAAATTAAAAAGTTGTTACTGAAATATTCGGACTGTTCGGAAATATCCTGCCTTTTGTCCCTACTTCGAAATGGTAACCCTACAAAGTGAGTTGAAAACTACGGTGTACGGTTGTTTCGCCGTGAACTTGACCTTGACTTGTGACCTTACGGCGTGATAGCCATCGGTCGCCGGTCGACGCCGTAATGTGTCTGAATTTATATGCCAGGGAATAGGGCGGCTTGGGTAATTGTTTTGATGAAATAGTTCTGTAATGGTGTATGGATTCTAAGGAGGTATTTGCCCTTTTGAAGATGGTGTACATAATAAAGAGTATTCTTTTCTATTGTTTTCAAACAGATGAAATACGGTAGTAGAATAGAATTGACATAGCATAATACATCATAGCCACGTCACTAAAAATGCTTTACCGTGCGTTTCGATCCCATTTAGCTATTGCCAAAACGGAAGTAAACACATTAGCTCTTTTAACGGTAAACTGAGTATGTTGATCGATGAAGTTTATACACGAACAGCTAACTAGCGTCCCTAACTTGTTCACCTCTTTTGCGTTGGAGAGCGTAAGTTTCGATATATCCGATGATAGTCTTGCTTGCATCTTTGGATTAAGACCGAAAATTACATCAAGGGGGTAACAAGTGAAGCAGCAAGATCCGTATTTTTTACGATTGGTATTCACATAAAGAAAAAAAGGGAATCGCTGAGGTTTCTTTAATTGTGATTTTGCTAACAGTTTTCAGAGACGTAAGGTCTTGGCTAAATTGTAAGCAATTTTGTCCAAATATATCGATTGAAATTATGAGATATTTTGACAGATCACTCTGAACTATTTGAAACACACGCATCAGCTAATTGGCTGGTAGTGTGCTCAATAATAATAAAATCGGTTTAATTTTTTAAAGGATTCATTTCTACCATTGAAACAATCGAATTACGTAGGTACCTACTTGCTTTTTAACTTTGCTAAGTGGAAACATCTGTTGCCTGGATATTTAAACATGTAACTGACCATCCTACTCCACCCAGGGACGCGGACTGACGGGTCTCAAGAACCTGGGCAACACGTGCTACATGAACTCCATCATCCAGTGCCTCAACAACACCGCTATACTCGTCACCTACTTCTGCAACGGACAGTACTTGGAACATGTCAACAGGTATGATAGAAAATAAAGTAGTACAACACGTAACATATTCAGAACCAACCTTCATGATAACATTGAATTTCAGAGCAGAATGATGTTCGAAAGTATCATATTCATTATAAGTGATTGTGCACAGTTTGCAGTCGAGTTTCAATACAAAAGCCCTTGTGATATTTGTGTCATTTAGAAAGTAGATCAAAAGATAATCCTGTCATATTAGACAGCATTTTAGTCTTTGTACAGTCTCCGCATAATCGTAAAATAGCTTGTGAAATCGGGATTTTCACGATCTATGTTGCCATGATGTAGTATTTCAACCACTTGCAAACTCACAAGCACATTATTTTTGTTTCTATTTTGCAGAATATGTTGTGTGCCTTTTAGTCTGTGCTAAATAGATGTATTTTCTTTCTCTCGGATAATATTAAATATTGTCGTCTGCAGGTCCCACAGCACTCGCGGCGCGATAGCAGAAGAGCTGGCGGCGGTGGTGCGTGCGCTGTGGTCCGGACAGTACCGGTTCATCGCCACGCGGGACCTGAGGGTACGGGACACTTTACACGTATCGTAATGACCCTTAGAAGTATAAGGGCTTCCAGTACTTACCCTATTTGCGTAACACATTCCGAATGACATTCCCTTTCATTTTGAAAATTCTAAAAACAACCATTGCGTTATTTTTGCTTTGGAACAGATAATAATAATATTGACGTCGTGGTGGGGCTTGCGCGCTCCGAACTCCAGGTCTATGCCGGTAGAGTATTTTGCCGGAACAGGCCTTGGATGAGGAGCCAGACCAAGAGATATACAGAAACCCGCAGGGCAGCATGTGGCGAGCTGTTGGGCAGTAGCGAACCCTATCTCCTGGGAGAAATCTTGTTCCTCATCTCTGGCTTGCCTT
Organism: Xanthia icteritia; assembly: GCA_949128155.2. Classification (NCBI taxonomy): domain Eukaryota; kingdom Metazoa; phylum Arthropoda; class Insecta; order Lepidoptera; family Noctuidae; genus Xanthia; species Xanthia icteritia. The sequence goes on along the minus strand of OX421952.2, from coordinate 18,189,749 downwards.
TATTGGCCGGCTAGAGTGAACACTGACGAGGAACAGAGCTCCCACCTCATTCTTGCCCTAAATGGCCGGCTTGAGTGGAGATTCGCAAGAGCAAACGTGCTCGGAGGAAAGAAGTATTCCAGTAAGTGCTCGTAGGGATCTTGACTATCTTCCGGGCTCTGGGATTGTTCTGAAAGCCGTGGAATACCTGTCCACTCCTCAAGCACCTCAGGACATGTTGCCCCCTTGTCGCGTCACTATGTGCTAGCGACAGTTTCCGAGGGCCCATTATTGAGTGTGCAAGTCACCCCCTGCCATTTTATCTGTGTATACCGTAACATTGATCAGGCAGGGGACATAGGCCTTCCATAGTTCTAGGTAACCAGTCCACTACAGCCACCCAAACCCATAGCCCAAAATTTTTTGTTTCCATGTTCTGCAATAGTCCTACACCAACCGGGGATTGTCCTTGGGTACACTTGCATAGTATAGAAATAGAATAGAAAATAGTTTATTGTCCAGGTAATACAGTAAGCAGGTTTACAAGTTAACACCAAATTGAGACGACATGAATAGCTTAAAATATTACCTATAGCTATGTTACAAAATATCATTTGCCAGTGAACCCCAAACTAGACAGTTAGTACATACAGGGATAATCGTCAGTTGGTGCCCCAATCCATTTAAAATTGTCTAAGGGGCCAATGCGAGTTAGCTTCGGCCCCTCGTACGCCTTTCGAAGTCCCGAGATATGTAAAGACATAATTATGTATAATAATAATGTCTTTATTTCACCAAGTCTTATAATACAAAAGTCAAATATTTAAATACTCTGAACAGCATCAAATCTGAGATTGAACTGAAATAACTGCCACCAATTGCATCAGACTGCTTGAAAAACCCAAGGGTACCCAAAGTCCGATGAGGTTTGAATGGGATATTGTTACTCAATTTATCTTATATAAATATTCTTTGTTTGTTCAGAACGAGGTCGGCAAACATCAGCGCGCATTCCGAGGCTGTGAGCAGCAGGACTCGCACGAGTTCCTCACCATCCTCATGGACTGGCTGCACCTGGACCTGCAGTTCAGCATCAACGTGCCGCCGCACAAGGTAAGCAGCTCTTACCAAATGTTTCTAGGAAAGAAGATGATGGGGTCCTCATTTTCTACTTTCTGGAAAGGATAAGCTCTGCATTTGCTGTGCGAATAAATACGGAATTACAAGGTCTAGGAACATGTATATTCAATATCTAGAGTCCTTTTTCTGCAAGATGTGATTTATGTTAACCCTTTAACCGCCATGTCATAATTCGCGTGGAGTGCATGTAGCGCCAGCAACCTTTAGGTACAATTGGCATAATGTTGTAAAATATAGTTATCGATAAACAAACTAATGAAATAAATAAAACTTACTCATTTTTAATCAAAGGTTTATTTCTTTTCTTGTTTCAAACATACGTTAATCATTCTTCAAATATCTTACGTTAAAAATGACAGCATAACATTTAAAAATGACATAATGTCAAAATTTGATTTGTTTATTACGATTAATGTGTCGAGTGTTAAAATATTGGGACACAAATAATATTAACAACAAATAATATTAACAACAAATAAAATAACTAAATCAACTTTATTTTTTCTTTAAAACAAAATAAATAGGTAAATACACATATTATTATTATCTAGCTGTCTTTTTGACTAGGATAAATAAACAGACTAGAAAAACCAAAAAGTGATTTACCGATTCATTATCACTATCCGCCGTTGAACTGCCACTACTGCTAATATCATTAATTGATTGCTGTAATATATATAGGTCTTCGTCGTCGTTTATCATTATCGACAACTTCTCGACACTAGCTCAGAAATAATAATAAAGAAGCACGTATTATCACGGCGATGGCGCTAGCGCAACTGACGTTTATTCAAAATAAGACTTTAGTTGACCTTGAGCCGCACGTAAAATTACGGCGACGGCGTTCGCGGATCGTCTGCACTAGTGACGTACTGGCATAAGTCGGTAATTTATACTTCTTTGTTGATTTCTACATATTATATCACTTAAGCTTATTGGGTTTTGAATAAATAATTAAATCGTTAATAAACTATGAAATTTGAATGAATGTTTAGTTGATAGCTTGATAAAAAACACGATGTTTTTTATTAATTTAGCATCAGGAGTTTCATATGTGGTACAACACTAGTCTGCGTGAAATCACGGGTTCGGCGAAGTAGGTTGATATTTAGACGTATCACGAATTGAGAACTATTAATTATTTCATTTAATTAGCAAAAATATGTTTCTAGTACTGTTAAAAATAAAGTAATAACACGAAATATACTAAGATTTAGTAAGCAAATTCAACATCTATTGAACATTTTTTAAATGACAGGACTTTTACACAATATTCCGACGTGGCGACTGAGGTATTATTGTTACAACACGTAATATTACGGCGATGGCGGTTAAAGGGTTAACATACCGGAACACAACAACGCTGCCTACCGAGAGAAATAAGTATGGAAAAGAACTCTTGCGTGTTCGACCTTTCCCAAATTGAAGGACTCTTTAAATGACCTATATAAAGAATGAAACCAGGCGTTACTTTGAAGAAATCCATTATTTATTGCTACACATTTTTTATGACCATTGTCCATCAAACTAACCCAACCCACGTTTACAGGACAGCCTCCAACCCTCAGAAAAAGCTTGGCACGAGTACACGAAGTCCAAAGAGAGCCTCATCCTGCGGCTGTTCTACGGACAGATCAAGTCCACCGTGCGCTGCACCGTGTGCGGCAAGCAGAGCGTCACCTACGAGTCCTTCTCCAACTTGTCGCTCGAGCTGCCCGCCAATGCTAATAGATGCACGCTGAGCGTGAGTATACTGCATATTTAAGTTATATAAAAGCATGGCACAACTCATCATCTGCCTAGCCTTTTCCCAACTATATTGGTGTCGGCTTCCAGGTTAACCGGATGCAGCTGAATACCAGTATTTTACATGGAGCGATTGCCTATCTGACCTCCACAACCCTGATACTGGGTCGATAACCCTCGGTGAAACAGGATGTCAGACTTGACTTTCCAAAAAAAAAAAAAAATTGAAACTGCTGGTTATTGTTGCACGTTCGCGCTGTTACTTGAAATTAAGATTAATATGATTTTATGAAAACTTTTATGTTATTGCTATTAGACGCCGATTTCTATGACGTCTGCGAAGTTTATGCTCAAAATTCTCTAATTATTCTGCCTTAGTAAATACTTTTATTCCTTCCACAGGACTGCCTAAAACTCTACCTTAACGGCGAAACAATACCCGGTTGGAACTGTCCAAACTGCAAAGAAAAACGGGACGCAGTCAAAAAACTCGACATCTCTCGCCTCCCACCGGTTTTAGTCATACATTTCAAGCGATTCTACGTCGACCCTAAGGAGTATATGTGTAACGCGTATAGAAAGAAGCAAACCTACATAGATTTCCCTCTGGAAGACCTGGATATGAGGCAGTTCGCGCTGCACTGTCCGAGCAATCATTCGTATAATCTGTACGCGGTGTCCAATCACTACGGGTCCATGGAAGGGGGGCACTATACGGCGTATTGTAAGAGCAGTGTTTATGGGAAGTAAGTATGACTAATTCATTGACTTTTAAAAAGAGGTTGTTTTTTACCATTGAGTTTTTTTCAAAACACTTAATTATTTGTAGAAACATTCGTTTAGTAGTGTCGTGTCGTACGTTTTTTAAATCTAATTGGATTATTTCTCATTTTTGCCGGGATAAATACACCCAGTCGTATTGACATAAACAAAAATATGAATAAAATAGGTATCAAACAGGTGAAGACAGATTGTTTGAGCCTGTTCAATGTTGAAAATATTGCCAAATTGGTTTCAACCATTTATGTTCAAAATTAAGGATATATTGAAACTTTTAAACGCTTTTTAAAATTCATTTTTGAATACCATCACCATACCATAACATTACCATTCTAATATTTTTGTTCAAACCAATACCTATAAAGTCTGTTTTTTAATCTCGGAGACTAAATTAACATTTCCAGCGTTACCTGTTTTTGACATTTTTTAAATAGTGATGTACCAGAATCGGAATTTTTCCGTAACATTCGGTTTTTCGTAGTAATAATAGTAGGTACGGTATGCTAATGTATCTTCTACATTGGCTGGTGCTGGTCAAAGACAGTTTAGGTTATGATATCTGGTTCTGTCGGACTAAATGATAGCGGTTTTCGTATTTTTTCTTGACGACATACATTCTTCATCACGCCTACCCGACGAACTTGATGGTTGAGCATCAGCTTCCATCATAAGTGTGTGTTGTGTAAACACCAACAAAACCAACAGAACTCAACACAAAATAAAAACTTATAAAGAGGGGTTTTAACCTACACAGATTAAGCCATCGTTACAAATCGACTTTTACACGCTACTACACAACTAATAAAAAATATCTTACACTAAAATGATTGTATTCGTAATACTTTGAGTGCGAAATTATGGATTATTAATGATGTCAATCCGTATTTTTGTCTCACTCATTCTTGATCTTGATGAGCGATAAAAGGCAACAAACGAACGAATAAATTTTGATTGACTGCGGTTCGTTACCGTTCGTTTATAGCAGGGGAATTCCCGTTCAGTCTGATACTATGTATTACCAGTGCTAGACTTGGAAATCGGACATACGGATATCATTTATTTATTTTTTGTTTGGCAAGTTCTGATTTTTATATCTGAAGTCGCGTACCCTAAGTGTCAAAGTCGTATCTAAATTTTTTCGAATCACTAGATTGAAAAAAGAAGCCCCTAAACACATCCAAAATCCGCTAGATCTAGCGTCAAACTCGCGAAAACAGCAACTCTGTTTATTCATTTTTTTATCATGTTGGCACTAAGTGATGATGCCCGAAATCATGATAATTTTGTATCGTTATAACACTATATAAAATATCGAAAACAACGTATATTGTTGTTTTGTTTGGATAATTTTATGTCACGCATTAGTAACAAGAATAATACAAATTCGAATGTAATACATTTGACAAAAATATAAAACTTTACGATTAAGAAAGCGAAATCATCGGAACAACATTACAATATGAAGCTGGCCACATTATTTTTAAGTTTGACATTTATAGTTGTAAATTTAGTCTCTGAGATTAAAAAACAGACTTTAGTTCTAATTCTAACACAAAATCCGTCTCCCCAGATGGTACAAATACGACGACCACGTGGTGACCGAGATCTCGTCGAGCGAGGTGAAGTCGAGCGCGGCCTACATCTTGTTCTACACGTCGTGCGCCTCGTGATGCTCCGCGCTGCACAAGCGCAAGCACGAGCACGCCGCGCACGCATGTGCTTGACTGTACACGAGGTACACTGTGACTCTGACAAGTTAGGAAGGAAATTTTTAAGTGCGTCGTTGTGTGAACGTTCCAGTGATTAACGATGACATGGATGTAGCGTTATTATAATATTTATATACAGGGTCAAATCAAATTATTCAGCAAAACTCCGCAGACGGGATGAATACAAACATGGGGACAGCTGACAGAAGTGAAAACTTAAAAATGGTATTCGCGCCATCTATATTCTGTAGTAGAGCACTACGGCGTGCGGTGACGCGAATCCTTAAGTTTACCCCCTACCAAAAATCGCTTAACGCGCTTAAAAAAGTGTTCACTTAAAAATGATGATGATCTTCTTTTGGGGTCTAAGACTCCACTACGTGTATTGTAGTTACTTGAAGTATGAATTGAGTTTTTTTGTGTTGTTATTTTTTAGATATCGATAACGATAACTATTACGTCTGTAAAGTTTAATTTCAAGTACGACACAAACACCCAGTTGCACAAAGACAAACATTAATGCTCCATTACGTAATGGATCATTAACACTAATGATTTAATCAATTTCATCAAAGAACCATTAAAATCGAGTCTAATGTTGCTTTCTGCAAGAAGATTAGTATTTAATAACAGCTTTAAAAGTTAAAATTCGTTTCTGCTACTGGCGGAGTTTCGCTGGCTAATTTCATGTGACCAAGTATTACAGTATAATCCACTAATGTTAGATGATTTCGAATAAAATCGATTAGCTGTCGATTTAGAACGATTTGGTATCGATTGGTAAAAGACATCTGCCTATTTGTATGTTTATTCATAATGTAAAAGACATGGACAATTATATTTATGATATACGAGTTGTGTTGAGAATCCACTGCAAGCGATATAATAAATTACTAAGAAAGCAAAAGTTAGTGTTTGTATGTTTGTAACTCACACGCCGAAACGGCTGAACAGATTTGGATGAAATTTGTTACAGTAATAGTAGTAGTAGCAGTAGAATTAGAAGAAAGTATCTATGATTTGCGCATAGTCTTAATTCAGGCGGAACTGGATTGATGGGAAGCCGAGCCCAACATAGTTGAGATGGTAGAATTCGCCAAGCTAACGAAGTATCTTTTGCAGTACAGTACTCGATTTCAGTGGATTCTAACCCAAGAATCTTATAGGATCCATTGTATGTGCAGTAACTTCGTCGAAAATATGGCACATCAATAGTCTCTTTCTTAACATATTGACCGCCCCAGTCGGATTAATACGACAAATGTGTTCGTGCCCGTGCCGCCTCAGTCGTATTTATCCGACTGAGAACCTATGTACGTTTTTTGTTCGACAAATCGTCGGTTTTTCGATTTATAAGCTGGGCGCTGGGGGCACGGCATTTGATATGAAACCAAGCGGTCAATAGGTTCAGCTTAGTAGTGACATTTACGACCCGGTATTATGTTAATATGTAACTATATAAAATCTACATGTATGTCCTTTCAATACTGTCTACGAGCTATCTCTAAACAATGAAGAATTCATTCAAAAAAAATATCACCATGATTTATGGTTTTTGAGAAAAGCCAACAAGCATGCTTATAGATGTAATATGATTGATGTATAAACTATGCCTTGTACAAATAGCTTTTCCATGTTGCGATTACATAGGGTTAATATTTCATTAATTTATTGTAATATTTTTAATTTTCTTTTCTTTTTAATGTTGCAGTTATTTTTTAAAGGGAGTTAAACCATTGATTTGTCTAAGTATTCTTTATATAGCTTAAGAAGTGGGATGGTTTCTACTTTCTTTGAGGCACTGTTTACTTTGTACTTATAAACCTGTTTTTACCCGACTGGCGAAGCCCTATAGGAGGTAATAGTTTTAAACTCAAATATTCTGTCTTGTAAAAAACCATAAATAGTTTTTATTTTCTGATACAACAGTAACTTTAAAAGATAACTGCGACACATTTTCGCGGCTAAGTAGGTACATTGTACAGTCAGCAGGAAAATAAACTAAATACCAGATGAATGCCTGGAATTTAGTCTTATTGTACATGTCAATAATGACATTGACAGATGTCAGTCGTCGCCGCTAGAGTAACAGCTAGAGTGAATGATATTCGTGAGTGAACACTTAATGTTTATGAATGAAAGACTGAAAATGATTGGTATTGTACCTATAGATGTATTTCATTATTGTATTGCACATGGCTTCTAACTGTTAAATTGTACTGGTTATTTAGTTGTGCAATTAGAAAACTGCTAATTTTATTTATTTGACAGGGTTTTATGCTAACCATCTAATATATATTATATTCTTTGCAGCCTGAGAGTATTAGAGATAGTATACGATTTAATAGCGTTGATTTCGATTCAATGCGACGAATTTTCGATACAACTCCTACAGTAGCTCAAGCTATCCCAACCCCGTATGCGAAGGCACACTATAATGTATGCTTATTTTATTATATGACTGCCTTTTTCCTACATATTTATTGTAACAATGATTTTAAACTAATTGCATAGCTAACTTGCCAGTATGAATGAGTAGGCAATGTACACATTAAGCGACTAGAATAATTCTGATATTAAAACGATGACTGTGATTTAAGAATTTCACTGTGCAATGTGCTTCTAACTTATAAGATTTATACAGGCTGCGACTAATCGCATAATGCGTACATAACCTAACAAGAAATCGGCAAAGGATTTGAACACACATATAGCTGTGATTAAACATCTCATTTTATTATTTTAACTTATCAAAAATAACGAATAGCAGTGCCTAAATTATTTAGCAACTTTCCCTTGTTGGACATCATGTGCCATCTGCAATGATTGAAGTTTCCATTCAATAACACTATTCGATCTTGAAAACATATTTTTTGTTATAAACTGTTGTATGAACATTTGTATATAGCATACATTGATGGTTTATTGTATGTAAAGGTAAATGTAAGACAAACTTTATTAAATTCTTTGTTAATATACATGTTTTCTTTTACTTCTCTAGTTTTAATGAATTTAAAATAATCTGACAGCTTGAAAACTTTTTAAAATATAAAAAAGCAATCACTTGTTTTATTCTGTTTTAATCTTTCTTACCCATTCTTATTTATTTGTACAGTTACATCTAAAGTTTCATATATCTTAATACAACACAGTAAATTATGAATTAAATTTAAAACTCTAGGAACAACAGACATTTCTCTTGACTAGGTACAGACGCCAGCACATCAACCTACTACAAATCTGTCAAATTTCATTAATAGATTTTCAATATTATCACTAAAGCATAAGGTTCAAAGTTGATTGGGAAAATTTGACAGTTTCGGGTAGGTTGACCTGCTGGCGTCTGTACTTCATAATACAGAAGATAAAAGAAGAAGAGGAACAACAACAGAAGAATGCTTATAACTCTACTAAATACTTTTATGTTTCAATTAGCTTCTCAATATTTCTGTAAGATAAAAACAATACAGATTAAGCCTACGTTCGCACGGGCGCTTTTTTTAACACTAGGTTTCTTGACGTTCACTGGATTTTCAACGCTCGGCGTAGTAGAGTGAGTTGAAAATTCACTTTTTCAACACGCTAGGAATGTACTCTGTTGGCGTCTCAACGTTCGGTTCGACACCTAGCGTTAAAAAAGCGCCAGTGGGTACGTAGGCCTATATATTATTTTTTCACAGCATTACAAATTGACAATTGTCAGTTCAACCTGCAATTGCTCATAAGATAAATACACTCTTAACATCAATAAATATAATCATGAAAACCATTGAGCTCTTACATGCAGTCGCTTCTAGTAGGAGATCATTTACCCATATTTATTATCACATCGCCTGCTGCGGCTCCTCTGTTGTTAACAAGGCTTGTCTTGCATTAGCATGTTCATTTCTATCAAGGCATTCTCCATATCCTCTTCATCATCCAAGCCGTTATCCAACTCATCATCATCTTCTTCCATGTCCAATCCATTGAATCGCTGATTAGCTGGAATTTTTAATGGTTCTGTTAGTCTGTGTTGGGAAGTAAAGTGGGCAATATGGATGCGGTCAAATTGAGAGCTACTAGTTGTTATTTATTATATTGCTCTCAATACAGGGTGTTTGAGAGAAAACCTAACACAATTTTTGAGAGATCAGGTATGTCATGAGTTAGCACAAAATTAATTTATTTTTCATTTTTATTTATTATATACTAACTGCTGCCCGCGGCTTTGCCCGCATGGACCCTAAATCTTATGTAACATCAGCTATCTGCCAGAGAAAGACCCGTCGAAATCGGTCCAGCCGTTTTGGAGATTAGCCAGAAAAAACAAACAGACAGACAAAAATTTTATAATTGTTGTTTGTTATACATATTATAGACTTGCATTGCATTTAGTAAAAAGCTGTTATTTTGACATTACAATCAGACACTTCAATTTTATTTATTTGTATGTATGTATCACATGAATAGATTTTAAATTAGTTATTTTTTGTACCTTTACACAATTTTACAACTTTAGAAGCACACAAGTCACTTTCCAGAATCAAAATTAAATACATAAATGTACATTTCAGAAAGCTTACGAAGTGGCTAAAAACTAACAATTAAAAAAACATAAAAGGGCTGCTTGTAACACTAACATTAGTTTTGACCAAACACCTGACTAATGCAAGCAGTAATCAATAAAAATAACAGGCAAAATATCACACTTACTGAACACAGAGTCTGTTACAGACAGATTGAGTTTCTCATTGTTGCACATCTCATCGTCAATGCCAGCCACTGGTACATTGAACTGGGATAAGGTTGTTACAAGTTTTTTTTTTTCTGGTGGAACTACCTGTATCGGGGCCTCGGAAGATGGTGGTTGAGGAACTGTAGTTTGAGGGGAGACCTGAGTATTATTTGAAGTTAAAAGTCTTCTCAAATCTTTGTTGTCTACTGTTGCTCTTAGATTCTCTAAGTGCAGTCTTTCAATCTGAAATAATAATGGACTGAATTTGTGTGTTATGTTATGGCCAAACTATCGAAATGATGAGATAGTAACGTAACAATAGGTCAAATATTATATAGACAAATGCAAGTTGGAATGTGTATCCTGGGATGTGTGTTATAATTTATTCTGTGATTACTTGAACTCACACACTGACTTATTAGTATTACTTGTTAAAATGTTAGGAATATCGTATAATTTTACAAAGTTTGTAAATATGTGAGCACCATGCATCTATCACATAATTAATTAATCTGTCATTGCTTAATTTTTCATTATTTTTACCTATTGTGGTATAGTAATTTTATTCTAAGTGCAGTCTTCACATATAATTATATAACTAATGTATACAAGATATTGTGAAAACATTTTAAAAGAGTAACAGTGGAGTTTCTTGCCCATTCTTTTCCATACGAAAACTGCCTTTTGGAAGGGGCGACTAGAATCTTTTTTTTTTCTTTTGTAAGTTTTGACGTTCAAAAGTGCCTTTTATGTGCCTAACTGAAATAAATTATTTGACTTTGAAGTTGCAAAAAAGGCGAAAACGGCTTCACAACTCGATTGGAGAGTGTTTCTACACTAACCTGCAAACTATTTCTTTGTTGTTTTAATGTTCTCAGCGCATCTATAATCCATTTCTCTTCAGCTAGAAGCTGTGCCTCTTGGGCTATTCGCTGGCTCAAACGCGCGTTAGCCCTTTGCATTGTAGTTTTAACTTGCTGCAGCTTTATTTACAAAAACAATAATAACAACACCAAGATAATCTCCACAGAGATAATCTCCAACTCCAAAATACTATGTTATTGACTGACAATGTCATTGTTAGTTAGACGTTGACACTGTTGACAGCGCAAAACACCACAGACAGTGAAATTCACAGACTAGATACATACGCAACGAACTCATTCAGTCCCCAGCGACTGTTCTGTGAGGCGGCGACAAAGTGGACCAAGTGCCGGTGACTCACTGGCGATTGCAAAATTTTATATTAGGTCTTTACCTATGAAATGGCCGTTCTGCAGTACTGGCCATTTCAAATCAAAATAATTTTGGTTTGGCTAAGAATTCTAATTTCAAATTAATTTTATTTTAAAAACATGGAATTTTTTTTCCAAAAATAGTCATTATGTTATTTTGTTTATTGATTAGTGTTACATTTTCATCGCATTTCAATCTTTTTCGTCATCATGGATACTTACGTTAAAAATTTGAGTAATTATGGAATATGAGTACCGTCGTGGCAGCAACGCGGCACAAGCGGCACGCAACATCAACGACGTTTACGGAGCTGACACTACAAACCAACGCACCACCTGTTATTGGTTTGCTCGCTTCCGAAAAAGTAGACTCCACAAATGTTACAAAATTCCTTGGTATTCTAATTGATAACAAACTGACCTGGAAACGGCATTCAGAAGATGTATGTAAAAAGTTAAGCAAGTCAGCATACGTACTTTATAACCTGGCAAAAAAAGTAAGCATTCGCACCGTGCTGGAAGCTTATCATGGTCTAGTTGCGTCAGTTTTGAGATTCGGAGTTATATTCTGGGGTAACTGTACTGAGAGGGAGAGGATATTCAAAGCACAAAAACGTTGCATGAGATCAATGACTAGTCTTAAAAATACCGACAAGTGCACCTGTCTTTAAGTCTTTAAAATTACTTACCTTTCCGTCTTTGTATATACTTGAAGTTGCAATATTTGTTAGAACAAACATACACCTTTTTACCCTAATGGACGATATTAGAACACGTCCGGGATCTGTTAGGTCACAATACAAAAATTTTATGTTTACGGGTAGGCACAAAACAGCATTATTAAGAAAAAGCTTACTATCAATGGGGCCCGTCATCTATATTAAAATACCTCATGCCTATAAAGAAGAACCACGAAGTATATTTAAAAAAAGGCTAACTTCCTTACTAATAGATAAATGTTATTATTCTATACAAGATTTTTTGAATGATATGAGTTTATAATGTTATTTTTGTGTTTGTTAATGTACCTAAGTAAAACAATCAATAATATAATATATCAATTGTAAAATATAAAATTAAGATAGTTGTTTTTGATGTTTGGTTTATGTAGGAAGGCTGTAGATCCACATAACTGCACTTATTGTTTTTTTATTAATTTGGTTGTAAAATTGAGTATCTGTATTTTTTTTAAACTTTTGCGTGCCGTAAGGTAGAGTGTGTTGGAACTCTCTTTTTATAATGTTTACATCTTATTTTGTACCCAGATTCATTGCAAAATAAATGATTTCTGATTTCTGATTTCCGTTCTGGAAATTTCGACCTGAAAAATGAACCTCGCGGTCGTCCGAAGACTTTGGTCGATAATGACGAATTAAAGGCGATTGTGGAAGCTGATGATACACAATCTACGGCTGAATTTGCAACAGCTTTCGACGTTAGCGTCAAAACAATATTGGTCCATTTGCGTCAAATTGGCAAGGTAAAAAAGCTTGACAAATGGGTACCCCACGAACTCAATGATCGCCAGCGCAAAGTACGCGTCGAGACGTGCCTTGCACTGCTCAACAGACACACAAATGAAGGAATTTTGAACCGCATTGTTACCTGCGATGAAAAATGGATTCTGTTTGATAACCGCAAGCGCTCAGCAAGTTGGTTGGATCCTGGTTCAGCACCTAAACAATGCCCTAAACGAAAACTTACCCCTAGAAAAGTGATGGTCACTGTTTGGTGGTCTAGCGCCGGTGTGATTCATCACAGCTTCTTACCAAACGGGGTGAGCATTATTGCAGATGTGTACTGTGAAGAACTGAACACAATGATGGAGAAGCTGGCACATCTCCAACCAGCATTGGTCAATCGCTCGTCTCCGCTGCTCCTGCACGACAACGCGTGACTTCATACTGCACAGCAGATGGTCTTCAAGTTGCAAGAACTGGGGTTGGAAGCTCTCCATCATCCGCCCTACTCACCAGACCTTGCGCCTACAGACTACTACTTTTTCCAGAATTTGGATAACTTCTTGGCGGGAAAAAAATTCAATACCCGAGAGGCAGTACAAAATGCTTTTGAAGAATTTGTTGCCTCCCGTCCAGCTGATTTCTTTAAGAAGGGCATCAATAAACTGCCACTGCGTTGGCAAAGATGCATTGATTGCATGGGTGATTACTTCGATTAATAAAAATAAAAAATACATGAAAAAAAATCGTTTAAATTTTTTCATACAAAACGTCAATTTCATAGGTAAAGACCTATTATCATGTTCACAGGTTCATATGTACACACGGATACACATCAAGCTACACATTACCAGTTTACGCTGACCTCGCATTGTACGGAAATCCTATACAATGCGAGATCAGCTTATACTGGAATTTTACAGACGCCAGCACATCAACCTACCCGAAACTGTCAAATTTCCCCAATCAACTTTGACCGAATCAATTTCGTGATAAATTTGAAAATCTATTAAAGAAATTTGACTGATTGTAGTAGGTTGATGTGCTGGCGTCTGTGCAGCTTGATTTGTAGCTGTGTGTACCCAAAATTTGACAGCAGATTTGTTGATGTTCGTGCTACTGCAGCTGCGATGACATAAACAACATTGTATCAGTGATGACTGTCAAGTGAAAAACTGAATTTTCTGTTGAGCTTTACGACTTTCATACCAATTAAATTATTTTCCATTCAAGTCTTTCACTGAAAAAGGTATGGAGACCCTGAATCAGCTAGCGATTTCAATATCAGTTGGTGAATTAAAATTAATTTTAATTAACACTAGTTTTAGTTTTATTCGTCGTTAACGACAAAACATAGATATCTCTTTACCTACTTTAGTTATAACACATTTTATGAATAAAAACTATGTTTACGAATAAAAACTTTAACTTGGAACGTTAGCTTTTAATATTATAAACTAACTAACGTTAATATTAAAAACTAACATTCAAAGTTAAAGTTGAAATGAAATGCGCAGTACTTATATAATAATGAGACAGGATCACAGAAGAATTTAGTTTTTTTTTTTGATAAATAGAGCAAAGCTACACGATTTCCGTACGGGTAGCGTACGGCACATGTGCCGTTGTGTCATCCTAGTAGGACGACTAGCTATGTAGGACTCTTGTACGAATAGCTACACGATTTCCGTACGGGTGGCGTACGCGTACGGCACATGTGCCGTTGTGTCATCCTAGTAGGACGACTAGCTATGTAGGACTCTTGTACGAATAGCTACACGATTTCCGTACGGGTGGCGTACGCGTACAGCACATGTGCCGTTGTGTCATCCTAGTAGGACGACTAGCGATGTAGGACTCTTGTACGAATAGCTACACGATTTCCGTACGGGTGGCGTACGCGTACGGCACATGTGCCGTTGTGTCATCCTAGTAGGACGACTAGCTATGTAGGACTCTTGTACGAATAGCTACACGATTTCCGTACGGGTGGCGTACGCGTACGGCACATGTGCCGTTGTGTCATCCTAGTAGGACGACTAGCTATGTAGGACTCTTGTACGAATAGCTACACGATTTCCGTACGGGTGGCGTACGCGTACGGCACATGTGCCGTTGTGTCATCCTAGTAGGACGACTAGCTATGTAGGACTCTTGTACGAATAGCTACACGATTTCCGTACGGGTGACGTACGCGTACGGCACACGTGCCGTTGTGTCATCCTAGTAGGACGACTAGCTAGACGAATAGCTATGTAGGACTCTTGTACGAATCGCTGTGTTAGGCAAACAGAATAGAATAGAATAGATTAAATTTATTTGCTTTAAAACATGGTACTTAAGGTCTTATAAATAGTTATGATCTTACATGTCTCGCCATGGACTGGCATACAAATATTTAAAACATGTTAAATGTATAAACTGTAGACAACACATTTTTTAACTTTTCACTTGTCTAATGACTATGGTTATTAGAGTTTCGCATCTATTTAAACATTTAACAATAATAAATAGGTACATAAAGTATAAAACTCATTACCTTATCTTATAATTATCTGTTACTTTTTTATCAAAAAAATATTTACACTATAAAAACAATTTCCAATAAGCCATATGTGTAGTTTGGCTTTAAAGTATTTTAGAGGGAGTTCTCTTATTTCTTTTGGAATATTATTGAAGATTTTAATTGCTGTGATAAAGCTATTTTTATGACATAATGTGCTTTGATCTGAAGGAATTCTTAGCAGTGTTGGGTCTCGACGGGTATATTTTGAGTGCAAGTCTCATGTTATAAAAAATGTTGAATGTTCTTTCACAAATACACCAGCTTGCATTATGAGCACATTGAGGGGCCTGTAGTAGCGGGTCACTGTATTGCCTACGCGGGCGAGGGACGAAGCCCCGACCCCGCTCGCCACGCCCCCTTACGGGGGCGTTGCGACGTCTCGCATAGCTGTACGAATCACACTCACAGTGACTGCGCCGCGGCCACCTGTGGCGGCCACGAAGTGTTGCCGCAGATGATGATCGCTGCGGTGCTGACATAAGTCCATAAAGCAACGGTATCCTAGAAAAACGGTGGTCAAGTCGCGTGTAGACAATCGCGCGATTGTGAAGCACTAATGGTTCATATATTCCGTCCACATGCAGTCGCACGTTTGGCTCCTGGCGCATGAATCGCATGCAAGTCACCGGAAACTCGACTCGTACGATTGGCGCGCGTTCTACGCGCGACTAGAGATACTAGGGACGCTATTGTTTCGTCCAGTACAGACGCCAGCACGTCAACCTACTACAATCTGTCAAATTTCTTTAATATATTTTCAACTTTATCACTAAAACATAAGGTTCAAAGTTGATTGGGAAAAATGTACAGTTTCGGGTAGGTTGATGTGCTGGCCTCTGTACATACGTAATACTTGCCGCGGGGGATGAACATCGTTAGAACCAGCAAGTGTAAAACCTAATTTTATAGTACCTATTTTTCTTTATTTTAAACTAGCTGACCCGACAGACTTCGTCCTGTCAAAAAGATTTGTAATGTGGCAGTTTTTGTGCCTACGTATTTTAAAAAATTCTCCTGAACAGAACCGTCACCCGACTACATAGAGATACTATCCCAATCCATGTTGCTGATTACCCAAACCGTCCCAGAATACTCGTGCTTAAACAGCACCCATAATACTCGCCATCTGGTCGCATTCGCTTATAATACGCTCGAGTCAACTCGCGCGTAAATCGCGTCATCAGAACCAACTTATGGAAAAGTTTTTATGGAACAAATCTAACATAGAGATGTATTTGATTCTAATGATTATAATTATGTAAATACCTACATATCTGATAGTCGCGAATCATGTTTTGATCAAGATACAACCTGACACTGACCTGCAAATTGAAAAACAGTAAGAAAAGAATTTCGCGAGCTACAACCACGCTACAACTGCGGATCTACCTAGTCCTAGCATTCAATAATTACATGCTCTGTGGCATTCAAGATAAAACATTATCAAACAGAAATCAAAGCAACACCATGGACTTATTATACAAAAGTAAGATTGAATTTTAATTGAGAAAACGAGAATATCGTCCACTTTTGTCTATAGTTGGAAAATTACGCAAATACCAAAGACATTAAATTATGTTATTTACTTGGCAAATACCGACAGTTTTGTCCACTGTTATTAAATTTAATAAAATTTTATTATATCAACATTGGTCATCGGCACGACTGGTCGTTCTATATTCTATATCAAAAAAGACCCCGTTCTCAGGTAGTCAGTACTTCCTCGATCGGTGCATCCTCAGACTACAATTATTGGTCAGTGGGTCATCTTGAGTGCATCACAGAATACATTATAAATACACAGTGCATCTATTGATTTATACCAGTTCTATAGTGTCATCGTGTGTAAAAATATAAAAATAAAATGTCTAATTACGATTCTGGATCCGATTCCGACAACGGGTATGAGGAGGTGTGCACCCGCGGCGGGTCCTGCAGGAACGCCGCTTTGCCCTTCGATCCTACGTCTATCGAGAATGTGATCCTAACAATTAGCGACCAATTCGACTTCCGTGTGATAATGAGCGATGAGCGGGCGAAGGGAGCCTTGCTGGTGACAACGGGGCTTGCAATAGCGGGAGGGCTCATCGGACGCCATTATGGTGGGAAAATGGGGGCTGCACTCGGTGGAGCCGTTGGTGGTGCGTGCGGACTTGGTATTGTTGGTAAGTTTGATTACAATATAAATCAATACATTTATTTAGGTTTTTTACTTTCATCCATAAAGTTAGTGATTTTTAGATTATAGGGTAGAAGACGCATTGGTACAATTTTTTTCAAAATATTTTTTGATCCTTTATGTACATGGGAAAGTAGACAATGGAATAAAACAAAATTAACAACTGAAAATAAATTATAGCAAACAACTGACTTCTACAAATGAAGTCAGTCGCATGCGCATCGTTAAGTTTTACCAGTAACATTTCTCACCTTTCAAAGCAATGTATAATCAATTTGGGAATTTGGTATATCTTTACAGCATCGCGCTTATTAAATTTTTCATTTTTAAAGAAAATTCCAAACATTTTTGTTTAGCCCACATTTTGGCGTCTACCCTCACATAAATTCTAAACTATTTGTTCTAGCTGTTTCCATGAGAAGCATCTGGGCGGACATAAGGAACAAACTGTCAGAGTTATTTGACATAGTATATGACTACCTGGCTGGCATGGGTTTGGAGGACTATCAGCGTGCAGCCATGTTCCTCACCCAACCTGGTGACAAAACCCAGCTTGCTATGGTCATCCTGAACACAGCTTCCAGTATCCTCGGCAAGAAGATTTTGTCTAGCATCACTCCAGCATAATATACTTGAGCTGTAATTTATGATTGAGCATTTTAAAATTTTGGTATGAGCCATTTTTGCTTTGTAAATGTTTTATAATTTACATTTTAATGAAGACAGAGTATTTTAATAAATGTTGACATAATTGAATTTTAGAATTGTATATTTTTATAACATTATTGTATTGTAAGAAGCTATGACATTGGAAATGTGACAGACATACTTGGCTAATCTTGACATAATAATAAGAATAATGTATTACAAAGAAAATATTGTTATTATCATGTTGATCGTGATAATAATAAATGATCATGGAGCTTGACTTATTAGGAATTAAGTACATATCATGAATGCATAAGATCAGTTATAAAATTAGAATAGGTAGTTTGTTAATGATGATGATGAATGATTTATTGTAAATTAGAGATAGTTTATATTAGCATTGTATTTTGTAGGCAATTTTATAATAATTACGATTTAATCAATAGATCTCGTTAAGTGTATATATCATTATGTTTGTATTTTATTTATGAATGTTGGGGAAAGATAATAAACAATGCCTTATAGTCTTGACAATAATAGTTGTTTTTTTTTACTACGAAGTAACCTTTTTTAATGCATCCTGTATGTTTTGACTTTTCCCTTGTCTGCTAAACAAAGATCAACTACATAAACCGACAATATGTAACATTACATAGCATCACGCCTGTACCCCGAAGGAATGGGCAGAGGTGTAGGGGTAGACCTATACAGTATGTAGTAAATAACAACATCACGCCTTGTTTCCCCGAAGGGTTGGGCCTCGTGTATGTATAGTACACCCACATTTTCGCCTATTGCCATCAACTGGGCACAAATCTAGACACCAGGGTGCTACTGAAGAATTGCAGATATAAAAATTCAATGACACTGCCCAACCAGGGAATCGAATCCAGGACCTCATGTTCAGCAGTAGCACTTGCGACCACTAGACCAACAAGGCAGTCAGTATGTAGTGCCTAAATGTTTTCTAATACAGTTTCAAGTCATCAAGCTTATGTTAACCAAAATGCAACAGTTATCTAGATCCTCTTCCCTCTTACGCTTTGATACACTGCCGGAAATTAGCGATAAGATACGCCATCATACCTACTCAAGTAGTTTCGGTGCAAGCCCTCTAGTAGTATGGTCCTTTGCCCTGTATGTGGCGCCCACTGGGAAGTTTTAGTAGTACATGAGCTGTTGTCTCGTCGTCCTCCATGCAGGACCTGTACAGCACAGCGGACTGTCTGTGACTCACCTTGGTCCAACCATAGTTTATAATGTTGGTCCCTGGTTCGTTTCCTTACCAGTGTGCGTTGGTACCCGAAGGAGAGTGGTGCGATGGGTTCAGGTCCCACTGATGACATGCTCGACCCCTTCTGGCAAGTACGTCAGCTGCATCGTTGCCTAGCGAACCGCTGTGTCCATTTTGATTCATTGAATAGTTATTATAGAGGCTACCCACATGTTAGAACAGCGAGGTTTTGGAGTCAACGACTGCAATACTTGAAGTACGAGAATCAGTTTTTTTCGATTTATCATTTGTTTAGATATCGATATTCAACATGTTTACGGAGTTTCGCTAGCTAATTTATTAATTTGAACCTGTGTTATTATTTTGAGCATACCATATTTGCCCATCTATAAAATATTGATATTATGTAACTTGACCTACCCCATTATGAAAAGAACACAATTAGTGCTATCCAACAAGGACTGTAGTTTTCTATGTATAATATGGTATAATGTATACCTACTGATATAATGGACAGGAAAATACAATGCCCACAGAACGCTAAGTAGGTAGGTTAGTAGGTATCTACTTTGATTATAAGACAATGTTACATTTGATACCTAAATGGTTCAAAACAATATTCAGCAAATCGGCACTGAATAAGTCTACAAAGAGTTTATGATACGAATCGGCCACCAGTACATACCAAAGGGGACTCGACCTTATCAAAATGATATGATTTATGCCAAAAGACTTATCTAGATAAAGGTTCATAAACCCGTGTCTACAATTTTCGGGAAATCCCCAAAACTTCTATGTGATTGCCATTTTGGGAAAAACATTCGCTAAGTACGAAAACAATTAGCGAGTTTGGTACCTTCTCAATGTAGTATCGTCGGCCTATAAGTTTTACCTACGCTGAAATCCTACAGAGCGGGATTCAACTAAACAAAAAGTAAGTACGACTCTGTTGGATTTCGATGAATGAAAGAACCGTATTTACTTCATCAATCCTAAAAAATGTAAATGTTGTTGTTTACCTGCATGATAGTGATAAAAAGGAGTCAATGCCCAGAGCGTCTGCTGTGATATTATTATTTTAGATTTGTTTGGATTTATGCCAAGTCCTGTGGCCAATCTGAAGTTTGAAGAATCAAAGGTTTGTCTTCAATCAACCTAACTGCTGATTACATCATTCGTATTAGCATTATGTCGTCAGTAGGTAATGCTTTATCTCATTACTTGATTTACAAAAAATGTATGCGATATTATAAAATTCAAAGCACAGCGGGCCTGCTCAAATCAGTCGGTTTTCAAGTGTCATTCTGTCTAGACCACTAAACTTCTAGACAGAAATACGGAATGTATTTTTTTTTTATCTGTTCTATTTAATTAGTTCTTACAACGTCATAGGCAGAGTTCCAGTGACGTTTGTAATATTTTTGTTTACTTGCCAAGAAATTGTATTTTGGTTCGTTTGATTCATTTCGTAATAAATAAACATATTCATTCACACACGACTATTTAATAATAATTTAGAATACAAAATGGATATGCAATTGGAACCATATACTGAACGTGAACTGAGATTTGACCGAGTTTGGATGGAGCAAATACTTTTGCAAATCGGTAACTATTTGTTCATTTTTACGCGAGGTTTACTATTGTATATTTTCGAAGGTTATACTACGATCGTCAGTGTTATACAGTGTTGCTGATGTCCAAATGATAAAGGCTGAAATATCGGCCGTTGGTAAATAATTCCTTTTGTAACAAGTTAATACAATTACAATGGTCCGTTTATTACCCACTATTTTTATCGTTGCGTAGAAAACGAAATGGCCCGCTTTAGACTCTCCTCTTTCCTCTATTTTTTCTGGGCATATAATTATGCCCAGAAATATATCTTGAATCAACGAAAGCCTGGCCTCTTATCTGGCAACCCAAAGGTCAGCTTAAATTATTTTTTATCATAAAGGCTATTCAATTCTAACAGAAATTCTTTTTGTACTAAAATACCATTTTTGATTAATTTCCTGTATGAATTAGAAATCACCTTGTTAACTCCTACATTATCTAATCGGTACTTTCCTGTCTATTCTACGTAGCGGATGCGTTTGAGATCCGCATAGTATGGGACAACAATGTAGCATTACTGACAACTGCTCTAGCAGTCGCTGGCGGAGTGGTGGGAGGATATGCTGGAGGAAGGCTCGGGGCAGCACTCGGTGCTGGTATTGGTGGAGTCACGGGCCTTGGAGTATCAAGTGAGTACATGAATATATATGAATAACATCATCAAAATATATTTACCTCACTACTGTTAAAGTTTAAAATTATCATTTGCTACATGAATGTCCTACTGTTTCCAATGATTCCCATCAAGTTCCTAATTCTTACTGTCCTAGAAATTTCATGGAAATTTTTTGACTGCCTTAAATGCCTGATATTAAAAAGACCAATCTAAAATATTCTTTCATTATTACAGCGGTAGTATCACTCCGAGAACTATGGGAAACTGTCAAAGAGAAATTAAAGGAGTTGCTATACATTGTGTTCAACTACCTCCGAAGACTGGACCCGGTTGACTATGTGAGAGCCTTCCATATCCTCATGGGGTGCATGGCAAGTCGAAGGGAACTGGTGCTCACAATCCTAGAGTTTATCGCACAGAAGCTTAGCACAGAAGTATTGTCAAATGTTACATATCAGTGAAAATGGTTTGTCTGTAGTTTTCGTAATGGGGTCTCGATTTTATAATCATTTGTAAACTTATAGACACAATGTCTAGCAAACAAAGGTGAGTAATCATGTGTATGCAAATTTTTAACAAGTAACTGTTTTTTATTAAGATTTTATTTTCTGAAATGAGTAGTACTTAAAGGAAAAAGAAGGATTCTTTATTTGGTAATAGAGCAATGCAGTCTGGATATTAATAAATAGTACAAGTAGTTTTAAGATTGCAATTTTTTTTTTTATTGAAAACAAAAAGAGCTAGTGTAATGTTTTGGGAGTCAAAAATACTGATTTGTTGTTTTTTTAGTTCTGCACTCACAAAATAATAGCCAGGGAGGCAAATAGGTTTTTATGCACAAAATAAATAGTTCTCCAAGCCTCGCGACTGCGTGCCTACAAAACAATATTTTAGTTTTTAATTAATTGAAGTGACAAAATCTTAATATACTTTTTGATAGCTTAGTTTTTTAATAACATGGTTTTAAAAGTACACTGCATATTAGTTGCTCAAATGCTTTGTAATAAATGACAATTAAAATACATATAAATATTTATATATTTGAATGTTTGTATATAAAATGGAGCCTTAAATACATGTTGGGTAATAAGATTACTATATGTCGAGGAGTAACAATAATATACAAGCGGATATAGTGATAATATTTTATATTTATGCTGGAATATATTTAATATATAAATACACAGATCGCTCAATTCTAGGTATAAAACGTGGCCGTCCTGTTAATGTTAGAATGCTGGATGTACTGTACTTTGCAACTATGTGATAATCTTGTTATAATATTCTGTTCAATGTATAAACTTGTTAACTACGGTTTCATACGTCAGCTATCTTGCTAAAGTGATCTGTAAATTATTGTCTGATTTACTTCTTATAATTGTAGAATGTTTAAGTACCTACATAAAATTATATGTTTTTATTAAATAATTGTTCATATCAATAAAAAAAAGTTCCTGTATAACATTAATTACTAATGATATTTTGGACTCTGTGATTGATTTTTAAGTACCCAAAATAAGTAGGTACTTATTTAATGTGACCATCATTAATATGTACCTAATGATGGTCATTAATATGGATAAAGAATCAATTATGTTTTAAAAATTGGTTGGGTTTTGTTTTTAACAATGTATAAAGGTGATATTACACTTTAAGGTCTCATGCTCACGCACTCAAATGCATGCGTATATTATTTTATCTTTGTGTTTCTCATTTTTATTAAGGCTGGTCACTCACTATATCAACATCTCAGTAGTAGTTTTGATTAGTCCTTATATAAAATTATTGTCTCTAAATATTTTTCTTATGGTTTCAAGATGAATGTGAGTGACAATCCTTACCATAGTGATATTATCTTATGCTTTGATCCGAAAGCCGTTTGTCCACCGCACCGAGAACGAGGTGACGACGCCGTAGTACCGACAGTACATTTACTATGGCTGCGTAATCTCGTTTTTCGTTGCCGTCCCGTTCACGGTGCGTTGAACAAACAGTGTAAGAGACACAATATGAGGATATTCTAGTAGATTAAGTATGATGTACCCTTTTAATTTGTTTTTAATCTGTAGTGAACGTTTTCTATAAAATGGTGTTGGAAAATAAATCGTCTACTTTTTAAATGGATTTTTCATTGAGAATGTTTTTGACTGCCTCGGTGGTCGCAAATGCGATTCGAGGTCCACAGGTCGGACCAAGCGTTATTATGCGTCTGCCTAGCCCTTCGGTTAATACAGGCGTGATGGCGTTGTGAGTAGATGGTGGTGGGGTTGGCGTGGTGTTTAGAAATAAAACTAGTCGAATCTTTTAATATTTGTATTGAGTGCTCAGTTTACAAATCCAGGAACAATTTACTGTAAGCTATCACATCTATTAATATAAGGCAACTGATGACGATCACTCATGGCCAGATTTATTAATACTGACAAGAGTAAAAATAAACATTAAGTATTTCATATTATACAAAATAATATAAATAAAATAAATTTATTATTTTAAATTATATTGTTCCCAAAATAAAAGAAAAACATGATTATAAGATGATCTACAATCAATTTGACCAAATAGTTATAAACTAACAGTATATTCAATCAGAGATGGATAAAATTGTTTATCAAATTAACTAAACTTAAATTGTTTGCATAATCGAATCACAACTTTCATTCTTTGGCAGTTGTATGAAACGGCTATAACACGGCCAATTGACGTAGTTTGTCAATTTCATTTAAAATTAATTTCCCCGAGTGTACTATGAACATATCCTACGAAGCACACTGAACTAAAGATATAATATAATTAATTATACAAATAAATAACACGTCTGAAACAAAGGTAATATTGACACAATTAATAGTTTTGATAGTAACATAATTATTATTCTAGGAATTTAGTTTACAATACTGAGATTTAAATGCACGTTTGGAACTACATTATATTAATTGGTATTGATCATAATACTGATACAAACAATAGTATTACGGTAAGGTAATAACAATAAGGTAAATGTTTGTGTTTGAGCGGCAGAAAAATATATATTAAGTAGGTACATCTTGGGCAGACTGCAAAGTAACGTAAACAGTCATGGAATAAAATAAATAGAAACATAACCCATTTTTGCTGTCGCGCAGTCGGGTAGGTAATAAAACCGTTTTAACAAAAAAAAAAAAAAGTTTCAAACCTAATAAGATTCACATAATGTTAATTATTAATTTGTCATTATTTAACACGGATTGACATAATAATTAATATTATCGTGATGCCATATTTAAAAAATTCAATGATCTTTTACAAGTAATGTCAGTATTAATAAATAAAAGCCACACACATATTTATATGAATATCACTACATCTTAGTCAAGTTTAATCGACAGATCATTCCGTCTCTTTCACACAGCACAATGACAGACAAGGACGGCACACAATCTGAATCGATTAAAATCGCGACAGATCGCACCGAAAACCATTTTGATTATTTTCTATTTAGGGATTTATCTTACAAGTGATGTCAGATGAAAATGGCGTAGAGTGACATGATCTAGAACAAAAAATGAAAACATATGACTCATCGACCTGCACTGGGCCATGACCCACTCACTCTCAAAAATGGGGGCCTGTTTCCCAGCTGGCTAGCGACCCGCCCCTGCTTCGCTCGGTATTTAAGAATTGACAAAACATCGAGATTTTATTATTATAATATGTAAGTTTAATATTAATGTCTTATAGACATAAACGTTCCTGAATCAATTCTTAAAATGATGGTGAAAACAGCATCAAACTCCGTTGCGCAGTTAAGAAGAGCAGCGCGGTCACACACACAGCGGCTAGATATTCACTTGTATGATAAAGACCCTCTATATTTATTATTTAATAGTGTTATTTAACTACTGCCTACGTTATTGTCTACCCTGCAGGTGCTAAGCTTGAAGATATGTTTAAGTTTCGGTACAATCCATCCTTGCCATAGTTATTAATTTAGTTAAATCTACAGGAATGTCTAAATAGGTGCTCTAAAGAAGGAATGCAAGTAAAATGCAATTCTTCTGGTTTTTCTAATGTTCGACGACAGCTACGGTTTCTTAGAAGAGCGGTGACCGCCACATAGCGTCCATAATTTAGCGGCGAATAAGGGCACACAAAACGTTATTTATGAAAGTAAGTTGGGATGTTTTCCTAGAGAACGTTTTTTGACAGCGTAAAGTGAAACTCCGGTGCTATCATTGTCATCACAGCCGTCACTGGGACCGTTATGTGGCAGTCACCACTCTTCGAGGGAATCGTAGATTTACACATTCATTACAAAAAAAAAAAAAAAAAATATCCACCTAGATGATTTTTATCAATCTTACAGGTTGATCAATCTATCCACCATAACAAATGTATTAATAATTCTGGTCGTAATTAAAATATCAATTTTTCTTTTGGTAATGAAAGTGCAATGAATCTTATAAACTAAACTAATGCATACTTAAATACTTACCTAGAACTAATATAAGTTTCAAATAAATTATAAAAAAAAAACAAACACTGGAACAAACTGATTGATTGTCAAATGATTAAAGTTAATAAAGACTTCAGAAAAAGTACTTGTTGAAATGACATTTAGACTTTTAGATAGATATACGTTTCATTCCTTTATTTTAAAAGAATCTTGGTATACATAATATATTCGCGTATATCAATCTAATTGTAACAAGCAAATGAATTGATCAATCGGCAAGCAGAACGGCCTAAACGATTTAAATATTATATTTTGTATTCTGAATTAAATAAAGAAAAAAAATGTCATGACAAATATGAGATTTCTAATAATCCACCGTAATATTATATTTTATTAAATAAATATATTTTATATGTCGCAATTTCACTGCAGTTGTGCATATTTTTATATTTATCACACGTTTTAATAAGATTCATTCTTATTTTGTACTCCTTCAATGCGGTACACATTTTAAAATACTTGCAAATGTCTCATGTGCATTATTTTTTAATGTTGCAACATTAATCGCTATTTAGGATCAAATTGTGTTGCCAAAGTTTAGGAACCACTTTTGTGATGTATTCTAAAATAAATAAATAATTTAGCAAGCCTAATTATTTTAGGTGCTGGTATACTTATTTAGCTTTACCATTAATATAACAAAAAACAACAACACTGGAAAAGCGAATTCTACCAATAGCGTTAGGGAGGGTGCGCTAAGGAAGCGTTTTTCGTACGTTTTTTGCAATTTGCAGGTCAATGTCATGTCGTATGTTGACCGACCGTAACAAATATGGATTTACAGAATTATAATCATTAAAATCAGTAATATATATAACTCCTTAAGTTAGAATAATTCCCAAATGTCATGAATTCATGAAATAGTCATTCAATAGGTTTACATGAACATAAAGAGTTGTATTGATGATTTTTCATCATATTTAATCATATTTAGATCAACATACAACCTAATACGAACCTGCAAATTGCAAAAATCGTTAGAAAATTTGAATTTCGTGGCTACTCTGACGCTTTCGCCTTAAAGTTAATTAATTAAATAAATAAACAAAGCAAAAACGCTGGAAAGTTAAGTACTAACTTAATTAAACTTTGAATCATATTGATCACAAGTGATAAATTGCCCTAAGATTATTTAAAACATTTTTATGTTAGCAACCCCAAAATGTAAAAAGTGACAACAAATTAAGATACCTAGTTAAGTAACATAATACAGTATTGTATTATTTGTTCTACAATTAAGTAAGGTTTTGTACTACGCGTTAATTCTTAAATGATATGGGATAAGTACTTATAGTACCGACCTGCAATACGCTCGAAGGAGGAAAATACACTCTTAATTTGTATTTCACTGATGGATGATTGAACAATGGTGGAAAGTAATCATGATGTGGCAATGCCTTTCATTTTGACAGTTGAACAACATTCATTGCGTTTTCCTTCAAAATCTTTCAGATTGTGACTGAAAGTGTGTTACGTCATTAGGGTGCCGAGTTGGTTTACAACACTCATCGATAAAATACAAATTTAAGTGAACTGAGTAAACTATTTGCTAGATAAAATGACTATTATTATTATTTATAAGTACATTTGTTTTTTCACTAGCTTTAGCGGAATCATATTATCACTATAGTTTCAACTATTTTACAGCCAAAAACGAACTAACACTAATTTTTATGAGAAGTACTAAACTATTGTGTGATCAATGTTGCCAATGCAAAAAATAAAAACCATGCGGGCAACATTGCAATAAATATTTTAGCTCGTAAATAAATAAGTTACTAAACTTATAGTTATTATGACGGTGGTCCGTCATCTTTTCGCGAACTCAAAGAAATGTTAAAGCTAACACACAATTAGGCGGGTTGCAACTTGTAACGCAACGTATTGTAAAAATCCTCCTACATTTCTTTCATACATTTTGTATGAACCATCGCACACAACAGATGGACCGCATCGGGCTTTTTTGTTTTGAAATACGATGCGCTGAGTCTGATGCGGCTGTTACAATGCGTTAAACTTAAATTCTGAATCTAAGATAATTATCAAGTTTTACAACAACAAACTCAATGTTATACATGACAAAGTTCATATTCTGTTCAAAAATTAACTTAGTCCACATAATGTTAAAATTGAGTAAGTGGCAATTATACATTACTTAAATTCTGAATTCAAGCATAGCTTTTAACGTAAGTAGTGTTTATAGCTGTTGTAATTCTACAAATGTCACAGATTTTGTCGTATTTTTATACGAAATTCGACATTTTCTCTTGTTGTTTAAGTTCGCGAAGACTTAACACTTTACTATTGGCATGATAGGCAATAAATAAATAATACGTGCTAATTAATAAAGTAGTTGCTGGTGTTGGCCCTCACTTGTCTTCCATGGCGTTCTTCAGCTCCATGGCTAGTTTGTAGCCTAATTCCGGCCGTCGGTCGCGACCCTCAACCATTGCTAAAACCTGGAATTTAGATATCAAGAGTTTTTCTAACCTGGATTAACACATACGATTTACTACTTTTAAGCCCTTTTTTATTTTGGCATTCATTTAGGTCTAGTATTAGTAAATAAGAATATCTTTGTGTGATTCTCCGATATTTCATGTTATAAAGAAGGAAATATTACCTCATCAGAGTTAACAATAACGCCATTATTGTTGACGATGGTGGACTTTGTCTTCTCAATGTCGGCGAGGTCGACGCCTCGCGACGCGTCCTCGATCAGGATGGAACGGTAACCGATGGCTAGGGCGTCGGCTATGGTGGCCCCTAAATACGAAATAATAATTATTTTATTTAGAAATGGGAAATAATTGGGAATAAAATTATGTGGATTTCGTAGTCATGCGAACAAATTGACTTCCAACTTTAATTGTCCGTATATTCAAATCAAAATTGACATTTTTCGACAGCTGTATGCAATGGCTTTAATAAGCCAAATTGATGCATGGTGTCAATTTGCTGGACAATTAATTTCCCAGACTGTACTATCGTAGAGGAAAGCCAAAAAAGTTGAATGGATTGAAAGAAAATGGAGTAAATAAAAGTGTGACAGCTAATACGGGAGAATGGAAAAGGATAATACTTTGCGCCGAGTATCAAGTGCGCGGCCGTTACGCACGGACGCGGAAGGTTAATCTACCGGTCACTGCTGAGACATAATACTGTTACTTTATTATACTGTGCCTCAACTATAGCAGAGATTATGGGGCATATGGGGCTTGAATGTGGTCGAGTTGCATTGCTTTGTTTATTTACTTAAAAGTAATGGGTGACGGCTAGGAGTTTCTACGAATCATAACATGCGTAATTCTACCTACCTACACACACGTCGTACGCGAGGCCACATATGTAGATGTCGGAGGCTCCTCTGTGACGCAGCTGGTTGCCCAAACTGGTGTCCGTCAACTTCTTGTTGTCCCAAAACACGGAATATGAGTCCACTTCGGGGTTTGTGCCTTTGTAGACCTTTACTGCTCCATCCATTATCTGAAAAAATAGAAAAAAATATTTGAATAATGTAGGTTACAGGCACTTTTGAATTGACAAGATGTCGGTCAAACAGAAAGGTCGAAGCTAGTTGCCCATTACAAATAGTAGGTTCCCATAGAGAAGAACGAGCAAGAATATACATGAACACTTTTTTAAATCAAAATATATTATTAAAAAAACAATGGGCAACATCATGCGATTAGCTTTAGTAGGTATACATCCGTATTTTATTCAAACCCAAACGATTTATCGACATTATTATTCCTATTTTTTATTATAAAATGGGCCCATGTTCGACTTCAATCTCGCCTGGTATAAAACGAAGACCGCATGTCTACGATGGAAGCGTGCACAAACGATGACTTTCACTCTTCCTTTGACGACTCGCAGGGAGTTCAACGCTTCCAAGACCTCTTCATTATCCTCTATTTATTTAACATAAAACGTCTAAGGCTAATTACTTTAGTTAAAGACAAAATTAAATACTATAAGTAATTATGTATATAACTACACGACAGTCACACGCTTATCTCACAATACTCCAGCATGCGTAGCATGACAACCATAGAAACGGGTTTTCTACGTATTTTGTCGACGGAAGAGTAGACAAAATGACAGATCGTGATTGTTTATCTGTCATTTTGTCTATTCTTCCGTCGACAAAACCCGTTTCTATTGTGGTCATGCTAAGCGTGCTGACATACTGACAAGATCTTCCATTCGTCCGCGAACACAACACAGTCAGGCTTAGCGTTCAAAAGAGCGCTGAGAACTCCAACGGTCTCTCACTCTATAACCACCTACTATCTAATTGCGCAACACATTTTCATAAGTGATAAAGACTAATCTGTTTCATTTTGACAGTTCAATCACATTCATTGCGTTATTTAAGTTGTTGAGGAGATTTTTTTTCGAACTTATGAAGCAATGGATTAGCAATCTCTTTCAAAATGAGTCATATTGTGATTGATCGTGTATCGCAAATAGGGTGCTCACCTACAAATGGTTGGACAGAGCCGCGTAAATGTATTATATTGTGAAGGCTAGGTGTGAGTTTATGTATTGTGTCATTCAATTGTATTTTTTTTGTGTTAACTTATTGGACCGAAGTTCCTTAACGCGGCTTGCGGTAGGAGTTGACTGGCAGAAATCGTCACGTAAGGAAAAAGCGTTGTGCCCCCTCCATGCGACTCTATACGAGTGTGTGCGTGCGAGTATCGCGTAAGGAACTTCACTGAACGAAGGTCGGCACATGTTTTGACGTGACAACGTCTTATAAATTGGTTTGCCGGGTGACACTTCAAGAAACTGCGTTACGCTCCGCTCACGTTATGCGCTCACAATGAGAGCGAGTGAGAGGCACGCGTCATGGTTAGCCCGCCTAAGAGCGAGAGAGACAGACATAAAAAGTGAAAGGCACGCAAAGTCGTTGTCACGTAAAACTTTCGCCCGTATACCGACTTTACAGGCAACCAATTTTTTTTAACACGCTTTTATTAGCTTCACTTGTAACTAACAAACAAACAAAGTAATAAAATGTTGGAAGTAAATAACCAACTTCTTATTGTCGTATCGAAATGAAACTTTGTATGTTTATGTAGTTCGGATGACAATACTATAACTTGGTATCTTGGACCTGATCTGATGATGGTGCCAGGAGGTGATAGTGGAACTCTTCAGAGGCTACTAGTAAACCCCTCGAATTTGGGCTCAAATGATTCGTTTTGATGAGTCCAATAGAT
Source organism: Xanthia icteritia (assembly GCA_949128155.2). Lineage (NCBI taxonomy): Eukaryota > Metazoa > Arthropoda > Insecta > Lepidoptera > Noctuidae > Xanthia > Xanthia icteritia. The sequence goes on along the minus strand of OX421952.2, from coordinate 18,158,397 downwards.
TTCATTTGGTGTCGAGGGTCTGACGATGGAGCCAGGATGTGTTTAGTGGAACTCTTCAGTGGCTACTACTAAAGCAGTCAAATCATAAGTTCGTTGCCTTTAGACTTACTACCTAAATGAAGAATATAATAGATAAAAAGAGAAGTGTTTTTTTTAATCTACATATTTAGATTAAAAAAAAAAACACTTTATTACGCACAAAAAATTATACATTAATTAAAATGACTTGTATTAGTTACGATATACATAAGCACTTATACACATTGACACTTCTTTTATATCCAATGATAAATTCAAAAAGCGTGGGCGCTTTTTGGTTGTGTGTACTTTTAACTAATTTAAACATGGCGTTCCACACTTCTTGAATTAATCATCAGATATATTTCCCTTAAAGATCATGTGCATCAATAAAGCTTTTTATTAATATTTACTTATTTATAACTCCAAAGGTCTTCCACGGTTGTTAAACAGCTATTGGATTCCGTACCTTCAAGTCTTTGTAGCACAGGCGCTACTTCATAGGAGGAGGCCCGCGCACTCCACTGATTCGTACACCTGCGCTTTGATTTTGACCTGTTTGGTAAACGACGTTCGTGCTAATTCGGAAACACGAAGATTACCGAAGCACATACCTTTTCTGGGTTAACTGTATTACATTCAAGCGATTACAGTATTTTTCACAAATAACGCGTATTTTTGCATTGTCTCACCTTTCCTCTTCAATCGGCTGAAATTACAAATGAAGTTTTTTTTTTCTACGTGAACGCTTTTTTACTACCCAAGAGTGATCATGAATGACCATTATTTTCTTTCATATATATACCAAAGAGACTAAGAAGTTTTAGTTCAAAATATTTAAATTAACAAAATTAACCTGTAGACCGATATTACGAATATACTATGACTTCATGACCGATTAACTTATTATGCTAATGCCAGTCGCATCTGCGTCTATCGTGACAGAAAATGCGTGCCGAAGCTTCGTATGTTTTGCTTGCTAAAATGTTATTACGCTAATGCGGTAGTCACATTAGCCCACGTTCGCACGGACGTAATAAAATCGCGGCGTTTTTTTTTCGTGCACTGGATTTCCAACGCTCTGCTAAACCATAGCGAGATCTAATTCGACGCCAACACCATCTATCGAGCGAAAGGACTTAATTTTTCGACGGACTTCATTTGCACGATGTTTTTATTACGTTTTCGAACGAATTTCATGGTAGTAAAATATTTTCTGAAAACCTGCGCCCGCCTGGTCCTGTACCTACCATACTCCTACCATATTCCTTTGCTGGGCAGTTTTAAGCTTGGGGCAGGTTATTTTAGGTTTCATTTGTTTTGCAATGTTAATTCCTTTCCATACTATTGTATAGAACCAAGTCCTAGCTGAACAGACAGCTGTGCTGCTGGGGAGTTTGTTGCGCCACTTCTTCTTCCCAGCTAAAGCACTAGGAAGTGGTGAAGGGCGGGCATTTTCGGGGAAGTAATTTTGACGTTCAAAAAGTGCTGATTTCAGCCTTATTTGAATAAGTGACTTGTCTTCAACCTACGAGTGCCATTCCTCACCTTCAAGTCCTTGTGCAGCTCAGCGCCCCAGGTGTCCTGCACGCAGTGGCGCGGCCACAGACGCTGCTTCATGGGAGGGGGACCCGCGAACACCACTGTGTCATACGCTTGGGCTTTGTCTGCTGGGACCTGTAAGTTAAATGATGTTGACAAGGTTATTAACGGAAGATCATGTTATAATACTAAGACTATCTGATGATGGTCTTAAAAACTTGGGATTTCTTCTGAACGTCAACTCACACTGAGCAAGCGTGATGATTAATGATCATTCCTTCTCTGTTTAAGAAGAGGCATGATAGGATATAGTATAAATGACTAGGTTTTGCCCGCGACTTTGTCCTCGTGAAATTTCGACCCCCGACACACCGTGTCGCATCGCATCGCCCGCCCACGCTATAACTTCGTCTTCGCTTAACGTTTTTCTGGCTTTTTTCTTTTTGCTCGGCTCCTAAGGGTCGTGGCGTGGAGTTAATGTAAAACTTATTTATTATGACATCTAGGTACATATTGACATTACTTAAATAATACTGAATTTTTTTTCATTATTCTTGCTATTTTTTATTGTTATTGACATCAGTCATTATTATTGATCGCTATTGTTTATATAAATTATTATTTTTTTAAATGAATAGAATTGTATTTAATTTTAATTTTATTAGTTGCAATGTAATCTAAATTTAAATTGTTACACTATTTTTGGTTTTTTATATTATTGCTAACTACTAAATGTGTACTGCATGCTGCATGTATAACAAAAATGTAAAATCTGAATATTTGACGGGAAATACCGAATATAGTGAAACCCATAGATCTTACGAACTTATGTTAGCTACCTATATTCTTGCAAATAAATATATCATTCATTCATTCATTAAATAGCTTATAACGTTCCTTAAGCAATGGGCTATAAAATGAAAAATGAATTTTTGGAATCCGACTGGTAGGTAGTTCAAGAGATTAGCGAGTTCAAACTGCTTTATTATTAGATAATTGAATATCAATGATCTATATACTAATAATAAAGACTTCTGAAAATTGGTTGTAAAAACTGTTACACGTCAAAAATTAAATATACAAGGTCCCTTTAAAATAGGTGGAATTTTTTTTAACACATCGTTCAGTACGTCTAACCAAAGATATCCAAGCAAAAAAACACAGATTAAAGTGATTTTATTTTGACCTAAAATAATAAATGGCATTGGGTAACCAACATTTTTAGTGTATTTTCATTAGCTGATTTTTTTTTCTTGTAAGTATCTAATGCGTTTTTCTTATAATTTTTTTACCATTGTCCTTATTTTGGTGGTCTGAATGATTTCTAAAGTTTGTCCATCTATTTTAATGGGACCTTAAATATAAAACTATATGAGGTAGGTGATTCCAATTCGACTACTCTGAGAAGAATCACCGGAAAAAACTCAGAGGTCACAGTCTCTTTTAAGTCTAGACATAATCTTAGTCAGGCCTTATGAAGACCACGCAGACATTATTCGGAGGACAGTCATACGAATAGGTATTACGATACTGGTGGTGTCGATATGATCCTGTAACCGTGAATTTGATCGTTAAGTGTAAGTTGTTCAACGCCATATGTTTACGTTTTTATATCTTGATCATCCTCATGATTAGAATAAGTGCTGTTTCAACTGGAAATTTTCCAATAGTTCTGTAATTAAATTCCCCTTAAAATAGTATCAATTCGTGTCACTCTCACCGTGGTACTTCTCCACTAATCAAGTACCGAACAAAAGTGATTCGCGATAGATATCGATTTAATGAGGCGATTGAGTAACAAAGGGATGCGTGGATACCATCGACTAAGTTTAGCACGCACGGCGGACATGCTTGTAGCGTAGGGCTGGCATAGGCAAAATTTTTAATGGTGGAAGGTAACAAAGGATAAATGTTAATAGTGGAAGGTAATATAGGCGAAAATGTTAATGGTAGAAGGTAACATATGCAGAAATGTTAATGGTGGAAGGTAATATAGGCAAAAAATGTTTATGGTCGGAGGTAACATAGTGTCAAAAAAAGCATTTATTCATTAACAAATAACATTGTGTTGAACATTACATATTAAATAAAGTAATCACATGCAGAAACATTACATTTAAAAGCTTAATTAAAATGGAAGTGAAATGTTTAGTTCAAGAGTCAATTAATTAAAAATATGTCGACAATGTCAAATCCCGTTCCCGTAATCGGTTTATGAATTGGCAGATTTCTTCGCTATGTGGTCTCGTTCTTGGTTTGGGCATTTGTGCTTCTTTCTACAATTTACCAACATACAACCTTTAGCTTGCCTCTTATTTTTCTGTAAGCCCGCGGGTTAATTGCGTCATACCCAAATTTAGAACTAGAACAGTATTCGATTTTATAACAAGTTGCCAAAGACGATTACAGAACTTAGCGATGGAAAGTTCAAAACCCACATCAAACGTGTCCTTATCAAAAAAGCATATTATAAGATTAAAGACTACGTTGAAGACAAGGAAGTTTGGCAATAATTCTTCAATTATACTTCTGCACATGTGGCTTCCCTGGTACCTCATTAACGGCATAACTATGTAAATATCTATTAACGGCTCCCAAATTACGATGATTATTTTATTTTATTTTACCTTTTTTCTTTTACATACTACCTTGACATAATCTCTTCGTTATTTGACATTATATACCTAAAATATTATATATATATATATATATATTTTTATAACAAATAAGTATTGTTACATACAGCTGTAGTGGCAATTATGTCATTTGGTTTAAATAGCTTTTTATTTTTATTATTTGATTTTGCTTTTATATAGATTCTTTTCTTTTAGAATTTGTGAATGTGAGAACGTTGCAGGCTTAACAGACTGTAGATCTATCGACCATTTTCTATCTTGCTAAGTACCTGGTACTTGTTGATAGGCCTACACTGTCCTCTCATACCTATTAACTCTGTAATTTGAAAGCATTGTAAATACCATTTATTTTTAAAAGAGTAACCATGGAGTTTCTTGCCGGCTCTTCTCCATAGGAAACGACCAATTGGAACCGTGCATCTAGCTTCTGACGTTTCATAAGTGCCCTTATAGGTTTATGTGAAATAAAATATTTTGAATTTTGAATTTTGAATTTTGAACACACTAACAGTAGCAATGGCTTTCATTTTGACAGTTCAACAACATTCATTGCGTTATTTACGTTGTTGAGCAGACAATTTTTTCGAACTCATGAATCAATGGATTAGCAATATCCTTCAAAATCATTCGGATTGTGATTGAAAGTGTGATACGCAATTAGGGCAATGAACACGACTGGGGAAAACGAAGGATATCGGGACATTTATCGAATAATAACAGTCAGTATTACCTCGAGTCCAGTCAGTATTAAGGCGGAATTAGTTAAGGTTTGGACTGGTGTTAACGCGGGCATCAAGCCAAGCCACAGCTACCGCTAAGGGTTGTCAGAACTGGTGAAAGACTGCCTTAAATCTGCAACCGGCAGACCAGTGTTTATGATGCCCGGGAATTATTTAATGCCCTCAAGCTAATCCTACCTTCGGCCTAATCATCACTTACCACCAGGTGAGATGCAGGCCAAGAGCTAACCCGTTGGGATAAAAAAAAAAACTACTCGTGGGTTTCGTATATCTTATAACATGGTGTAACACCAAGACCCAAGTCAGCCTTATTGATATGCATTTACGGTTAATTTATGCCGAAAATTGAATCCAAAAATTTTCGTTGGTATCTGTTAACGTTCAGAACACACGTTTAGAAGTCTATATTTGAGACAGCCCTTAAAATAAAATCAAGGTCAATTTCAAATTGAATCGGATGTCCTCAAAAAGTTTGTACCATTCAATTTTTATTGGCAAATTTATGAGGAATTACCTGAGGGTACAATGTACCACTCCAACCTTTATTGTTTATCGTTCGAGATTTCACCCTGAACTCAATGATTTTGCGAAGACGCTTTATTAATAAGTACTTGTCCAGATTGGATTATCAGTACGCTTAGCACGCCCACAATAGAAACGGGTTTTGTCGACGGAAGAATAGACAAAACGACAGATAAACAATCACAATATGTCAGGTTGCTGTCTGTTTGTCTATTCTTTCGTCGAAAAAACCCGTAGAAATCCCGTTTCTATGGTTGTCATGCTACGCGTGTTGAAATTATATTTTATCTATACCTATAATTTTGTCCCAAAAACGTGTTGCGCCAACCACGTAACAAGAGATAATGGCAGAAATATGATGATGATTCTCCTGCCCATATCCCAATTTATTTGTGGTCTGCGCATCATTCCGTCTTCTTCTTCCATACTTCTCTATTTGCCGTCATATTAGTAGTCATCCCCTTTTTAGCCGTATCACCCATCCTTGTTTTTTTTTTTGTTCTTCCCCAACTTTTTAAAAACCCTCTTTCGGCCGGAATACCCAGTCACTGGGTACACGGTATCGTGTTACCTTATAATTATTATTATGTGCCTCATAATTATGTGCTCATAGTTGTTCTAGTTTTTAACCGACTTCAAAAAAAGGAGGAGGTTATATGTTCGACTGTATGTATTTTTTTTTTTTTTTTATGTATGTTCACCGATTTCTCCGCCAATTGTCAACCGATTTTGAAAATTCTTTTTTTATTCGTAAGGGTATACTCCTGAGGTGGTCCCATATTAATTTTGTGAAGATTTGATGTATACTTTGGGAGATAAACGAAGGAACTCCTCAAAAACAAACAGTACACGTAATGTGATTTGGATATTGTACTAAAGATCAAAAATAATTGCTGGTTCTATCTATCCATCCGTGGTGAACTAATTATAGTCTTCGAAGATACCGCATGGAACTCCTCATCGGTGAACAGTACATATAGGAACTTACAGTGAAAGGTTAGAAGGTTAGGGGATAAGCTCGTATTTTATATTTGTTTGGAAAAGAAAGAAATGTATAGTTAAGTAAAATATATATTTTTTGGTAATTTAATATGTTATGATGGCCCAGAGGTTAAGGCCTCGCCTCTCCTGCATGAGGTTGTGGGTTCTAATGTGACTTTTTCAATTCATATGAACTTTCTGAGTTTATCTTGGACATTATTGACATCAGGGAAGGAAAACATCGTGAGGAAACATGGACTTATAGTTATTTCTAAGGTGCCAACCCTAGTGGGGCAGAATCCATAAAGATTTTAGACTAAAGGAATCTGACCCACCAAGTCGAACTAGTGGGGCATATTCCACTGAAAATTTTTAGGCATTCCTCTTTGCCCCACCAGCGGGGCGCTTGGAATGATTCGTTAATTTTTGAAAAATCTTTTGTTATGTTTCCATTATTCGACTGGTATACGAATTTGTGCGGGGTAGGTATAAACACAACTAAAAAGTGAAAAATAAAAACTATTTTACAAAAAAAAAACAACCGACTTCCAAAAAAAACACTTTTGCCACCGACTTCCGAAATTCAAGTTATTTTTCTCTTTTAAGTGTTTTTTTTGGAAGTCGGTTGTTTTTTTTTTGTAAAATAGTTTTTATTATTTAATACAAACCGCCCATGGGCATGTGAACACCCGTATTTATCTAAATATTCATGATATTTTTTCGAAGATTAACTTTAAAAGGCGGGTCTATCTTTAATATTTTTCATGTTATTAATTTTTGAGTAGCGTCTCCGATATTATTGGCTCGATTTGGATTCTGTTTATTATTTTTAAAAGCATATGAGTTATTTTAAACGAACAACTAAAAAAAATATTAAAATTAGTCGACTATGAAAAAAAAGCGGAGGTTAAGACATTTTTCTCTAAATAAAACCAGGTATTTATTTAAAAAAACACAAGTGTAAGTCCATAAAATCATAGAGGGATAGCGGAAAAGAAAACAGGTAGGTAGATCCCCCTTTAAAGTTAATTTTAGATAATGTTTCATGAATATTCAGAAAAATACAAAATTGTTAATAAAATACATACATAATTTAATAAAATTGCACCGGGGCCCATAACCTTTCAAAATTTGAACTCAGCAACACTGCTTGGTGCCTGAAATAGTGTTATAGTGGCAATTCCTCGGAGGTATGGGACAGCCTGAGGGTTCAGGAGGTACGGTTGATTTCTTTTGCTTGTTACTAAAGATCAACACTTATTAAACGAGATCTATACCCTACTGACGGTGAAAATTTATTGAAAAAGAAGGTAGTTAGGTTACCCATGGTGCGTCGCGCCGGACGCCCTTAAGTATCTTTATTAGATAATTATTGAGTCCAGAAATTTTAAAGGCACGCACATCAGCAGATGTTCCTACGTCAGTCTCCAGGCCATAAGTCAATTCTTAGACCGAGATAGACTTCAATTAATTCAATGGCATGCAGATTAAACTATTAACGATCCTAGTTTACTAGTAATTACATTCTTTGAACCCAATTTGCGAATAAACTATGTTCCTGCTAATACGGAATTACTAAATTCGTAATTCGTATACTTGTAGATAACTGGATGAATTAACTTGTGAATTTGGCTATTTGGCCTTTAAGCACGGAATACCGTGGGTTCGTAATGACATTAGAAACTATTGAAATTACTTGTTTATGGGCAATAAAAGTCCTTTTTGAGCTTTATGTTCATTAGTCATTCAACTATTTTGGGGTCGGCTTCCAGTTTTAACCGGATGCCGCTGAATACCAGTATTTTCCATGGAGCGACTGCCTATCTGACCTCTACGACCCAGTTACTGGGCAACATGATACCCCTCAAAGTCTCCTCAGAAGCTTAAAAGCCTCGGAAGGGCCGTTATTCGTAGATATCTCTCGATATGTAATAGATGGTCACCCATCCACGAACTAACCGCGGCAAGCGTAGCTTAACCATCGATCGACCCGGGCGGCTATTATCATTTAGCCACAAAATTATGTAGGGTAAGTATTAATTTTATTATGATCAGTTTCATAATTGGTTAACCATACCATACTGAGTATGGAATACTCCTTGTTTGCCAGCCAAAGAAACAAAAATAAAGAAGTAGATTGTCTATGACTTACCGGGCTAGAAGGGTGCAGTTCTCGCATGTGCACGTTGTCTATGAAAGAGACGTGGTCAGGCGGGTGCCAGTCCAGTGAGTAGAACAGAGCGTCGAATGGCACCGAGTCCAGCAGACGGTTGATTGGTTCCACCACCTGCAAGGGAACAAAGGTTTTAAGTACAAAATTGTACACCTGTATTCCCTAAAGGGATAGGTGAATAGGCAAAGGTACACTTCTGCATACCTATGTTTAAGGGCCTATACACACGACGTTTATCTTCCACGCCGTCGTCGCGCGTATACGCGCTGCAAACGCAAATAGTGCTGACTTTTTAAGTTTTGCAAGGCAGAAAACAGGGGGCGAGCACATTGCCTCGAACCGGAAACAAGTCCAGACTCCAGGCGCTACTGAAAAACCTAATAACACTGTGCCCGACTTAGAAATCGAATCCAAGAACCAAGTAATTCCAGAATATTATTTGAAGTGTGTCTGTCATTCTTCTGCAAGAAGAAGCATGATGGGTGGCGCAAAATTTGTAGACTGAAAAAGAGGTGTCAGTCTTTATTGATTACTTATAAATAGCTAATAATATCGATTATAATCGAGATTTATCTTACGTAAGAACGTAGCCAACGTAAGATAATTGTATACCGTACGCCAACGATTTGACGTCGTGTGATCGTCTTAAGACCTAACCGTCTCGATAATGTCAGGACTATCATAGGTCGTTTACTTAGACCTAGAATTTACCATAATTTCATCTAACAATTTCCATAACCTATTTTACAAGTCATTCAGTTCCAATACATACTAATGTGGCAGGATTCAGGACAGGCCGTATTCAATAATGTCATGTAAATTGATGACCGGAGCCGGTACCAAAGGTTTAATACCTTAATGTATGGCAATGTAGACTGGAATATAGCCTACAATATAGGCTATAATACAGCCTGTAGTACAGGCTGTAACTTGGCATTGAAACGGATATAAATAGGAACTTGTATGAAGATGTTTTGACGTCAACCAATAAAGTTTGCTGGGGTTACGTAGCTTTTTAGTTGGTGCGTCTTAGAATATATTGTCTCTTTCTTTTCGTTTGTGTCGGAAGAGTCAGGAAGATGGTCAATAGCTTTTAGATAGTGGAATGGGCAATAAGTCGTGCGTAAGGGATCTCCCGCACTAGACGGCCATATCGCGACCAGGTAAACTATATAAACCGATACGAATCGCGCACTTGGTCGCAACGGCCTACTAGCCGCAGACCATACAATACCACTGCGGCCACGACTCCGGCCAGTCGTGGGCGTCTAGTGCGCGAGAACCCTAAAGCTTGAAGCCGAAGATCTTTGGGGAATGTCCATTAAAATCTGTACCTCCATAATTGAGACCATAGCGCCTTACTTAGCCTTAATATTTAATTTGTGTGTGGATCAAGGAGTCTTCCCGGATTTAATGAAATACAGCAAGGTAATACCACTTTTCAAATCCGGGGACAGTAAAGACACCAATAATTATAGACCCGTATCCGTGTTGCCGGTTTTCAGCAAGGTGTTTGAAAAGGTAATGCTTAATCAAATGCTGAATCATTTTAACACAAATAAAATCCTCCACGATCAACAGTATGGTTTCACCAAAGGACGTTGTACGACCGACGCCGGTGTAACCTTATTAAGACACATTTTTAACGCGTGGGAAGAGGCCCAAGACGCAATAGGAATTTTTTGTGACCTCTCCAAGGCATTTGATTGCGTCGATCACGAAACCTTACTCTCGAAACTTGAACATTACGGACTTGGAAAACTTGCACTCAATTTAGTAAAATCTTATTTAAATGATAGACAACAGCAAGTTCAAATAAACGGTATCAATTCACTAGGTTTAAAAGTAAAAATGGGTGTGCCACAAGGCTCGATTTTGGGTCCATTCCTCTTTTTAGTGTATATTAACGATCTACTCCATTTATTAAAAAATCAACCACAAATGGTGTTATTTGCTGACGATACTTCCTTAATTTTTAAGGTAGATAGACGTGCTACAAATTTTGACGACGTAAATAACGCCCTACTGCAGGTCCAAAATTGGTTCACTGCTAATAATTTAGTATTAAATGGAAAAAAAACTAAGTGCATAAAATTTTCTTTACCAAATGTTAAAAATAGTAATTGTGAGATAGTATTGAATCAAGAGAAACTAGAATTTGTCGATAAAACTGTTTTCCTAGGAATCACGCTCGACTCAAGGCTACAATGGGGTCCTCATTTAACATCTCTTGCAGGACGGCTAAGTTCAGCAGCATATGCTGTCAGAAAAATCCGTCAATTAACTGATGTAGATACCGCCAGGCTAGTCTATTTCAGTTATTTTCATAGTATCATGTCTTATGGTATTCTGCTGTGGGGACGGGCTGCAGACATCGAGTCTATTTTTATTCTGCAGAAAAGAGCTATCAGAGCCATATATTATCTCCGTAGGCGCGATTCTCTAAGGGAACTGTTTAAGGACATTAACATCATGACGGTACCTTGTCAGTATATCTATGAAAACATCATGTACGTAAGAAAAAATTTACATCTTTTTAGTAAAAGAGGTGATAGACATAATTATAGTACAAGAAATAGGGATCTATTAGTTCAACCAGGTTTCAGACTGGCTAAAGTAGACTCATCTTTCATGGGGTACTGTTTAAAATGTTACAATAAAATTCCTCCCCACATACTTCAACTGAATGAGACGAAATTCAAATCTTGTATAAAACGCACACTATGTAGGCAGGCATATTATAAGTTGGGGGATTACATAATTGATAAAAATGCTTGGCTCATTGCTGGTCCTGCTCCACAAGCATAAACTAATTAATTAGCATTTGAAAATACCGTTGGAGCTGCTGAAGATTTATCTTTGCATTGTATAAATTCAATGTCTTAGCATTGTATAATTGCATAGCACATGTGTGAGTACTATGTACTGACTATAAAGCTACCATTTAGGTACTGGGTATGTCTTTCATTGACTTGAATGTGCCCTGGCGGCTGAGATTATGTCATGCTCACTTTAATGTCTCGCTGGCGGTGGCGCGTGTGTTGGATCATTTAGCTCCCTTCAAAATGGTTGAGCTGAATGGTGCTAATCCATGCGTCATGTTCGTGAACGGGCGCCGTCAGTAGAGACTGGTCATCTCTTAGCTGCCATGGCTTATTTTAATATTTTAATTTTTGAATTGTTCTTTGTTTTTATATTTTTATTACGGATGCTTTTAACGTGCACGTCTTTCTACATTGTCCTCACAAATGTATAATTTCAACATTAATGGTGTAACCAATATTTTGTAACAATTTTTTTATTTAAAAGAGTGTCCGTGGAGTTTCTTGCCCGTTCTTCTCCATAGGTACCTACTACGCTTTGGAATGGGCAACTAGCTTCATATTTCTGACTGACCGACTTCTTGACAATTCAAAAGTGCCTGTAAATGGTTTAATTGAAATAAATGCTTTGAGTTTTGAGTTTGAGTTTGAATAAACGATCTTATGGAATTAATACCGCGAGGAAAAGTCAATTTCATCACTATCCTGCATTTATCCCAATTTTTGCGAAAAAAAATCAAATTGCCTAAAAAAAGACAGGTTTTCAAAGTACATACGACAAAAGGAACTGAATTTACTAAGTGAAAATGATGAAAATGCGCTAGAATTTTGAACAGTAAAAACAAGTAGGTTTACAAAAGATTACGTCTCTGAAACAATCGTTCTAAAAGAAACCTTTCCTTTCCTTTCCCAAACTCAACGAATTGAAGAAATATCCTCATGAAAGAATACATAGGTAACTAACGTAAAAATCGACGTAGCAATCATACCACTACATCAACTCACAGACCTAGCGTGCGCCACCAAATATATTACCGCAAAAATGCGAATGACAAAATTAATCACATCGGTAACCTGAGGACAATAATTTACAAAGTACATACTAATATTATAAAGAGAGAGAGCGAATTTTGTGAGTTTGTGTATATGTGGAGGGTAACCTCCGGAACCATAGCTCCTATTTGAAAAATTCTTTCACCATTTGACAGGTACGGACATACTTATTTTATAAATATGCTAGCTGACCCGTCAGACGTTGTCCTGTCAAAATTTCGATTTCGATTTTTCGGCTGTTCTTTTGGGTTTTTCCTAATTTTCCTTATTCCTAAACCACCCCAGCATACAGGAAAAAAAAAACAAGTCTGTCGAGCCATTTTCGAGTTTTTACGAGACTAATACACGTCGTGATGGCCCAGTCCTCGCCGTCCGTCGTGGCCGTCGTTAAGGCCTCGCCTCTCATGCAAGTACCAATGTGACTTTTCAATTCATATATTTCTGAGTTTATCTTGGACATTACTGACATCGGTGGAGGAAATCATCGTGAGGAAACCTGGACTAATATAAGTCTGAAATCACCATCCCATCTTGACCAAGCGTGGTGATCAATGCTCGTGCCTTCTCCGTTTGAGAAGAGGCCTTTGCCCTGCAGATACACGGCAATTGATTTTTATTTATAAAATACAAAAATAAGTACTTAATATTACTATCTAGAATGCATACAAGCCTAGTAGGTAATTTGTGTTAGGTTACGACAACGTGTCGTGAACAGAATACCGTCTTCACAAGTAAATCCGTGTGAAGGATTTCGCTAATATAGCATACAAGACTAGATTCAAATATATGACCTTATAGTTAATAGCTGTTACTTATAACAATGCTGCCATCTTTCATGGGGTGACATGGCTATTGAAGGCAAACTATTGTGGCAGTTCCATTGTTGATCGTATTTGTGGTTTCAATAGCTTGGTTTTCAATACAATTAATCCGTATTTATATATAGAATGGATTAAGGTGGAGTCCGGAAACCTTTTAGAAACGATTATAATCAGCAAACACGGTGGGTCTAATTCGAAGAATTGGTTTGGTGAAGCGCTCCCTTATTAATTATATCTATGGGGTATAGTTTCCTATTGAAAACAAACAATATAGTTTCTTGATAGGATAAGAATGTTGATGGTAGCATATTTACATTAGAAAAGCGTCAGTATTCCCTGAACTAGACATTGGATGTATTGCGAAAAGAGTATCTGTTACCGCCCCGGTTCTATTGCCGCCGAGCGCTTATAACAGAAATACATAGTTCTTACGTTGTATAGATATGAAGTTCTTCAATGGTACGTCTGGAGTCTGGACCACCATCTGACTGCTTCATCTCTTTAGTACGACATGAGATATGGTCATAAAACTCGTGCCAATATAAGATTGATTTAGAATCTCATAAATAGTGTCAACAATGATACACGTCGAGGATTGATAAAAACATCCTTTAGAAATAAAATTGTTAGAACATAATTGATTGAAAATGTGCAGATTATAACGATAATTACAATGGTTAAAGGCAACCTATTGTCCTATTGTAGGTTTCGTCCTTCAGTCTCTGTCAATAAAGCCTGAATTACACGATACAAGTTTCTGGAACGTTCAAGAGTGATATAGTTACTGAAGGTTGAAATTTCCAATGACCAGGCTTTTAAATGAAATTGGGTTAAATAAGTGTTATTTTCTTCTGTGTATCGTGTGTCATAAAGTTGGTCTTTCAAATTCATGAAGGAGGAACTACCGCGCCTCTACAGCTAATTTAGCCAGTTCAAATTAGCAAGAGATGTGAGGAATATCCTGAAAAAACAGGCAATCTTACTTTCGCTTGAAAGCTATATCTTTAATGATACTGAAAACATTATCAGTAACCTAACCTTGTGGACAAGCTCAGACTACAAACACATTCCCACACCTACATCCACACACATGCTACCCCTATCCTAATCCAAAATAGAATATTATGTTTTTAGAATTATGAATAACTAGCTTTCGCCCAAGACTTCACCCTCGTGGAGGTCGGAAATTATTACACGGGAATGTACTACCGGGATGAAAGTCCAAATCCGTTCAGCCGTTTTTGCGTGATTGAGTAACAAACATCCAAAAATACAAAATTTCACATTTAAAATATTTCTAGGATTTTTATTCGGATTTGTCATTTTCTTATTTTATTTCTATTGTCTTTCAATCTAGTCTAAGCCTTCTCATGCTGATCCATGGAACTGGAGAAACCTCGACGCCTGTCATCCAGGATGTCCTAGTTCAGGGGTCGAGATCTCATTGATATAACGTGTACTGAAGTTTTGGAAATAAATTACTATAATTACTAATTACCCCCTAGAACGGAACCTATGCGTAAATTCCTGACCAATGTTTTGCAGGGTCTCCAACCACAAGTTACTTTAAAACTAATAACAAGTTATCTAAATCTGCAATCTTAACACCAAACAATTTCCTAATAGATGAACCTTTTGGAAATAGTTTCCGAACCTCGGTAACCGCGCATTATTTACGCATTAACGCCTTGGCAAATTGCTATTCGAGGCGAGAATGTTCTTCTAACTCCAAGTCAATTATCAGTGTCACAAAAACAATCAGTATTAATCATGAATGAAAAACGAATGGAGACTTCTTGTAGACAAAAGACGACAAGTTCCATTGCAGAAAGGAATCACTTATCATCACCTGCCTTTTCCCTTTTTACATACATGGAGCGACTGCCTATCCGACCTCCACAACCCAGTTACTGGGTAACACGATTCCCCTTGGTAAGACTGGTTGTCAGATTTCTGACTACCCGTAACGACGTACGAGTAACTTATCAAAACTTGAAATATCATTACCATGCAAGGCATAAGTTAGATTGTAGACTGAAGGAAAATCTAAGAAGCTTATAAGCTTGAAGCGTCTTTGCATAGACTTTAAAATCGGCTATTTTATAAACAATATTGATTGACACTCTTGATTAATTACGAATAAAGCCACAAGTGCTTGACGTTTCACAAAATACAGTGGGCGCTCAACATGAAAACTTTATTTATTACTTTATTTTTATAAGTTGGCAGGATTAAGCCTTCATTATTATCATCCACCTGTCTTCATACCAATTCATTAAGGTCACTTAGGCTGGAAACTAGATTATAACTTCCGCAATATTATCTAAAGCTGAAAAATTAACTTAAACTTCACGTATTTTTTTTTTAAATCAAAACTTTCACAATTAATCAATGCAGCGGTTCCTTCCGTACCAGATGGTGCATTTACTTTCATTTCTCTGCGATTACCTTCCATTTCCTGCAGTGACCTTGGCCCCACAGTGCAGGTCTCAAGACTATGGTATGCCATGAATCTATTGATTACGTAGACTTGACTTAGTTTTGGAGCTGGTTTTTTAGGTAGGTCTGTAGGTATTTGGCAGCGTGCCTATGCTTATAGCTTCTGCAAGGTCTTGTCGGAACTAGAAAGATAGTTGATTAAATGGAGCTTGGTTCCGCAAGTGCTTTTCGCTTTGCGAATTTTTTGGGCATTGTAGATTTCATATATATAACTTGCTAGTTGTTTGTTTAATTAATTGGGCCTTGTATAAATACGTTATTATTATTAATCTAAAGGAATATTTCATTTAAAATATTATTTGGATAAATGTAACTGAATTTTCCAAAATGGTTAGTGGATTAACACCATTTTATAACTTAGATTAGGTAGACGACAATGCAGTTTCGTGAAGTCAAAGACAGCTTCGTTCACACTTACGGCAGATAAAACGTAATATAAGTTTTTATCATTGGCTCTTTAAATACCGTCATCATCTAACTACTCTTTTCCCAACTATGTTGGGGTCAGCTTCCAGTCTAACCAGACGCAGCTGAATGCCAGTATTGACTCTTAAAACACCAATAACCCGACGTCATTCACCAACACCCCACATGAATACTAGCCAAAAAACCAATTTTAGAATACCCAATTTTCAATGTTCAACCCTTCTAATGCGGCACCACGGTACCAGGCACGCGGCTATCGGCCTGATAGTCTAATTGCGATCCCCCGATAGGTGTGAACCTCAAGCGGCCCCGAATTAATCTTTGCAACATTATTTTTGGGTTAAGTCTCAAATTTGACAGGCAATTTGCAGTTCTGACGGAGTTTGCAGAAACTTGGTGCATGATGGCGTGGTTTTACAAGGGCTTGGCACGGTTAAGAGATTTTTAATTGACTTTGGTGACTTTTGAAGAGGGTTATTTTTAACGTATAGAAAGAGTGTTTTTAATTAGGTTGGTAAGCAAATCAATGGTGCCAATTCTCTTGTACACCGAACTAAACTAACTAAACTATCACTAAAATTCCTTTTTTTGACTATTAGAATCTTAACGCTATTCTGCAATAAAATGTCTCTAAATTTTAAAATTATTTTGACACAACTAAATCGAATTTGACAATCGCGACTCCACGTGGTACATACTGCCCCGTGATTTTTTTTAGAGCCTGAGGCGCGCAGGGGGGGCAGCCTCGACGTGTTTTATATGGAATTTTTCACGTTTTGCATGAAAAATAAGAAAAATTATTTCCTACGTGTTGATAATTAGGGGTATAAAAGTTTCCTAAAGGGGGTCGAAATTTTCATTATTTTTGCGATAGGACACACCATTTTCGAGATATAAGCAAAAGAAAAGAAAATAAATATATATACAGTACTGTTTTTGCACCTGAAGTCGAGGTTTTCGTGTGTATTTTAGTTCATGACAACTAATAGTATTCCACATTAAATATACCATTTTTAACCGCGATTAAAAATGGTCAGATTTAGTTAGAAAATAAAAACTTTAGGTGAAATACGTCAAATTCAGAATAGCAAAATTGTCATTTTCACTAAATTAAAATCTCAGAGCCATCTTAGTGCTGTCAAACTAAAATATAGTTAAGTTGTGTCACTTTAGTCTATTTCAGAAGACTAAAGTGACACAACTTAACAGGAAATCATCGTAAGCGGGAAATCATCGTTTGACAGGAATAAACTAAATTTTGGTGATTTTTAGTCTAGTTTAGAGGCATTTGTGACAAGAGAATCGGCACCAATGGTGCATGGTTTGTAGGTCTCTTTATAAACTAAGCGTTAGATGATGCGTTGCCAAACTTTGCTGAACAGTTTATAGTTTCATGTGCTTGTAATTTGACGAGCAGACTAATAAGCGGTTTCAGTAGGTTTTGAGTGTCAAAAAGTATATCCTATATCTGTTATAGATATCTGCAATTCCAGATGAATCATCGGCGCAGTGCCCAGAGACAAAGCGGAAATGTTCCGAGTAATAATATTTATTTTGTAAGTGATTTTAATTCTCTTTTTTAGAATCATTGCCTCTTTATGACGTAAGTTATGCAGAAAAGCAATAATAAGTTTTAAAATAATACTAAAGTTAACCATAGATATTTTTAGATACCTAATACTAAAGTATTGAACGTTTGCATCGTAAAATAGACAATGTTGCAACTTTTGTATGTATCAAGACTACTTCTTACTCATCGAACAAATAAAAAGTAGAGCTCATTGTGAAATATTTCCCGCAGGGAAGTACAGTAGGCCGCACGTCACTGGTAACAAAAACAGCATAGGCTGACCTGTGTTGGCCTGTTATTCTATTGAAACTCCGTATTACGTTAGGATAGACCAGCTCGAGATCAAAGTGTTACCCTGACGATGTGGAGCCTACTGTACCTACCATCACTTAAGGTGGCCACATACCTAACTGCAAGCATGACAACCTGCATGAATAATCATTTTATGCTAACGTGCTTGAGCGTCTGTGTGATGATTTTGTGCAAGCGGCGTGAAGATTGATAGAATTTTCATTATGCGGCTCGAAAAAGCCACGCTTGTGCAAGCATGATTGAACGTTTGTATGCAGGTTAACCTTGCGCAATCAGACGCACGCTAGTTGCACACATGTCGTCACTCAACCAAAAACTGATGCTGCTCCAGCTTGCTTCTAATGTGTGTAGCCTATAGGGAAGTTGTGCACGCTTGCACAAAATGATTGTTCATGCAGGCTTGTCATGCTTGTACATACGTGTGTTTAGACGAAAGTTCCGAAGGCCAGTGAATCTTTCACACCAATAGTTGCCTGCGTTATTGACAGCAGGCATACGAGTTTAATGTTTTTTTATGTCTCAAAACTTTCTCAAATATTTTAGTTCTCTTAGTCTTCAGAAATTAATCCCATTTTTTTTGTAACCCTACGAAGTTGGGATCGTTTATTTTCGTGCAAAGTTTCACAGTTGTCTATCATTTCATTGCAGGCACGAGTAAGGTAGGTAGGTACCTGATAACATGCAACCCTGAGTTACGGCTCTATTCCACTTTTGTGCCGATTGGACTTCTGAAAGTGTTAAATTGCTGCTTTCACGCGATGTTTTTCGCTGATAATATCTACATGGGTAGTCATGATACCGCGTTTATGAGCTCTAAAGGACTTTTCATGATTTTCTCTCTTACCCAGCTGTAGTTTTCAGAAAAGACGACTAAAAGATCAGTTCAAGAAGATTGGCAGCAGCGCCTCCTGATGGTTAAAGACAAATAATGCCAAGATGCAGCTTGAGCAGCTTTTAAACAGGAAACCGTTTTAAAAATGTACAAAAGAGGTGGTTTCTTGTACCTCCTACCTATATATAATACGTTTGTAAGTAAATCAAGTAAGTATAACATATTTTCAGCTCGGATGATAATTAAAATGTGCTTCAGCTTGTTTCATTAGGTAAAGTTGTGATCATCATTACTTTGAATGCAAAAATAATAATGAAAATAATATCTTTAAGACATTTTTTACATAGGAAGGCCCATATAAACAAAACTTAAAGATATTGAAGAATATTATCTTGCCGGAAATTACTAAGATTGCTCTGTCGATACATAGCATGCATCTTTTTTACAACTAGCCTATAAACAGCTGCGTCATGCATAATTCTAGATGAACTGACGCGCTTCGGGACACTCCCGCGCAGACTGACAGATGGTCATCATGACGATGCGCAAGAGTTGCTGTAATGACAATGTCCCTGCATTGTGTTATAATGATTGTGGTACCGTTTCAGTTATGTATTGTATGTGTGTACTATACAGATAAACAGATACTTGTTGTAATCGAATCTGCCTGAAAAATATTATATAGTTTATTTATTTATTAATTTAGATCATGAATATGAATAATGACTTGTATACAACAGGGTGTCCCAAATAGGAAGTTTATTTCTTAATATTGTTACATTATTTCCATGTGACACTGGATCCCGCACTAGGATACGCTGTCACAGTATCCAGTTTCTTTCGACAGGTATTGTTTCAGGAATTAGGGTCCAAATGCAACGGTTTACGATAGACTAAAGACTAAAAGTTAACTAACTGTGTCAGAAGTCATTTATTTGCTAATAATGTAGGTATACAGATATGATGGTTATTTTGTTGAGAGTCCCGATACATTTTGTCTTGCGGCATGCAAAATTATTTAATATAATATTGTTAGAGAAATCGTGAAGAAACGTCATCGTGGAGGGGGTAACAAGTGGTGGTAGCGAGTCTATATAAGCTCGTGCGCGCCTCATTCGACACGATTTTGCGGTACTGTCAACTTGCCTAAGGGGAACCTCTGCCTGTTTGGAAAGTCAACCTGCCTAATTTTGTAATTTGTTTACTGATATTTCTTTTAAATGAATAAAATGTTAAAGTTAGTTCTGTTTTTGTAATTTGATTTTGCCTTGTAAACAGAATAAAAACCGTTGTAGTTTGAGTTATTGTTTTTTTTTTAATTTAATTTCCCTTCTGGTTCGTAAAATCAGAAGTGGGATACGATTTTCCACGTGACCTAATTCGCTCTGCATCCCTGAGCTATGGCAGGTTGACTATTCAAATCATTAACGGGTTTTTTTGTCGCGTTACAAAAGTAAGGCTATTGTTTTCTCTGCTGATACGTAAGTGTTCGTGATTTTGTGAGCTGTGATTTTGTGCAGTAGCTGTGATTTTGTGGTAAAGGATACGACCGACACAATTTTGGTGAGTCCGTTCCAATTTTCATCTACTACCCAGTGATTTTAATTATACCTGTGCGGGGCCGCAATTTGTGAATTCATAATTAAGATCCCTTGTGATTCATTTTGCTTATTAGCTATACAGCCTACTTACCCGCTATAAGCATTTTCTTACCGTCATCAACAGTAACGAAAATGCCTAATCAAAGTCGCAAAAATAGAAGTAGATCTAGGAACCGCGGCTCGCATCCTAGAGACACTGATGCACACTCTAAATATGGTGATGATTCTGGCTCTAGGCGCCGAAAGTCGCGTTCTAGACGCATTTTAGAACAATATAACTCTCCTAATAATGTGTTAACCGAACAAATGCAGCAAATTATAGATCGTTTGACTACGCTGAAAGAGCAACGCCGCTCCTCGCCGCCACGCCTACATGAACCCAGGGCTGGTGCGCCTGCGCTGACGCCACCACGGCCGCAATCGGTAACTGCGACGGTAGCTGAGCATCGGAGGTCAGTGGCAGAAGGTCGAGGTTCCGCTATGCTGTCTTCGCCGGGGCGTCCCATGAGTGCTGTAACGGACTGCGACGCCAGCGCGACCGATCGTATCGTCGACGCGATACGTTCAATCAACACAATGAATACTTGGGACGGACTATCAGTCAGGGTCAGGTGCAGCCGAGCGAACAAAAAGTCCAAGCTTTGGTCGAGGCTCCCATCCCAAAAACAGTTAAGCAAGTTCGTCAATTTTTGGGTCTAGCGAGCTACTTTCGCCGCTACATAGCTGGATTTGCCGCTAAAACTGCTCCTATTACCAAACTTATAAAAAAAAGATGTCCCCTTTAAGTGGGGCAGTGAGCAGGAAGAAGCACGGCAAGATATTATCTCGCAACTTACAAGCGAACCTGTCTTAGCCATCTACGATCCTGATTTGCCTATCGAAGTCCATACGGACGCAAGTTCTATTGGTTATGGCGCAGTGCTTCTTCAGGTTCATGAAAAAGGGTATAAACGAGCAGTTGCCTACTTTAGTAAACGAACTCAGGGTGCCGAGCCAAAGTACCATTCTTATGAGCTCGAGACCTTGGCCGTCGTTAAAGCTCTGCAAAATTATAGACACTATTTGGTCGGCGTTCATTTCACTGTCGTAACTGACTGTAACGCATTAAAAGCCACGCAACAAAAGAAGGACCTGTTACCGCGTGTAGCCAGATGGTGGATATATTTGCAGGACTTTGACTTCACCCTGGAATATCGCAAGGGTACCTCTATGTCGCATGCTGACTATTTGAGCCGTAATGCTGTAAATGTCTGCGAAGCACGCAGACAACAAAACTGGGCTCGAATAGCACAGGCAGCTGACGAAGAGACCAACAGTTACTTCAAAAATTATCAGATGAGCAAGTAGATTCTAGTCGTTGTGTCCGAAAGAATGACCTTCTCTATTATAAGTATACTCCAGTAGGAGAAGACCCTAGACTTTTATGTTTTGTGCCCAAAGGACATAGACTAAGCCAGCTTCGAAATTTTCATGACGAGCACGATCACCTAGGAGTTGATAAAACGTTAGAACTCATCAGAAAACACTTTTGGTTTCCTTCCCTTAAATCATTTGTCCAAAAATATGTGAATCATTGTCTTATTTGTATAACTCACAAAAAGATTCCTAGAGCTCCGCATCAGCTTATACATTCGTGGGAAAAGCCTGCCGTTCCATTTGAGGTCATTCACGTAGATGCATTAGGACCTTTACCCCAGTCTAACGGTTATAGATATGTGTTAATTGTAATTGATGCGTTTTCTAAATATTGTCTGTTGTATCCTATGTTTAGTCAAGATGCTGTAGAACTCAAAAGACTTTTTTTAATGTTATTTCATTATTTGGTACTCCAAAATTAATGGTAGCAGACCACGGTCGTATGTTTTTAAGTTCAGAATTTACAAAGCTGATTACAGAATTAGGGGTTGACATGCATCTAATCACTCCTGAAATGCATCACTCCAACGGGCAAGTCGAACGTTACTGCCGAACCTTACTTAACATGGTTCGCATAGAGTGCAATCACCGACAGAATGAGTGGTCAGAGGTTATGTGGCGACTGCAGTTGGTTTTGAACATAACAAAGCAGAAAACTACCAGATTATCACCCTTGAACTACTGGTAGGCATCGAAGCGGCTACGCCACTCATCCGTCATCTCGTTCGAGACGTCGCCTTGGAGAACTCCCATCCAAATAGAGAACCACTAAGAGAGATGCATAGGCAAAGGGCGTCTGAACGGCTGGAGACGAATCAGCATCAACAAGATTCAACAGTAAATGCCTACCGTAAACCTCCTCGACTGTTTGAAATTAATTCATTTGTTTTTGTAATTAAACAGGCACAAGCGACTGGCAAGCTTGACTCAGGCATGCGCGGACCATATCGTGTGGTTAAGGCGCTTCCCCATGGTCGCTACGAGCTGCAACTGCTGGCAGGCTCATATGGAAAGGCGACCCAAGCCGCGGCAGA
Organism: Xanthia icteritia; assembly: GCA_949128155.2. Lineage (NCBI taxonomy): Eukaryota > Metazoa > Arthropoda > Insecta > Lepidoptera > Noctuidae > Xanthia > Xanthia icteritia. Next base: position 18,135,399 of record OX421952.2, on the reverse strand, counting down.
GTTTATGGTGCCATGGCGAGGGGAGTGGACTCCCGATACGTGTGCTGCCTTCTTTAAGTGCAAGCTTGTGTTGTACTTGTGTGGCAAGCTAACGTTGTGCTACTGCCACACAGTGATATATAAACCGCATGGTACGCTAACGTCGTGCCACTGCCATGTGGTTGAGCCGCATGGTACGCTAACGTCGTGCCACTGCCATGTGGTTGAGCCGCATGGTACGCTAACGTCGTGCCACTGCCATGTGGTTGAGCCGAATGGTACACTAACGTCGTGTCACTGCCATATAGGCGAACTGATATATGATATGCGAACGGCGTGCCTATGTCATATTGTGAATCGTAAGAAATAAGCTAACGTTGTGCCTCTATTTCTTACGGTCAGAGATAGCTAACGTCGTGCTTCCTCTCTGGTATTTGTAATTTTGATTAACTATGGAATTGTGTGTCTTCGGTAATAACCGACCGATCCGATGTGTTACTTTTTTATTATTTTCTTGTGTTCTCAGGTACAGACGATGATGAGAATGTGGAGTCCACACCTGAGCAAGCTCCCAGGAGCAACAAAGACGTGCCTCATGAACCTACTACGGAGCCTGTGCCCTCCTGTTCGGTGCATATCCAGCAGCGGGAGACATAGGAGCACGAGGACGTCCTCCAGTCAGGAGAGGCCGTGTTAGAGAAATCGTGAAGAAACGTCATCGTGGAGGGGGTAACAAGTGGTGGTAGCGAGTCTATATAAGCTCGTGCGCGCCTCATTCGACACGATTTTGCGGTACTGTCAACTTGCCTAAGGGGAACCTCTGCCTGTTTGGAAAGTCAACCTGCCTAATTTTGTAATTTGTTTACTGATATTTCTTTTAAATTAATAAAATGTTAAAGTTAGTTCTGTTTTTGTAATTTGATTTTGCCTTGTAAACAGAATAAAAACCGTTGTAGTTTGAGTTATTGTTTTTTTTTTAATTTAATTTCCCTTCTGGTTCGTAAAAATATATACACTAGAACAAAAAAACAGAAAAAGAGAAAGCTTTGTGTGATGGTGTATGTGTGCGAGCGTATTTATATGTCTGTGTGTGTTATTAAATAGTTAAAAGGTTTTCTGTTTCTATGTACTTAATTAAGAGCTAGAAGGCTAGCAGCAGCCAACATTAACCTGTTTTAAATATCAGAGGTAGTTCTCTCCTAGGGGTATCCAAATCACCAACATTACCTATTTACTGCTGCCAATTATGTATTTTTTATTAACTAGGCAGGGTGATTAGTGATTACTGAATACATTCACATTATTTGATTAAAAAAAAAACTTATTTAGTTCATTCTCTTTTTTCGTTGTTAGTACAACTTTCATTCTGATGGCATAACTTAGTAACTTACAGCTACATAAATATCGGAAAAACTTAGTTTTATTCAAGGTTGCATGCTTACAGGAAATATTTGATAATGTTTGGAAGACTCCCTCTAGTACTTATTGTCAAATGATATATTTATTGAATAAAACTACGTCTTTTAATAAAAGGTGCGGTGACCTTAGATGTCTAATCGTTAGAAATAAAACTTATTACAAATTGGAATGCGGGGAGAATTTGATAGTTGTAGAATATTAGCCTACAATTATAGTCCCACTGAAAACAAAAACCGGCCAAGTGCGTGACGCACAATGAAGGGTTCTGTAGTTGGGATGAATGTATCGCAAGAACAAACTTAACTTTGTAGGAAATGTATGGGAGAACATGTTATTGCAACTGTAAGTTGGTCGATTATTACTCGTTAACTTGTAAAGCTCACTTAGCTGTGATAGTTTTCCTTTTAATTTTGTTATATAATATATACTTCTGCCGTCAATTTTTTCACATATCCAAACCCAACCATTTATCTGGCAGGGGGATACTTGACTCTTAACAAAAATTTGCACTTTAACGCTTAATATTTCGCAAACGGATCCCTGAATCTAAAAATGGTTTCCACAAACTCACGATCTTTCCACCGACACCCCACACTACGGGACAGGTGATGAGAAAAAAAGTCCCCACTTTACGAGTAGGGGAGATAAACAAAAAAAAAATGTGAAATAAAATGTTATGAATTTGAATTTGACAGATTTTTAAGGTATACACTCGTATATACATGTTCTGTGCACAAATTGCAGGAAAGCAAGAGAAGTCCATACAAAGAAGGAAAGAATACTTATTCATTTATTACCACGGTGTTACTCAATAGGCCTCTTAGATTTTCCTTCAGTCAATCATCTAACTTATGTCTTGCACTGTGATGTATTCCAAGTTTTAATAAGTGACTCGTACGTCGTTACGCGTAGTCAGAAGCCCGAATGTCTGAGAACCATGGCTTGTCAAGGGGTATCGTGTTACCCAGTTACTGAGTTGTGGAGGTCAGAAGGTAGGAGGGTAGTCCCCCTATGTAAAATACTGGTATTCAGCTGCATCCGGTTAGACTGAGAACCGATCTCAACATAGTTGGGAAAAAGCTAAGCTGTTGATGTTTTCAGAAAAGACCATTAATAGTTTCGAATTTAGACCAAATAGTTCAGAATTCATGAAGATTTTTTTTGACTGTGCTTGAAGGATTTAGGCCCATATTACAAAACCTCACTCAACACTCAAGCATTACTTAAAACTAGTTCCAACCAATCAAAAGGCTTTAAACGAGTTTTAAGTAATGCTTGGGTGTTGGCGATTTTAGAGCATTGGTTAAAAGTCCGTTAACAAAAGCATTTTACAGACAAACATAAAATATACATAGACACACTATACTTTTTTGTGTTATTATTTTTTTGTTGTTTGCTTTAGTCTTGTTCTCTACAAGGAAAAAGAATGCAGTTTTGACTTGCCTAATCAAGGAAAAACTGCATTCTTATTCCTTATAGGAAATAATATGAATTAAGCTAAAACATTTTCCTTGAAAAAGTCAAATAACTTAGGTATAGTTGACTTGTAAATACTAAATAGTAAAATATTGTCTTAATTTAATCCTTATTGTAATTTCTCAGTGAGACTAATTGTTGTGAATAATTCAATACGATTCGAGACTCCTAATTGATTTCCATCTCTTTCTTTTCTAAACTACAAATAAAGGACAGACACATTAGGAACCTACCGAAAAAGATCCACACCCCTTTAAAACCTACCAAAAAAGGGAAGTTCTATAAAAACTCTATAATTTAAAGGGCATCTCACCACGTTAATAGTATCGACCCAACAGAGCCCATTGATTGGTCGCGACACACGCGCGTGGTTGCACACGTCACGTCATGCGCCACCGGCTCTTAAGGACGTCGCTAATCAATGTTCGAAGACTTCCAATTGCGTTTATGTTGCCATGGTTACCAGTTTTGTTGATGTGGCATGATTAGAAGTGGATGCGTTCATAATATGAACAGTTCAAGGAAAGGCAGCCTTAGGCGGTTAGTAGAACTGAGTGAAGATACACTGAAGACTGACGCTGAAAACAAAGACGGCACGCAGACTCATAAAAAACAGTTCCTTGGTTGCAAAAATATACTGACAAACTTGTTTTGACCCAAAAAAAATATAGGAAGTGTGTAGAAAGCCGCTAGCGGCACTTTATCCCAGTCGGTTAAAGTGCCGCAATTTGCGGCATATTCGTAGCGCTGCCTCGGCCCGGCTAAAGTGTCGTAAGCATTGTCACTGTCACTTGTTATTTTGTTTTTGAGGAAAGGCTAATGTTAATTTCTTTCACCAACTTAAGCTTAAGCTAAACTTAAGTGTAGCCATAACACCTTGGCTTAGCAAATGAAAATGGCTGAAAGGTGCGTGGAGCAGCGGCCGGCGAGTGCCAGGGTCCGTGTAGGCACAAGAAAATGTAATGTTTTGGGAATGTGGTGTTTTACAGAGAACTAACACCTCATCAATCACAACAAGACAGTGATAGTGACAATGCAATTCTTACGGCACTTTAGCCAAGCCGAGGCAGTGCCACTATTATGCCGCTAATGGCACTTTATCCGAGAGGTGTATAGAGTGCTGCTAGCGGCACTATACACTGCCAAAAAAATATGTTGGGGTCGGCTTCCAGTCTAACCAGACGCAGCTAGATACCAGTATTTTACGCGAAGCAACTGTCTGCCTGACCTCCACAACCCAGTGACTGGGTAAAGTAACATGATACGCCTTAGTAAGACTGGTGGTCAGACTTTCGGGATTATGAACTAAACAATCTCATAATCAAATTATCGAAAATCTACTACCTAGACAAAACTGTTTTGCCCAAGACAGACAAAATTTTTGTGTCGACGATAGTCAAAGTTGGCTGAAGACGATATGAACTGGTAATTGTGTATCGAAGGTCCATTGAACCAGAGCAGTGGTCACAAGATAGACCGGTAAACTTAAAAAGGTGACCCAGAAGGCGGATGACCGAATGTCATGGAACTATTTAGGAGAGCCATGTCACACCGAAATAGCTGGAAGCCATGGGAGAGGCCTTTGAGGAGAAGAGCAGTGGTGGCCCAGTGGTAACGACCCTGATTTAAGGTCATGGCTTCGAACCCAGGCAGGCTCTTTACTTTGTATACGTAATTTCATCAGCATTGCTCTCAAAACGGTGAAGGAAAACATCGTGAGGAAACCGGCATGTCCTAGAACAAAAATTTCGAAACATGTGACATCTGCCAACCCGCACTGACCCCGCGTGGTAGAATACAGCTCACTCTCTCTCAAAGAGAAGAGAGTCCCAAGAGTGGGAACATTATAGACTGATTATTATAGGGGAGGCCTTTGTCCAGCATGATGATGCAAGCTGACAGTAACCAACCGGTAACCATATGTCCAGCAGTGGCCTGACTACGGTAAACGATTTACGTCTTTCCGCAGATAAGTTAGGCTATTCTTGTGCAGTCTGATGCAATAATTTTATTATTGTCTATGGATGTCGACGTAATCACGAAAAAGAATGTATGACGTCAGTGGTTATAAATACTTGGCTCTGAATGAGTCAGTCTTATCAGAGATCATTGGCGGAAGTAAACATGACAATACGAGGCTTACTTTTTTTTTTGTTTACTTCCGTCAATGACCCACTTAAAAAAGTGGGTTAGGGGAAATTTGAAGGCAGTATGGATTTTCACGGTTTTTCTAGTACACGATAAGTTTAACTCTATGAGGCTAAAAATAAGAGTGTTTTTAGGTTGGTGGTATGATGGATTCCAGCCTACAGAAGGTGCAATGGTTTTTGTGATATGGCTGCCAATATGATATTATGGCCATATCCCAATAGAAAAAGTACTTTACATTTGAATGTATGCTTGTTTTTATTTTGCTATATGTTCTGGGATGAGAAATACTGTAAATATATAAAAATATAATACTTCATCCCTTACTCCTGTTGCGATCTTTGTTTCAATAAATTTCTGCATCTTTTTTTTCCTGAAAAGTTGTGCTATAAAAATTTGTAAAACATAAAAAATGTGCCAGCAGGTCAACCTAGCCGAAACTGTCAAATTTTCCCAATCAACTTTGAAACTTATGCCTTAGTGATAAAGTTGAAAATCTATTAAAGAAATTTGACAGATTGTAGTAGGTTGATGTGCTGACGTCTGTACCAAATATCAGCTACTAGCTGCGCGCCGCGGTTTTACCCGTATAAATCTAGATCCCTTTGGAATATCGGGATAACAGGTATCCTAAGTCCATCTCCAGGTCATGGTCTACCCATGTGCCAAATTTCATCCAAATCCGTTCAGCCGTTCTAGAGTGTAAGTAAGCTCACTTTCGCATTTATAATATTACTTAGGATTCTTCGTAACTTTCAGTCACGTATAAGGAAGTCGAATATTCCGGTGCCAATAACAATAGTTCAAAAGTGCCTTTTTTGTGCCTAATTGAAATAAATTATTTGACTTTGACTTTGAATAATTTATACAAATGGGCGACTCCGGTTCACAGTAGCAACCCTATCTTGTCGTAAGTACCTCAACATGGGCTGGTATCGGTATCGGTATCAGTGGGATCGACAGAAACCTTCACCAGTCATCTGATAACATCAAACTGTGAAAACTTAGTTTCCTCATAGGTAGTTGTGGTTTGAGTCATAAACGTAAAATATAAATTGTCTATGTTTATTTTTTGTAACTAATATTATAAATGCGAAAGTGAGTTTGTTTGTTAAGGGTACACTAGTCGACAACTCGAACTCGTTGGTGGGCGTGACTAATATGCATGCTAATTAGTCTATTTATTTATTTAGTACTTTATTATTTAGGACGGCACGGTTGGCGCAGTGGTTAAGCAATTCGTAGTGTTGGCAACGTAATATTTTTTTTTAAACAATTTATTTCGTGAAATAGACGATGATTTATAACAAAAACGAGCGCTTAAAATTTCATGAACAGATCTTTGGGCGTATACATATTATGAAAAAACTACTGGATATATTTATCCAAAATAAAATTATTTGAACTATTGAATAAATTATCTATCCCTGTACGGTTTCTATTTTGCTTTACCACCTAAGTTAACGCCCAAAGACGAGTTAAAATTAGTGTTGAAATTTGGAAGTTTCCGAAGTTAGTTATAAAAATGCTTGGAAACATGCTGTTCCTGCTCCATAGGACAATTTAGAATCTAGACAAAATCTAACTGGTTGCTATTTTAATTGTATAATATATATTTTTTTTTTTTATATTGGTTTTACATTCTGTGATTACTCGAACTCACACACTGAGTTATATTACTTGTAAAAATGCTAGGAATATCGTATAATTTTACAATGTTTGTAAATATGTGAGCACCATGCATCTATCACATGATTAATTTATCTGTCATTCCTTAATTTTTCATTATTTTTACCTAACGTGGTATAGTAATCTTATTCTAGGTGCATCGTCTTCACATATAATTATATAATTGATGTATACAAGATATTGTGAAAACATTTTAAAAGAGTAACGGTGGAGTTTCTTGCCCATTCTTCTCCATACGAAAACTACCTTTTGGAAGGGGCAACTAGAATCAATTATTATTTCAATGTTGACGTTCAAAAGTGCCTTTTTTGTGCCTAATTGAAATAAATTATTTGACTTTGACTTTGGCTCATAACTTCCAAACCAATTTTTTTTTTCTAATACTGATTCCATACAGGGCTAGACACTGACAATGACAAAAATGATATAATTTTTAGTTTTGAACGTACACCGTCAAATAGACGAGTAATCACCATACTACGTTTGTATGGAAGAATGACCGTAGCGTAACCTTAAGCTATCACGCTAAAACGGCAGAACGGATTTGGATAATATTTGGTACATGGATAGACCATGACCTGGAGAATGTCATACCTCATACTGAATCGCAGACGAAGTCGGGAGCAACAGCTAGTAATTGATAATCTAGCTAATCCGTAGACTTGTTTTATCAACATTCAACGTTCAATCGACTTTACAAAACGTAGTAAAACGTACACGTACGTACATTATGTGTACTTAATAAACCTGAATAGTTTGTTTGTTTGTTTGAACGCGCTAATTTCTGGAACTATACCATCGTCGGATTTGAACAATTCTTTTTGCATTTGTTAACCCAATTCTTGAGAAAGGCTATAACACACGCTACGACCCTTAGGAGCCGAGCAAAAAGTCAGAAAGGACGCTAAGCGAAAACGAAGTAATAGCAGAAGTTAGTACGTAATATAACGCGTGACATATATATGATTATTTTCCGGTATTAAAAGGACACTGTGAAATGTGTGCTATTTCCTGCCGATATTCGTCACAATCAGTTTAGTAGTTCCACCATGAATCAATTACGTGGCATAACAGAATGACTTAGGAAAACACTTCCGGATTTCAAATACGACTGTGTATGGATATTCATATTCCTTAATAAAACTCAACATTTCAGTCTCTTTACGAGTAGAGAGAGAGAGTTTTAGAGTATTCCATTCTATTCTTTTCTCTTTTAGCTGGCTGACTGGCAAATTTTCCAATGCACCCAATGATTTCTACTGACATTTTCAGCCGTATTAAAGCCTCACGCTACATTATACCAATAGATCAGCGTTCGTGCTAGTCCCCCATATCGACGGCATTAGCATACCGCGTACCTGCTTATCAAAAATATATCCGTGACGTATTAGTGCGGTACGGAAAAATCACGGAAACTAACCTCTATGTACTTACTACTACCTCCTGCCAAATTCAGGATGATAAATCATGTTGTAATCAGGATTTATTTGTGTGTGTAGAGGTGTGTTTGGTTTGGATAAGGTTCTCGGTCGCTCAAAAATTGATCAGAAGCCCTAGTGTGAGTTTCTTTTAACCATCTCGACTTTACAGATTGGCCCTTCACTGGTGAAGGCCGGCCGGCTGCCAATAGGAGCGCCGAACGCGGTCGATGCGTAACGTCGAGATGGTTAAAAGAAACACACTAGGGCCTCTGACCAAAACAGAATATGAAATCTTGCCAAGTTTGATAGGTAGAGCAAATTGACACATTTGGGTCACAAACAGCAGGAAACGAAAGTATGGCTGGCCCAAAAACAAGACGAAAATAGTAGCTTTTCTAAGAGATTGTCCTCAGACAGCGATAAATAGGGATAAGTAGGGAATTAAGTACTTTTTTAGATTCCAAAACTTACAGTAGGTTGCTCAGTTTTTTTCTAAACCTGTCTTTTGCGTCGCGCTTTATTGTTAGAGAAGCTTCTTCAAATGGAAATGGTTTATCGATTTATTTTCCATAAATTCAATTTCAGTCAATTGTAGGACAATGCAACCTATTATAATAATATACTTTATTGATACAAATGCTTACAATATGCTTAATATCTAGATAAAATTCACAATAATTAAAAGGCGCACAAAAGTTAAAACCCTGACTCCTAAACTAGGAATACCTGTGACTTAGGAGTCAATGTTCTACTGCCACTTGATAAACCCTTACGGAAATTAAAAGCTAGTAAGCTAATATTAAACAAAAGAATATATTATTATGAAGAGATTTTAAGAAAAAAATAAAAAAAAAGTAAAAAAAATAAAAACGCTTAATTTAAGATTAAAATTAAAAAGTATAATGACGGTTCATTCTGTGTGTGTGACTGGGAATCGTGTTTTGTTTGCGTGTGTGAGTGTGTTTGTGTATAGAAAACGTGTGTATTATGTGTAGTGTGTGTGTGTGATATGAGGAGCCTAAGTTTACGGATGTGGTGGTGTCAAGTGTAAGACTGTGTTTGAGTTAGTACGAGCTTGGCGTTTTGTTATTAAAAATGTCGTTCACTGTATTACGTGTTATTGTATGGAATTGACTATATTAAAGAGTTATTGTGAAGAAGCTTGGCCTGACCTAATTAATAGCAACCTCAACAAAGGGACTACTAGAATTATAATCGAAGGAATTACGGCTAATAAATAATATACCTACATGGTAGTAGCAACATCTTTACATAGTATGAAACAAAATTGTTTTCGTGTCTGCCTGTGTGACCGCTTAGATCTACTAAACTACACAATGGATTTTGATGTGGTTTTCACCAACAGTTAGAGCATTTATTCCGGGAGGTTTATGTGTGTAATACATTCAATTTTAACTTAGATATAGCACAGAAATCTCGATATTTTGCGATATTGCACCCGTGCGAAGCAAGGACCCCTCCCTGCTTCGCACGGGTGCAATATCGACATCGCTAATAAAATAGAGATCACACTAAAGGCGAACGACCACTGGTCCGCACCGGCCGCCATATAGTTGCATCCACTATCGGTACCGCCCGAATCGAGCGCCCGGTTTATTTCTTCATACTCGTACTAAGCAAAACAAATCCGTTGCGTGCAGTGTGTGTGTTGCGGCCGGTACGGACCAGTGGACTTTCAACTTTAAATGGATTTCTAACTCTTAAGACCTCTTGTGTAGGTCTTCCGACGTTCACAAATAAGTATTGATTGATTGATACAACTGTCAACTAAGTTATTAATTACGAAGAAGAACATAGATTAGATACCATAATAATCCGGTTTTAGTGTAAATTATCAATTTTTTTTTTATCATTATCTTTTGACACACATTATTTCAATTGATGATAAAGATGACGTGGATTTATATTTAGATATTGAAAAACTGCTTGTAATGTTTACGTTTGTTTTCCTGTACAGACTTTCAGATATTGTAGAAAATGCAAATCGAAGTTTAAATACGTGTAATGCAGAAAGTTATTTACAACGTATTGCATGGAGTCTTGGGTTCTATGTTCAGGTCAGGAAATTCCGCATTTACAGGTAACCGACAAAATTACATAGAAATTAACGTTAATCTGCTTCTTTCAGTTCATTTTTCAATCATTTGGTAGGTTAATGAAATATACAGAGTACCGAAATCTATCATCGTTGGGTCGGTTCACTAATTAATTAATTTTTCACTTTTTATTCAGTCTGTGTAAAGGGGATATTATACTATCATATCTATGATAAATTGATCATAGATCTACGAGTCATAGATATAATTAAATTGTAAAATAGACATATATATATGTATATATATTTAAGAGATATTTATTTTGAAAGTATGTATGTAAGTATATTCTCATATTGAAGGTCATATTTTATATTAGTGAATAGTTAAATGTTTTTATTTTATGTATTTTATTTTCTCTTCTACTCTTACACACGTTGTCTACATCTCTTTTTATCCACTCTCCTATCGCAGGTATGCTGGAAGAGATTTCTTTAGAAATAAGCATCACCTTTGTACGTATTTTTCTGTTCCTTTTTCTTGTCTCTTTATATGTGTGTACATAAACTGATAAATAAATAAATAATTATGGGTAAATTTGTGAGCTTCGTAGATAGGTATATGATATATACGGTCCTAGATATATGATAGTGTAAGGATATACCCATAATATGTCAATTTTACAATTTCATTGTATCTATGATTCATTGATCTATGATCATAGATATGATAGTGTAATATCTCCCATAAGACGTTTCATTTCGAGCGAAATATATCGAATGTAAGACGAAAATTTATGAATAGTAAAGCATTCGATTTCAGCTTAAACCTTGTTGTAATAGGAGGGGTTTACAGTTGTCGTCGTGATATCTAAAGAGTGACTGACCTCACTGCCATCTTGCTGCGCGTTGCACTTGCTGATGTTGAGGGTGCCAGAGATGAAGTCGTTCTGCACGTCCACTATCAGGAAGGCGCTCACCGGACGCACGATCTAAGGCCGAAAACATCTTAAAATAGTATTTGTAACACAAGGGCGTAAGTTCAGGGTTTTAACCTGCTACTATATTACCAGCTACCAGCTAGCAACTAAGTACATAATTCTGATTGAATCGAATGTGCAAATGGGCGTCGAAATTCAAATGTTTTGTAGTTAAAATCCATGCATAATTACGTAAAAAAATAAACAATCAAAATCATCATCAAATTTCGTTTCGGAATTCCGCTTCGAAATATCGATTCGGAATTTCGAAGGCAGCAAATCCATCCAAAATCAAAGATACAAGTACTAGTTCTCTATTCGAAATTTTCTTTGAATCGGAATTCCGTTTCCGGAATTTGTTCGCAAGTCCTATTCAAAATACAAGATTAACCTAAACTTGCCTAAATACATAAAGGAAGAGCTATACCAGTATCGGCAATTAACTGATTACAAACAAACGTGCTTTTCGTAGGCCATAAAATGTTGTTACCAGTTCATTAATTGCGCCAAATCCACTCATTCACACATACAACAATTTAATATCTATTCTTCTACCTAAAATGGAGTCTAACACCGTTTTCACTTACAGTATTTATAGGCGACACCTAAATGAATGTCTCTGAAAATCCAACTGCGCGCTTTTATTTAAGCCAGGGCTGTCCAAACAAAGGCCCGCGGGCCGCATGCGGCCCGCGGCTTGTTTTGCGACACACATTTTAATCTCAAAATAGTTTTGGACACAAATAGTTTGGATAATATTATTCGTTGTCAAAACATGTACTCAATACTTGGTATAATTTATTTATCTTTAGTCTTGCAACATTCCATTTGCATGATCTCTTAAAAGTGAAGCTACTTTTACTATTATTGGGGGAATTCCCGGAAAGTATTTTGTTTTTGTCGAGTGAGGATTTGTTGTTGACCGTATTAGTTAAGTTTGTGCTTCCACTTAGTTCGTATCGGAACTTCTTACTTACACCGCTTTGAATTTTACACATTATAATAAGTAATTAGCAGCAGTTTTGAAAAAAATACTTAACTAACTGCATAATGTCTACGAAGAAGCGAAAATTAAGTGATGAACATCGAGTATTTAATGAGAGGTGGGAACTTGACTATTTTATATGCAACAACAATAATAAAATTCAGTGTATGATTTGTATGCAAGTTTTATCTGTGAGTAAAGAATACAATGTTAAACGTCATTATACTACTTTACACGAAGAAAAATATAAAGGACATGTCGGTGAAGCAAGGAAAATTGTTGTGGCTGAGCATAAGAAAAAACTAATGCAACAGACAAGTTTTTTTTCAAAAGTAAATACAGACAATGAACAAAGTTTGGCTGCTTCTTATGAAGTTTGTTTGCAATTAGCCAAAGCTAAAAAACCATTCAGCGATGGAGTTTTTATAAAACAATGCGCAATTGCCATGGCTCATCGCTTCATGCAGCCGAAATTGGCGCAAAAATTTGAATCTGTAGCGTTATCTCACCAAACAGTTGCGCGACGAATAGATGATATGGGCGAATATGTTTCGAAAAAATGATGTGATTACATTGTACAATGTGAATATTATTCATTATGTTTGGATGAAAGTACCGACCAGACAGATATCGGTCAATTAATAATTTTTATTCGCTGCATTTCGAAAGATTTTTCAATCACGGAGGAAATGTTAAATTTAGTGCCACTACATGGCTCAACTAAAGGCAGTGATATCTTTGAAGCTGTTAATAAAACTGTTATGGAATACGGTGGGTTTCAAAAATGTTCTTGTATTGTGACCGATGGAGCAAAAGCAATGACTGGAAACGTTACAGGACTTACGGGACTTTTAAAACAAAATGGCATTGACTGCCCATTAATCCATTGCATCATACATCAAGAAGCCTTATGTGGAAAATCTTTGCGCCAAATGAATGCCATGAAAATAGTTGTTAAAATAACAAATCTTATTAGAGGCGGAAACAAAGCTTTGAGTCATCGTAAATTTCGTAACTTTTTAACTGAAATTGACGCAACATACGGAGATCTGCTATTGCACTCAGAAATCCGATGGTTAAGTGCTGGTCAGTGCTTGCAGCGCTTTTTCGGAAAGAGATTCCCATATTTCTTAAAAATGAAATAAAATCTGATACAACTGATATGGAAACTAAAATGCAAGATCCTGCATTTCTTGCTGATCTTGCATTTTTAACTGATATGACACAACATTTGAACGAATTAAATTTAAAATTACAAGGCAAAGAACACAATATAGCCAACTTGTATGGATATGTGAATGGGTTCAAAAATAAACTGGGATTATTCAAAACATCACTGGAACAAAATGATTTTTCTTTTTTTCCATGTTGCAAAGAACTTTATAGCGAAATAGAAGGATGCAATTTTTCGGACCACCTCCAGTATATCGACGAGGTAATATTTGAATTTGAGCAGCGTTTTGCTGATTTCAAAGGATTAGAGAGCGATTTATCTCTTTTTACGAATCCATTAACAGTTGAAATAACAAGCGTAAAGACTGAATACCAGTTAGAATTATGTGACGTTCAGTCAGATCCCTTTTTCAAGGGTAGAAAAGAGACAGGAATGGATTTTTTTAAGATCCTTGGCGACCGTTTCCCCAAGCTAAAAAAATTTGGCTTGAAAATGGGATCGATGATGGGCAGCACTTATTTATGTGAAAGTGCATATTCAACAATGAATTTTATAAAATCCAAGTATAGATCTTCACTGTCAGATAAATCGCTTCTTCATGCAATGCGCCTGGCAACAACGAATGTTGACGTGGATATCGATACTATTGTTAAAGATAAATTAACGAAAAACCAATAAACATAGAAAGACAAAATTACCCTGTATTTTATTTACTTAACTACTGAAAATATTTTTCTGGCCCTCCAGCTTTTGTATGAAATTTAATTAGCCCGCGAAGGTGTATAGTTTGGACAGCCCTGATTTAAGCATTCATTTAGGTGTTGTATAGTGTTAGCGAAAACGGGTTCTAAAAATAACTTGATAAACTCACCACTTTAATCCAATGGTTCCAGCAGAAAGTGAACTCCTCCTTATCAATGAAGCCGTCTTCGTTCTTATCGAACACCTGGAAGATGTGCCGCGCTCTCTCCTCGGACAGCGGGTAGATGTGGCCCTTGTCGTTGCGGAACAGCGCCTTGCAGATCACTCGGAACTCGTCGAGGTTTAATTTCCCGTCCCTATAGGGAAGGAGGAATGATTTAGCATCCCGATTTTGCAAAAACAGCAACGAGAAATGGTTTCGCTTATAATCCTCATTTTCATTAATCGATAACTCGGTCGATATACAGTATGCGGGACTCCCCGCAGGAGGCGGGGTAGTGACTAATGAAAATCTAACGCGTTCGGTACACCGCACATACGGCAAAATGACCACTTCAGAAGGTCAAAAATAAATTTTATTACTTTAATATAAGGACTAAAATTGCTTGTATTCTTCGAGTCAACTACCTGAGCCACCGTGCTGGCCCTAAACATCCTTTGTTATGCTCACAACAAAGGCGCCCCACAGTGGAACGAATGTATGGGAGAGGTTGGACGTAGACATCTCCGAAAAAAAAGAGTTAAATTATGCCAAACTAATGATGCCATCTTATTCAATTACCTAATGCCTTCATAACTTGTTCTGATAAATTTCTTCATAACTCCCATATTTCGGAAGTTATTTGAGAAAATGTGATATTTTACTATGAAAATGAGTGTATCGAGCTCTCTCCCTCCTGATTCCGGCCTTGTTTCAAGTAGCGGTCTCTAATATCATAATGCTTATACTAAGAGCTATATTTAACACTAAGACACATGGTGCGCCAAATGTGCACTTTCTGGGATAAAAGGAAATGAAAATTAAAAAAAAAAAATGGTTTTTCCCCATTTTTATTTACTTTAAACTGCAGACAGACGTATTTAGATGTTATAATACATATATATATATATATATATACATATATATAATATATTATATATTGTTTTTAAAATCTTGTGTACTTATTATTTACAAAAAAAATCATAAGAACAGATGAGATTATGACTTTTTCACATAATATTTTATTTATATATGTTTTACAATAACGATAAAAACACTGTATTTTAGATATAAGTTGATAAGAAAATAATAAATGACCTAGTTTAATTAATAGTACAATAAATAATTAAGATGTAAGCTCTAATTTACTAAGTTACACATTTTAAAACAATATCAATATTTAATTATCATCGTCATCATAATCATCATCATCAATTCATTCAAATTCAGAATCGATATCCGCTAAATCATTTATGTTAACAAATTCGATATCACTTTTCTCAGAATCCGTAAGCTCATAAAATTCCTTAAAAGAAGATGTTTTTGCAAACTTATTTACTTTTGGACGAATGCTTGTAACAAGTGGATCAGAAGACAGTAAACGATTGTGCATAATATCTTCATTGCATATTTTCGAAAATCTTTATTTCTGGCCTCAGATGCCTCTTCGGATAGAAAACCAATGGGCACAATTGACAAGTTCTGAACTATGTCTGGCCCATGCATTAAAATTTTATGAAGTGAAGAAGGCATATAATACCATGGGTATAACTCCACGTAAAGCTTAGCAGTATCAAAGCAGAACTCTCGGAATTTAGTTACGTTGATCTTCTCCCCTGATGAAATACACTGCAAGATCACACAGATTTTTCTTAAAAGCATAGCGTCTATTCCGATCAGTTCAGCAGATTTTGTGTAGTTTTCAAAAAATCTCCTGGCCGAGTTGCCATTATTGGTGGATCCACTGCCTTGTTTCACAACATCGAGAAGTAAGCCCGTTTCTTCTTACAGCCTCTTGAACTCTTTTCTTCCTATCATCAACTTGCTTTTTTGCTATATCACCCTTTGCTTGCCATGACTTTATGTCTAATTTGTAGGAAATGTGTAATAAGCATTCCATTGAGCGAATCCAAGCGTGAAGGGAGCTTAAGCTATATTTACACATGTCCTTGTTTGCGTGTTTATCTTTGATTAACTCTAAATTATTCATCTCTTTAGGACTAGATTTGCATATGTCACACACTGAAGCTGCTGTATCGGATATAATGGAATGAATTTTACCATCAATCATTGCCAACAGCAGTTGGTGTTTGACACTAATTCCATCAGTGATGGTGGATGGAGTTAAGACTTCAATCTCGGCTTCGATTTCGGCCATCTCTCTCTGCACATTTTCTTTGGTTTCCTTTATAAACTTAAACAATATTGGCAGGCAAAATGAAGTGGAAGATGGTCGCTCGTTTTCCCAAATTGTTACATCTTTTGAGACGAGCCGCAGTGGTACAAGACTAATCATAAAATTACTAGCAAGATCGATTTGCTCATCTTCACTCGGCCTTTGATGATAAATGCTTTGGCTAGATGATCCATCAAAACCCTATTTGCTGGTCAAAACGAGCTGTTGATTGGGATCAACAGGGGTTTTTAACGACCTAATAAGTCTTCTTGAGGTTAAATCCATCAAGCCTTGTAATTTGATTTTTGCAGAGCTCTCTGTAACTGTGAGATCTTCTTTGGCCGGATAGGACTTAATTTTTCTTTAACCAACATGTAGTAACTCGGGTATTTAAGAGCTCCTTCTTGGGTGTTGAAATCCCAAAGAGTGTTATATGAAGAGCCAATGCCTTCAAAGGGGATATTTCCCGTACCTGAATCGATTTACCTTCAATGTAGGCTTTGATTTTTGAGGCCTCTTTGGGATTCTCCATCAAGTATTTAATTACATCAGCTGTATCGCTTTCTCCTGCCTTTCGAAGCGCCCTTTCGGCTGAAAACATAATTTCAGCGCTGCTACTGCTGCATGGAAGAGTATCTTCAGTGCGTCTTCTTTTTTGCCGGTTACTAAGGTCCTCAAAAGATTTACGACGACTAGGATGTGTACAAGTTGAAGCATCAGATTTAGCAGGAGAAATTATGGGCTCGATGACGTCACTTACATTTTCTGTAGAAGATTCAATATTTTCATTCAGAAATTCCGGCCTGTAGCCAAATTGCAGCCTGTAGCCAAATCTCATGTTTCTTCCGAAACTTATCTATGCTTCTTCCAGACTGTGTCCATTTTGCATAAATGCGGTAGCAAAATCGACGACACCAGTCTTTTAAAATTGTTTCAGAACTTTCACACGCGCGTGCGCATAAAGCAACGTGAAGATCAAGATTTGTATTAAAATTTGGAAAATGCATTGCAAGATTAGCGTGGCTACAACGAGGTATAAATCAACACTGATTTTAAAGTTACTAATAGTGACCTATTTATATTTACTCGAGGTACCCTCATTGGTTAAATATTGCAAGGTAATTCGTTTGAAAATGATGCATGCTAAATTAGTGTATTGAGAGCCATTTAGTAATTAAATAATAGCAATCTTCTTATCAGTAATCATTAGTGCATCAGTTTTATATGTAAACCTTAAGTCCCTAATCACATGTCCTAATTAGCTTATATCTTCTCTAATCGGCTGCTCAGAAATGTTATTGTAATAAGGTAAACCTTTAGAAAAACGGTTTTAATCAACAAAATAAACAAAAAATAATATTTTTGTATTATAGAATAAACATCACTCTTTATCCCAGAAAGTGCACATTTGGCGCACCATGTGTCTTAGTGTTAAATATAGCTCTTAGTATAAGCATTATGATATTAGAGACCGCTACTTGAAACAAGGCCGGAATCAGGAGGGAGAGAGCTCGATACACTCATTTTCATAGTAAAATATCACATTTTCTCAAATAACTTCCGAAATATGGGAGTTATGAAGAAATTTATCAGAACAAGTTATGAAGGCATTAGGTAATCAAATAAGATGGCATCATTAGTTTGGCATAATTCAACTCTATTTTTTCGGAGATGTCTACGTCCAACCTCTTCCATACATTCGTTCCACTGTGCGCCCGAGGGTCCGACAGATAAGCGTTGTGCATCGTACGGCTAGTTGCATTCGAAACCGGAAGGCGTTACAACGTGTTATTTTCGTTTAAATCGTGCAATAATCTAAATATTAATTATGGACATTGAGGCCACAGGTATGTTTATCAATTAATTATTTTTTCACCCTAGTTATACAAGATATGTATTAATAAATGACGGTTTCATTCCGCTCTTACTTTTCATTAAAAAAAATTACTTCCTTAGACTTTTAAAAAAAGTTCCGCTTAGTACCGCTTTCTGTCCTAATTATTTACACTTGTGTGTTTGTTGGCTACTAATACTGTGAATTCTAGGAACTCAAACCAACTCATTGTGACACTAGACCCTTTTTTTCACAGGTAGTCGGAGTGGACCAAGACACTCCGAATTCAATATTAAAAAAATGGATCTGGTTTTAGTGTTAAAAAGCGTAAATTTTTATAAACAATCATCGTCTCAGTGTATAGAACGATTAACTAGTTATATAATGAACCAGTTTAGTGAATATAAACAGTCAAAAGACTGTGTAAATAAAATCAAGTGTGTTTTGAAAGTTTTTGTTTCAAAATTGTTACAAAAGTGGAAAAAATCTAATTGGAACATGGACAGATTTATGAAAGCCAATTCAAAATGGTTAATGAACGATTTGGTATTGCCAGCAGTAGGCACTATAAGCTCGAACGTTAATTTGCAAGTGAAAAAGACCAGAGGCAGACCTGCAAAATCTTTTGAAGAGAGTTCTTTACGAACAAAACGAAGGGTGATGAAACCACTAGTTGTTGAGTCAAGCCCAGAGCTATTATGTTCTGCTGCTCAAGCCAGCCTTACTAAAAGCGGAAAAAGGACAGCTGCCAAATTAATGAGTTTAGCCTTAACTACAAGCCCTAGGAGATACAAACGCATGAAAAAAATTCACGATACGCCATCGTATTCGGCTTTAAAGCCTTACTCTCCTGAGGAAGCTTTAGCGCTTATAATCGACTCAGATATGGGAAAAGAAGATTATTATTATTACATTGGCAAAAAGGAGCAAAATCGCGAGGCGCCAACATATATCCAGCTTACAACGTCATAGCACAAACAAAATGGCAGTGTTACCCAAATAACATAAAAATCACGGAAACTGAAGTACAAATTCCAGTCCAAGACATTTTGGACCACACAATACAAAGACTTGCAGCAGTGCAGCAGGATGTACTTTTATCACACCACGATCATGAGAAAAATTCAGCGATCAAAGTCGTTTACAAGTGGGGTCTTGATGGCAGTGGAGGACATTCGATTTACAAGCAATGTTTTGCCAACAATTCATTGTATGGAGACACCAACATAATTCTATGTACCATCGTTCCATTGCAAATGTCAGAGGTCACCACGGATGGAAAACAGATTTTCTGGCAAAACCCAAGTCCGTCTTTGTCGAGATATAACCGCGTCATTCGCCTACAGATTGAAAAGGAGACAAAGGAATCTGTAAAACATCATTACGAGGTAATAAAGGAACAAATATCAAATTTGTTGCCAACTGAAGTCACTCTTGGGGATAAATCTTACACTTTCGAACATCATCCTGTGTGTACAATGATGGACGGAAAGACATGCAACGTACTCACAGACACTTCGTCATCACAAGCGTGTAATGTGTGCAAGGCAACACCCAAGGAGCTCAACAATCTTGACTTACTTTTACAGAAACAATATCCTACTAGTTCATTTAAGTTTGGAATTTCCGTATTGCACTCATACCTTAGATGTTACGAGTACTTATTGCATATCTCTTATAAACTAGAAATAAAGCAATGGCAAGCGAGGGGCAGAGAGGCCAAAGAAAAAATAAAAAAGCGGAAAGAAGAAATAACCACTAAATTTTACCAGCAAATGGGATTAGTGGTAGACCAACCAAAGCAAGGTGGGGGCAATTCAAATGATGGGAATACGGCAAGGAAGTTTTTTGCCGAACCTATAGAATCTGGGACTATCACAGGCTTAGATCCTGAACTTATAAAAAGATTTGCCAATATCCTGAGTGTTTTATCGTGTGGATTTAGCGTGAACTATGCAATTATCGAAATATTTCGATAATCGATAAAATGAAAAATATCGTTTTTTTTTTCGATAAAAACCGGTAATTACCGATAATTATCGTTTTTTATTAAAAAAATACAAAAACTGGTTTTTTACATGTAAATAAAGGGATAAACTGATGCAATTACTTACCTAAAATGAAGGACAAGATAATATACTGAAAAATAAATAAAACAAGGTTTTTTTTAAATCAACGTTTGTATTTCTTAATAATTATGTAACATAACATTTTGGATTTACTCACTAAACTCTTCTTGAAGAGATCTTTTAAATAAAATCTTAGAAACCTCTTGCTTAATTATTAAAAAAGTTAGACTCTTCAAAATAATATAATAATTACGAGTCAAATATTGAAACTTTTGAACGTTTACTATAATTAAATTAACTTTAAATAATTTCGTGAAAAGACATCTGAGTCATAAAATTTTAAATAGACATCTTAACAAGATTTCTTAACGATTAATACAATAGTTAAATTAACATATAATAATTTCGTATTATAATTAAAAGAGATCACATTTAAAATAAATAATAGAAAATATTTTTAAGGATTAATGCACTATAATTAAATCAAGTAACCATATAAGTGGTAAACAAGATTCTAAACTAAAAATGTACCTAAAACAATAAAATATGTTTTATGTTCACTTTACAAGAAATTAATAGGTAGAAATTGACTGTATCTATGTCGTACTACAAACTGTCATTTTTTTTTCATTTTTAAGGTAAAAGCCTTGTTTAGGTACTACTTTCTGTATTTAAATTTAAATGTTTAAATGGTGTAGTATTTTGAACGGAAACATTTCGAATTACAAAGCTAAATGTTTGCACCTAAGGAATATAAATCTGACTTACCAATAATATTATTATTGACGCAAAACTCTCGATTCAGTTCATCCGGGCGTCCTCACTCACATGGTACCATGGTAACGCAAGAGATCGACAGCGATCGACACGGTCACGTTCACACACAAATTGCACAGTATATATATAGTAGTCTATGAATTGCACAATCAACAAATGACAAGAGCGGGAAAGAAAACGCGCGCGGCGAGGGAACAGGGACGCATCGAACGTTCGTTCAGAAATGTGTTAGAATTCGTTATATAAAATTATCGATTGTCGGTATTTATCGTTTTTGTTTTCGATATTTATCGTTTTGTCAAAATGGACCGATAACCGATAAATTATCGACTATCGGTTATCGGTTTGCATGCCCTAGCGTGAACTACGTTAGTTTTAAAAACTACTGCATAGAAACCGCAAAAATGTGCTTAGATCTTTATAATTGGTACAAAATGAGTGCATCTGTGCACAAACTATTGATACACGGTGCAGACATAATAAAGGAGCTACCTTTGCCCGTAGGGCTGTTTTCAGAAGATGTGTTGGAAACGAGTCAAAGGTTTACGACTTTTCCATGCTAGAAAAACCTCCAGAATCGACACCAATACTGACATTGTGCACTGGATGCTAATAACTTCTGATCCAATCATTGCATCCAAGAGGAGGGGCCATCACAAAAAAAGGAAACCGTTTTCTAAGGAGGTGCTAGAAATGTTGGATGTGCCACTAATAGAAACCATTGAAGACAATGATGGTAATGACGAAGAATCAATGGATGATCATGACGACAGTGATAGTAATTAACTACATTGTTTACAACATAATTGTTGTATAATTTATAATTATGTGTAATTTAAATATACAAGTTTGATTTTCAATTCTTTTTTATTTTTATAATTTATAAATACCTTTTAGGTAGGTAGGTACTTAGAAATCTTCTCAAATCTTAACACAAAGTAGCCCTTTTGGTAAGAAACATATCTAAGCACAATTGCACATATTATTTCCAGGGACCGTGCAACCCCGGTTAAGAGTTAAGCTTTTCGAAAGGGTAAGCCGTTTATGAGGTTACCTTTATCTGATGTAACCCCTTGAATGGGTTCTGTGCTCAAAACCCATTAAAAGGGTTATCTCTTCAATATGGATAACCCATTGAATGGGTTCTATACCTAAAACCCAGTGAAAGGGTTACATGATAACCCATTGAATGGGTTCTATACTTGAAACCCAGTGAAAGGGTTACATGATAACCCATTGAATGGGTTCTATACTCGAACCGCAGTGAAAGGGTTACCCCTTCATTATGATAACCCATATAATATAAGGGTTTTGTTCGGGTTATCATATGGTTTTTCAATAAAATTGTGCTAAATAGGTGATGGTGGGGTGGGGCGAGCACCACGCGCATTGCTTTTATTTCACTAGATATCGTAGGCTTGTAGACGAAACACACGGAGTAAGGTGATGTGTCCTACAAAGGGTGACATTACAATTTTTTTTTTAAAGTCTTTTCTTTAATTTTCTATGGTATAGTTACTTAGGTAATTTAACAATCTAAACTCTTAAGGACGCGTTTGCAAATTTGATAGGTATAGAATCGAACTACTACATTGACAAAGGTCACACACACAAGTGTACGCACGGTTAGTTGCGGGAATAGTAGTCAAGTGAACTGATTTTGGTACTTTGAAAGTTTTTTTTTCTCTATATTCTTTATAATACATAGGCATCTACAAAAAATATTTCGTATTGTTGTTTGTATTTTTACTAAATAATACTTAGATACAAATACCTACTTCAGTTATTGCTAGGAGGCACTGGAAGCCCTCTTCTGGTAGAAAGATGTGGGCTGTGGACTTTGGGCTAGTTTTGTTAGTTATGATGTGACTTTACCTCCAGACTTGATGGAGTGACCTGAAGATGTACTTCGGTGACTGCTACTGGTACTCCTCGACGAGTAGAATTAGATGTGCCGAGTTTGGGCTCGTTTTGTTAGTTATGACGAGACCTTACCTTTGGACGAGATGGAGTGACCTGTAGGTGTACTTCGGTGACTGTCACTGGAACTCCTCACGAGTAGAACTAGGTGCGCCGAGTTTGGGCTCGTTTTGTTAGTTATGACGAGACCTTACCTCCGGAATTGATGGAGTGTCCAGAAGGTGTACTTCGGTGACTGCTACTGGTACTCTACGACGAGTAGAACTAGGTGTGCAGAGTTTGGGCTCGTTTCGTTAGTTATGATGAGACCTTACCTACGGACTGAAAGGAGTGACCTGAAGATGTACTTCGGTGACTGCTACGGGTACTCTACGATGAGTAGAACTGGGTGTGCCGAGTTTGGGCTCGTTTTGTTAGTTGTGATGAGACCTCACCACCGGACTTGATGGACTGACCTGAAGGTGTACTTTGGTGACTGCTACTGGTACTCTACGACGAGTAGAACTAGGTGTGCCGAGTTTGGGCTCGTTTTGTTAGTTAGGATGAGACCTTCAGTCCGACAGCATCTCGTCTTGGTTTTGGCATTATAGCGATTGTTCAAAATTCACAAATACGCACTGACTAATAAATACCTAATAATATCGCAAAAGACGCCCGGGTTCAAAAAATCAAACAGCAAGATTGACAATTGTACGGTCCCAGCAAATGCCTGCAATAAAGTATACTTACTTTACAAGTCCAGACATGAAAAAATCATAATATTATGTAATTTCGATATCCAGGCAGCAAAGCTAAAATAAACACTATATTACATGCAATAATGATCATAGATCCCTGTTTAGAAGCCGCTCGGTAAGTAGGCACAAAGGCGCCGCCGCGGCCGCTTAACGCGTGCTATTCCATTTTGCAACCTATGCCCATCATAGAGAGATCATATTAAATTGCTCCGTCAGTCGGAATGTTACGCTGTTATCGTTTTAGGAGAGTTGAAAGTGTAACCCTTTTGAATGGCTTAAATTAAGCCGTTCAAATGGGTTACCCACATCGTATGGGTTTTTAAATAACGGCTTAGAAAAACCCTATCGAAAACCCTTTCAATGGGTAACGGAAATTTGAATGGCTTAAATTAAGCCGTTCAAATGGGTTACCCACATCGTATGGGTTTTTAAATAACGGCTTAGAAAAACCCTATCGGCTTAAATTAAGCCGTTCAAATGGGTTACCCACATCGTATGGGTTTTTAAATAACTGCTTAGAAAAACCCAATCGAAAACCCTTTCAATGGGTAACCCAAATGGTCCCTGATTATTTCACATATTTCTTTTTTGACCTTCTAAAGTGGTCATTTTGCCGTATGTGCACCGTCTGCGGGGAACCCCGTAGCGGCCAATGACATTCATTATGCGGTAAAAAGCATGCGAAGACTCACACCCAATGAAAATGAGCCTTCAAAGCAATTGCCAAACGTGCGGTGCAGGTTCTCCGTATAGGTACCGCAATTGTTCCCTATCGACTAATGAAAACGGTTCCCCGAATACGAGGCCTATGGCATGCTTTACAGAAATCTCCCGCACCCCGCATACGGGCATTATCGACCAATGAAAATGAGCCTTGACTGAACCGGAGGCACCTGTCCTACCGCGCCGCGCCGGTGATTAACGAGCGATTACTCCCTGGCATAAGTATGTACCAAGCGTGAGGAGACTCAACGAGTGTTCTGCCCGCCAATCGTCGCTGAGGGAGTCTTTGATAGCTCTTGTCGTTGCAAAGTAACGCGCCGGCGCGGTGGTGTGAACAGTCAGCAATCAACTATTAATATATGTAGCTCTTTTACTCACACGGGACCTACAATCTTTTGTACGATTCTTGAGCGAGAAAATCGTTGATATCTAGACGCTTCCTCGTCAGCGGTGGGACAGGTGCCTAAGCCTAACACTGTCCACCGCACCGAGAACGGGACGTCAGCGAGAAACGGTATTACGCAGCCATAGTAAATGTTGACGCCGACGGCCTCTCAATTAGACAGAATGTGGTAAGGTTTAGCTTCTTAACTATTAGGAAATAGGAAAGTTTTAGCAACTGGTCTTTGGAGAAATTCTTCTATATTAAGAATGTTGCTTTTTCCTTAATTTATTTAAGTTTAAAGAAAAAGTTGCTACTTGGCGCAGTGTTTTGCTATATATATCTGGCAAAATGGATTAGGATAAAATAAACGCTTTCATATAACGTGAGCGACCACTTTTGGTTAGGCACGAGTCCAGGGTAAAAGAGTAAGCTGAAGCTGAAAAACTATCTGTGAAGAAAGCGAAGTAAGATAATTTTCCTAAATATTTCGATGACTGAGCACACCTGTACAAGTGACAATCTAAAATTAAATGAAAACATAACGAAGTAAAGCTTCAAATAAACAATAGATAGGCGATAACAGGTTCACTCGACGCCGAACTTGACTAAATATCGATAAAGCGCGCGTCACCTGTCGATGCAATGTTTTTGTTTGACATCACATGTGCGAGGCATTTATTTGTATACCAAGGGCCTTATTATGAAGTATTAATGCCATCATTATTCCACTGCGAAAAAAGGATGGTGCTATCGGCCTTGTATAGCTCCGTCTCTCACTCACACTGGAATAATGGTGGCATTAATACGTCATAATACGGGCCCAGGATGGATCCGTAATAGGAAGACTGTTGAAATTTTCACAGATTGTGTATTTCTATAGCCGCTACCAATACTTAATAAAAATTAAATAAAGTTGATATTAAATGGGGACCCCATACAAGAAACCTGTTTTTTTTCAGCGTTTTTTGCTCGATCTTATACAGTACGGAATCCTTCGTGCGCGAGTACGACTCTAACTTGGGTGCTTTTTTAGGGGATTCTTTTGAGTTTAGCAATTTTTGCATATAGGCCATATATCTGTTAAAGGGTCCTATAACGTAATCAGTTAATCACGAAGCCTCCCTGTATAATATAATATAATTACACTAACTTCAGGGGTACGAAAAAGTAAATAATTTTAAGTTATATGAACTCGTGTCGTAATGTGGCTGTCGGTAAGAGGTTTTTTAATTGAATTCTCAGAGCTTGGCTAGGGAACTGTTTTGTTTGGGTTTATTCTTGTTAATAAATAAATAAATAAGCCCTATGTCATGTGATTTTAAGATGTGGGTGTGCAAGCGTTTTTATTCTCTAATTCGTAAGTTTATTTCTTTGAACTAAGATAAAATGATTTTACATTGAATAAAAAGAAACTTAATTTTTACAACTATACGTATTACACGTAAAAAAAATCGTTTTTGAAAAAGAAACAGTTATTTAAATTGGTTGAAAGTATTCTTAGTTTGCTCTGCAGTGAGTCTCACTTACAGAATAAATCTTGACTTTGATAATAAAATCTATACAATCAATCTGCCTGCCTTTTCCCAAATATGTTGGGGTCGGCTTCCGGTCTAACTGGATGCAGCTGAGTACCGTATTTTACATGGAGCGACTGTCTATCTGACCTCTACAACCCAGTAACTGGGTTATACGATACCCCTTGGTAAGTCTGGTTGTCAGACTTTCGGGCTTCTGACGACCGTCAAACGACTGTCAAAGATCCACGAATGACAGCCGGGACTAATGGCTTAAAGTGCTTTCCGAGGCACGAGTCTCGGTATGTTAAGATAGTCACCCATCCACAGACCAACCCCTGCAAGCATAACTTAACCTGATGGATCGAACCGTGCGGCTGTTATTCCTTAGCCACAAGCTCCTCCTATAATAAAAATCTATACAAATAAATAAAATTGAAGTGTCTGTTTGTAAAGTCAAAATAACAGCTTTATTCCTAAATGCATATGAAAGTATACGAGAGTATACAGTACTTAGAACATTTTTTTTTTGTCTCTCTTTCACGGCTGGACTAATTTTGATGGGACTTACATTGGCAGATAGCTGATGTTACAAGGAATAACTTAGGTTACTTTTATTCTAGAATAACCCCCCTAAGACGACCCACTAACCAATAAGAATTAGGATTCACGCTAGCAAAGACTCGGGCAGCAGTTAGTTAAATTATAAGTTTTAAATTTATAATTTTTTAATTGTATTCTACTATATAAAAATAAGTCGGGTTTTCCTTCCTGACGCTATAACTCCAGAACGCACAAACCGATTTCCACAGTTTTGCATTCGTTGGAAAGGTCTCGGGCTCCGTGAGGTTTATAGTAGGTAGGGTAGGTAGGGTAGGTAGGGTAGTTAGGGTAGGTAGGGTAGGTAGGGTAGGTAGGGTAGGTAGGGTAGGTAGGGTAGGTAGGGTAGAGTAGGTAGAGTAGTTTGGTAGGGTAGATATAAGTACTTAGTGCTACCCGTGCGAAGCCGGGCCGGGTAAAGCTAGTTTAAAATAAAAATTAATTGCCTTCAAATATAGCAACTTATTTTTCTGAAGTAGTACCAAAATGTTAATTGAAACTGTAAGTAGTGCCACATAGGGCACTGACAGAAGAAAATAAATCTTTGTGAATGTGTGTAAACACAACACATTAAAATAATAAGATGGTAATTTAATTTAAACTACTCATTCAGTCTTTCTTTTGCATATAATTTTTTTAAGTATGTACATAATTAGAAAATTTGCATTACAAATGAATTGAAATACATTCTATTATAATAGTATTATTTAATGTTTGTAAAGATTTTTTTAGTAAAGACTACTTTCAATAATTACAACTGTATTTTTTAATCTAAATTTCAGAATAAAAATTAGATTCAAGTTTTTAAATTTAATGTTTGTGCCAGTCATAGAGAAACGAGACAGAATGCCACTTTCATTCATTCATGAGCATTTAGTTTACAAGGGCAACAGAAACAAACAAATACTGCATGAACTTTCACTGATAAAAACAAAGTTAAGTTTTCACAACTTCTTTTATAAAAACTCCATGTAATCACCTCCTTAAATTGAGTACATTGGCCTGTGAATAACGGTAATTTATAGGACTAGTTTCCAATCTAGTTTTCCTGAAAATAATTACGAAAATGGTATTAAAAACATACCCATCTTTATCAAATGTTTCATAGCAGGCGTCCATGTCGCTGCAATCGAACTCGTCGACTGGCGTTCCGTTGCTATCCTCCAACATTGGTGGTTGGATCGAAATGAGTCGCCAGTCCTCGCGACCACCGCTTATAAGCACCTCCAGCATGACTACCGAACTCTGCGTAACCTTTTGTGACCTATAACGTAAACAACACTTAGTAACGCTTATAATCACACAAAACGACTACTTAACAACTAGATTTTAGTAGTAACAAACATCACGTACCTTAAAAAAATATATTTAAAACTGTTTTGATTCA
The DNA here is from genome assembly GCA_949128155.2 of Xanthia icteritia. Classification (NCBI taxonomy): domain Eukaryota; kingdom Metazoa; phylum Arthropoda; class Insecta; order Lepidoptera; family Noctuidae; genus Xanthia; species Xanthia icteritia. The sequence continues at coordinate 18,107,052 of OX421952.2, read as the reverse complement.
ATATTTTCTTAGAAAATATTATGAAATCATTTCGAAATCACGCCGAAGCCCGAAAGTATAAGTCTTAACAAGTGAGATTGACGTGACGAATGGCTTTAAAATGTCACTGTCAAAGTGTCAATGTCAAAGTTGTAACGTTCCTCGAAAAGTTGGGTGCATTCCGAGTTACGCTGTAATCGATTTGAGCGCGCTAACTCCTGTACCGAATTAACACAATAACGATAACGCGATAACAGTGTGTCTTCAATAGATGACGTCATGACATGCGCCATCTTGCAATAACGCCGACCATGCCTTTTACTAATATCACCGTGAACACTGTCAAAAATGACAGTTGTGCTGTTTTGTTTTGACTCGCATCCTATCTTTAAACTAACGTGGCAGTTTCGAAATTGTGCTTCTGGCTACCGTTTGCCACCTAACCAAAGAAGAAGAAAAAAATTGTGGTATAAACACAAAGAAATATGATATGCAAGTTTTGACGTTGAGCGAGTACTGTGAGTGCGTTCACGAGCGTTCCGAATTGTTGACAGCCCTCAGCTGTCATAATCGTGATATCTTAATCGGAACGCCAATTATCGATGTCAGCGCTGTGAGCGAATATGTTCTAATTCGGAAAGCGGTCGTTGTCACGCAAACCTTCCCCTGTTTATATTTTTTTGAAAGCGCTCCTTTTCTTTAATTAGTCAATTTTTTTTTTAATCCTTACATCCTTATCCTTCCTTATATATTACAAAACAAAGCCCCCCACTGCGTCTGTCTGTCTGTCTGGATAAGAATATTTTATTTCAATTGTAATTTAGACTTGACATCATTTAAAAACAAAATAATTATGGTCAACGACAACGGTATCTAATCCCGGTGTACTAGTGTACCCGTGGGATATTTTTCGACATCCCCGCGGGCGAAGCCGCGTGCAAAGTTATCAATAGATATTTCCATAGGTATTTCTAACACCTTATTTTTAAAATAGCATAATATTTAGCGCTAATTTTACACTTGTTTGGGATCTAGCGCTATTTTTGGGTGGCGCCCAACCGCCCGATACAGAATGGATCTGCCAATTTTACTCTTTGGTCTGGCAGCACTGGCACAGATCACAGATTATTAAATTTTCGCAGCGCGCGAGCGTCATTGAAAAATTTTCGCCGTGGTATTGCTTGTTCCATCTAAATATTTGTATCAAATTACGCTGAATTTCGTATTATATCAACAGTAATGCCGTAATGGCGATTGTTGTTCATTAGTGCAAGTTATCGTTTGTTTTTCTGTGGCTGTTGAGGTTATTTTTAGTTTTGTTAATACCCACAGTTTAGAAAGATGGTAATAGAGAAAGTGCATGGTCTTCAGGCGACGGGGCTGAGCCTCAACGAGCGATTTTCGTTGTTGACGAACGCGGCACCCGACCGTGTTGCTATGCAGCGGAAAAGACGGTCCTCGGCAGGATCTATAATAAGCCAAAATTACAACTACAGCAACCGGTTGATCGAGCAGGTCGCACGCCGGTTGGAGATGCAAACCAAACGGGTAAATATTACCACGAGTTCACTTATTTTCAGTAAATAGCAAACACAACGTACTTTTCGTGGCATTCAAGTAGATTTGTTAAATTTTGTGGACTGGTAGAGAACATTGTATAAAATATTTTACATTTAGCCTTGACTCAAAAATTTCTTTATTTGTCATTAATGTTCGATGTAATGTTTTGATTTCTTTCAGCTCAGCTCATCTAACACTTTGATTTAGGTACATTAAAGAACTACTAAACTGCTGATGCCTATAATATCCCAACATGTGTTGTCTAGATCTCACATTACTACTACAATATTTATTGCCTTACATTTAGAATAAAAATTTAGATCTTAGTACAAATGGGTTTAATAGTTAAACTAAAAATACTTTTACAAAATATTAAGCCTGTATTTCCTGGAGGGAAACGCAAAGGTGAACCCACAAAGTCAAAGTCAAAGTCAAAGTCAAAGTATTTTATTTGTTGAACATAGGTTATATGGTACATGGTATAAAATTTGCATTGTATCACTATGTTTTGCCTTGCAAGGCGTACAAATTAGGCGTAAAAAACTACAAACTAAATAAAACTGTTTCAAACAAGTAACGTCGTAAACAAGACAGAATAAAAAGTGGATCGGACATTTTTTTATTTTATGTTTCTATCATCTAAAAACTCATTGATAGAGTAGTAAGCCTTTTCAATCAATAATTTTTTTAATTGCGATTTAAAATGGCTTATGTTGGTCATGCTTTTTAAAGTTTTTGGTAGTTTATTGTAAATCTTTGGACCCATGCCGAGACAACTCTTTGAGAAAAGTGCAGTATTGTGTTTTTTTAATTTTAGTGTGTTTTGGTGACGTCTAGTATTAAGTTTTTCAAATTTAGACAGATTCTCCTTAACAAATATTGAAATTTCATAAATATAGAGAGATGGAAGCGTAAGTATTTTTAAACTAACAAAAAATGGTTTGCAACTTTCGGTGGTTTTTAACAAACATATGGCTCGAAGACATTGTTTTTGGGCCTTAAATGCCATTTCTCTATTGGTAGAGTTGCCCCAAAATATTATGCCGTAACGAAGAGTTGTGGAGACATATGCATGATATGCAGTAAGGACAGTATTACGATTTGCAACCTTATTCAAATTGTGTAGAGCATAGCAAAATTGATGAATTTTTTTTATCATTGTCTCCATGTGTGTTTTCCATGTCATGTTTTCGTCTAGCCAAATACCTAGAAATTTGGTTCGTTCCGTTTTAATAATCTTATTTTGGTCATAATTAATGTCAAGAATTTTAGGATTAGTTCGTTGTTTAAATGTCATTATTTGAGTTTTATTAAAATTAATCTGTAAGTTGTTATTATTTAGCCATTGAATTATTAGACTTAAGCTACTGTTTATGTCATTTTCATATAAGTCTCTATTTTTACCAGAAAATACTACAGTACAGTCATCAGCAAATAGGGTCATAGGATGTGGTATGGTTTTCGGAAGGTCATTTATATAGCATAAAAATAATAAAGGGCCAAGCACACTCCCCTGAGGCACACCATAGTAAATTTGTCTCTCTCTCGATTGGTAATTAATTTCAGTTTTAGTTTGAACATCGACTGCTGAAATACTAGTTACCTGTTTTCTGCCAGTAAGGTATGACTTTATTAAGCTTAAAACTTTGCCCCTAATGCCATATTTATATAGCTTATTTAGAAGGATTCCATGGTCAACATAATCGAAAGCCTTAGTCATATCCATAAATAAGGCTGTTACAGGTATTTTTTGGTCCATATTTGTAACTATTTCATTGACCAATTCATAAATGGCCATGTTTATGTTTTTACACTTTCTAAAACCATACTGCTCCTTAGTTAAAATGCCATTTTTTTCAAGAAACATGTATTTACTATTATAAATAACCTTTTCAATTATTTTGGAAAATATTGAAAGAAGAGCAACACGTACAACCAACTTTCTCCAGTTACGTTTGTTGTGACTTCTTGTGACTATAGTAATTTCTTCAAACAATTATTTTCAGCAAGCAATGAAGCAGCGGATAGGTAACCAACAAACTGGTGGTTTCCGCCGTTTCGGCAGTGAGAGCAGTTTGCCGGGGCTCAAGAGATCTAATAGTTTCGGAAACCTTAGCCAGCAGAGTGTTAGGAGTAGAGTTTCCTGGAAGCAATCTAATAACAATCTAAGGTTTGTACAACATAATGTCTTTGTGTTTTAAATCTAAACTAATATTATAAAGAGAAAAGATTTGATTTTTTGTGTTTGTTTGTAACACTGGATATAATCAAAAATACTTAACCGTTCTAAAAAATTCTTACACCTATACAAAGCTACATTATCAGCGAGTAACATGGGCTGTATTTTATGATCTTCTACGCAAACAAAGTCACGGGCAGAAGCTCATTATTTATAATCTAGTTATTCACAAGTATCCATCACAAAGTAATCACATACATAGTCTTTGTAAAGTACTAAATAGTGCTTAAAGTGTGTAAAACGGTATTACTAATGGCTGCTGATTTAACAAACATCAGATAACTTTTATCCTTGGAATTAAGTTAGCATTTGCTGACAGTTTTTGTATTGAAGTACATAACATTATGCCAGTTCTCCCTGCAGGGTTAGGCAGAAGTGACCCATAAATCACCCACATTTCGCCGGTTATGTTTAAGATCCATGTAATAGGGGGAGAGCCTATTGCCATCAACCGGGCACAAATGTATGGCAATGCTATCAAAAAACAATATTAAGGTGATGTATATGTGTATTTTAACCAGAGTTTAAACATTTAATAATGACAGTGGTTTCATATATCTTGACACTTCTGAATATTCAAGAAGGAAGAACTTTGTTGGACCATTAGTTATTGAGAGTTTACTGAAGAAACTAGGAAATCAGACAATTAGAAGCATGCATTTAGTCTAAATATTGAAACTGATGGTTCTTTTTTTCTTCTGCAGCAGATCAGCATCATTTAACAATTTGACAAACCTCGCGTGGCGCGGCAAAGCACTGCGTGGGTTCCGCAAACGAGGAGGCGGCCAGCGAGCACTGCGTGGTCGATTCAGGTAAAACAACAACGAATCAGTACAATACACACACACGAAATTTTATGAGACTTTTGAGACATCTTTTAGAATGCCAAAATAAATGTTTATACCAGTTTACAGCTTGTCCTCTCTAATTCCGAGGTTAACCCTCTTTTTTGGCTTATGTGACTACTATTACTACAATCTGGAATCGATATACATCTTAAACTATAACCGTCACAAATACGTCATCTTCCAGGGGTGGTCGTCAAGGAGTACCCCGTCAAAATGGCCAAGTAAATGGCTTCCAACAGCGCAACAGATTACAACAACGCATAGGTGTGCAACAACCCAGAGGCGTGCAACAACGCATAGGAATCCAACAACGCATGGGATTCCAGCAGCGACAAGGATTTCAACAGCGCAGGGGGACTCAGCAGCGTAGGGGGGCTCAGCAGCACAGGGGGGCTCAACAACGCAGGGGGGCTCAACAGCGCAGGGGGGCTCTACGTACGAACCTGCCACACAACAATGGGCAGCAACAAGAGTCGGGGGCTCAGGATCCACAGCCTCAGGGGCGAAGGCCTCAGGTGGCGAGGCGTGGGGGGGCGAGAGGAAGGGGCAGAGGTAAATATACTTTATTATTCATGTCAGTAAAATAGTTCTTGCAATGTATAAAATATTACCAGCTGTGTTGGATGAACTTCAGTATTGTATGTAGAGGAAGATCTCGATTATTCAACCTAGACAACTATCTTTGACTCCCTAAGTCACAGGAATATACAGAAAGAAGAAGAAAGACAAAAAATACGTTTATTTACCACAGACTAACACAATATAATATACGGCAGTTAAAATAATTAAATAAAAATCAAATTAAAAGTGTGAAGTGGCCAAAAAGGCCCAGTTCAGCGAAAATCCCACACAACTATAAGTGCCTGATGCTATAGACATAGTATAGGAGAAAAAAAAATACCCTGAGTATTTAAATATTGACCTTTGTATTCAGCCTTACGTGGAAATAAATAGTATTATCTCTTAGGACTACTATGACTGACTATGACTATAAATGATAGGCTGAGGAATGATGTGATAGGTAACGGTGTGGTTTAAAAGAAGATGTAGTGACAACATATTTAAAGAGTATGCTTAGATGGTTTGGTTATGTTGAGAGGATGAATGAAAGGCGACTAACAAAAGATATTCACAAGGCAGATGTGAGTAGAAATGCCGGGAGGAGACGCCCTATTTATAGTGACCTTATTGGTGATGTTCTTCAGAAGGGTCAGGTGCGTAGTACACGCGACCGGCGTGCGTGTATGACCAGATGTATAAACGTAAACGAAGCAAAAGGAAAATGTAAGGATCGCACCAGGTGGCGTTCTGTAGTTTCTGCCTACCCCTATGGGGAGAAGGCGTCAGTTGTATGTACTTCTAAGGAGAAAGCTTAAGTCAAACTGAGTGTTACATTGAATTTTATCCTCAAATTAATTATGTTGAAATGATGCATTGCATTGTGTCTTAGTTACGACTTCGGGGCCGGTTGTTTTAAGTTACTTCAGTTACGCTGTATCGGGTTTCTAAGAGAAACGGAGAAATTCTTTATGAGTGCGCTACTGACTAATAGACTGGTAACTGGTTAAAAAAGTTATTATTTATTATCTCCTTTATTTAACTATATACATATAAATTATATTTTTAAATATTAGAATAAAAAATTAAAAACATTTAAAAATATATAAAATAGTGTTCCGCCGGTGTCGGGAGCAGGGTCCAAGCTACCGGTGGTTAGGGCTGCAGAGACAGGAACCTCCTCACAATACGAGCCGTATCGAGGAGTACTGCCTTCTGAATCAGGCCCTTGATCCAACCGCCTAATGAGCCTCAAGAGATGTTGGTCGAGGCTTTCGGCCATCAGGCCATTGGCCGTTACGACAATCGGCACAATGATAGCGGAGCACACGTTCCACATGTCGACAACCTCGTGTGCTAAGTCGAGATATTTTATTTGTTTCTCTTTCTCAGCTTTCACGAGGTTCTCGTCATGTGGAATGGTAACATCTACTATCATTGCGCGGCGCGCTAATCGGTCTATCACTACTATATCAGGCTTATTGGCAACAATAGTCCTGTCTGTAATGATAGACCGATCCCAGTACAACGTGACATGGTCATTTTCGAGAACTGGGTCGGGCACATACTTGTAGTACGGTACCTCAGAATCCACAAGTTTATATTTCAAAGCAAGTTGCTGGTGAATAATCCTGGCCACTTGGTTATGCCTGTGCAAGTACTCGCCGTTAGCCAGACGAGAACAACCAGAGATAATATGTCTGATGGACTCACCCGGACGGTGGCATGCCCGACACACGTCAACCGTCCCATCCTTCATAATATATTTTCGGTAGTTATTCGTCAAGATAACTTCGTCCATAATGGCACAGACGAAACCTTCAGTTTCCCCGAAAAGGTCACCAAAACGTAGCCAGGATACGGACGCTAGGAAATCTACACCGGGCTGATGAAGAGCCCGATAGAAGCGCCCGTGAAGCTCCTTGCTTTGCCATACTTCCTTGCGGTCCTCTGTAGTAAGTACCACAGGTTTGCGCCAGTTCTCTTTAGCCATTGAGAGCGGGGTGAGCCCCTTGTCCACTGCGACCACATCACGGTGCATACCCACTTCGGCTTTTAAGAAATATTCCCTGAGGCTGCACACCTCGCGGTTGTGGAGGGTCTTCGCATTTAAAAAGCCTCGACCCCCGCATTTCCGCGGGATGTACAGTCTCATCACCGATGAACGTGGGTGATGCATCCGGTTTGCGATCAGTAGTGTACGGACCCTCCTGTCCAGGGCGTCGAGTTCGGTCTGAGTCCATTTGAGTATGCCGAAAGAGTACATCAAAACCGGCATGACCCAACCGTTGAAGGCGCACACCTTGTTTCCGCCCGAAAGAAGACTAATTAATACCTTCTTCAGGCGACCAAAGAAGAGCTCCTTCAACGTTTGCATCATGTCAGCAACGTTGATGCCTAACGCTTCCGACATACCCAAATACTTATAGCTTTCGGCTGAGGAGAGTGATCTAAGGTGTATGGCGTCCGTGAGTTGAGTTCCCTCGGACTCCATAATCTCCCCTCGCTTTACATGCATGACTGCACATTTGTCCACACCAAATTCCATCCTGATGGCGTTACTGAATGTTTCAGTTAACTTCAGTAACTCCATCAGTCGCAATTTGTTGGGGGCAAAGAGTTTCAAGTCATCCATGTAGAGGAGGTGAGATATGACCTGACCACTTCTCCTCAGCTGATAGCCCAGTCCTGAATTCTCCAGCAGTGTGCTTAGAGGATTCAGGGCTAAGCAAAACCAAAGTGGACTCAAACTATCACCCTGGAATATTCCCCGTTTAATCCATACAGGTTCATTATTCCCCTGGATCTGTCGACATCCTGGATAGCGAAGGACCGTCCTCCATTGCCCCATACATGACATCAGGAAGGAGCGCAGAGTTGCATCTATTTTGTACAACTCCAGCACCCTCATGAGCCATGTATGTGGCACCGAGTCGTAGGCCTTCTTATAGTCTATCCAGCATGTCGACAGATTCTTACGGGATTGACGAACCTGTTGGCTTATGGCCATATCGATGAGGAGTAGCTCCTTAGTACCACGGTATTACTGTCAATGTGTGTGTTAATTTTCGCTCTCAAAATAGATGTAAGAAGTTTATAGACCGTTGACAAACATGTGATCGGTCTATAATTCTTGGGTTCCGCGGGACTACCTGACTTATGGAGCAGGTGGGTAACGCCTGTTGTTAGAAACTGCGGTAGCGACCCAGACTCTAGGGATGACTGGAATTGAGATGCCAGGCGAGTGTGTGAACTAATCAGCCATTTTAACCAAAAGTTGTGCAGTCCGTCCGGTCCCGGAGATTTCCAATTCGGTAACGGACGGACTGCTCTGGCCACGTCTGATGGCGTGATCAGTATAGCGTCCATTTCTGGAATAGTTTCACACATTCGCTTGACATCCTGCATCCAGCCAGCCTCAGCGTAACAGACGGGCACCGACCAGATGTTGCGCCAGAATGCATTCGTGGCGGCATCATCCGGGCGGCACACGTTCGTCATATTTTGTTCAGGTCGCTCCCAAGATCTATATACCCACCTCTCATCGCTCTGGAACATGCGATTCTGCATGTATCGATCGACTCGCCGCTTATACCGCCGAATACGGCTCGCCCATGCACAAACTTTCTGCTTCAGGAAGTCGATGCGCTCTGTGACACGGGACATGTATTCTCGAGGGCTGATTCCAGTCCCCGAGAATGCTCGCCTTACAAAGCGCATCACTCGTGGTCGTGTATTGCCCTCCCTGAAGCAGTATAGATTGCCGATGAGTACCATCGATACGTCGCTCGATCCTGCATTGCCAGGCTGGTACGGCTGGTTTTGGTCGAGTAGCTCCGTCACTGTTTGGAAACTTGACGTTAGCTAAACGTCATGCCGCAGCAGCCGCGCAATACAGGATCGAGTGTGTATCAACGAGATCCTCGCTGCTCTCGAAAAAGTTGCTGAGCTGCGAGTCCAAGGCACACACCAGCGCCCTATTTTTTTTGTGCATAGGTAGACGTGGTAATCGGGGTCTAAGATCGGTCGGAGTGTACCTATACTCACGAAACGCATCCTCCAGTGCGCTCCTCAATCGGACGTTGCACTGGCTACTTACTGTGGCAACCCTATCATCCTCCTCTTCGACACTATGATTGGACCGCGGCGGGATTACATCAATAGGTGACGCTTGTACCGCGGTTTGTGCCGGAGTTGAGACGATATGGTTGCTCAGTACCTCTGAGCGCAGCCTATCAAGCGCGGCATCGTCCAACCTATGATTGCGTTGGATGACCCGCACCTGATCCGACAGTCGTTGGGCCGAGACGTTGACGGTTGGTTCTAGTTCCTAAAACAGAGACAGCATCCTAACACGGTACGCAGTGCGGTTAGTTCCTCCTTCTGCAGACCCGTAATATGCGCGCATGACGTTCTCGTTCATAGACTGAGTCCATCTCATGCGCTGCACACAACCACCGGTAGCGGGGACCCGGCTCGGGGCCGGTTGGCCCCTAAGTCCCAAGCTCCTCGGTGGCCGGCCTCTCCCCTGCCGACGTACAGGTGTTGGCGACGGGCGGAGAAAAATACTCGTCACTCGAGCTCGACGCAACTACCGCGGCCGGTGTTGACACAGCGCTCACGGTGGGGCTGGGTACCGGCGGCGGCGAGGCGGAGCTGAGCGAAGAGTCCGGAGATGGTGGGCGTGCTCGTCTCGTTGCTGATCTAGTCAACATAGCGTTTTACTTGGGTATCTTGGGTACATCATCATTGTTTTATTGTAGGTCGACTTTGACAGGCGTCATTCTTGTTGTTTGGCTTATTCTTTGTTTTCATTTTATGGTTTTTTCTTGTCTTTTTACTATTTTGCTATTATTCCAAAGGGTTTATTATGGTTTTCGTACTTTTTGGGATTAAATGCGGCTGAGGAAATACATATATATGGAAAATATAGGATATGAAAATTCAAACGTTTGTTGACTTGCCAGTGTTGCCAGCTATTATTGCTATTATTATTATTTATTATTATTGTTATTGCCGACAAAAAGTCATCAGAAAATGGCGTTCAATTCCTAGAACTGACGCTTAAAATGAACTTAGTTCTTTATACTTCATGCCCGCGACTTCGTCTGCGGTCCAGGATTTAAAAACGTACCTAGCCTATGTCCATCTCCAGGTCATGGTCTACCAATGTGCCAAATTTCATCCAAATCCGTTTAGCCGTTTTAGTGTTAAAGCGTAGCAAATAAACAAACCGACTTTCGCATGCTGTGTTTTCGCACTTTTCACTTAACTGGCGGAATAGGCCTGTCCTTTACAGATCATGCTTGATGAACCGATTGTTTTTGTTAATTTCTCCAAAAATCTCATCACTGAACAATTCTCTCCAGGTGGCATAACACGCAGCCAGTCCCAATCGCGGCTGCTCCTAACCAAGGACCAGTTAGACGCCCAGCTGGACCAGTACATGTCCTGCACGAAGGCAGCGCTGGACCACGAGTTAGACAACTATATGAAGAACGCGATGGAGCTGGAGTGAAGTGATCTAGTGGATAGTGTGGTGTGTGTGTTCGTTCTAAGCAGTGAAAGAGGAGCAGTAACTCGGCTGTCCTGAACTTGAGTTGTTGGAACAAAAAATAATACTATGTAAACAAGGTGGAAATAACTGAAACCTTGAAAATGGGTCATTGTACTCATCATTAAGAATTTTTACAGAGGGACCATGAAATCGAGACAAAAAGTGACCTGTTCTCTACATTTTTGTTGAGTTACACAAATGTAAATGTATGGAGCAGCTGATTATTTCCTCGCGACCACTATGCCACATTGGCAATGGTGCAACCACTGTCAAAAGTCTGTGATATTGGTCCTCATAGCTCCCAACTCATCCATGACTCATGGCTCTAACATATATGATCACAGTTATTTCGTTTGACTGCCCCATTGTTAATAACAGGTTATTGGCTGATGTCAAATTAAATCAAACTTTGTAAATTAGATGTATCAAGTTTGGCATGTAAGCTTTTTACACATGAGAGAGATCTTAGGGCTTATATTAAATCCCAAGCTACCTAACAGCCTAATTTAATCAAAATCCGCTAGGTAGTTTATGAGTGAGAATGTACCGAACAGACAGTGATAATTAACTACCATATATATATCAAAAACTGATGAATAATAGACTAAAGTAATTTTTGATAATCCTAAATGAGATAAATACGATTGTGTTATGAGTGGGCTTTGGGTTCACATCAATGGGTAGGGTTCAAACTGACTCCTCATTCTAACCAGCTTGGTGCCCTAGCCACTGAGCTTTTGTCAATTCAAAAACTAGAATAGTAATAACAAGCGTTTTATCTAATTACTACTAAGTGCCAATTTCACCAATGAAACTGAACGAATTGAATTGAACGCGATCAGTACATCCAAGCCGTGTTCGAGAGCTTTCAATAATAATATTGACACTGACAGCTCTTGAATGCAGTTTAGATGTGCTGATCGCGTTCAATTAAATTCAAAATTCAAATCAATCAAAACTCAATTCAATATATTTTATTTCACATAAACCTACAAGGACACTTATTAAACGTCAGAAGCTAGGTGCACGGTTCCAATTGGTTGTTTCCTTTGGAGAAGAGCCGGCATTCAGTTTCATTGGTTAAATCTGCCCTAAAAGCTACCAAGTAGCAATTTACAATACGCGCGGCCGTAAATATGGCACATGGCGTTATTATCGTAGCAGGTGGCGTTCTGTAGTGTGCCTACTCCGGTGGTTAGAAGGCGTAAGTTTCTGTATGTATACATACATGGAGTTATAGAAAAAGATCAGCTTTGTAGAGCGGCGTCTGCGTCACACATACCTTGCAGCTTGACAGTGTCTTTCTCGAAATTCAATGTTTCATATTTACACCAGGGTATAAGGGATCTCGTGCACCAGAAGGCCACGACTCCGGCCAGTCGTGGCTGTGTAGTGGTATGGTATGGTTTGTGGCTAGTTGGCCGTTGCGACCAAGTGCGCGACTTGTATCGGTTTCTATAGTTGTCCTGGTCGCTGCGACTTCTGTTTGTGGTCCCTTATACTTCTTTTGTCATACTAACATACTAGCTGCGCCCCGCGGTTTCACCCGCATAAGTCTTGATCCCGTGGGCATAGGATAAAAAGTATCCTATGTCGTAATCCAGCCATGCGCCAAATTTCATCCAAATCTGTTCAGCCGTTTTAGCGTGAAAGCGTAACAAACAAACTCACTTTCGCATTTATAATATTAGTTAGAATTGTCCCTTATCAATAAATTGAATGCTTACTAAAAACTTAACAAAACTACAATATATTTTGTATTAGAAAGAGGTAAAGTTTTCGGTAAAGTTAACTAATCCTATTACAAATAGATTACATAGGACTTAACAAAACTGGCAAAATGTGGGTATACTACAATACACCATTGCCCACCCCTACAGGGGATAAAAGCGTGATGTTATGTGTGTTATTTTGATCTTATTTATGAAGCAGCTTTTTCAAAAACTATATACATCTTATGACTATAACTTAGTACATAGAAAATGTCCAGAAAACGAAATAGAATATAAGACTCCTGGCTAACAAAAAATATTGTTTTAGTAACTTTAAAATATCATTAGGTGCATGTAAATAAAACATTTTGGTACATTTCTAACTTAGAATGAATACACACATCTTTAATGAAATTGAAGAAAAACAATGTTCGTCTTTTTTCTTCCAAATATCAAAGTAATTGCATTGACTACCGGGCAACTAAAGTGTTAAGCTATAAAGGCTAGCACAGATTAGGGACAGCCCTGAACGTACTTCAAAGATCGAGAGAAGCACAGACGCCTTAGCTGGAACGCACGACGTAAACGTAATCGTAAATTCGAACGATTTTCTATTCCCAACAATGGACAAAACTACTAGGTGATTGACCAAAATTTGATTCTAGTAAATAAATTGTTCTTTGCAGTTGAATTTTATTGATTAGTTGTGTAAATGTTAACCTGATTCTTGAAAGGGAAACAATATTTTTGGACATAGGAATTGAGCATTAATTAAGAAATTAAAATGCTCCTTAACTTGGTTAAATCGACAAAAAATCATTTATAAAATGATTCGAATGTATAAAATTAAAATATCTGTTGTGGATAATTTTTATACCATAGACTTGCAGTCATTTCTGTCTATGACAGACACAATGCCAATCCAAGTTTTTTTTTGTTGTTTTTTTTCTGCTTATCATAACTGTTTTTCAATTAATATGTAGAGATCTATAAAAGTGCCTGAAGTTTTTGCCTATCTGAAAACAGTACCTAATATCTTACTTTTTAAGGTTTTACATCACTCAATTAATCTGCTTTTCACCTCATTTTTTGTACTCATAAGTGACATCGTTATAAGTGATACCATTGAAAATGTAAGTGTAAATACATAGCCGTAAGATTTGATTGGGCATAATAAAGACCTAAGAAAAGTTATTTTCATTGTTTTCTTTTTCCAAGATTCTACTAGATTTCTTTGAACTATAGAGGGTGGCAGGGACATCGACCCTAACTGTTGCCATGAATTCAGTACATGATTCTAGACTCCAGAACGTAAATTTTCCGTCCGTTATTAAAAAAACAAAATTCGCTGTTCCATACGTTTTGCGCGTAGATGCACTTTTGTAGGAACCGCTGATAAAAAAAAAATATATAAATTCAAATTCAAAAGTCATTTATTCAAACTAGGCTGAGAATCAGCACTTTTCGAACGTCAAAATTACATAAGACAGTCCCCAAAACGCCCACCCTTCATCTATAATTTTAGCGGTTCCAGAATCATGTACTGAATCCATGATTATGGGTTGTGTGTCGATGCCCTGGCACTATATTGGTTTTATAATAATTCATACAGCAGAAACAGCGATTCTTTAGCAAAATAAATAGGTACTTACTACACAGAACCGTGACGCCTATTCTGCACGGCTATTTACAACCATTCGACAGGCTTCCGAGTTGTGTAAATAACACATTTGCGGTTTCCTGATTCGCCTAGTCCCCGATCGCAAATAGCCGCAGTAGTTGTCTATTTGGTGTGGCTCAATATTTTCGGGTTCCGGATTTGTGAACAGCGTGAAAAGGACTCGGTTAATAACATTGATTATTGTTCGATCTGGCACGGAAGCCTATCGAATGGTTGTAAATAGCTATGCTGAATGCGGTTAAAAATCCTGCAGGAGCGTACGAAAAGCCAAAATCCACTTCTTCCCTATGCGTTGCGTATGTAAAAACAGAAAGAAACCTGTACAATTCAAATAAAAAAAATTCATTGATACCTCGCGTTTATATCTTTTGTATGAAAGTTCATGTTATAAGCTAAAACGCCCGTTATCTAGAGAATAGTTTCGCCCTTTCGCAGAATAAGTTCGGTGTCCTATTATTTGTGGATTTAACCCAATAAAACAAGAACCTCTCTAACCTGCCGTTGATATTGAGAGATTTTAAGTTACGATCGATAAGAAAAACTATTCCAAATTGGAACTGGGCACCATTATCCGATGTGGCTAGATTTCAGAAATAAATCAAGGTAATCTTTGAGTAGGTACCCTCGCATATTACGTCACACAGCTAATACACGCATATTTCATTCTCATATCAAAACACATACAAAAAGCGATGATACTTTTATTTTATTGTACATTTTATTCATAACGGTACATCAGGACGATGAGAACCAACTGTAAATCCGTGTGCCATTTATAAGGTTATATTTAAAATGTGATGTTAGCCACAAAGTATTGAAATTATATCAATGTGCACGCATGGCGGTGCGGGCGCAGGACACAGGGGGGCGCATGCGTGGGACGGTGGGACCTCCCGATGAAAGAGTTCAGCGGTAATGTTGTTGATATCGGTGATGTGGCAAAGAGTAAGGTGACTCAAACTCAAAGCATTTATTTCAATTAAACCATTTACAGGCACTTTTGAATTGTCAAATAGTCGGTCAGTTAGTCAGAAAGTTGAAGGTAGTTCTAAAACGTAGATCTCTATGGAGAAGAACGGGCAAGAAACTTCAAGGACATTCTTTTAAATATAGATATTACAAAATCTTGGGTACATTATTCTCATCAAAATCCTAAAAGCATTTTCCTTACTCCGATAGATGAATCAGACGTATATAAAATAATTCATAGTCTTAGAAATACCAACTCGACTGGGTATGACGACCTGAGCACTAAAATGTTAAAAATGTGTGCACCGAGTTTAGTATCCCCCTTAACCCACATTATAAATATGTCTCTGACAGAAGGAGTATTCCCAACGCGTTTAAAAAGGTCGATTGTTAAACCACTGTATAAGAAAGGTGTAAAAACGGACATGGGTAATTACCGCCCAATAACTTTAATTCCAATCCTATCCAAAATCTTTGAGAAAATAATGTGCATCAAAATAGAGAACTTTTTAACAGCATGTGATATAATTAAAAAATAACAATATGGTTTCAGAAAAGGGAGTTCAACTGCTCTGGCATGCTTTGCGCTAATAAAACATATAACTGAAAGCTTAAATAAAAATTCTAAAATATGTTGCGTATTCCTCGACATGACGAAAGCCTTTGATTTTGTCTGCCATAAAACACTACTTTCAAAGCTTGAGCACTATGGAATACGAGGTAAAGCCAATGACTGGATCAAAAGTTATCTTTCGGATAGAGTACAATGTGTGGAAATAACAAAAACTTGTAAAAATCAACAAAACACCTTTAGGTCAGAATATAAACAAAATAATTATGGCACGCCCCAGGGTAGTATCTTATCCCCAGATCTCTTTAAAGTATATATTAACGACTTTCCCGAAGCAATAGGGAAGGAGTGCATACTATTCGCTGATGACACTACAATAATTATTAAGAGTGATAATTACAAGGATTTAGAAAACGAAATCGTCGAAGCTATGGATAACGCAATCGGCTGGCTAAACAAGAATAACTTAAAAATAAATATGACTAAAACAAATATAATACAATTTCAGACATACAATGCAAACATAAATAAACTAAACATTCTTTATAAAGATTCTCACTTAACCACTGTCGAAAATTGTGTATTTTTGGGTATAACAGTCGATAAAAATTGTAATTGGAAACCACACATAAATAAAATTATTGTTAAAATAGATCGATTTATATATGTCTTGAAAAGAATTAGACAAACAATTAACTATGATAGTGCAATGTTAGCGTATCATGGTTACGTATCATCCATACTTAGATACGGTATTATAATATGGGGTAATTCAGTAGAGTTTGACAGAGTTTTCAAAGCTCAGAAAAAATGTGCCAGAGCAATTTGTGGAGCTCATTTTCTAGACAGCTGTAAGCCACTATTTCAAAAACTAAAAATTTTACCTTTGCCATGCTTGTATATCTT
Source organism: Xanthia icteritia (assembly GCA_949128155.2). Classification (NCBI taxonomy): domain Eukaryota; kingdom Metazoa; phylum Arthropoda; class Insecta; order Lepidoptera; family Noctuidae; genus Xanthia; species Xanthia icteritia. The sequence goes on along the minus strand of OX421952.2, from coordinate 18,090,472 downwards.
TGAGATGTGTATTTTTGTTAAGAGGAACTATAATTTATTTGAAACTACCATTACCAGACCAAATTGCCGATCATCACGCCATAAAGATAGACTTCAGCTACCACCAATAAAACTAACATTATTTAAGAAAAATACATACTGCATGGCCATTATAATATACAACCATTTACCAAATAGTGTGCAAGACCTACCGCTGACAATGTTTAAAAAGTATATTTTCAAACTGCTTCTACTGAAAAGTTATTATACGATTAAGGACTATTTAGAAGATAAGTCAATAGAATCTGTAGTTTATGTGTTAAAATAATTGACATAAGTATGTATAAATTTGCACGCCATCGTTTTGGCAGGATATGCAGAAACAAAATTATTGTAACACCATTATGTACCATATTCTAGCAAATAAATATTTTTGATTTGATTTGATTTGATTTGATTTAGTGCTTTTATATGTGAGAACAATGTACAAAAAATAATCAAAACTATTCAAAAAATAAGATTAAAAATAAGCCTTGGTTGATAAGAGATGACCAGTCACAACTGACGGCGCCCGTTCACGAAGATGACGAGTGGATCAGCACCATTCAGCTCAACCATTTTGAAGGGAGCTAAATGATCCAACACACGCGCCACCGTCGGCGAGACATGACGCGTGGATCAGCACCAGGTGCGACATAATTTGAGGATTGAACGCAATGCACCAACCCGCACTGTGCATGGTCGATTACGGCCTGCTTCCTCTCACAGAGAGGCCTGTGTTCCAGCAGTAGGAACTGTACCAGGAGACTGATTATGTAATGCAATTATAGATGCGGGCAGCGCAGTACCGGCCGTTTTACGATCCGCGGGGAGGTCTGCCTGTGTGCAGCGGTGAATATCTTTCGGCTGCGATGCTAATGATGATGAAATGCACTACTTGCATCTAGCTACCGGTATACATGAATATACCTCATGGATACTCTCAGGAAGTCGAAGGGGTCCTGTATAAGATTCCTCAAACAAAATCACAGTGGCCGTCTTCATCATATGAAGTTCTCCGGTGGAACGGACCCCTTTCCTGTGTCAGACCTCTTGCATGTCCTAACTAACTATGTATATGTAGAGGAACCAAAGTTGTTTTCTGTGCCATCTATACCCTCCTGCCCTGCCTATATTTAATGGACACTTCGAATAATTCATCAATGTTGATAAGTTTTATACCTCCAAAGAGACTACAAATGAGGTGGTCGATGTTTAGGTAGAAAGTTAGCCGTGACTCTTCAGGCAAAAAGCTCTGCCCTTTCTACACCATACTCTACGCCGGCCAATCCGTCTGCCAAGTCCCGTTACCCCGGTGGGAGTCCACAAGGCCGCAAATTAACGATCCATAGTGTTTTGAAACAGCCGCCTGCGCCGGCGCACGCCGATATCCTCTGTTTTGAGAGATTAATGGCCGCTTGTAACATACACGCTCGTGATCCTTTTATTGGTCAACGAAATCTTGAAATATGTCGACGGGTTTTGATTTTAAAATGTATTAATGTATGAGGTTCGTTGGATTGTTTGTTTTAGTGATATTACACGTCATCAGGTTGGCTCAACGATGAAAAAAATTACTGAATGATGAAACGATACTGTCTGGACTAACTTTAAAAGAGACTTTGACCCCTAAGTTTATTTGCATTGCATTTCTTCTCTAGGGTAGTCAATAATTTTAATGATTACGTAGTAAGGCAAATACTTCTAAAGCGCCAGCTGACTGAGTGAGGCGACTAACTAAACGAATGATGTCCAAGAAACTTTCTCTTTTTACTACTAGCCGTTACCGTCACTTGTTTTAGTTTACAGTTCCAAACAGGTCCGCCCGGAGTCGATCCCACTGCCCGCTAGCTAATATGTACCGTAATGTCCACATAATTATGCTTTTTGGGTGAATGATTTTATTCTGTGAGCTAGGTTTTACGATAATTCCTACATTAATTTAAGACCACATTATACCTACTAAGAGTAAAGGTTTTGAAAGCAAAAGAAGTTGCTTGTGACTGTCTATACTCCATTTCAAATAAGATTAGACATTTAAACAAACTTTTCTTACAGTCCGTTCAACCGATTCTAACTTCTATACCGTAGGCATAAGGATGGCATTAAAAGCAAAAAAACTGGTTACAATACCAACTGTTTACTGCAGCTGCCATTTGTCATGCCACCAACGCAATAAAAGTCAAAATTGGTTGAACGGACTGTAAAAAGATTTAGTTTAATACCTAATCTTATTTAAAATGAAGTATAGATAAGTATCTATACTAATTGGTCTGTTAAGTATATATCTAACATAAAAAAACATAACATCACGCTTGTATTCCCGAGCTGTACCTATAGTACCCCACATTTCGCCAGTTATGTTTGAGTCCCATGTAATAGGGGGCGAGCCTATTGCTAAAACCGGCCTCAAGTTCAGACTCAGGGCTGAGAAATCCAGATGGAAAAACCCAATAACACTTTGCCCGAACCAGAATCAAACCCAGGATCTCATGGTCAGCAGTAGCTCTTGTGACCATTAGAGCAACGAGGCAGCATTAAAATTCCAAAGTCAAAAACAATTGAACATACCTGTGAGGGCCTAGACAAGTGGCAATCGCTTTCAAAACGTTTCATATAATTCTACAACGACTTTCAACAGCAGGTACTTAACTTTTCGATACCTTATTTTACATTTTGGACTTTTGCAAGATCGATTAATATCGATGGAATGTCACTTGGTCTAGACCTCCGGAAATCAAAGAAACTTCTCTCGCGCTCAGCAGCCGCATTTTTTGCAATTAAACCATAAATGAATTCCTAAAGAAAGTCTTAATAGATATTGGCTATTCAGAAGCGAAATTCCAGGCCATTCCGATTATCTAAAGACGCAACATAATATAAAGTGGTTGCGCTAGGTTGAAGTAAGGCCGTCGACCCACTAGTGGGGCTATAAATTCAAGCCTTACCGAGGAAGGACATCTCTATTCTATCGTGGTATTCTACACTTGTCTATTTATATTTTTACTAGCTTTTGCCCGTGGATTCGCCCGCCTGGATGTCGGAAAATATCCCACGGGACCGTACAACTAGGATTAAAAGTACCCTATGTGTTAATCCAGGTAAACAATGTATTAATTCCGTATTACAATGTTTTCATATAACTCTATTGGTTTACGCGGCGCACGCCAGTAAAGCTACCAGTTCGACATGATTTTTCCCCCTTCCGGAGCCAGTTGCTCCGGCAGATTCGCAATTGGAGAGATTCTCAGCTGGACAATTTCACAGTTGGACAGATTAGCAACTGGACGGCCTACATTCAATAATCATCGTCATATTTCAGCTAATTAACACAAAACCGGAACCGGTTAGGTTAACCTAACCTAAACCTTCAACGTAAATCACTCCGTCTATTGGCGAAAACCATGAAAATACGTTCAGTAGGTAGATTTTTAAGTTTATTACGTTCAGATAGACATGCGGCGCGGTGGGGGAACTTTGTTTTATAACATGTATTTATATAAAACATATTTTTATACCAGTTTTGCTATTCTGAAATCAGCTTGAAGTGCGCTGTCATTTAAGCTTGTAAGGCCAATCAGCATCAGGTTTAATGACAGCTCACTTCTCTCTCGCTCTTCTCTTAGTTTAGTTTTCACGTTGATATTTTTAAAGAAAAGATCCCTATCTGTTAAGACTAACTCCATCTATTCATTTTACGCTATTGTGAATGTGTTCTGGTTTTGCACGACTCATAATGGGAAAAATTAGAGAGCGCTTTGCGATCGAAAAATTAGTTTTGCCTCCTTTCTGTAACTGTTTGTATTGTTACACTCCTGCTAGTAGACAGAAGCTATTTAATTTATGTACCATTGTATAGATAATTGAATGGAGATTAATTCTGTACATTTTCAAAGAAACATCTCAAATAGTTTAATTTACATAACACAAACTTCTATTCTCAAATAGGTACCTAGCTACAACAGGGGTAGAGAAAAATCCTTCCGTAGTGCACATACCTTCAGGAACATAATATCTTCACGTTTCTGTCTGCAGTGGCTTGGACTGCGCGTTGTCTGTTCGTCTATCAGTCAGTCAAGGCACTGTTGAATATGTATCCGTATATTATATTGTGGTTCTCGAATATTAAGCTCTAAAATGGACACACAGATATAGAAGTTTCGTTTCATAAAAGGACAAACCATTTGCCTGAAGGTGTTTCTCATCGGCAAAATTAACCAACTTCCAAACAAACTTTCATTCCCCGACCTCCTATCCCCTTTAGGTGAATTTTCAATAATACTGCCTTAGTGCTCACTTTCGTTAAATAAGGAACCGTTCCAGAGCTTTTACACCCAGCGGTTTAGGCTGTACGTTGTGTCAGTGTATGAATGAATTAACTTATGATTTTTACTAAGTAGAAGCCGACGATTAACCCCGGCCTGGCACCTAAACGTTTGTCATCTTGCATTGAGAGCACTATCTCCTAATAGGTGCAAATTACACTCGGACGCATGTATGTACGGAACGACAAATATTGACCAACTTACACTCACTTTAAAAGTAAAAGTTTGTGCTGTAGTGTAGGATTTAGTCGCTGTTGAATAAATTGTAATAAATTATGGTACAAAGTAAAAATTGCCTAAATTGTGCATGCATTAGTGATCATAGTTTGTTATTACTAGAAGACCGAAGGACGCTTCTCCTCATAACTTACGCACCTACTAGGGAACCCACAAACAATGATGTAAAATTATTTGCTTGTAACCATAACCACACACTATGTGGTAGAGAAGAAGTTATAGTGAAGCTTTTTGTAGAAATAATTTCTTCAGGGAACACCGCCATGCTTACTTATGCCGCGATACTGTAATCAGGGGGTCTACTTTCTAAGCGAAATCCGTAGATTCGGCCCAAGTTAGGGACGCTTCCCTCTCCGTTTCACTCACGGTATGTCCGTAAGTGAGACGAAGAACGGAGTGCCCGTAACTTCGGCCGAAACTACGGATTTCGCTAAGGTAGTAGACCCCCTGGAAAAAATTAATATGGACGTGACTTATTGCAGTCAGAATAAGTTTACTGCTTAGCGTCAGTTAGGAAATCCGCTTGTTATATATATTACATCGGTTATTCGTATTAGGTAAATTTCTATCTTCTGGGAATAGAAGAAGAAGATAAATCGCTAGCTGAAGTTTATCCAAGTCATATATACAAGTTTATCTCGTGTTCTAAGTTCATGCTTGCTCGGCACTTTAATAGATACCTTACGTATCTATTGATCTATGAATTATATCAAGTAGTTCCCGCGAAAGTAGTCAGTGACAGCTATGGAGACAGGGGACAGGTCTAGGCCCCGCCGGGTAAACGACCCGACGCTAGGCACTGTGTATACGCACCTAAGATGGATATCTACTTGTAATTGAAGTGTTTATTTACCTTCAAACTGTGGCAGGAATCTTTATTTCTATGACGAATCTGGGTAAAAGCAAGTTTGCATTTAAAGGCTTTTTCAGACATATTTTTGGCGGCTAGGATGCGCAAAATTATCAATGCAAAGCCCAGCCCGAGGGTATTTTGACCCTCGCTTCAAGAAGATAATGTTCACTCGATAACAAATGGCCGCGTGTAACTCGATCCAAAAGTGTAGATTTCAAAAAATCGTGAAAAGAATGTTTAAAACATAATATTTGATTGCGCTGACCAAAGAAACGATGGATGGACTGTGTGAAAGATGATATAGCTAGAAAGGGGGTGACTACCGAGATGACGACTAGTATAGAAGCATGGAAGAAAAAGACATGGCGCAGATCCCATATAAATTGGGATAAGGGCAGGCTAATGATGATTTGGTGACGCTGGTCCAGAAAGTTTTTTCTATGGAGAAGACTGAAAAACTGGTTAAATGAGTGAAATATACACCGAAGGCAATGATCAAAACAGGATGCGTTGGTAAGAAAATTGAAAATGTTTCTTCATTAATTTCAACTTTGAATTCAGGTATTGGATATAGATACAGTAAAATGTATCGAGTAGAATAACTATTCTGAGAACCGATGTTTATTTCTCAGAATAAGTATGTAGTTCCATCAGTGTCACAAAAATTATTGATTTGGAGTCAAAAGAAACGCTGTCTGCTAACAAAACTTATATCCTATTGTCCATTTAAGTCTATATCATCGAACGAGGAGACATCTTCATTACCTTCTCATGATGAGAAGTAGAAAGAATGTATTAAATACCTATTTGTCAAGCAAGAATGGTCCTAGTACCTTTTTATAGGTAGGTACACATTTTAGGCCCATTTCTGGACTACGGAAGACACTATCATGGTATACTACAGGGTCATTGATGTATATCTACGTTGTCATTCATGGGCTACACGTAGCCATTCATTGGCCATCACGTGGCCACGTCAATGGTACTACTTGCAATAATATCGATCCGCGGTAACCAGCATTTGCCGTTAAATGATGCTAATTTGGACAAAGAATGTAAAAGTGTAGATGTGCCTGTGTGGATGTTCAAATAGTTTTTTGCCTATATGCAGATGTGTGTGTGCTTTATTAAACTATTTTTTGTTATTTACGTAGAATATAAGAGCTCTACTTACTACAGTTTGTTGCAAAAGTATCTGATAAAAGTGTAAAAAAACCCTGTTCAGGTTAAATTCTTATGCGATCACTCACTAAATAGAGTTACTAACACATTCATCTGTATTTAGAAGGTTTCAACTTAATATCTCACAATCATTGGTTGAACAACATTAGGTATAAGATTGTGAATAATTGTGATTGAAAAATCCTCGACGAAAATTGAGGTTAATTTTATAAAATTAACCTCATTGTCAAAAAAAGAAAATATCTTTAAGGTGAATTAAAATCAGAATTGCAGGTTTAATTATTCAAATAATCAAATCAAAGCATTTTGTAAGTAGTACAGGTGGTCTACAGATTAGTCTCCACAGGTACGTTTACTGATCCATTTGTATACATTTTATCAAATACTTTTGAAAAGACCGTACGCAATCACCAAATACCGTTAGAGGCAGTGCTTCAGACTCCAGGCTTCAGGAACTAGGTAATTCAGCATATTGTATTGATTGAATTATTTATAATTTCTGAAATTATGATGGTACGATATCGACAATTAGGTTCTACATTTTTTGTTATACTTAGTTATCCAGCAGTGGGGGCTATAGTTCATAGTTTCCTAAAAACGAGTGTTTACTATTTAATTAACGATTTAGGGGTAAGTAATTCAGCATAGGCCTCACGAAAATCATGTGAGACTGGTCCTTAGAGAACTGAGAGGTTCTTCGAGGCGCTTTCAAGAGCACCAACTGTCGCATCTGCACAACTTGCTCACTGAGCTGCGCTTACGCACCCAAACATGTTAGTGGTGGTGGAGGGCAGTGCGCGCGCGCGCGAGTCTGGCAGTGGACGCGCCATGCGAGACAGCGCCATCGGACAGTGCAACCAGTGACCATGACAGTGGCGCGCCTCAGTGTGGCCGTGCTGGCCATCGCCGCCATACTGCCCCATACTCACTGCCAGGAATCCTTCGCCAGCTCCCTGTTGTCCGGTGAGACTCTTCCCTACATAGGTCCCCCTTTTGGGTCAGTGTGCTATGATTGATTTGTGATACTAGCTCCTATTTGTGCTAATTTTCCGTCTCTCGAGATCGTGCTACAAAGATTTTCTAATCTCCTACGGCGCCATTTTCGCTCGTTTAAATAGAGATATTATTAAAAGGTGTTACCAACAAAATAACGGTACGCGAAGTATTCAGACTTTCCAAAAATTATATGACGGACGCTTGTTAATGAAAATATCAAGTAACAGGTTTTTGATCTAACAATTATCTGCTCTATGCGTACGAGTTGATTAAGTTTAGCATATTCAGTGAAGGTGGCGACAGAAAAGTAATTTAGAAATGTGTTTTGATGGTGATAGCGCTGAGGTTTTAAACTAGAATTGCTTTCGAACTGAGAGGAGTAACGCACGGCCTCACGCTAGGTCAGTAACAGGGTGGGTAGAAAGATATCTGCGTATTTGCGCAGGCGGCTACGGTCCGTACACATTGTTCAGAGTCCGTTTGCTAACTTTCTTGGTCCACATCCGTCATCCGGGGTACATACATTCGAGCTATTAGACAAGGAAACAGAGCATTAAACTTACAAATTAGGAAGTACTTACTACGTTATTATAAACCCAAATATGCATGCACTGTATTAAGTATTTAGTTATTTGTGAGACTCCGGGGAAGTACAGTGATCGTAAAAATCTGAAGTCAAACAGTTTTGAACACAGTGTCCCGGTTTAAAACTGCCAGGGAACTATCCTCGATGTTAACATCATCATCCTGAGCCGTTGCCTACAAACTACAGGCCGTAAATAAACTAAATTTTCTATTGATCATTATTCCCTTTTGCGCCAATCTTGTTCAGATTAAAATGTATGATATCAATCCAACTTGCCATTCCATACATATATTTAAACCAAGAAATAAGGTACCGTTCATATCAAGCCACAACTCACTAATTTTATTGATGGGTTACTAAATGGTATTTCTTTAATGACCATTCCAACTGTAATTGTAAAACCTCTCTTAAGAGAGTAGTTATATACCTTGTGTAGAACTGACAAGCACGGTCTTCGACTTTGAAGATAGATTCAAATTCTAGTAGCGATTTATAATCTATATAGTTTACACAAATAACGGCGAGAAAACGACCGCGACAGTTATTGGTTTATATTGTTGAAATGATGGCATTTTAAAGTTATTTATTTGCAAATGGCAAATAGGTTACATACATTTATTTGTATCTATCGTAAAATAACAGAGCTTATTAGATACTTATAATAAAATCACGATGGCGTTATTTCGATACTTATCTTATGTTATAAAAATGTAGAATTTGGCAGGATCGGCGTTGATCACCTATTTACCCAGAAATAAGAAAACATACCTAATCTATCAGGTAGACTCTAGACTGATGTTTTGTTCTTGTGTGCAATAACATTAACTGCTAGTCTGGTACGCTTTCGGACCGAAGGATCAAAAATGCTACAGTTAGTTGTTGACAAGCAAAATTCAACCCCATGCGGAATTATTGGCGCTCTTCAGTAGGAATGATATTAATTATAATCCTACGAGAATTTTCCGCCCTATATTATCTATTTAGTGGGAATTTCCAAAATTTCAGCCTCTCTACAAAATTTCAGCTTTCTAGGTCTAAGGGTGTGGGCTGGTATTAACGTGTTAGTCATTCAGTCAGCGAGTGAGTGAGTAAGGAAGTTTCTTTTTAAATGTACCTACTAATTTATGCTGTCTTCCGTTGGTTTTAATATGGCATTCTTAGAATTTCCGAAACGATGAATTGCAACAATAAATTGCAATTGTTGTAATATTATCAATCGCTTCAATTGCATTTTGTACACGATCAATTTGCGCATCAATGTGTATCAATCACGTAAAAATTTACAATTGCAATTGATCGTTTATACTTTAGCATTATGATTTACCGGACCTACCACAATTTCTACTAGAGCATAATTATATGTCATTGCCCATCTTGGTGTAATACTGTACTACTAAATGCTTAGTGGCCTCGTTCACAGGCCACGCCCCTGTACTGCATTGTAGTCTTGAACTGAAGATACTTTTTTCGTTTTTTATAAAATTACGGTCGTCGTAAGTTTACGGACTGTTAAGGTTGAGATTTGAAAAACTGGCAGATTGCCAAGTCAGAAAGTATTATAAGGGGTCAGTGTGGGTATTGCAATGTATTGTTTAGGTCAAATAAATATTTTGAAGAGAGAATATTACTTAGTATATCAAATCGTGTTCATACATTGTAAGAATATAATAGCTTTTATTTCTAAGTACTAAGTGTCTATCGATGACCGATGTGTTTATCATGGTGTCGATCAATTTCTTCCTCTGTACATGTGCTATCCAACAGTGGTATAATTACACGCTGTTTTAACTATTGGTAGCTCAAATATGGACGGCATCATATACCTTTAATTTCATACGTATTCCATAAATTCATTTGTTTATTTCAGGATGACTAGCTATTTCCAGATAGCCAATCTCTTTGAAACTTAAAAAAACATACAAACGTAGATGAACAAAAAAAAATGCCCAGCACGCCGCCGCCGCCATGATTCTCTTTAAATATTTTCACACATTTGACGATCGTTGAATAGTTCAGTCCGAGTGGGTAATATTTTATAATTAACCTTATCAGTGAGTTGAATGACATCGCTTGAACTGACTGCTTTATGAGGAGAGGAATGAACGTCCTTAACCTCCCTTCTTCGTCCATAAAATATTAACTTGAAATAATAATACAGATAGGTTTTTTCGTAGAGAAGTAATTATCTAAGAAGGTCTGAGTTCCGCGATTATAATATCATTATCAGCTTAAAGTCCACTGTTGGACAATAGGGCTCTCCGATCTACGCCACTTTAGCTCCATCCTCAGCCACTTTTATTACACGACTGCCCAAAAAAAGGATTGTTAGGTTTTCAGGTTCATATATGTATGTGTGTATGTGTCTATACAGTACCATCTGTGGAGGTCATCCCTTCAACTAGCTTCAGGGGAATATTATAACACGCCCAAATTCATCTTTAAAAACGTGATTTTTGTCATAGCCAGTAATCATAATTGCCTACCAAAGTTAGCTAAATTGTCCCCATGTCACAGTTAAGTCTGGAACAATGTGTATCTTATGTTTAGACGGGCGTTGATAGCTGTGACATAGTTTTTAATTGTTGTAGCTATCATCGTTTCCATTGTAATTATGTCAATTTGTTGTTGTTCTAAAATAAAACACTTATACTTTACTTTAACAGTCTATACGCATGTTACAAATATCAAGTTAAAAATCAAATAATAATGGTACTCATAGTCTTGATTACTGAAAGAAAGTTATTTATTTCCTATTACCTACACGTTTTCATAGAATTTCGTGCACCTTACTACAGTTACAGGTAACTTCCTCTTTTTTGTTTGAACGGAAACGGAAAGTATATATAGATTGTACGGAACCATGTTGTGTAACGTTGTCTTCGTGTTCGTTGTTTTTTGATTACCAAATGTTCTTGAGGATAATACATTTTTCGAATATCAGACAGTAACGTCCATTGTTTGACATCGCCCTCATATCTCATCTGCCATCAGGGCCCAATATAATCGTGATAATGCGACATATTTGTCAAAAATTTACAATATTCTCACATTTCCACGACAGGTGCTGTTTATTCGATCTAAAGAAAAGCGGCCACATTTCTCTAGATCGTATCTCAATATGAAATTTAATAAAAGGTATTAGAAAATTCTAGACACACTTACCGAGGGTTCTTACTAGCAGTTTTTAATAATTCCTTCTCAAAAAAGGAGTAGAGCTAGTGTACCGTTGCACGCCCTCTTAAATAGGCTAACTATATAAATAGGCTAATTATTTATCATGTATGATGTAATTTGAAACTGCCATTATTGTCCTGCTTGTCTTTGTGTCTTCGTGATCTTAGTTTGTTGTCGTCAGCAGATAGAAAAATGCTGCTTATCGTCATTACATTCTAATTAGTTTAGATCAACCCATTATTCTACGTACTTTTCAGTATTTTGGTTTCATAAGCATAATAAAAGTAATACATGTGAATTATTGATCTAGATATTGTCCTATTGCAAGAAAAAGGCTTGCAAACACGTGAATAGATTCACAGCTACAAACATACCTACATAATTATAATGGTATTCAAGCACTCAAAATATTATTTTGTATGACGTAAAATGAAGAATTACAGTGAAATGAAAACAATCTGCTATCACACTTCCTCAGTATCTAAGTATGGCTAAGCGGTGGTATATGGGGCGTGCTAACGGTGCGCCTGCGCGAGCTCCGTTAAGCATGCGCGTTGGAGCCCCGGCACGCATCTTTTCACTGATAGTGTTGTACGCATTTGTAGTGGATTGGAAAATGTTTACTTTGGTAGTAAGAGCTAAAATATTATACTACTATTATAAATGCAACTTAGGAGGTGTTGATGAAGAGGTATTTAATAAAAAGGGTATAGCAGGTGCTAGTGTGTTAAAGTTGATTCGTGAGCGTCAATGAGCATTGAATGTGAAGTTTAATTGCTTCGGGTAATTAAGAGTTTATGCCTATACTCAAATATATGTTATATTCGAGTATAAACAAAAAATAATGGGCTTACCTAATTATTGCCACTGCCTAAATTATTTTTAATAGGCGCTTAAGGAATCTGGTTACCACTTACTTCTTTATTTATGTTTTATCTGAGACTAAAAAAAAAAATATGATGTTATGTTGAAAGAAAAACATAGTAGGAAGGAATTAACTTGATTTAGTTCTCACACACCCGCTTGTCTTCTTACAAAGTGGATCTTACATTGTAATGATAACAGACTAGTTGGTTACAGTTTCGGTAAAACAATTACAATTAATGTTACAATGTTACTAGGTTTATGGCATTCTTGCGCCAATTCCGCTCGAACTCTGCGCGCGTACTAAAGACATCAACGCGTTCACTCCGTTCAATTAAATAATTGTAATTGTAATTTATTACAATTCTAGTAAAGTTATGTTAATTTAGAAAAATACTTAAGTTAATATAGCAGAAAATATAAATAGCGTATTGTTATGTAAAAAAAAAAACGACTGGGATATATATTAAGATAATATAAAAATAGACGTTTGTTACTTAAACTGAGTTGATTGATGTTAGAATAGATTTAAAATACTAACATCATTCCGGAAATTAAGAGATGCCGAAGAGGTCATCATTCTCATACCTAGATCCGCTGCATAGATTAGCAACGAATTCCAATTCCATTCGAAAATAGCAACACAAGTCATAAAATCCTCTTACTCACAATTCGCAAAAATACAATTTCTGAAAAATCGAGTCACCCATCAGTTTCGTAACCGCGGCAAGCAACAGACGAAAAGAAAGCCTCTTCGTTCTCCGGTTAATTAATCGGCGAACGTTTGACATGCCGATATGTGCGGGCGCATGATTCATGCTCGCTCGCGGTGACATTTCACTTCGTTATACATTCTGTGATTCAGTGGCGATGTAGACTTGTAGCATAGATATTATGCTGTGTGTAATTATATAGTTTTTAGAGTAGTTGCGCTTATTGTAGGTAACTTATATTTGGATAGGTTTTGATTTTCTTCTTATAAATGTACTGCATATAAACAGTGGTAACGTAAATATTTTTGGTAAGGCTTTTTTTAGGAAAAATAAAAACCTTATTTTTAAAATACTTTCTAGCACGTTATTAGCTCAGAAACATGTATTTTTTTTAAATTATTGTTTATAAATGTAGTTATTTAAAAATCATATAAGTATGATTGGAAATCGTATACTTAGCAAATAAAACAGAATAAGTAACAATAAAAAGAAGTAGTAACATTAACAAATCTATGTCTGAAGCTCATAAAATTCCTCTAAATTGCAAAAAAAAGTAGCAACATTAAACCAAACTGAGAACATTGTAATACCCAACACTCTTTCAGCAAGCAAAACAAACAACTCAATAGATTACATGGACACCTTTCAGCTCCTTACAAAAAACGCCCAAATCAACCACAACCAAAACAACCATCACTGATAAAAAAAGTACAAAAACATGACGCCAACGCCACAATATAAGTAACAGATTATTCAACCTCTATCACATTCAATGTCACGTAATCTTGTAGCTCTTGACCATGGAGGAAAAGGCTGAAGGGGGAGGGAGAAAGACGGGGAGGGGTGGCTAGTGAGGAGGTAAGGGGAGGAGGGGATGAGAGAAAGTCCTGCAGACGTGTCGACGCCGGACTGCGGTGGGTAGCCAGCGCTCCCACGATCGATTACCATTGAGTATTGACAATCTGGTTTTGTTGATTATGTGAGAGAATCGGGCTTTCGATCATGGTCAAGTATATATTGTTACAAGATGGTCGATGCAGATTATGGGATTTATTCTGCTTTAAGAGCAATAGGTTCCTAATCTAAGCTTATCATCATAGGATGTGGAGTGATTTGTTGTTTTTGTTAGTCATAAAAGTTATAAAACAATAACTTTCTTAAGCTATTACTATAAAATTGTATTGCTTTTTATCCGTAATTGAGTAAGTAGGTACATATATCAATATTCCTAACACTAAAACCCTTCAATATTACCGTAAGGAACACAAATTAAATTAAATAACGATGTATATTCCACAACACAAACATCATTAAAAATTCAATCATATAAAAACTGAAATAACACAGTATCCAGTGCATGTTAATAGACTGACATGTATTTATTATTTCGCGTTGTTCTGAAACTCGGTGAAAACCTCACGCGACGCGACATGGCGGCTGAAAGTGAATTAATATGTAAAACATGGCCGGAGAGGCTACAGAATGTTATGTACTAGCATTTTGTTATTTACTCAGGTGGTATACCGAGTTTCATTTACAGTTCCGGAATGTTCTAGCTTATTGTTTTCGTTTACAGCTAGTTTTGGCGAATATTTTAGAAGTTAATTTAAAAACAATGTTGCTATTAAAAATAATTTTGAGTCATGTCAATTCGTCCTGAATTAAAATGAAATAACTTTGCCAATCTGTAATTCTTATTACAAGTTAAAACTTGTTACAACTATGTATTACAATTGCAGTAATTTGCTTTAATTGTAAAATAAAGCAACGCGTTGAAGTCTTTTGTTCCCACATTTAAGACTCAATGTAAACTAATAATAAAAAAGGCTGTAAATCGTCGAATCGCGAGGCATCGTCACATGAAGTCACAGCGCAGTTGTATCATAGCCGTGGCAGCGACTTTCGCGCGGTCATCGACCCCGTAGAAAGCACCCGCTTGCTGATCTATTGATTATTAAATAGTTATCGGCTGCAGTTTGGCTATACTTGTTTAATAGCTTTGGAAACAATTATTGATAGTAAATTATAGTAATTGCATTAGGTATTATATTCTAGTCTGTTTTTAAATCTCGTAGACTAATTTGACAGGTGCAAATGTCAAACTTCAAATTGAAAAATCAAGAACAAATACTTGAAAAGTCAAATTAATCTACGAGATTGAGAAACAGACTTTATAGTTCCCCGAGGGGTGCGTAAAACGTTTTGGAAGTTTTCCTGCGTTGTCGTCAGTTTTAATCATCTTTTAGTTACAAAATTATTGTAAAACCTTTATTTTATACAAACGGTTAATTCGCTCAAGGAATAAGAACAGCTATCTAATTACGCAACACATGTTCAATACACTATTAAAAAAAAAAACGACTAGATACCAGTGATACTGAAAAAGAAAACTCGTGATAATCAGAGAATTTTTGGCGGAGAATTTTTTAATAGGGCGGTCGCGCAGTTGTTGTATGCAATGGCATTGCAGTTGATATGGGTCATAGACTCTATTTCTATTCTCATCGAGTTCATTGAGTGTCATACGTCGGAGATTATGATTCTGGTTCTCTCCAAGTCTGTTTTCTTCCTTCTAAATCAGTCTGCCCAGTCTTTTCTCAACTATATTGGTGCCAGCTTCTAGCCTAACCGGATGCCGCTGAATACCAGTATTTTACACGGAGCGACTGATATCTGACCTCCACAACCCAGTTATTACAATGGATAACACGATACCCCTTGGTAAGATTGGTTGTCAGACTTATGTTCTCGTCCTTCTAAAACATACATACATTCCTAGTCTTACTCCTTTAGGACACAAACTTGACATTACTACAAAGCAGTGTCTAATTTTCTTACTCAAACTGTATCATTGAACGCGATTGATGCCAAGTGTCACTGGCCTAAGGCCTTAAGGAAATACGTGGAAAAACCTACATGAGATAAAATTGACAGCGCTGTGCAAAAACTGACATACCTACTCATTTGGAATTATTGCTACGCAGCTGCTTACATGTATTAATATAAAAAATAAATATATACAAAAACTTTGCCTGGGAACATATCTATGTATGAAAAGAAACATCACTCAAATTGTATGAGTGGTTTTCGAGTTATATGCGCACAGATAGACAAATAGACGTTGCGTTTTGATATGTAAGGATGATGAGCTCCAAATTTAAATAAAACCACAACTCAGTCAATAATATTATTAATATTATACTGATTGATTTTTGGTTTTATTTGATTATATTAAGTTCAATAAACTTTATTGTGAATACCCATAATAATATTGTGGCTTATATTCCTGTCTTTATCAATTCACAGCTTACAAGCTGTGAATTGATAGAGACAGGAACATATTTTTTATTAAATTTAGCTGCTAAGAAAAAACACTGAACATGAAAACTATTACAAGACTTAGCTAAAGCTTATTGTATATTTCTTGACTCTTGACCCCACATTGCCTTACGCAAACACAAACGCTCTGTATATTCTTATCTAAGGACTTGTTTACACTTCATCGCATCCGGCGGTTTACCACGCACACAGACGTGACAAAACAAGACAGTTGTCACCACAGGTTGTCTCGTTGTCACGTGTGCAATCTCTCATAGAGCGACATGGCTCATAATGAACATAGCGAAATGGACAACTAACTTGAAATTCTTTAAATGTACTGGACTTGGCAGATTTTTGTCATTTGTCCTTTATAATCGGGGCTGAAAAATCGTGATATCAGAGAGTTTTATAATATCGGGCACAATGCTATTCGTGACAGAATTTACAGGTTGTCCACTTGTTGTATGCAACGGTTATGCAGTTATTTTGGGCAGAGACTCTATGTCGATTTTCACCGAATTCTGAGAGCCAAAGGAGATTATGCTGACTGTCTCCAAGTATATGTTCTTTTCTACAACTTTGTACCTAAACTTATTCCTCAAGGATACAAACTTAACAATACTACATACGAGTAATAGTGTTTAATCTTCCTTCACAAACTGTATCACTGAACGCGATCCATTCCATGTGATCCGATATGAGATAAAAACTAAAAGCGCAGTGCAAAAACTATTAAACTGATTTGGAAATATAGATACATATTACTAGCTGCTCCTGTGTATAAATATAACGGCTGGCGAGTTAGTAACCTGTATCCGTCGAGGGGGTATTCCTATGAAACACATTCTGATTCTTGAAAAATAAAAATTATACAATATATGATATACAATATACGATGCATTTATGAAAAACAATCTATTTTGGGGTTTCAAGTTTAACAAAGAAACATCACCCATATCGTATATATAATAGTGGTTTCGAATTGTTGTATAGGTCTACACATGCAGACGGTCAGATATAATGTACGGATAATGAATTTCGAATTCAAATGAAACCACAAGTCAGTCAATACAATATTCTTTATATTAGTACAGATGGATCTGTGGTTTTATTTTTTTAGAAATACACTTCATATTGGCTTGATTGTAAACTGTGAATTGATAGATAGACAGACAGAGTTGGCCATCTAAAATAATAGCAATAGCTAATGGTTAATGGGGGGTTATAATTCTAGACCCTTACCTCTCCTGAAATATACATAGATACGATACGATAGATACACGTGAAAGCCATAGCCCTGTGTTTGCTGTAGCGCAGTCGGGTAAAAAATTACAAATACTGTAAATTTTCACAGTGATTTCGTTAGTTCCAAATAAAGCTTCCGGGCCAAATAGGCTTGCTGTTTGTTAAGTTTGCGTTTGCTGTTTATATTTCATTATCTGCGCTATGATTTTCTCAGTAGCAGCCTGGAGTCTGGATTTGTGCCCGGATCATGGCAATAGGCTCGCTCCCTATTTCATGAGATTTTAACAAAACCTGCGAAATGTACCTACTGTACTAATTGGTACACCTCTGCCTAACTCTTCGTGGAAATCAGGCGTGATGATATGTTATGCTTATGAATCAGCGCTATAACACGCCACGGTAGCGTGGTACAGACTTCAGTGTTCTTCTGTTCTTCTCCTGCGTCATGTGGCGCTACCTGCCGCCCTTTCAGCGAAGTCGACGACGTCCCGCGTCGCCGTCCAGTGTCGTGCGCGCACGCATGTACTTTCGTTTTCGGCGCTTGCGGTCGATTTCACCGCCCGCCGCGCATTAGGTCATCGGGTAACGGTTTGCGACCAGAAACAGGCGTAATTCATGAGAAAAAGAGAGGATAAGAAGCGGAATTACGCAGTGCAGGAAATAAAACAAATTGAACGAAAAAGTATTTTACGTATTTGTTCAATTTGTTTACTGCGAAAGATAGACCGACCCATAGCACGATTGTCTGGTATTGCAAGCTTCTACATTACCTAGATACATACTTTCATGTACTTAACTGTGAAGTCCAATTTTCACAAGATAAGGTAAACAACTCTAAAATGTTAGACATGACGTTGAACTACTGTAGCTCGTAGAGCCTATTTATTACATGGGACTGAAGTTCATGAACAAAACTAGCGCAATGGGGTGTATTATTTACCTCTGGGCTTTGCCTAGTCCTTCAAGAATATAAGTCGATAATTATGTTATGTTTAAAAAGTTAATAAGTTTATTTATTGTTACATAAGATTATTACATTATTTAAATGTGACACTGGTTCTATCGCAGGATCCACTCAGTTTAAACGACCATTAACAAAAACTGCAATGTGCAAAAACCCGCTGCCGCTTATCAACGAGGTCGTCGTCTGTTTTCCTTTCATTTGGCTCCGACTAATTCTGTGTCAGTGGCGTGAGGTCGCTGGGCGTCGCGGGCGCAGGCAGGGGGCAGGGGGAGTACGGTCACCCATCCATCGGACGGGAGGAGCTAACGGCACTCCGTTTTAGAGCACCATGGGGCTTGAGGAATGTAGCCGTGCGGGTTACGGCTGATGTTATGAGACGAGATGCGATTAGGTTTGGTTATTTGAAGACCGGTTGATGTTATTTATTGAGGGATTTGGGAGGGTAGTGAGGAAGTGGAGGGAAGTAAAATTACTTTTGGGATTATTTGTGTTGGGCAGTACTTAAATTGGTTAGATTTTTTTTCTCACACAACGTCATAGCGCACAACGGTGTACACTTTTGACACCATTCTTAATTATGAAGGTTAATGAACTAACTAGCAAAACGTGGTACTCTGAAAGATAAATCTTGCGATGTCTGTATCCTTGCAAAATAGCAATAGCACTGGACATAGAAATAGCATTAAGTACGTAAAGAAACTGAGACTTAAGGAACAACGCGATAGGTACAGCAGGCTCCAGAGAAACCACCTCACCCCCTTGCTTATTGCTAGGGGGTGAGGTTTCTCTGGAGTCTACTGTACGTAAAAAGAGAAAAAAATAACATAAGTAGAGTGAAATGAAATGAAATGAAATTGTTTATTCTGTAAATAGGATATTCGAATCAATTTTACAAGTCATCTTAAAAAAAAATATAAAAAATTAGCTAGAGGAGTTCGGCGTTTCCTACCTGACTACTCTGAGAAGAAACGCCGAAAAAAACTCAGAGGTCACAGTCTCTTTTAAAGTCCAATGGTCTTTTGAGAAAAGAACCACACAGATTTGAGTAGACATGTCCTGTCAGTGCAAGCATTTGTCAGTAATCGTGGAGCTCAACTCAGAACTTAAGGAGCTCAAGTCGACGAACAATACCAAAGAAAGGACATTTGGGTAGGCCGCATAAACTACTCAAACTGACAGACCATCATTCAAACTAACTGAGAAAGAAAAAATTAAAGAAAGAGGAAAACAAATAAAATAAAATATACATAGTCCTCACATTCACAATAATTAAAACAATTTATTACTTTACAAAGTAATCATGTCATTTTGTATGTAATGTTTATATAATACTGGTATATTTGATGATTTTATTGATTAATTATAATGTCAAGTTTTATGATTTTATCAGAAGGCTTAGCAGAGCGAGCAGCTCAATCCCAAGCTTTTTTATCTTCTAAATTATAATCTAAAATTGTATGTGTGTGTAATGTGTGGTTTTAATACAGCTTTTAAATCGTTTAATGGGTAAGTTTCGTATGTCGATGGGAAATTTGTTGTAAAAGCGTATGACCCATAAACGAGTTGCCTACTCTGTGGAGACGAGTGTCGTGTACAGCGAGGTTGTGTTTATTCCTGGTAAAAGTAGTAGTTGAAGCTATTCAAGAAGAAATTAACTTTTAAGATTGATCTAGTTCTAACATCACCTATAGATTACTGAACTGTTCACCACTGATAACAGTACAAAAGTCGCCTCGCCTCGCCTCGTATAGCACACATTCGTACAACAGCCGCTAGCCGGCGCAGGCGCAATGCGTGCACAGAATGCGGACGATACTAACGGGCACGGCGCCTGCCATTTTTGTAAATGGCGGTAAAATACGCGGAAATTAGGCCTGACAGTAATTAAGGTCGATGGCCCAGTTAGATATCGGTTAAGGTTTAGCCTAGGACTTTGTTTTTCTATTCATGAATCATGATAGAAACCAATAGGTTCTGTTTGTAATTGAAATCCAATATCGTAGTACGAGAAAGTAAAGTACAGATTGTTTATCAGAGAGCCATATTTTGAGTGCGTCGCATTCCGAATGGTATAGGAAATAATCCTTAGTTTATGACATTGTAAACTGTGTAACTATTTTATTTATAATTCATTATGTTATCTTTTTATTATTAATATCGCCTCTCAATCAGAGCACCTGCCATCTTATCTCTTCACCACCCTTGATTGACTGGTAGAGAATGTCTAAGGCATTAAGTCCGCCTTTGTACCTTATTGTGTGCGAGAAGTAAAAATAAATGACACGACAGTTTTACACTGCAGCTGCTATTTACCGTAGATTACTGGTTACGGAAGTCATTTCTTCTCGGCTTAACACCAACCTATGGTCAATGGATGGCTTTCCACAAGAGCTGTGTGGAATAATGGTGAATGAGCAAGAAAAAGACTCGCATCAATACTGCTCCATTTTGAAACCTAAGTAATTATTTTGGTGCCATCATTTCTTGCTTACCAGTACGCTTCACCTCAAACAGCTCCAGCTGGTGGAAAGAAAGAAGCCACAAAGATTTTGTATTGCAGAAATTCATCGCCCACTAGAATAAGACTAAAACTATGTAGGTTTAGGTTGAATTATGATACTCTCCAAGATTAAAATCACTTAAATTAAAGAAACTATTTCTATAACCCACCATCTTCTCAACCTTCCAGGTCTACTCGACACGCTGGATACGCAGATGGAGGCTAAGAACTGCCCGGGCACCTGCATGCACGCGCTCGCAGCGCTGCTGTGCAACGAGGTGCTGGAGGAGGTGGAGTGCCCCAGCCCTTCCATGAAGTGCTGTGCTGACGAGACTAACAGTAAGATGGATTTCTTATTTTACTTAATGCCCTTCGGTTGGAAAGATTTTATTGGACTTCTACCGAATACAAACAAGTTGGCTTCTATACAAGAGGAAGAAAACATAACATATCAGGAGGAAGAAATTTTCACATTTATTTTGGCATTTCACATAGAGAATACAAACAATGACACTTAAAATTATTAATATGTAATCAACAGTGTTATTCACAGCATTTAAAAGCTAAATATTAATAACTTCAAATAGAATGGTACAGTTTTTATCTGAGATTATTTATTTTCTCAATCATCTCAGATTTTGATAAAAATAAATGTCCATTTCGTCACGTCTGGCAGGCTTATTTGTGATCCTAGTTTACTATAGTATGAGACAGTAGAACACTGCCAAATGCCACAGGTTACTCATGCCCTTGACGTAACCGTACACTACAGCTCCTTTCGTACATACCTATAATCATAATAACATAATCTTTCAGATAACGAGACGATGATAACGACGCAGCGTCCGCGGCCGACGCGGCACACGACGTTATCTGATGAAGACTACGACGACCCCACCACGCAGGCGCCGCAAGACAAATACAAAAACAGTGGTAATTATTAGGTACACCCTATTAACTATTAGGATTAATCAATTCTTTCGACACATCTGACAGAGAAAAGAAGTAGTCGGCATGGCCCACAGGACAACCAAGCTTGAGGGAAATATGTAATAGATGTTGGAGCAGATGTGTTCTGGCGTGGACACCGCGAATCGGTAAATGTATAGGTAATTACTACCTTCGAAGACACCCTCAGAATTTGAATATACAATACACGTAAGGCTGGATGGATAATGGATGTTTATGATCCAGAAAAAACGAAATTAGTATATTCTATCTAACAAACTACTGCCATGTTTATCACGCTTGGCAAACGAATCGGTGATCGCTGTTTGTTATTACAAACAGTTAGGAAGATGATTTAACTGTTCTCATTAATCGGTTTGGCAGCTTGTCAAAAACTTGTCAGTAAAAACGACTTAAGTAGAAAATTAATTGGCTAGGCTGCTTCCCCTTTTTTCATTCGATTATTTTACTACCTGCTCAATCTTTGCTATCCAGAAATCGATGTCATACAACCAGTATGTTTTCATTGTTCTGTATTAATAAAACAGAATAGAATAACTCTTTCTCTATTTGAATGTTACTTAAACACTGCTGGGGAGTTTGTTGCGCCACTTCTTCTTCCCAGCTTTAGCACTAGGAAGTGGTGAAGGGTGGGCGTTTTGGGGGACTGTCTTATGTAATTTTGACGTTCGAAAAGTGCTGATTCTCAGCCTAGTTTGAATAAATGACTTTTGAATTTGAAATTTTTTGAATTTTGAACTACCATCACGTTACAGGTAACATCGCCTGCCCTGGAGTATGCGTGGAGGCTCGCCTGTCTCAGTACTGCGAGGCCTACCTCGACTCCCCGGACCTCTGTGTCAAGGGTCGGCTCTGCTGCGTCTCGAAGGACAACTACGGAGACAGACCTCCCCCAGACCTAGTCGTACCCAACGAGAAGAAGTATTCGACTAAACGGCCGACTACTGCGGTAAATATTTACTTTTACTTATTTATTAAGAAACAGAAGCAATGATAACAGAAAAACATCAAAAGTAAACTAAAAGTTTTTTATTTGGAATAAAAACAAATTGACATAATTAATTACAATGGAAACGATGAATTATTTATATATTTTCTATTCTGTTATGGTATGAAAATATAGTTGTATCAAAATAAATTAAAAGGGTGTTATTAAAAACTGTGCACCTGTCCAAATGTCCTGGGAACTTCGCTTCGATTTCCTGAAAGATTTGATTTGAAGCTCGAGTTCAGAATGCCACTGTCTAATACGAAACTTACCTATAGGCGAACTGCTACGGTTCACTGGATCCACCTGGCGGTTTTACAATGTTCATTTAAATTCTTCTCAACTAACAATATTTGAAACTTCGCTCCCACAGTTAACAACAACACCAGCTCCAAAGCAGAGGCCAGGTCACAAGTGCCGCGGAGAGTGCATCTCAGGGCTGTTCTCCTTGCTCTGTGACAACGTGGACGAGGATGCTGTGTGTCCCAACGAGGGTGTGTGCTGTATCACCGAGAACAAAGCTGCGGAGACAACCACCAGGCGGCCCGCAACGCATCGACCGCCCACGCCGGTAAGGGTTCGTAAGGTAATGGTGCTTGAGTGGAGACTATTTTTATTCATCATCATTATCATTGTCAAGTTTAAAAACGTCCATTGCTGGACACAGGCCTCCCCCCCAAATAGCGCCAAAAATACCGGAATTGCGCGTCTCGTATCAGACGTATTCCTGCGATTCCAAGGGTGCGTACAGCGGGGTCCCGCAAAGTGGGCCAACCACCTTCTGTGTCGCTCGTACTCACGCTGCGCCTTCCGCGGACTCCACACCAAAACATTATGACTTCATTAGCCATTCATTCTGCGAGCGCCCTCAATTCTTTGAGCTGTGCTAGTTACTTCTCTGTGTCGGTTCTCACATCTGATGCTATACTGAGCCGGTACCCGACCCGTACACCTAACCTTAACTTTGAGACTTGAAAGTTATGAACTTATGACGAAGATTTAGTCCTAAGTGACCTCTTGTATCTCAATATATAACACATTGGAAACACTTCCTATACATAATTTTAGACCCCTAACTATATATATATGCTTGTGTTTTCAGCCCCCTCTCCCGCGGTGTCCAGGTTCTTGCATGCACAACATCATGGCCGCCTTCTGCAGCCCCCCGGCGGTCATCCTGCACCGAACTGAGTGCAACACGGAAGGATACATATGCTGTGACAATACTAGGTATGTACCACGTAGCGTACAGTTACACAATTCAAAGCGTCTCTTGAAATAATAATTGCATCTTTGAGAATAGACCTATTAGTATGATTTCTATAAATTAGGTATGTATGTTCGTAACACCAAAATATATCTATTAACTTTAGGAGAAAATCGGTTTTAAATATTTCGTTTGAGTAAGGTATTTGTGCTCGTGATTGTAAATAATCAGACTATAATTTTCCAACTGCTGGGACTCGCACGCCACGCGGTGCACCCAGTGCGGGTTGATAACAGGGTATAGATTTGTAAAAAGCTAAGTCATGTGGCTCAAAATAAAGAACTTCAGAAAATGTTACTCATAGCGTTCTTCTGCAGCTAACTTAATTTGTCAAGAAGAAAAAATGATTGAAAAAAAAAACTTCGTTATAAATGTGCTCGTTTTCGAGCTAAAGCCTTAAGGTTCTGCAATTGCTAACGAATACCTTCTTCTTCTTCATTCGTAACAGCTCAATCTATACGAAAATGTCATGTAATGTCAAAGATTTCCCAGTCAGTAATTTACTAGCATAGCCGAGTATACCCGACTTGACCACGACTATACGTATATTATGTCTCAAAACCGACAAAACAGTGGTTTCGTTAATACAGAACATACGTTTAACCTCCAGAGTACCACCACGCACCACTCGCCGCCCGACCACCACCACCACGACTACCACCACGACTCCAGCACCTGCAGACCCTCGCCCCGACTGTCCCGGCTCCTGCATCGTGTCGCTGTTGTCCTTCACCTGCTTCCGTGAGTATTGTGATGCTGTTCAGCAACCCAGCCTAGCCCAGACAGGAACTGTTGCGGAGGTCAGATTATAGGCAGTCGCTCCATGTAAAATACTGGTTTACAGCAGCTGTGTCCGGTAATGATAATGTAATGAAGCCTTGGGCAGTAGCGTCACTGATTCAAGAGGGCTTGTAATGGAAACCTTAAATGGTTTGCATCCACCACGCCAACCTACAGTGAGACCAATCAGTGTAGGGTTGTTGATGTCGAAAATAAACTTGGTCTTTCTAACCTCTGCTGAATGGCAGTTTATCTCATGATAAAATAGCTTAAACAGCTGCTTGCAGCAGCTTACTTTAAGACCAACCTTTCTGAATTATCAGTAGGATGATTTCTGCAACACATGAAATGCTAGGTTTTCAGGCAAAAACTTATACAAACCTTTTCCACAGGTAACGCGGAGATGACAGACGTATTCAAGTGCAAGAAGGCAGGCACCCAATGCTGTGCCCCCAAGTCCAAGGTGCTCGAAGTGGTGGGGGGCAGGCCAGCCAATGACACGGCGCCGTTGCCGCTGCCGCAGCCGTCGACCAATTACCAGCATTACACCACGGCGCTTGCAAACACGCAAACAACGCCTATTGGTGAACCACAAAATAACGTTCTATTAAGTCAAATTGAATGTAGGTATTTGTTTTTGGTGATATAATAGTAAAAATTGCTTGATTTTAATACAACCCTGTGTCCTAACCGAAAGCGATTATTGCGCGAATACGCGATCGTATACATGAATTATGACGTACAAACGCGACTGATTGATCGCGCGAGTACGTCATATCCATATTAACGAGCGCGAGGATCACGTACTTGCGCGACAATCGCTTTCGGTTGGGACACGGCCTCAGACTATCAATATTTTCTCGTATGAAATTCCTGCTTATTAAAGTTTACTTCTGGTGTGAATTTTCCTTTCAAAGCGACCGCATTTATAGACCCCATATCAATTAATGTTTTATTTAGATACACCTTACTAATAATACAAGAAAAATATTAGAAGATTTAAATTAAATGTTTTCATTCTTTGTATTTCAGCACCATACGAGCCGAGCTACGGCACAACGCTGTCTTCAACTGAGAAATACAACAAATACGTGTGCGGAGTCAAAGGTAACTCATCAAATCTAGGGTTTCAGGATTGTTAAAACTGATTTCAGTATGAAAACCCTTAGGGCAAGATTCACAGATAGCACTTTGACTTTACTTCACTAAGCGTAAGCGTCGCATAAGAATATTATTCTTTATTTGTATGCGACGCTTACGTGACTGAGCAAAGTAAAGTTAAAGTCAGGTCTATGAATCTTTCAAGTCGATATCCAGAATTGTTGATAGCTATGACTGGTAGTGGTTGCGTCCATTGCTAGTGGACGTAGTGCTTATAGACCCAAGTCTTGAATCCGACTGCCTCGTTGGTTAAGTGGCCGGTTTTTTTTACCAGGAACCAAAATAAATGCCTAAATAAAAATGCACTGTTGAATTTTCAACGCAGAGTTGAAAGTTCAACAGTGTAATAATATTTGGGCGTTAAGTTAGGTGTTTTCGAGTGTATTTTAAGACGGGCATTAGTGGGTTGTAGTGCAAGCTGGCCTAAGGGCGAATATCACCAATGAAATCGAACGCGATCAGCGCATACCTATCTCTAAACCAACTTCAAAAGTTGTCAGTGTCGATATTCCACAAAAATAATGACACTGACAGCTCTAGAACGTGGTTAGATGTGCTGATCTCTTTCAGTTTTATTCAAGTTTCGAATCTAGAACACAACCTCGTCTTGTTCCAGGCACAACGTCCCGCACAGCCCGCCGCGCGGGCCGCGTGATGGGCGGCGAGGACGGCGAGCGCGGCGAGTGGTGCTGGCAGGTGGCGCTCATCAACTCGCTCAACCAGTACCTGTGCGGCGCCGCGCTCATCGGGACCCAGTGGGTGCTCACTGCCGCGCATTGTGTTACCAAGTGAGTGTACTCACAACACTCAATAACATCACGCCTATTTCCCCGCAGGGTTAGGCAGAGGTGATGATGCTGTTGTATGAGATGTCTTATTTTAAGACCTTTCAATGTTTTTTTTTTTTTTAGTAAGTATACTTGTAAACTCCTATGGCGTGTATCTAATCAAATCTCAAATAACTTCTATTTTGGGGTCCTAAAAACACGTACTAAATAGCCAAGCAATGGCGACCAACTTTGATATAGCGCGGTTGGTCACAGTTCTAGGTTCTAACTTAACCTAACCTATTTGGTAGGGGTAGCTGGTCACTGCGACCAACTGTAAGAGAAGGCCAGAAAGTTAAAAAGAGGCTCATTCATTGTAAAAAGCGTACATCATTAGAAGGTCAACACATTTTAGAGGATCAATTTAATATTTCCCAAATAAAATTGCGAACGCAGATTAGGCTAAACTATTCCTTACTTGTTACTTATTTCCAACGGTTCCCTATCCATTTGCATAAAATTTTAAGACCTAATATAACTTAGCATAATGTTGTTTGGCATAATTATATTTTCGCATAATATAATTACGCATAATTTTTTTAAGCATAATTTCTCTAACCATAATAATGATTAAGCATAATATTCTAAAGCATACATTTATTAAGCATAAAGTTAAAGCATAAATTTATTAAGCATAAAGTTAAAGCATAAATTTATTAAGCATAAAGTTAAAGCATGCAAGCAAGCATGCAGCATGCAAGCAAGCATGCAGCATGCAAGCAAGCATGCAGCATGCAAGCAAGCATGCAGCATGCAGCATTCAAGCGAGCATGCAACATGCAGCAGGCAGGGTTTCTGTCACGGCTCCGGCGCTGCGGGCCTCCGGCGGCCCCACGCGCCTACGCGATTTTAAATTACACTCTAGGGGTAGGACAAACAAGACTACGTGGAGTCGGTTTTGCAGCAATTCGGTTCTTAGGCCTACTAACGTTATGCGAATCAAATTTATGCCAAGACAAATTAGTCTTTAAGATGATTATGCCAACATAAAACGTATGCCTAA
Source organism: Xanthia icteritia (assembly GCA_949128155.2). Lineage (NCBI taxonomy): Eukaryota > Metazoa > Arthropoda > Insecta > Lepidoptera > Noctuidae > Xanthia > Xanthia icteritia. The sequence continues at coordinate 18,062,499 of OX421952.2, read as the reverse complement.
AAAAATTATGCCGAAGTATTATTATGCCAAAACATATTGTGCCAAAATCGTTATGCCGAAGTATATTAGGGCAAAGAACATTATGCGAAAAGAAGGTATCCCATTTCCAACATTTTCCAGTATCGTCCGCTCTGGCGACGCGATCTACGTGCGAGTGGGCGACCACGACCTGACGCGCAAGTACGGCTCCCCTGGCGCGCAGACGCTGAGGGTCGCCACGACGTATATACATCACAACCACAACAGCCAGACGCTGGACAACGATATAGCGTTACTGAAGCTGCACGGAAAGGCAGAGCTTAAAGAAGGTGGGTGGTTTGATTTTACTTGGTGATATCGAGTTATACAACAGAGTACCTACCTACGAATGTAAAATGGAATTGGCCACAATATTCATGAAATTATAAAAACACTTCCCTAATTACTAATCAGTTAATAATGTAATCACAATCCATGGCCCCTACATTAAATCAAGACTCTTAGATCTCATTCACAATTACCGTTTCATTACAATACAAGTTTTTATTGTAGTCCCAGCCCAGATCTGCGATCTTTATTTTATAAACGAATAATAAAGCTGAAGAGTTTTTTTTTTGTTTGTTTGAACGCGCTAATCTTTGGAACTACCCGTCGGATTGGAAAAATTATTTTTGCAGTTGGTAACCCAATTCTTGAGGAAGGTATATCTCGCCACGACCCTTAGGAGCCGAGCAAAAAGAATAAAATATAAATAAAATTATACGAAAACCCACTACAACTCTACTTCAGAAGGTATCAAATTCAAAATGCAATGACAGACTCACAGATTTAAGCTTGAACTAAACTTAGAACTCGTTTTGTGATAAGTCGGATAAGTCTTTACACTAGAATTTCACAGGCGTTTCTCATGAATACAATATCTATTGAATTGTGTTGTTCAACAGGAGTGTGTCTGGTTTGTCTGCCGGCTCGAGGAGTGAGCCACGCTGCCGGCAAGCGGTGCACTGTCACCGGCTACGGGTACATGGGAGAAAGTGAGTTGATATTCCTTCTTATTTGCTATCTAAATTATACTTTTTTGGTACTTCTTAGAACCCAACACTTTTAACAGAATAACAATAGACGGAATAACATTGGGACAAGGGTGTTGAGTATTGTGACCGCGCGCAGCGATGATTTCCAACAACACATCACTGTGTCGTGTTGTGTCGTGACGCGGCATACACCAATCAAACGAATCTGTTCAGGACTACCTACGTCAAATCCCAACGAGTTTTGACTGGCTAAAACTGCGTCAGAAGACGACACGACACTACACAGTGATATCAAAAACCAGTCATGCATAGGTACGTGATTCTTGAAGGAGTTCTACTTAGATAAACAGTAATGGAGGCTGAGGGAGCCAATAGATATCAAATGCACTTTTAGAAACTATGCAGGGCATCTGTAACACTGTAGGTTTGACTACGTTCACACGGCGGCGTTGTCCCTACTGTTCTGTAGACCTCACGCCAGTGGTAATAAAACTAGGAACTAGCGGCGTCTTATGCTTGTTTTAACTAAGCGACACCTAATTATACCTCATTCTATGCTGCACCGGTCGACGTCATAACGTCAACACCGGCTGTTGCTGAAAACCAGTGCTGGGGCTCTGTCTCGCATAGGATCGCAGCATTATGCTGAGCGTGGATGTGACGCATATTTTCCCTCAACATGTTTATTTTTTATTTTGTTTTCTTTTTTTTTGCGTCATGTTTACCGCAAATAAACGTATTTTCTTTCTTTCTTCTTTCTAAATGCTGAAATAACTTGTTTATTATACAACTTTTGTTTACTATAAAAATCTGACTTGTCCTCAATTCCCAGCGGGTCCCATCCCCTTACGAGTGCGTGAGGCAGAACTGCCGATAGTCAGCGACGCGGAATGCATCCGTAAGGTCAACGCGGTCACCGAGAAGATTTTCATCCTGCCGGCCAGCTCATTCTGTGCCGGTGGCGAGCCCGGGAACGATGCTTGTCAGGTTAGTAGCAGAAAAGTAATTTAAGACCCCAGCTCAAGGTAGGTTCCTTTTTGTACAGCAACATTTTGCAATATGACAACATTAACGGCCTATCATACTGGTGATATTTCAAGCGAGGCGACTGTTGAACGCTCTCGCTGCGTGTGCGTAGCGAGCACGCCACGTGTGACAGAGTTTATTCAGTAATGGTTCAAGAGAAACTAATCGGAAAATTGCAATTCGCGAAGACCGAATAGCTTGAAAACACTTCGAATATGATTGCGATCCTCAGCAGTGAGGGAAAAGGAAGCATGTAGAAGGCCACTGTGTATTTATTATCGGGTTTTACTTGTGGGTTGAAAATGTCCGGGAAATAGCTGTTCAACCTACGAGTGGAGATGACCCTATAGAGGGACAGGGCGCAAAGTTCACTCATCCTCCATAGAAAAGGGAGGATCCTGCGACCTGACGGGTGTTGTGTCTGATGGGCTCTTCCCAGGCGATTGATGTAGGGACGTCGTTATAATGTATACAAGCTGGTCGCGTGGTAAACTCTTTGCGCGCAATGCAGGATTTGACTAACGTCAGTGTGATGCGCACTTCGCATGCGTCGAACGTAAAAAGTAAAACTGCTGTGAAATCTCATGTTAGCTGTTATTTGGTTGACCAATATAACAATATGCAATCAAATAACAATCAATAATATCATAGTGGTTTCCAGTAGGTAAATCTATTAGGTAAAAAAAAGCTATTAGGTAGGTAGGCTGTAGTGTGGTACAAGCCATAGGTATGTGGCCCAACATAGATTTAAAAAAGGGAAAGGATTTCGGAATAGTGTAAGAAGCTATCCAAAACTGCGGCCAACCCGTTTTAGCTTTTTAGTTTCTCGTAATATCCCTATACATCCCTTTCGCATGTTTTGTTTTTCTTTCTTTACCTGTAAATCATGGCTTATAATAATTATCTTCACAGGGCGACGGCGGTGGTCCCCTAGTATGCCAAGACGATGGCTTTTACGAACTAGTGGGGCTGGTCTCGTGGGGTTTCGGCTGCGGTCGGCAAGATGTACCAGGAGTCTACGTGAAGGTGTCCTCATTCATCGGCTGGATCAACCAAATCATATCCGTCAACAACCTATAGTACAGCGAAATGAATCTAGGGTTTCTAAAGTAAGGCTCGGTTATATCTAATGGCGATTTCGTTTAAAGCAAGCCGAATGAGCTTGAGTGCTATATAATAAAATTGGAGTTTGATGAATTTTTATTGTTGATGCAAATAATGTGCGTTCAGGTGTTCAATTTGGGTGAGATTTAGAGTTTATTACTCAGGCCTAGATTTACGGATCGCACTTTGAAATTACTTTACTAAGTAAAGTCAGCGTTTCAAACGAATATCAATCTCATTTTTAACAAAGTAAGGTTTGTATCCCTATGAACCGCTTGCTCACATTCGCTTATACGAATATGAACATTATTCCCTTAATATAAGGTTCTCAGACTCGTTTTGGACAGTTAGGATTTTTACGGTGTGACGGGACTTGTGGGACGTGAATATTTTTGTATGGCAACTAAGTCATGCCGGTTTTATTGAAAAGTATTTATCAGGTGCTTTGTAGCTTATGTTAATAAGTGTCACATATGTGTGTGCACAGTTATTATCGTAACATTTATGAAACAACAGAAAAAATCTGATTGTTATACAATTTTGTTTATACAATATTCATCTTTATTTTGTTTGACCAGTGGCGTCATTTTCGTTTACACTTAAATATAATAATAAAATAGCCTATATTTCCATAACCAAAACTTTTGAATTAGATTATGGCCCCTTTTCGGGTACAGGCTTCCTCCAATTTTCTCCAGGTTTCCCTATTTTTGGCTTTAATCATCCAGTATTTGCCTATGATTTATTTTCTATTTCGTCTACCCAACGTTCCAGTGGGCGACCTCTGGGTTTTTTTCCTGCTGGTCCTTTACATTTACACTTTAGTAATTCTTTTTCTCCAAATTTTTACTTTTCAACAGTTCATAAGCAAGTTTCACCTTCGTAGAATTAGAACTTACTATAATAAAATGACTGTATATCTGCATTTAAATATTATTTATTTTAAATTATTACTATTTCCGCACAGTATTCGGTTTACTATCGACTACGCTGCAATGTAAATAATTACAAAACAACTTCTTTAGATTTAAGTTATTTATTTATTAGGGTTTTATGTTATTTATTTTTGTCGGCATGTAGACACTCTCCCACCATCTTCTCAGTCAAAGTCGAATTTAATTTGTATTTTTTCCAAATTGTACTGTTTTTTAGACTTCACAATTTTTTTTTTTTTTTTAGTCAAGACTCGTTTTATGGCTTTCTATTTTGACACACAATTCGCGAAAACCGACTTAAAAGAGGTTATATACAACTTGGAGGCGACAGTACGATAATAAATGAATACACTGACAATACTAACATGGATAGGTTTTTTTTGTAAATGATCAAATCTATCCTAACATCGAAATCTAAGAAAGTTTTTTTTGCAAATAAACTAAAAATGAGCCGGGTAGGTATGGGTTTTGCCAATCTTTTACTAGCCTTATTTGATTTAATTTCTGTATGCAGACTAGGAATGTCATTAGAAATACGCAGTTTAATTTATTGTCGTATTGTTCAGCTTATATTTTAATATTTATTTACCTAGCAGCTATAGTACCTATTGGCTGCTTATAAATGCAAAAAATATGCAGAAAGGTAAAAGATTTCCTGGCCCTGAATAGCATATTTAAAACTAAATCATTTTGAAAAAGGGCCCGTTAAAAAGTGTGGCACCTAATATTTTAGCTTTATTACCTATGTCTTTCTTGTGCAATAAATAATATTGTGGTTACAGGTAGAAAGCCTTCCTTTAATAAAATATTTATTCAGTACATCCCTATATATAAGTAACATTAATTTATTTTAGTAATGAACAGATAATCTTAGTTGTAGTACGAAAAACCAAACAATAACTATTATTTATATTATTTACATACACAATTAGTATTTCTAGTTATTTAAAAATTTCATGGAACAAGAATCTGCCTGCACTTCTACAGTTTTAAAAATTATACAAAAAATAAAAAAGCTTTTTTTTATATAAATGTTTTGTGACTGTTCTGAAACACGATACGACTTTTTCAGAAAATACGTCGAATTAAGACATTTAAGGCTCCCGTAGACAAGCGCGACGCGACGGTGCGACGCGAGTCTGGTAGAACAATTTCCATGAAGTTTTCATAGAAATTGTTCTACTAAGGTCACGTCGCTATGTCGTATCGCACCTGTCTGTGGGAGCCTTAAATCAAAAAATAATTTCCGTGGGCAGAATCTGATAGATTTATCTATTTTTATTTTATACATAAAAGGCTATGCTGTTAAAAATACATAATCTATGTGTTTTTCGTAGAGTATCCAGCCATAATTGTCGGATTATAAAATAAACTATTTATTTTTAGTTTACACCTGGTTCCACCACTATACAAGACACACTTATTGACTGTGATCAACATTTTTTAATGTGTTCAAGGTTCATTCGTTTTGATGTATAGTTGATCTCGTAATTTCTTTTTCACTTTAGATAACAATTCCCAATAAGGTCCGCAGTGGTAGACCGCGAAATTCATCAAAATATGATTCGTGATCATAACAAATATATATGTATTTATTGAATTAGAATCATTAATACATCTCTTATAAGTTACATTTGTTTTCCAATGTCATGATTTCAGGAAAAATCCATTCAGTTCACTATAAGTTGAAACTATATAGCTGTATCACACACACTAGTCTTGAAAGCAAAATAGACCTCATCGCTGTATGACTGCAAGTGACAATCCACCTCACGGTGGGAAAGCAATTTATGACGTCGATTATACTAGTTACAAATCATGTTTTGTATTTTATTAAGTACACACTTCTTTTATACTATAATTCTGGTGGAATCTGGTATCTCTCCTTGTGAGGTTGTAAATATTATTGAGCGGATCAGACTGATTCGATATTTCGCGAAATGTTAGTATAGTATTTATTACCTACGCAGTTGACTGTGGCCTCATTCTTCAGTTTTATTCATATTAAAAGATTCATTTTTTTTTATTTAAAAAGGTCATTTTGACTTGTAATGGAAGTCATTATTCAAAGTAAAATGTAGAAGATCTTGAAACTGTGAAAAAGAGAATATTAGATGCTCTGTGTTCAAAAACATATCACGGGATAAGAATCAGTCTGATCGTATTTCAAATACTTGTACATGTAGGTACTCTATATGCTAATAAATACGATAAAATTATCTTGTGTTTTATTAATGACTAGTTCATCAATCTGCCTAGCCTTTTCCCAACTTGTTGGGGTCAGCTTCCAGTCTAACCGGATGCAGCTGAATACCTGTTTTTTACATGGAGCGACAGCCTATCTGACCTCCACAACCCAGTAATTTGGTAAAAGTTACCAAACCCCTTGGTAAGACTGGTTGTCAGACGTTCGGGCTTCTGACGACCCGTAACGACTGTCAAAGATCCACGAATGACAGACGGGACCAACGGCTTAACGTGCTTTTTGAGGCACGGGGGAGACTGTATGTAAAGATGATCACCCATCCACTGACCAACCCTGGCAAGCGTAGCTTAACCTGGTGGGTCGACCCGTGTGGCTGTTATTACTAAGCCAAGAGCTTCTATAACCTAATCACTAATTCATAGTGGTGTGTAAAGAAGTGCCCATAAGACATGTCAGGTATAAGATCTGTAATATGGGTTAAAATAACGAGTAGTTATAAAAGTCCAAGTGAATTCAATGATGCGTTCGCGATTTAGTTTCCAAACACATGTGTGTTTTTAAAAAACAACTTTATTTACACATAAAGTTCGAAAAGTGCTATAATAAAAAAAAAATTGTGGCTTTTTCAATGATACTAGTCATTCTGAAACCAAATTCAATCACACTAGCATAAAGCTGATATTCGTTTAATAGTAGGGGTGGTAAGGACTGCTCGATTTTTGAAACCGATTTTATACCGTAAATTTAATTTCTAGTAAGTCGTTCAGTACTCAATAATCATGGATGAGAGTCGGTCGCCGCACCCAAGAGGAAGTCCAAGTTACAACATGTCAAAGTTGTAAAAAAATATAGAAAAGCAATTTCGTACCGCGCCAAAACTCCTGGGATGATTTTTGCAATCAACCTAAAAAGAATAGTCAGCAGAGGTGCCGTCATTTAGCAGGATGGTTGTTTTAATGCACCCGCCCATCTCACTAGGACATATACAAGCCCGTATATACAAGGTCCCATTAAAACAGATGGACAAATTTTAACACAGCGTTCAGTACGTCTAACCAAAGATATCCAAGCAAAAAAAACACTGAATAAAGTGATTTTATTTAGACCTAAAATAATAAATGCGATTGGGTTACCAACATTTTTAGAGTATTTTCGTTAGCAGATTTCTTGTAGGTATCTAATGCGTTCTTCTTATTTATTTTTTTACCATTGTTCTTAATTATATAATAGTTTGGTGGTCTGAATGATTTTAAAAGTTTGTCCATCTATTTTAATGGGACCTAAGCAAACTGGATTGATGGTTTGGTAATAAGAAAAACTCCATATCTTTATATTAGTAAATTATATTTTATTCAGAGCTTACACTCACGTGAATACAGAAAAGTGTTGTAAACTAATTATGTATGAAATATTTCAAATATTTGCTTCATTTTATACATGAATGAGCTTGTATTGTAATGTAGCATAGAATAATACCTGACGGAAGGCTTGGCTACTAGTAATATTAGGCTCAATTTATATTGCCGCGGAATAGAAACGAAATTGTACAAAGCATTATGAACTTTATGTCAATTGCGTAACGTACAATCTAGATACGAGAATTGAGCATTATGGGGCGCGTAGTGTAATACGGCTGGTATATAAGGCCTGATGTATAGCATGTACCTAAGGTCGTTTTGTCTAAGCCAGCATGGTCCCTCCTCAGAAATAATTTTAAATACTTTTTAAACATGGTTAATATATTGTCTAACAAACTATTCGATATTATTATCGATCCACATGCACACGGTACACATTTGATATGTGGCAAACTAAATAATATAATTATCTAAAATAATATACCGAACATCATAAATCTTAATATAGTATATTGTCACTACAATTAAATTAAATTATTTTATAAAATTTCAAATTAAATGAAGAATGATGTAATTGTTTGAAAGTACTTTTAAATTTAGTAGAAGATAGAATCCGAACTGTTTTGCGTAAAAGGAAAGTAAAAGAAATAATAGCCACCAGTAGAAACTACTGCTATATTATAAGCAATAAAAATCTACAATAATAACACAATTTTAAATTTGACAGTTGACATAGTAATTTTATTTCAGAAAAAAGTGTTATGTTCGAAAAAAGTGTTATGTATGTGAAAAATATGTTATATTGCGTTTATTTTATAAAAAAAATTGTTAAGAAATTGTTCGTAAGTCTCGCCTAACGATATCATCAAAAAATATAGCATGTTTTAAACTACATAATGTTTTATACTCGTCAAATTCTATACAATTTATAGTTTGTCAACTGTTGTAATATAACTATGGTTACATATCAACAAACCAAATCATCGATACACTGAATACATACTTACTTCTTATAAAAATAACATATTTTTATCCAAATCCGTATATTATAAAATCGGTGAGATTTTTCTATGAACACTGCGACAATTGTCGCTGAAAACACTTGCGAAAATAGTCTTTCTACATGTTTTATGATGAATTAACACTACAACCGAAAAACTATTTCAATAGTACGAAAAAGGATTTACTTCAAGTCAAGAGCATAACTAGCGCCTCTAGCGGCGACAATTCGCAACTGAACTCACATTGAACACAATATCTGCGCGCCATCGTATCTAAAGGTACAGGACAGTATACTATGGTATATTCACTGTGATGTCAGTTGTCGTTCCGTTCCACGAGAGGTTTCTTGTGAGATAAGGGCGCTCGTAGTTTGGAAGGCTTTTTGCTTGTAATGGAACGGTTGGCGTTTTCTTTGGCGTTTTCCTGTTGCTGTGAACGAAAATTAGAAAATGGTTTAACGATTTTCAGGACAAAATATATTTTTGTATAAAAAGTAATTAACGTGGAGCAATTAACTGCTGTGATGATTCCAAACAAACTGCTAAAATTACATTAGACGCGAACATAATATGGTTGCAGAGTCCTATAAAACTGCTTTTTAAACAGTTGGTAGCGGATTCGAAAACGGTTTAGGTAAATCTAAGACATCAGCGATAACAGAAATATTGCGATATTTGAGATCTATAAACACGCAATGTGCAAGAGTCGTGATTGATCCACACAGTTTCTTCTGTATTATGAAAAAATTATTGTCGTACTGGATTCCAAATCTCAGGCCATTTTTATTATATTTCTCATGCTTACCTTCTTCATAGTATAGAGTATGTCAGTCTCGGAGGTACTCTTGACTATCTGCTTGTTAGCTCTGCTCGTGGGCACGTTCAGTAGCGGCGGCGAGGGCGCGGCGAACACTGCGGAGTCTTCAGACGTGGAGCATTCCGAGTCGCTCGCTGCAGGAGCCTCCGCGTCGGATTCTATTACTACGCAGTCCTGGAGGAAGAAAAAGGGGGTAAAGTTTATGCTTGAATAAGAAACGAAGAAGACCCGCTTGCACCGCTGACACAGATTAGTACAGATGGTTAATTCTGCAAAATCTTTTAAATAAAAAGCGACTTTTGCTACGACATCATAAAGTGCAATTCTGGTCGTATAGTGCTAATTACCTACAGTTGTATTCATCTCTAGAAGTTGCCTCTCTTTCTATCGCGTTACTCTTAGATCTTCTGACTACGTTACACTCACTAAATTAGTCCGTACTTTGTAGCTTTATACCTTTATTCTGTACCACCGATCACTAAACACATTCAACGCGATACGAATTTAAAACATTGTTCTGTTTCTATCAGCCATTTGAAGATGACAGAATGATGTTTCAAACGTGTATTGTGTGTGTACTCACATCATCCAGGTCATGCCGCATGGCGCGGAACCTCTGCAGCAGGCGCTCGTGCGGCGACGTAGCAGCCAACTGGCGCGGGTAGCGGTACTCCCGGCGGGCCGGGGTCGCGCCTGGGGGGGGGGGACATCATATTACGAATGTGTACACCGACATTGCGCCAGTTATGTTTTAGTCCCAGGTAACAGAGGGCACAAATCCAGACTTCCGGCTGCTACTGTTACAGATGACAATATGGGCATTATTATCAATAGAACTAATCGTTAGCGATTTTTTTTAACAAATAACATTTATTGCCCGGCTTGGGAATTGAACCCAGGACCACATGCTCAGCAGTAGCTCTTGCGACCACTAGACCAACATGGCTATCAAGGAAATAAGGGTTTTCATTAATCATTATACCTAATAACCTATATATTTAGAAAGCTTCTGATCACACTACACTGAATTAATGATTAAATCCGTCTGCAGGTTGAAGTGCGACAATAAATATGTTGTTTAATAATGTTCTTAGCAATCTTTCAACAGCTAGTTTTGATTCACCATACCCCAATATAAACTACGGTACATTATTTTCTACAGTATGCCAAGAATTCAATAAAACATGTCCTGTAAAAAATTTCAGATAAGTTAAAAGTTGCTGAGACACTAGAATATTTCTTTACCAACATCCCAATAGAGATTACGAAATCTCTCCAAAGTCAAAGTCAAATAATTTATTTCAATTAGGCACAAAAAAAGCACTTTTGAACGTCAACATTTACAGAAAAATAATAATTGATTCTAGTTGCCCCTTCCAAAAGGTAGTTTTCGTATGGAGAAGAATGGACAAGAAACTCCACCGTTACTCTTTTAAAATGTTTTCACAATATCTTGTATACATCAATTATATAATTATATGTGAAGACTCTGCACCTAGAATAAGATTACTATACCACGTTGGGTAAAAATAATGAAAAATTAAGGAATGACAGATAAATTAATCATGTGATAGATGCATGGTGCTCACATATTTACAAACATTGTAAAATTATACGATATTCCTAACATTTTTACAAGTAATAGGTACTAATAACTCAGTGTGTGAGTTCAAGTAATCACAGAATGTAAAATCAATATTAAAATATATATATATATATATATCCCCTCATCATCTAGCTGAATCTCTGCTAAAAGAAAACTTCAGTAAGGACATTCCAAGTTTTGAATTCAAATCCATTTCTATCGTCACAATTAAAAAAGCAGACTTTTCAAAGTCTTAACATAAAAAACACTGAAGACTTATGGGGGATTTCCGTTAAGGTTCTTGGTGATATCATGTCCCTGTCCTAAAAAGCATAATTTAATCAATGTTTAATTTTCAAATCGGGTAGTAAGAGTGATCCCTCTAATTATAGACCTGTATCTGTGCTACCAGCATTGAGTAAAATATATGAAAAAATCATGCAAGACCATGTTGTCACATTTTAACTCTAATTTTACATAGTCACCAGTTTGGTTTCACGAAAGGTAGGTCGACGACTGACGCAGCAGTAAAACTCATCAGTCACATTTTGGAATCCTGGGAGAATTCCCAGGATGCAATTGGCATTTTCTGTGACCTCTCGAAAGTGTTTGACTGCGTTGACACAATACACTGATCTGTAAATTACACCACTACGGAATTCGTGGACAAGCAGCTGACCTTGTTCTTTCCTATCTATTCAAACAAGCAGCAAAAAGCAAACGTTAATGGGGCGACGTCCTCGGGGTCTCTAGTAAAAATGGGCGTGCCTCAAGGTTCAATTCTTGGCCCTTTCTTATTTTTAGTTTATATAAATGACCTTCCTTACATGATGGCTAACTTATCGGATATAATTCTATTTGCTGACGACACTTCTCTCATTTTAAAAATAGATAGAAACGATAGTCTAGCTGTTCTTTCGAAATGGTTCACAGCTAATAATCTCATACTTAATGCTAACAAAACTAAATGTATTAGGTTCTCATTACCAAATGTACCTATAGTGGGTCTAAATCTAAAACTTGATGGCAAGAAACTAGATGCAATAACGGAAACTATATTTTTAGGAATTACTTTAGATTCAAAATTGCAATGTGGCGCCCACATTAGAACTCTTTCAGGTAGATAAGTTCAGCTGCATATGCAGTAAGAAAAATAAGGCAGTTGACTGATGTAGCCACAGCTAAGCTAATATACTTTGCTTATTTCCACAGTATTATGTCTTATGCCATTCTGCTGTGGGGATCGGCAGCTGACGTAGATTCGATTTTCATTTTACAAAAGAAGGCTATCCGCGCTATCTATAAAATGGGTCCTCGCGAGTCCCTTAGAAACAAATAAAAAAAAAATGGATATACTGACTCTGCCTTCTCTTTATATCTTAGGAAGTATTTTGTATGTTCGCAAAACTTAGGACTTTTCAAAATAAGAAGCGATTTTCATAATATAAATACACGTAGTAGACATGTTATTGTGATACCTAAATTTAGATTAACTAAGTGCCCATGTAGGTTTATGTGAAATAAAATGTTTTGAATTGAATTGAATTTTGACACCAACTGAGTCCCACTCTAACATGCAGATGGATTCAGTAACTAATTCAGTGTACGAGTTGTGTTGATGATTCTTATGATTATAATTCTGTAAATACTATGTATTTGCAAAGAAAAAAAAATATTCTAGGGGCTAGCTTAGCGCATCTTCACATAAAATTCCTTTTTTTTCGACCTGTGTTGTCCCACAGCTGGGCTAAGGGCTCCCCCACAACTTTCCACTCTTCCCAGAATGTTGCCTTCTCCGACCAATCTCCCATAAATGCCTCTAAGTCATCACACCAGCGTTTCCTAGGTCTTTCTCAGCGACGACGCCCGTCTTCTGGCTCCCACTGCGTGACGACTCGCCCATCCTTCTTACATACACCCTTAACATAGAATAAACCTCGACTCACCAGTAGGAGAATACACCTTATACTCGTCACTGAGGTAGCGCCCCTCCAGCTCGGCGTGTTTGGCGACGGCGTCGCACAGCTGCGCCCGCAGGCGCGCCACGAGCTCGCGCGCTCGGCCGCACGAGGCGGACTGGGCCGAGCGGTGCGAGAGGGACAGCGAGATTAGCTCCGCAGTCGATGTGGTGAGGTGTGATAGTTGTTCGATTGCGGAGCTGGAGTTTGACTGAAAATAAATGTTATTTGTTAAAAAATTTCGCTAACGATTAGTTCTATTGATAATAATGCCCATATTGTCATTAGAACTACCTTTAAGGGTAAGTGTACCCTTAAACGTACAAGTTCAAGTCATGCCCACCAACGAGTTCGAGCCGTCGACTCACTAGTCGACTGTTTGAACTCGTTGGTGGGCGTGACTAATATGGATGCTAATTAGTCTAATTATTTAATTATCTACTTTTTATATAATTATTTATTAATTTATTTAGTGAAATAGACGATGATTTATAACGAAAACGAGGGCGTAAAATTTAATGAACAGACCTTTGGGCGTATATATTATGATGATAATTAGATATTATAGAAAAACTACTGGATGTATTTACCCAAAAAGAAAAAAAAAACTAATGAATAAATTATCTATTTCTGTACGACTTCTATTTTGCCATTTTTGTACTACATACGTTATTTATTTACGCCTAGACGAGTTAAGATTAGTGTTGAAATATGGAAGTTTCGACGCTCATAACTTTCAAACTAATATATTTTTCCAAGTCTGCTTCCATACAGGGCTAGATAACGACAAGACAAATTGATATAATTTTTAGTTTTGGACGTACACCGTCAAACAGACGAGTAATCACCATACTACGTTTGTATGGAAGAATGACCGACTAGCGTACCCTTAAGTGCTACCATTCGTGAATAAAGATTTCCCTAATAATATTATTGGCCGACTGTTAATGCAATAATAGCTACACGAGGTATTCACATCTCCTGCGACGCAATGTTATTTCAACATTAGTTCAACTACCGGAATACGCATTTGGGGATCGTATTACCCAGAGTCGGACAAGCACAGAGAGGCTTGTGCCCGCCTAGCTTTAGGTGAAGTCGGCCTGTGGATGATCAAGACGACTTTTTACATAACATAACATCACGCCCTTTTTCCTAAAGGTTAAGCAGAGGTGTACCCATAGTAGGTACACCCACATTTCGCCTTCGCCGCTACTCGAAATTCGAGTACCGGAACTCGAGTAGCGGAACATGTCGCGAGCCAGTTGAATTGAACTACTGCAGTTTCGCGGCAGAGATGTGCTACCGGCGTCAGTCCCATGTCACAGAGGGCGAGCCTATTGCCATCAACCGGGCACAAGTCCAGACTGGGCTGGTACTGGGGAAATTCCTAATGAAAAACCCAATATCACTTTGCCCGTCCTGGGAATTGAACCTCATGCTGAGCAGCAGCGCTTGCGACCACTAGACAATGAGGCAGTGGATTATTTACTTTTTCTATATGATTACCTTGTGTGCTAATAGAAAGCGATCGTCGCGATCATTCGTCAGGCGAACCAAAACGTCTCTTCGCGCCAACAGTTTCGCTCGGATTGAAGATCGCGTATACGTGACGATCACTTATGTAAGGATAACACCTTAATCTTACATGAGTTGCACTAGATAATGGGCCTTAAAACAAATATTTTAATAAATTGTGTAATTCACATTAGTAAACCTCGTTTCATTTTGGATGAGTCCTAACGCCAGTTATATACGTTCTTACCTCAATTTTACCGACAAGCGCGTCAGTTATCTGTTTGGTGCTATCCACAATGTTGGTCAGCGTATTGTCGGCTTCCTGCACAAATTGTTTGCACGTCGCCTCGTCCGTTGATATCACGTTAGATACTTCTTGCTGTGAGAGAGAAATTAAGATTATTTTCAGATGACCCTTTTATATGCCAGATTGACAGGACATATTAGGATCAGCCTAGGCAGTCAGCCCAGATACTATCTTGCTGTTTGTATTTTTGTTACTTAATCATGCAAAATTGGCTGAACGGATTTGGATGAAATTTGGCACACAGATAGTTTGTAACCTGGATTGACACATAGGATACTGTTTATCCCAATATTTCTACGGGATTGATGCTTACACGAGTGAAACCACGGCTAGTCTCTACATTTTTTAACCACAGCATGAACTATTTCATGTTAGAAAAAAGAAAAATAAGTTACTCTTTTGCTCATACACATTTGTTTTTCTTGTACCAAAGATTGATCGATTCCTGGCAAAACCAGATGCTTTATGTAAACATGCAGTTTATTTTTTCTACAACTATCACCTATTTCTCATAATAGAAAATTTTGTCCAGCAGTTTCATCTTTTCAACAAATGGTTTCTGATAGAAATACTTCCAAGCAGCACATTTAACCAAAAAAACTTGCTATTCCATACATTTTGTCGGGTTATGTGAAGATACATGTATGGAAGAGCTGTTGTCACGACTTCAGGGTTGGTCCCATATCCATAGTAAAAATTGCCCATAATAATTAGTTAAATGACCCCTTTTCGGGTTTTTAGTTATTTCAATTACATCTTGACATGTAAACATTAGTCACATACCTCAACTTGTACCCTGGTCTGCTCCAACACTCGCAGCATCTCGTCATTGATGTGTTCCACGACCTCTACCACATTCTTGCTGAATATCTCCATGTCCACGTTGATCGCGTTTGTGCCTGAGAATACAATGAGTAACCTTCAATCATAATATTTATTAAAGGTAATTTAGAGGAATATCAGGAACAGGGTGGAATGTTCCTCATCCTCCATACAAAAGGCAGGATTCTCCGACCAGACGGGTGTCGTGTCTGGTGGGCAACTGCCCGACGATTGATGTCGGGACATTTTATATACGCTAGTTGCGCGTCGAACTTCGCTTGCGCGATGCAGGATTTTGCGTGACGTCAGTATATTAATGAATACGTAGTTCGCATTTGGCGGCGCAATTCACGAATGAGATGACCTGTCTATCACAATAAAGCCAATAAAAATCAACAATGGTTGATACTCTATTTTGTAAAGGAACAAAACGAATTGTCTACAATGATCATCAGAGTATTATATCAGATATTATCAATATAATAGAACATATTCTAAAACTCATCTCTGCTTACCTCTTTGAGGGACAGCGTGACGATATACTATATAAAAAATCAATAAATTAAACAAGTATTTTTAAAACATACCTTCCTCAAACTGCTTGCCATACTTCTTGATATCTTTAGTGCACTCTTCCCTCTCCTTCTCACACTCTTCTAGCTCTCCCTCCGCTATCTCCAACTCTTCCCTATCCGCCTCCGCTTGTATCTGCTGCCACTCCTTGTAGCGCTCCATTCGTTCTCCTAACATCTTCTTCTGCACCTCTATTTCTGTCACCTTCTTCCCCAGTCTGTCCTCTAAAGCCTGTTTCTCTGTCGCCACGTGCTTCGCTAGCTCTTCTTCTAGTATTCTACGTTTTTCTTCCATCCATTCTTGGAGTCTGTTTTCTGTTTGTTGTCGTTCAGTTTCGATGTCGGAAAGTTGTTCGGTTAGAAGTTTTTCGAGGCGTGCTGATTCTTCTTCCATTTCCTGTGTGATGAGGATATTTTTTAAAGAAAATATTGGGAAAAAAGAGACAAGTGTTTTCGGGTTTGGGTCTAATGTTGATTGCATGCCTGCAAAAAATCTGAATTCTTTAGGTATATAAGTTGATCTTTTAAAGCATTGTTTAATTAAATATATTTGCTTTGTTGGAGTATTTACAGACACAATAGTATTATGCAAATATCCAGACCATGTGAGTCATAAATTCATTCTCATTCCATGGTCATTAAAGCCACGACTTGTCGAGCGGAATCAGTTGTTAAGCAATGCTGATGTATTTATTTGCAGAGATGTAATTTTGTTGATCTAAATTAAATTAGTAGGCGTTTGTTAACATTATATATAGCTGACTAATCCTTTCATTGGTTGAGACTGGTCATCTCTTATCTGTTATTGCTTATTTTTAATCGTTTTTGATTATTATTTTATTTTACATTGTTCTTACATATAGAAGCAACAAAAGTAATGTATTCAGGATTTTGTCATTTCTATATTTAAAAGATTGTTCTTGGAGTTTCTTGCCCGTTCTTCAACATAGAGATCTACGTTTTGGAATCGGCAACTAGCTTCAACTTTCTGAATAACTGACGGACTCTTTGACAATTCAAAAGTGCCTGTAAATGGTTTAATTTAAATAAATGCTTTTAGTTTTGAGTTTTTATCACGATGGTTAATTCAAATGCCTCTCTTCAGAGCCATGAGAAAAGGTTCGAAAGAAGAAAAAGATCTGCACGTATGAACTTACCGCTAGACATGCTCGTGCCTTGTCGGCCCGGCGCGCGAGCAGCGCGCGCCGCCCGTCGCCGCGCGCGCGCTCGGCCCGCGCGCGCTGCTGGCTGCACGCGGCGGCGCGCGCGTCGTACGCGGCGTGCGCGCGCTGCAGCGACGACACGCGCGCTGCCGCACCGCTGTACTGGGGAATACAATTATATGACTATATTAATCTATGGAAATAACTGGCAAATAAATACAGTTCCTTATTATAATGTAACTTTCAGCAGCAGAAAATATCGTTTCATTTTAAGGAGGAATAATTTACCGATTGTAAATATTATTAAATAAATTAACAAAGGTGCCTGTATTGAATATCAAAACACGCACCGCGTGCCAACTTCGAGAGCATCAAGCGACTACTTCTAGTCTCGTTGTGCTGACAATTTCCCTACCAAGTACACTGGAGTGAAAATACTTTTAACTATCATTCAACTAACAACAACCTCCCTTGCCAACTTACCCACTGCTGCACGAAGGCGGCAACGTTCCCCTTGACGTCGACGGCCCGCGCGTGCTGCAGTGACGTCACGAAGCTGTGCAGGAAGGCCGCCAGCGCGGCCTGCACGGCGCTCACGTGTGACGTCACGGCCGCCTGCAGCTGCGAGCGGTGCGTCGTGCTGGATTGAGTGAGGGTCGTGTGACTCTCTGATGTTGCTGATTTTATCTGAAAATATTACGATTATACATAACATTTACACCTTTGATACACCAGTCTCCTGTCATAAACAAAACCCTTTGCAAAAAGAGTAAGGCTAGCTACACACTTATTCAAGTCGACATTAATCGTCACAGCCGGCAAAATAGAACGTATATTTTGCCGCCCAGCTGTGCCAAATCATGCCGAACGTGTGTGTACCACGAATAAAGACGTAAATTCGGAGCGTGTAGCGTGACTTGTGATTGAACTGCTCATGTAACCTAAAACAGATCTTGTTTAGTTACTTACTTCATTCATAGTATCAATGAAAATCTGCACCAAGTTCTCTAATTGTTGCTTATTTTGCTCCTGCGTCTGCGTACTCGAAGTTGTGAATGTATCTGTAAAAGGAAAATATTATCTTATAAATTTTTATTAAGTTAGCAAATTAATGTATAAGCCTAATCGTATTTGTGCTCAGTAAATCTGTTACCAATCAAGGGACATACAATGTGAAACAATTTTTATTTATTGCAAATAACTACATAGTGGGATAGTGATTTATTCATCATCTTCATCATATTCATATATTTGCTAAGAATGTAGGTAATTACAATAGGGTGGTTACAATATTGAAGAAACCTTTTTGGCATACAAACATTGATGCAATTCATTGAAATATTGATACACTGGATACAACTAAAATGTATCGGCTAAAAAATCCGTTACAGAGTAGTAACATTTATTTAATAGAAGGACAGTTAGTTTCTAATAACTAACATTTATTTAATAAGTATATTACTACTACATCTATAAATAAATAGTATATATAGTATATCGTATCTGTGTGTCCGCTTAGTTCTTAACTACACAAAGAATTTCAATGCAGTTTTCACCATCATTTAGATAATTTATTCTGGGGTAAGGTTTGTGTATCATTATATTCGTTAATATGTAACTTGGATACAGCACAGAAATTCTGATAGTCTTGGTAGGACGCCACAACACAATTCAAAAGTCATTTATTCAAACTAGGCTGAGAATCAGCACTTTTCGAACGTCAAAGTTACATAAGACAGTCCCCCAAACCGCCCATCCTTCACCACTTCCTAGTGCTTTAGCTGGGAAGAAGAAGTGGCGCAACAAACTGCCCAGCAGAACAGCTGTCTGTTCAGTTAGAAAAAAAAAATGGGTTCTATATAATAGTATACAAAATAATTTACATTACGCAACACAAAACATAATTTAAATTATAAAATAATAACAGTAGGTTACACCCGTGCGTTGTTTTTATAATATAATACGCATTTACCTAGTGCAGTCTGCAGGTTACTGAAGGCACTGTTGACGGTGTCAGCAAAGTGTCCTACTCCGGTACTTATAGTGCCGCGCTGTTCCTCAGACTCCTCGCGATACGTGCGAGTTATTTGCAGGTTGGTTGATTCCACAGTTCTGGGGAGAGAAATTGTTCATAAATCACTGGAAACAATGAAATTCATGGATGAAACTCGCACAGACCAGGGTGAGGGAAGCATGGCACAAAAGGGAGGAGGCCTATACTCAGCGCTGGGTGGAACATGGCTGCCAATGACGATAATGAATGAAATTCATGACTTTTTAAGACACTAGAGAAAAGGATATGTCTGGGGAAGTGTCCATTCATGTAGATGAAATACTATCAAACATAGTATGTTTTTTTGTAGTTTTCATACAGTAGGTAGTAAGAGGGAATTGTGACGCTTGCCTATCGTCATACGAGATTGGCCCATGCGACTGTGAGAAGTAATACAATCCCAAAATTCAGTTACAGAAATAGTTTAGAAATAGTTTATTGTCCTTTATTGTAATAAAGTAAGCAGGTTTACAAGTTAACACCAAATTGAGACGAAATGAGTAGCTTAAAATATTACCTATAGTTGTGTTACAAAATATCATTTGCCAGTGCAAGCTAGACGTCTGTATCTTGGGGCTCGGGGTACGAATTCCAGAGTGGAGACTTGGGAGATGATTTCAGGTGTAGTATAATATCTGGTGTGTTTGTGTACGTGTGATGTGAGTGTGTATGTTATGTTATGTATTTTGAGCACATCATGTGGAATGGTAACATTTCGATTGCTAACCTATAAGGACTATGTGTTATTATTTCATCATGAATTTTTACAGTCAATATAAATCGTTTGATACAGTATAGCTTGTCCACTCTGAAATGGCGCGCCCCACTACTGCATTTACGCACACGGTAATGCGGATTTCTATGGGAATGCGGTAGGGGGCGCATCTTTAAGAGTGGACAAGCCACCTCAGTGCTGCAGTGAGCTGACACTAGCACTTGTTGGTATATGTAACTTACTTGCGCTTGTCCACAGTGTCGTGTAGACAGGCGACGTGTTTAGTGGCCACGTCGGCAGTGGCGAGTAGTTCCCGCGCCTGCGAGCTCAGAACTACCTCAGTGCTGCAGTGAGCTGACACTAGCACTTGTTGTTCCTCGCATGCTTGCTGGGTCTGGACCAGTTTCTGAGACAAAAGATGTGAGGTTCGGAATTTAGGAAAAATATTCATGTCAAATATTATGAGGTCCAGTGTTCCAGACTCTCTAGAGAACATGGGAAAAATATGAGTGTTTTAGACAAATTTGCGTTATTTTTCGTTACAATCGTAAGTACAGTCATACACACGTCTCCAGTAACAGTTTTAGCTTTGACAACGCCTTTTTGCCGTAGCCATTACGTGCAGTTGATACATTAGAAGTGCAGTTGACTATACTATTTGTGTTTAACTAATCATCATATAAGTAACACGACATCTTTAACAATTCTCTGTTAAAAAAAAAACATCCGCGCGAAAATAACATCATCCAAGGTCTACTCACATTGCTAGTACTCGCCAACTCCTGCTTCGTTCCCTGAAGCTCTGTGACGGTGCTCACCAGCTCATTACTCTTCACCTCCAGGGTCTGGTTCAACTCCTGGAACACCGTCTCCATGCGATCCTTCTCCTCTTCCATAGCTCGCTTCTTGAGGAGCAGTTCTTGAATCTCCTTGCGTTGTTCCTCTTCCTTTAACGTCAATTCAGCGTATGTCTCGCTAGCTAGGTATACGCCTACAGGACACAAAATGTTTGAGTAAATATTTTTGACCATTATTTAATACAAATATTTTATTCCCTACTAGCTGTTCCTTTGGGTATTTCGTAAAAAAAAAAAATTGTCGGTCGAACCGTTTTTGAGTTTTTGCGAAACTAATGCACGGCAATTGATTTTTATAATATAGATAATGCATGTATACAGATAACATGATTTTTTTACAGTTAGTCCCAATATATTTTACATTACAGCATGCAACATTTTCGGATATAGCCTCTGCCTAACCCTTCGGGGAAATAGGCGTGATGTTATGTTATATACAAGTCTTTTTAGTTTTGATGTTCTCATTTTTTTTTTTGTGGGCAGTGCTGTGTTGCTCAGTGTTGTTTTTATAAGTGAAGACTTGTAATTGGCTGACACTTTATTTATTCTATTGTGTTTAGCTGTAAGTCTTCCAAAGAACTCATTCACACAAATAAATACATAAAATTAAAAGTTTTTTCTTACCATTTCTATCCCTTGTAGCCTGCAAGTCCCTCTTCAACCTATCAATTTCCTCTGCATATTCTTTCAATATAGCCTTTTTGGTCATCTTCTGATTGACTTCCGGCTTGTTCTGTATGTTCTTGGCGCGATGAGCATACTCCAGGGTGCTCATGGTTTCCTCCAGGTCCTTGTGTCCAGGAGATATGGTCGCTATGATCGATGTCTTGGTCCGACCGCCCAGAGATTCTTGGAGGATACGGGTCAGTTTGGATTCCCTGTGGAAGATGTGAAGATAGAATCGCAAAGCAATGATATTGAGTGATTCAGTTGCGATAAGCTCGTACGATGCAATAAGGTAGCCCGCAAAATTTGAATTTTCATACGTTTTGTGCAAATTGCAGGTCAGTGTCATATTTTGATCAACATACAACCT
This sequence comes from Xanthia icteritia, assembly GCA_949128155.2. Taxonomy (NCBI): domain Eukaryota; kingdom Metazoa; phylum Arthropoda; class Insecta; order Lepidoptera; family Noctuidae; genus Xanthia; species Xanthia icteritia. The sequence goes on along the minus strand of OX421952.2, from coordinate 18,040,453 downwards.
GAAAATGACCTGTAATAGGGATGAAGCCTGGGTAAAAAAAAAAGAAATTCTATTTAGTCTGTCTGTTAGATAATAAAAAAATATTAGACCCGTGTTTTTTGCTTTATCATATTAATAAAAAATGACTTAGATAAAAACGCATTAAACTTGGGGAGTTGACACTTCACAAGTATAAAATATACATACTAGTGACGTCATGGCACAATTTAACTCAATGTATCGCCGTAATCTTTTGATAACGAAAAAATAGAAAAAATACGTACATGTACGTAATTTTTTTATAATCTACAAAAATATTTTTTTTAGTCATTCCAACTTTTAGCTTTGATGCCTATTACAAAATTTTAATTTCGCGGGCTACTCAGACCTCTGAACTGTACTGACCTGTAAGGTATATGTGGATGCCTCTCAACAAGCGCAGTGATGACCCTTCCGAGAGTCAACAACGACTGGTTGATATTAACACACTCCCTAGCGCGTTCCTTCTTCGCCGGGTTATCAGACCCTGCCTTGCTGATGTTCTCAGACCCGGCCAGGTCTACCAGGTTTAGCTTCCCGATCTTCATCAGCTCTTCACCTTCGGGACTGTTCTCTTTCATGTGCACTACGATGGTGAAGACTGTGTGGGAGCGGCTGTGGATAAAAGGTAGGGTTCGTTGATTAAAATGTTATTTATCTGTGTCAGTATAAGTAAGAGTATTTTTTTACAAAAGACATTCGGTATACCAAGGGCCGTATTATATTATTATTCATCCGAAGTCATCATAAAGTAAAGTCAGCCAACTTTACTGATACTCAATTAAGAAAATATTTCTGTGGCAGCGCAACTACCACACCCCTTTGCATTGAGCGATCGAGTCGTAAGCCGTGCTAAGCGATTATCGGCTTAAAAGTGAGTATGCGGAACATTACTTGATTGTACCTATGTTACAGACAGTAAGATGACTCCACTTCTTACTATAGTTGTCGCATTTTAGCATGGTAACAGCGGTCATTGACCTACCTACATTTCCATTTATTTGTCAAACTAAAATAATGTCCGTTAACGTCCTGAATCAATATCTATCGAAAATTCAAAAAATTCAAAAGTCATTCTTTCAAACTAGGCTGAGAATCAGCACTTTTCGAACGTCAAAATTACATAAGACAGTCCCCCAAAACGCCCACCCTTCACCACTTCCTAGTGCTTTGGCTGGGAAGAAGAAGTGGCGCAACAAACTCCCCAGCAGCACAGCTGTCTGTTCAGTTAAAAAAAAATGATTCTATATAATAGTATGCAAAATGATATTTACATTACGCAACACAAAACATAATTTAAATTATAAAAATTAATAGCCTTATGACAGCTAGCACACGCCAATATACCAACCAAAAACATCGAGAACTATACTCAAGCAGAAATAAAAATTACTTAGTGAAATCAATATCTAAATAAAAGCCTCCAGGCATAAAGGGCGTGCCCGCTTACATATAGCTGTAACTAGAAGTTATAATTGATAAACTAGGACCATTGAGGTAAATTAAAAAATTATCGAGGTCGCTAGCTAACCACATATTGCAATACAACTCATAAAAAAAAAACATTGTAATGAGTAGATTATGTCAACAATAAATAAAGTAAAATTAGTAAAATTATAAACAATTATATAAACTCATATAACCTGTCAGTAAGTAAGCTAATTCTGGAGAAAGAACATTTAAACATTGTCTTGAGTTAATCACAGCGACCAACTATTCTTATCATTTAAGTAGTCGTTGATAGAATAGTATGCCTTTGAACAGAGGTTGGATTTTACTTTAGTTTTGAACGCATTAAAAGGCAAATCTAGCAAAGAAGAAGGTAGCTTGTTATAAAAGGTTATACCAAGCCCAACAAATGAGTTATGAACCTTATGAAGCCGGTGAAAGGGAGTACGTAGTTTATCCTTATTTCTAGTGTTAACATTGTGAATATCACTGTTTTTAGTATATAAGTGTATATTTTGCCTAATATATAATATGTTGGCGAAAATGAATTGTGATGCCACTGTGAGGATACCGATATCTTTGAAAAAATCTCTCAGAGAAACTCTGGCACCTAGCTGGTAAATTGCTCGAACAGCTCGTTTTTGAAGGACAAATATATTTTGAATATCAGCAGCTTTGCCCCACAGCAGAATACCGTAGGACATAACGCTATGAAAATAACTAAAATAGACTAACCGAGCTGTATCAACGTCAGTGTATTGTCTTACTTTCCTGACGGCGTAGGCGGCCGAACTGAGCCTTCCCGCTAGGCTCGATATATGTTGGCCCCACTGAAGTTTGGCATCTACTGTTATGCCCAGAAAAACTGCCGTGTTTACAGTTTCAAGCAACTCTTTATCTAAGACGATGTTGGGTCCTAGATTTCTAACATTTGGAAGGGCGAACTTTACACATTTCGTTTTCTTGCTATTGAGAACTAGGTTATTTGACGAAAACCAATCTGTAACCATTGAGAGTGCACTGTTTACATCGTCAAAGTCTTGTCTATTCCTGTCTACTTTAAAAATAAGTGAAGTATCATCTGCAAACAGTACAACTTCACAGATACCCTTTAAATAGAATGGTAAGTCATTGATATAGACTAAGAACAAGAATGGACCCAGTATTGAGCCTTGAGGTACACCTAACTGAACTGGTAGCCCGGAAGATTTCACACCATTAACATCAACACATTGGGACCAATTATGTAAATAAGAATTTATAAGGTTGAGAGCTTAATTTTGCACACCGTAATGACGCAGTTTACGCAAAAGCGTGTCATGGTGCACGCAATCAAAGGCTTTGGAGAGATCACAGAAAATCCCAATAGCATTTTGCGAGTTCTCCCATGCGTTAAATATGTGTTTCAGCAGAGCAACACCCGCATCTGTAGTCGAACGACCCTTTGTAAAGCCATATTGTTCATTATGAAGGAGGCTATTTAAATTAAAATGTCTTAGCAACTGCTTGAGTATTAACTTTTCAAATATTTTGCTAAATATCGTGATCTTCAACATGTTCCAATAACGAAAAACCACACATAGTTTATTGTTTGGGTTCCTATGGAGATAATAGGCAAAGGGCAATGACCTGCATTGCCATGCCTAAACGCGACAACTATAAATCTAAACATTAGATCATAAAGGCGGGGCAAAGAGGCGCGACGCGACGTCATAACGTCAACGCCGGCTGTCGCTGAAAACCAGCGCTGGGGCTCTGTCTTGCATAGGGTCGCAGCATCATGCTGAGCGATCGCCGTTTTGCGTGAATGTGACGCATATTTCCCCTCAACTTGTTTCTTTTTTTTTATTTTGTGTTCTTTTTTTGCGTCATGTTTACCGCAAATAAACGTATTTTCTTTCTTTTTTTTTTTCAATAAAACAATTTCTAAAAAAACTTCACGGTAGAACAATTACCGATATCGCGTCGTGCATGTTTGGGAGCCTTTGTGGGTCAACTAATCAGGAGTTACTTCAATGTACTTTCTAGCTATTTTGTAAATAAATAACGGTGTTACTGACTATAATTCAAATACGTTGTTTCTAGGAAGATCAACCATTTATTATAATTTGTTATTTAAGTCTAGAGAACCGAACTAGGCTAGGCTCTACATCCTGTTTCTACAAAATCTATCATGTTTGATCATGCTTCCTCAGCATACTATTGAAGAAACCGACCCAATGCAAAAAATGAAGAAATAAACAAATAAAGAAAACATGAAGAAGCATAAACAAAACATATTTAGTTCTTATAAAGACTTACAACATTTTAGTTTTGCCATTGGGAAGGCTGCTGCAATATTAAAATTATTTACAATTAATTAAGAAAAAGAAAAAGTAAAACAAATATAAATAAGATAGCATCTTCATAATAGAAATCTTAAATTTATTAATTCATCGACAGACAACGATAGCATAAACTGCTGGATCTGGAATAATGAAATTTTTCACAAGTTGCTCTTATACTTACTATAAAATCCATTGAAAAAAAACGATTTTTGAAAATTCACCCCCTAAAGGGGTTAAACAGGGGATTGAAAGTTTTTATGAAAGTTCGTAATTTTGGCCGATGGGACATCTAATTGGAAAAAAATAATTAATAATAGAGATTAACTTGTAGTGTGGTCAATAAACTATATGTATCCATAGTCTGCATTTCAATCAAATAATCAATAAAAAAACGAGCACTATTATTAGGAAATATGGTATCTTACCTTGATTGAGCATTCATTAGAGTAGAGGCAACCCTCTTCCTCTCTTGACCCTGAGCCATGATCTTGTATACTTCATTTTTGTTGTAAACCTGTAACAAAAAATATATTTTGGTCTTGTTTTTAGGGAAATAGATGAAATGAGAATTTTTAAATTGAGTTTTAAGATAACCATTGATAAAAAATGTATCACTAATGGCTTACTAAACATACTAATTTGTTTCATTTGAAATAAATAGAAAGAAAGAAAGAAAAATAGGTTTATTTGTCACAGAAACACGTGCATACAAAAAAACAACAGAAATATTCGGCAGCTGCAAGTCATGACTGTGACAAGAAGGCTTCCACTCAGCATAATTCTGTGCTATGAGGGACCCACAGCACAGCGCTGATTTTCAGTGGCCACCCGAAAAATACGTACGGACATCAAGTCAGTAACTAAATATGAATAAAACCAGTGTAAATTTTGATTAAATCCAGTGTTCTGTCTCGGCCCTACCCTCACCGTCGCGTCGCCTGCGCGCGCGCTTGCTATTTAAAAAGTACAGCAGTTACATACTAAAGTTAAATACTTTATTTCTGCCCCCTGGAAGATCATAGTTTCATGATCACTTAATCCAGTGTGATTAATGTTGCAATGCTATTTTTTATGAATCTAAGAGACGGTTACAGATGTACAAATACATCTGTAACCTCTCACAGCTGTCTCCCTCTGAAAGGTCTCACACTTACCGTAATCTCCTCCAATCCATTAACAATATTGGATCCCTTCCTCGTCACATCTTCGTAGATCCTCAGCTTGGAGTTGTCCTCGGAACTGGACAGCAGATCGAACAGCTCTTCGTTGTACAGCTCGAGGTAGGACACGCGCACTGTGTACTCGGTGTTGGTGAGGCGTAACTCGTCGAACAGCTGCGAGAGCGCGCGCGGGATTATACCGGCCAGCGGGTCCTGAGTACATGGAAACATACAGGTTGAATTTAATTCCTTCTCTTGTTTTTGAAGTTGGTTAAAAAGAGGTTGGTTAGATGGTATGGTAATGTTGGATAAGTAAAAGCGAATTTGAAAGGAAAAGGCTCAAAAATATCCCGTCAGCCAGTAAAAAGAAATATCTCAAATTATCGCTAAAAGTGAGTAAAAAAAAAAGACAAGTTTCCGGTTTTAATCCTTACTGTATAACATACGAAAACATTGCTCTGAATATTAATTCAGAGGTAGTATATCATTTAGTAAAATCTGGAGATTTTAGTTTACAAACGACTGCCTCGTTGATCTAGTAGCAAGCGTTACTTCTGAGCATGAAGTCCTGGGTTCGATTCCCAGATCGGGCAGTGTTTTTGGGTTTTTCCATCAGGAATTTCTCAGTAGCAGCCTAGAATCTGGATTTGTGACCGGTTGATGGCTCGCCCTCTATTTCATGGGACTTAAACATAACTGGCGAAATGTGGGTGTACAATAGGGACACCTCTGCCTAACCATTCGGGGAATACAGGCGTGATGTTATGTATGTATGATTAAAACCGAAAGTATGTTTTTATTGCATTTCTAGTCATTCTACAACTAAAACCTCTTGTTCTTCTGTAATATTATCAGTGAAAACTTGGCCTCCCTTTACCAATGAAAAAGCTAGGATATAGACAGTTCACTATCTGCATTTTAGCTTTTTTATCTTATTTATCTTAGTTTTTTCTTCTTGAACAAATAAATAAATTACTATCAACAAGTACGAAGACAATGCTTGTCCAGTCCTTAATTTTCCCTATCATCGATTATGGTGACGTGTGCTACTATGACCTGAATGCAGATCTCCTCAACAAACTTGACCGTCTTCTCAATTACTGCATTCAATTCGTTTTGAATCTACGTAAATATGATCATGTTTCTGCGCAGCGGTCGCTTCTAAAGTGGTTACCTATACGCCAACGCAAAGAGCAAAGGGCGCTAACCACCTTGTTTTCATTTCTTGACTCACCCACTTCCCCTAGTTATCTAGCCCCCCACTTTCAGTACATTTGTGACAACCACTGTAAAAATCTATGGTCATCAAATAATCGCGTTCTTCAATGTCCCTCATCGCACAGACTATCTCTCTATAGAATGCGCTCCCCCAGGAAATCAGGATGGCTATCAACCGATTATCCTTTAAAGTTAAAGTTCGCGAGCACATTCGTGAGAAGCTGGCACTATCATTACAACGTTAATGTTTCCCCATTGTTTGTCTTATTTCTTCTAGTATATTCGTGTATTTGTGCTTATATTTATATATAATTAGGCATATATATTATATAAATAGTTTGTAATAAGTATATGTGTATCTTTATAGTCCTGACCGCGTGTGCTGATAGATGGGACTCCGCACTAACAGCGCACTTGATAGGCCTACACGCGAGAGCAAGCGCCTAATTTATTGTTATTATTATTATTAATTTACTATGATTTACTAACACTAGGTTAAGAACATTGTTACTAACAAATATGGAAGTAATTCTGAAATAAAATTTATTATTTATTATTAGTTACTTTAAAAAATATTCCTCATTTCTCGTAATTGCACCTACCACTGTTTGTCTCTGCATCACCCAAAGGTTGACTGGTAGAAAATGCCTATGGCATTAAGTCCGCCTCTGTACATTTCTGTGCCTTCAAGCACAGAAATGTACAGATTAAATAAATAAATAAAATAAAAGAAGCCTTTTGCAATCTAAAATTTATAATGTTTACTAGAATGTGTTACTGTACAAGTTGATTATTTGGATGGAAAATGTTACAAGTATTGACTTGCTGTATGTATACTGTGCAAGATAGGTATTACGAAGACAACTTATTGTATTATGGTACAATTTTTGTACAATAAACTTTTTTTTTTTTAAGTCTTGGTATAATTATATACTCACATTCTGCCAGTGTGTATCACTGCCAGTATGCTCTCCCACCATGGTGTGTGTCTTGCCGGTGCCTGTCTGCCCATATGCAAACACTGTGCAGTTGTAGCCACTGAGAACCTCCTCTATAAGAGGACTCACCACCTCTTGGTATATGTGGAGCTGGAAACAAAAGGAATATATCAATTATATTATTCATAGTAGTTGGATAGGAAATGCCAACCTCAGTGCTCTAGTTTTAAAATATTTTTGATCTGTCCAATGGGCAAATTAGTTGTGGTATTCCAGCCAATAGAATGAGTATTTGAATGTGATTTTATGTTGACTGATATTAATGTGTACCTTCTATCTAACATTTACTCATTTAAACATGATCAAAAAGTCAAAGTGAAATCATTTATTTCAAATAGGCCCTTGTATGGAACTTTTGAACAACAAAATTTTAATGGAAATATAATTGCATAACAGTATCAGATATAAAGGCTATTTGAAGAGTATAGTAGCTATACTACTTCAACAGGCTGGCGTTCTGAACTCGTTACATACTTCCAAAAATATGTTACTTATATGGTATTGTCATACCTGACTAGCATTGGGTCCAAAGGCACGGTCAAAGGTGAACTTCTTAGTGTGTGAGGTCTGCTGTGACTGCCGCACCACCACTTCGCGATTGTTCACCACCTCAATCACTCCCAGCGACTTGATGTCCTTCTCACGCTGGTTTAGTGGTCTGGGGAAGAGTAGATGTTTCATTAATTAGTTATTTAACGTATGACGTAAGTAAAAAGGAATGGTTTGACATTTTTTTTAAATATAAGTATTCTAATAGTGTTTAGTATAGACTAGAGCTGCCTCATTCAGTAAGTTAGGTTAAATTATTGAAAGAATTCTTGAATATGGACCTGAGAATACTAGTGGAAACTATTTTCCATATTTATAAATATGGAAAATAGTTTCCATTATATTCTATGGAAACTATTTTCCATATTTATTAATATATTCTATGGAAACTATTTTCCATTTTTATAAATACTTATGGAAAATAGTTTCCGTAGTATTTTAGCAATTTGTGAATTGCATTTATTGATTCACCATTATTAATAGAGTGGTGTTTTATGTGCCACATTAACTACATGTATCATACACATAAGAAGAAGATTTACGTTATATTAATCTTTTTGTTTTAAATAAGCATCTCTGGTACTTGAGCTATTAGTAATTTTAACTCCACCCAAGACTGTGGTCATGATTGCATACAGGAGTGATTCCTTATTGTTACTGACCTAAATATGCCACACCTCATGACTACATATTTTATTTATAGGCCAATTTAACAGTTAAATGCAAGAATTTAGTGGATGGATCTTAATAACTGGTCAGAGAGATGTGTTAGATTAATTCATAGGTATTATGTTGTACTTAAAAATTGTCATTTAGTTCACAATAGATTCATGACTTTACCTATAGTGGTATTATTTTGGGAAGAGAAGAACAAGAGATCATTTGTTTGTTTACATTAAAATTATTACATTCAATTAGGTATAAGAACTATTATAGTGAGTTGTTATCCGAAATAGGTACTGTAAGCAATTACGGATTTTAGGTCAATTGAATTGAGCTCATGAAGTTTTGAGTAACTTATTCCAGCATGATTAGATTAGAGAATTGCACGACTGTACAATAAATGCAATCTTATAATGCAGATTTAAGGAGTTTAAAGAAGAATTATGATGAAATACAACGAATAATCCAGTGAGTCATGCCGTTAACAAATAATTTGTACACCAGTCCAAGTTTTACTTGAATATTTACCTCAAACGAATGGAAACCTGAATGTTCTGGTTTTTGTCCTTCCGAATCTTATCCGTCGTCATCTTGACACAATACACATAAAATATTCGCAAATAAACACTCCACTACAATAGTTTTTTGGATATATTCACTAAAAACTCGTCACTTTATTTGAAATTGTCAGAAAATCCGTTGAACGGTGATGCGCTTCAAACAAAATTCAAATCTGATGTTGGTATCCAAACCGGGATACTAGTTTTTTGAGACATGTCAATAAATTACGTTTCGTTTTCAAATGGGTTAAAAACTGAAAGCTCATGGCAGCACAGTTGGTCGTCTTCAAACCGCCATTGTTGTGTTTATGTTTACTTTTGTGTCGATCAAAAATTATACGAAAACTAGATAAATATGTATGCGACTTGGAGTGTAGCACTAGACGAGCTAAGGACAGGGGAAGCGTATACCACTGGTACAAAAACATAAGAGACATTTATTTGTAGAAACATGAGTATAAATACAAGGCATGCAGGTTGTTCAGTTCATAAACAAAAAAAGATCCATCAAAAACAAAAGAAGCAGCTTTAGAGGAAAAGTCAACAAAATAGCACATAGTCTCGCCGAAATATCGAGTTTCCAATTTTTTTTAGGAGAGCTTTCTTCCACAGTTTTTGTTTTCTAACATCTTTGGCAAATACATGGGTGACCGTATTTTTAGATTTCTCACAAAAATAAGTCACGAAAACTACTACAAGGAAGGATATTATTATGCATAAAATCAAATACGGTGCATGGAATTTTTTTGCTCGCGTTCAAGCGACTGAGGGGTTGTCATACCGAGTCAATACTCAATTCTTTATTGCATTCCATAAGTATTATGTACAGACGCCAGCACATCAACCTACTACAATCTGTCAAATTTCTTTAATAGATTTTCAACTTCATCAATCATCACTAAAGCATAAGGTTTAAAGTTGATTGGGAAAATTTGACAGTTTCGGGTAGGTTGACCTAGATGGTTTAAACAAGTAAAAGATCAATATGGACCCTGTCGGGCACAGCAAAGTTAGGAGAGAGGCAGAGGACTAAGTAACAATTCAAGCAATTAATACTATAATAAATTAAGTATTACATGTGTTTATTTGGGTGTTTAATTATTTATGTATACATAATTATACATTATTATTATTAGATTTGTGTATATAGGTGTAATTTTGAAATTAAATAATATTGAATACATTGAATATGAATAATGTAGGTAATTATTATGAAATTCTTAGAAGTATTTTGATTATTATTAAGTAAATTATGTTATTATTTATTTATTCATATATATATTTGATTTTCTTATTCCATGTTATAGTATATATATTTCATAATGTTTGGTGTATAAGAGAGAGAACCGTCACCCTTCAGTTCAGACAGTGTTCAAAAATATTACACTTGGTCTTTCACAATACATTAAATTTTCATCGTCAAGTAAAAATATTGCATTACTAAAAAACAATGGCCAATCTCCTAACATGCTAGGACTAGAAAAATCCTAAGCACAAAATAATAAAGAGTGCGAAATAACGCAAGACCGCAAAGAACACAGAGTCGACGCCGCAATTACAAAAGAAAAATGTCAATCTTTTGTTTACTTGTCAAAAATAGTATCGATCTATTTACCTCAGTACCGCTTTAAAAAAAGTAAAATCCTGTTTTTAAATAAATTGGCTTTGGAATCAAAAGGAGTATTTATGGATCGTAGTAGGTGGTGTTCTGTAGTTTAGTTCTAACTAAAAAAACAATGGGAAAAAGGTGTTGACATAGCTTGCGATTTAATTTTAATTTAGAAATATAATCGACTAAGATTTTAGAAACAGAGATGTTCATCTCTAGATACGTAAAAAAAAAAAACTGAAATCCTGCGTTCTGATGCAAAAGTTGTTTTTTTTAAGACGACTATCTATTTTTCCCTTAGAACATAATATTTTTATTTTATTAATGATATACAAATAAATAAAAAACAGCCATTTACCTGCTTTTAAAAATAAACTAAGCCAATGATTTTCAATATACTTCATCATGATAATCGTCCCATCTCAGTAACAAATTAATCCTTTTTGTTCTAGGCACAGAGGTCAAATCGGTTCTTTTGGTACAAAGTTAAGCCAGTCAATTCTAACAAAATTATTAAGTGCTGTAACAAACGTGCAGCGAGAAGTTCTAACTTCACATTTTACAGCGTTTTACTTATAAGTTACAATATATATATATATAATTTCGTCACATTAACATGTTTTGTAGCAACCGTATGTTCAGAATGCCCAGTTTAATAACATAATGTGCAACTGCTTGTTAAAGCAGTAATTATATTTAAATATATTCAGTATTTATGCATACATTAATAAACGTCTCTAAATCACAGCAAACATGTCAAAAAGGGTCGAATAAAAAATAAGTTAATCGCTCATAGCAAAGCGATATTCAACGATTTTTTGCTAATGGATTATTGCAGGCGCTTTTTAACACATCATGTTTTGCTTTTTAACGCATGACTGTCCACTAGTCATTCTCGAACCGCAATCTCAAGACTTCATACATAATGCAGCACATTTACTTGTGTTTTAAATGGTGCCTATTCTTATATTTTCTGTAGATTTTCACTTTTGACTTGAGCCACCAGTCTTGTCGAAACCACGGCCATCTCCAATTCAATATTTTTATTACGTCATGATAAACCTGATGTATAAAAAAACCGAATTCCTAGGTAAGTATTTTCAAGTGGTGTACCTACCTGCAGGTACCTACTATACACCTACGACTTGACAAAAACTTGTGTTGATTTCAATAACTTTTACATGGCTTTTATATGGCTGTATAATATGATTTCCGTACAATGCGAGGTCAGCTTATACTGGAAATGTATAGCTTGATGTGTAGCCGTGTGTACAGTAAAAATAAACAGAGGTACTGGCATAAGTTTTCTCTCCATTGCATTACTTATGTAAACTGTTCATCAATAAAAAGGTTTATTTGATGGCTACGTAAATTCTTGAAAACTTTTTTGAATAGATCATTGTAATGTAAAGTATCTACTTACACGCGAAAGGTATGCATGGTAAGTAGATGGCTCTTTATTTTTATTTTTTTACCTCTATGTTTCATTTAATAATTCTATTATAGGTATATAGGTACTATATAGGATTGGTAACATTCTCTGCGGCTTCCGGCAAACTAAAGGCTGTCCCACCATATCATCGTCATTCAGCCGAAAGACGTCCATCCACTACTCTGGAAATAAGCCCATGCATATCAAGAACGACTCGTCCTGTGATCATCCAACAGGAGTGTTGTAAATGGAGATATTGGAAAGGATGGGCAGCAGTGGCTGCCTGTCTGTCGAAGCCAATGATCTGCTATCAATTACCAATACCTTAGCGGCTTAGCCTATAACGTTTCCACTGCTGGGAAGCACGTCACGCAGGTCTTCTGTGACAGGGAGTGGGCCATAATCCAGCATGCGGGTCCAGTGCAGTACGATTTAGGGGGCATCACATGACTTCGTTTTTTTTTGTTACAATACGCTTGACTAGCGTGGAAATTAAAGCTTCCCTTGAAAAGTGGACGCTTGACGTAAAATTATGTTTTGTGTAAACCAATAAGATAATAATCATCATTATATTTTAGTCGAAAGACGTCCACTGCTGGACATAGGCCTCCCCCGAAAAGCCATCGTAGCCAAGCGTAAGCAGGCCGCCGGGTACTAGGGGGTCGTTTTTTATAGTGCTTGTCAACAGGCGGGTTGGCGATCGTTTAAGGAACGCTGCTGCCCATTCTCTAGAGTCCCTTTAGTCGCCTTTTACACGACCACTAGAAGAAATGGAATGAATAGTCCGGCACCACACGGAACAATGAAATAATATTCAGCTATAATTCTAATTCAGAGTCCATGTGAAAATAAATGTTTATCTCCAAATATGTCCTAGCAGAACCACAACCTACCACAATGGTAGAAGTGACGCTGCTACAGCCTCACTACCATTATGTACTCAAAAATTCAAAAAATTCAAAAGTCATTTATTCAAACTAGGCTGAGAATCAGCACTTTTCGAACGTCAAAATTACATAAGACAGTCCCCCAAAACGCCCACCCTTCACCACTTCCTAGTGCTTTAGCTGGGAAGAAGAAGTGGCGCAACAAACTCCCCAGCAGCACAGCTGTCTGTTCAGTAAAAAAGATTCTATATAATAGTATGCAAAATGATATTTACATTACGCAACACAAAACATAATTTAAATTATAAAATTAATAGCCATATGACAGCTAGCACACGCCAATATACCAACCAAAAACATCGAGAACTATACTCAAGCAGAAATAAAAATAACTTAACGAAAACAATATCTAAATAAAAGCCTCCAGGCATAAAGGGCGTGCCCGCTTACATATAGCTGTAACTAGAAGTTATAATTGATAAACTAGGACCATTGAGGTAAAGTAAAAAATTATCGAGGTCGCTAGCTAACCACATATTGCAATACAACTCATAAAAAAAAACATTGTAATGAGTAGATTATGTCAACAATAAATAAAGTAAAATTAGTAAAATTATAAACAATTATATAAACTCATATAACCTGTCAGTAAGTAAGCTAATTCTGGAGAAAGAACATTTAAACATTGTCTTGAGTTAATCACAGCGACCAACTATTCTTATCATTTAAGTAGTCGTTGATAGAATAGTATGCCTTTGAAGAGAGGTTGGATTTTACTTTAGTTTTGAACGCATTAAAAGGCAAATCTAGCAAAGAAGAAGGTAGCTTGTTATAAAAGGTTATACCAAGCCCAACAAATGAGTTATGAACCTTATGAAGCCGGTGAAAGGGAGTACGTAGTTTGTCCTTATTTCTAGTGTTAACATTGTGAATATCACTGTTTTTAGTATATAAGTGTATATTTTGCCTAATATATAATATGTTGGCGAAAATGAATTGTGATGCCACTGTGAGGATACCGATATCTTTGAAAAAATCTCTCAGAGAAACTCTGGCACCGAGCTGGTAAATTGCTCGAACAGCTCGTTTTTGAAGGACAAATATATTTTGAATATCAGCAGCTTTGCCCCACAGCAGAATACCGTAGGACATAACGCTATGAAAATAACTAAAATAGACTAACCGAGCTGTATCAACGTCAGTGTATTGTCTTACTTTCCTGACGGCGTAGGCGGCCGAACTGAGCCTTCCCGCTAGGCTCGATATATGTTGGCCCCACTGAAGTTTGGCATCTACTGTTATGCCCAGAAAAACTGCCGTGTTTACAGTTTCAAGTGACTCATTATCTAAGACGATGTTGGGTCCTAGATTTCTAACATTTGGAAGGGCGAACTTTACACATTTGGTTTTCTTGCTATTGAGAACTAGGTTATTTGACGAAAACCAATCCGTAACCATTGAGAGTGCACTGTTTACATCGTCAAAGTCTTGTCTATTCCTGTCTACTTTAAAAATAAGTGACGTATCATCTGCAAACAGTACAACTTCACAGATACCCTTTAAATAGAATGGTAAGTCATTGATATAGACTAAGAACAAGAATGGACCCAGTATTGAGCCTTGAGGCACACCTAACTGAACTGGCAGCCCGGAAGATTTCACACCATTAACATCTACACATTGGGACCTATTATGTAAATAAGAATTTATAAGGTTGAGAGCTTCATTTTGCACACCGTAATGACGCAGTTTACGCAAAAGCGTGTCATGGTGCACGCAATCAAAGGCTTTGGAGAGATCACAGAAAACCCCAATAGCATTTTGCGAGTTTTCCCATGCGTTAAATATGTGTTTCAGCAGAGCAACACCCGCATCTGTGGTCGAACGACCCTTTGTAAAGCCATATTGTTCATTATGGAGGAGGCTATTTAAATTAAAATGGATTAGCAACTGCTTGAGTATTAACTTTTCAAATATTTTGCTAAATGCTGGTAAGATAGAAATAGGCCTGAAATTGCCAACATCATTTTTATTACCTGATTTAAATAATGGTATGACTTTACTACTCTTCATGAGGTCAGGAAAAGTTCCTAAATCAACACATTTATTAAAAGTAACAGCTAGATAAGGGGCTACGATGTCTATTATATTGCTTAAAAGTTTAATGGAGATGCCCCAGTAATCACCAGTGTTTTTTGACTTGAGTGTGTTAAAAACATTAACTACATCACGCGGCGTAACATGTTCGAAGCTGAATAAGCGACTACTTTTAGACACACTACTAAACAAAAGGTTTTCAGCTTTAGACGGGGACGAATTTAAGGAGCGAGTCGTGGTTATAGGTATGTTTGCAAAAAACTCATTAAACGCCTCAGCTACGTCAGCTGCTTTAGTAACTAATTTATTGTCGACCATAATCTCAAGTTGTTTATCTTGCTTAACCGATTTACCCATTTCATTATTAATAATTTTCCAAGTGGTTTTATTACCTATTCTACACACGCATACAGTTTACTTATAAGCAGTACAGATCAAATTATTGGCATATGTAAGTCCACATAAAAATGCAAAATTATATTCCAAAAAACAAATAAGATCATACAGCCACCACAACTGATTACTTACGTACAATCTGTTCCCATTAGAAATGGACGACCACTACCTATACGCTCGCCCGTTTCTTATTAGATGATCTAACATTCTTCAATCATGTCTAATAGGAATGAGACTTTTAAAACATTCCTACATACACTTTTTACATATGAACCATCAAGAACAGAAAAATAAACTGGATAAATGAGCTACGTCATTATACAGATAGTTTTTGCGTCTGGCAACACTCATTACCTACACCATTTCCTCCCGCGCTTTCTTGAAGAAAATTAAAGAGTCGCCGCATTAATTCTATCCGTATGTCGCAGCGTTTTTGCGTCGGTTAGCAGCGTTATGGCGGCCCTCGTTTGCTTTTTGCCCGCGACGAGAGCTGCCGCCGAGCGCTTCCCAGACTCCGCAACGCGCAAAAAGTTGCCTCGTCGCCACCACTGGAATCTACACAAAAACATTAACCCCGCTCAATAACTGGCGACGTCGATGAAATACTATGAGTTCCTTTCAGTTTTTACCGCTCGCGAGCTTTTTCCGCGCGCAATTTGCATCGGACGCACGCCGTCGGCCATTTTATAGTTTTTCCCGCGCAAACGATTCGAAATGATGGTCGCGTTCCGAAAATTGCGGCCTGATAAAAACTTACCGATGAAATTCTTGTTTGGAGAACGGGCGTTTATGTATAATGATATTTTTTATAGCTTCTTTAACCCTAATATTATAAATATTTCATTTTGTATTTAATTTAGACAAGGCTTGTAAAATGTGTAAAGAGCCGAGCTAATTCAAGCTGTTAGCTGTTACAGTTTATTAAAGTTTTGTAAGTATGTAGTGTCTGTAATCTTACAATTTTATTGGATGAATTGAATTCCGATCATATCAGTCTTATTCCACGCTTGCCGTTTGTTTGAAACTCTCGCGTCATCACTACAATGCAACTAGGTATTTAATTTTTTTCTACCAGGGGTTTTCCAATGTTTAGGTGCCCTATCACTTACTTATGTGAACTGAGTAGTAAACTTCACAAAAAGGTAGGTAGGTAGGTACCTACCTTTATGTGAAGTTTTAATTAAATCGTCGTACCTACATATAATAAATGTTGTCGCTTGTCATAAATCTTGTATTTAGGTACTTATTTTCTCAAATACCGAAGAAAAGTAAAATAAAAAACCCGGTATGATGTTGAAATCTACCTACTTAGCGAAAAAACTGAATGAAATTCGTTACGTTTTTTGAAATAAGTATGACTTTCACATTCTTAAACTCTACCAATTTTACATCACAATCAATCAAATTGATAATTTACCGAGTATATAAATGTAAAAATGTTAACCTTGGACATTTCCCTCACATTTTCGTCATAATTCTCACGGCCACAAGTCAAGACAAGACGACTAACAGCTCGTCTAGAAAGCAGGAGTTAGTCCACGAATCTTTGCCTAACATATGAAAATGTTCAGCGAGCAATGTGTGGAATTAACAGCTTGTATGTAGAGAGGCGATAGGCCGGTCACCGTGAGAAAATACTCATTCGAGAGTGTCTTTACTGTACACGGGGGCTACGGAAACAGCGGAGCGATGAGCGGAGCGGGCTGCGGTCTTAGCAGTTGAGAGGTCGGTCTTTGTCGGTATTCTACAGACTCGGAGAGAGGTCGGTCTTTGTCGGTCTTCTACAGACGTAGGTACTTCAGAGAGTGTGCATAGGAGCTCTACGACCTGATCTCACCATCTCCCTTCCACTACCGGACTACCAGACGCACTGCAGGGTACCATCCGCACTTGGCCAATATACCGACTAGTCATACTAAGGGCTTCTCCTTCACATTTATTATGCACACGGCCAAAGTGTGGAACTTACTACCAGCGTCTGTGTTCCCTTCTACGTATAAACCGACAGCCTTAAAAGCAAGACAGAACAGGCACCTTCTAGGCTTGCTCGTTCCATAATTCTAGGTCTTCGAGCGTGTCTTTCGTTTTCGTAGAATAGTAATAAGAAGCCATAATAATTTATACTGAATTTCATAGGCATAGGAAAATGTTCTAAATTTTTTTCTACGTTATTCAATATTCACGGCCAATAAGAATCCACCTACACTAAAATGGATTCTTATTGGGCACGAATTTGCCTCTAGCTAGTGAACAATAATTTGTAATCCTTATTTATGCGATTCAAGCTCTGACTGTGACTGCGAATTCGATGGGAATTTTTAAATCGTTTGATAAAACAATTGATCTTATGAAAACTTTTAATATTTCGCAATTACCTTTGTTTATTTACGAAAACATAGTTAGCTCAAAAAAAAAAAATGGTACCAACCGATTTCATAAGCCACCCGCTGTTTTCATGACCTCACTTTTTCTGTAAATAATATCCAACCGACTCTTAAGGCAGTGTAGGTTTTTCCTTGAGCCGGTGAAAGGTTGTCGCAACACTAGATAGCTAGAAATATGTCGATATGATGATAAACTAACGGCAACACTGTGGGAAAACTATGGTGCCACCTTTTTGTATCTACACTTGATGTGAAAAAGGCTGAATACACGACTTCCTAGAGCAACGAGAAAACTTGACTGTAATAATATTTTTTTTGACTGCCCCTTTTATTTATTGACCTAGGAGGTCAAATTGTTTTAGGTTGTACGGTAGGTATTGAAAAATTACATAATGCCCATTGTGTAAAATTTCTACATTTAGGTACTTACCTATATCTGTATTTTTTTACCTACATAATGCCTAATAGAATATTCATTCTTTGTATTTATGTACAATATCTGTTAAAACATTTGTTTTACATAATTACCGGAATTACTTACATACATACTCATAATTTATTTGGTGTTACAGAACGGTGCAGCGGTCGTTTGATCTCAGCAAAAGCGTGCGATGTAATGAGATGAGATCCAGTTCGAAATACAAAAAAAGAAACGGCAGGGCACAAACAAAATTATACACTCGGCTCATAAGCCCACAAGAAAATTATATTAACCCATATACCAAAGGCCTGTTAACCCGAAATATAGGATTTTTTGCAACATCACCCGTATACCGTTGTTGGGTCGGCAGTTTTATGTATTTTTTACAGTTTCCGAGAATCAGCTTTCGTATCTCAACCGAATTAAGCTCTTGCACAAGCTGATTATCATTTTTAATTTGATACCGACACGAAACATTCTGTGGGCTGTTTTTTCTCGTCAGATAGAAGTTTGCTGAATTGTTTAGCCTTTATCTACCTGATTTTTTTGGGGTCGATAGTATTATAGGCTTAAGCTTTTGGTTTTAGATTTTGATGTAGGTATGCTCGTATGAAGTATGTTGTACGGTTTTGCTGATACCGACAGATTTTTTTATCTACCAAAACTCGTTCCTAGATTGTGGTCCAAGGATCCTGTTCCATAGGTTGCGCGACTTTAGGAAAGAATGAAAAAAAAATCAAGATGTTTTATGGGACACCAGTACCCTATTTTCGTAAGAATCTGAATCGTTTACCAAACCAATTGCTAATCCATTGTTTCATAAGTTCGAAAAAAGAATCTGCTGAACAACGTAAATAACGCAATGAATGTTGTTGAACTGTCAAAATGAAATAGATTAGTCGTAATCGTTTACAGACAAAATTTGATAGCCGGTTGTAACAAAGTTCCTTCCGCTGTATATTATGTATTTAAATAACCGGCACAATGAAATAAATTAACAACGTTTGAGAGTAACTAAACTAAAATTAAAACCGGCCACGCATAATGAAGGGTTCCGTAGTTGGGATGAATTTATCCCAATAACAAACTTAACATTGTAGTTGAAAAACATGTACTCCCATGCGGTATGTATGGGAGAACATGTTTTTCAAACTGCAAATTTAAGTTGGTCGATTATTATTTATTAACCTGTAAAGCCTACTTAGCTGTGATAGTTTTCCTTTTAACTTCGTTATATATACTACTGCTGTGATTTTTTCCACAAATCCAAGTACAACCATTTAGCTGGCAGGGGACACACACTTGACTCTAACAAAAATTAGCACTTTAAAGCTTGATATTTCGCAAAGGAATCCCTGAATTGAAAAATGGGTTTCACACACCCCCAATATATTTTAACGACCTTTCCAACGATTCCCAACACCACGGATAGACGAGAAAAAAAAACACTCCCACTTTACGAGTAGGGACGTAACCAAAAAAAATTTTGTTTATTAATTTTGTTATACTTATTACCACTTTGTCGGCGTGACTAATATGTATACCCATGCCAAATTACAGCTTTCTAGTACTAAAAGTCTCTGAGCTAAGCCACGTACAGACAGACAGAAGGACATGGCGAAACTATAAGGGTTCCTTGTTTACTACGGAACCCAAAAAACAAAAGAAACATAATATAGCAAAAACGTCATGACGGCCGACATGTTACACTTTTTTCGATCTAACTCTCATTCGACAAGTGTTGCAGAGTATAACTTTTTCCAAAAACAGTTGCACACAAGTTTGTATTATTGTTGTTTGATGCACACACTCAAGTTATTTGTCTATTTACACAACACCCCTGTTACTTTCCTGGCTCTGAGACATGACATGTGTTGGTAAACAAAAGATCTGCCATTTCCATTTCATTTCAGGGTTTTCATCAGAAGTTTCTTCAAGTTTCTATTTACAAACATTCGATGTTATGGGTTTATTTTAATTTAGTAGGTAGGTAACAGTAAATGATTATCTCACGATCGATTGGGTCGATCAAAGGTTAAGCTACGCTTGATGCGGTCGGTTCGTGGATAGGTGACCATCGTGCCTCGAAAATCACATTAAGCCGTTGGTCCCGGCTGTCATTCGTAGATCTTTGGCAGTCATTAGGGTAGTCAGAAGCCCAAAAGTCTATATTCAGCTGCATCATGTCAGACTGGAAGAACTCGCCAACAAAGTTGAGAAAAGGCGGTTATTTTACGCAGATTTATTGAGTAAATGATTATCTCACAGTTCCCGAGCCGTATAATGCTATTCATTATCAACTTCTTCCAACATTCAAAGGATGCGTATCAAAGGACAATTTTCCCAAGATATTGCATAACTGCACTCTCTCGAAGCATTCGGTGCATTCGATCATTAGAGCCAGTCCTACTCCCAGCCCTTCGCTTTCTATTGCTTTCACTATTATTATCACGTTGAGTCCGTGTATTCGCATATTGTGAACTCCGTTGTCGTTGAACCCGTTCCCCTATCTATAGAAGAACTTTATATCTAAGCAGTTTGAAAACAAAATCCCGTGAACACGATGACCATATCTGTTACCGCCCCGGTTCTATAGCGGCCGAGCGCTGCAAGCAGAAGTAGTAGGTACTTACGGTGAATAGATATGAACTTCTTCGATGGTAACTACCTCTGCCTGTTATTATTTCGTTTTAAGAATAATCTACTTACAATAAGACTGTCTTGTTCTCCAATCTTTTTTTTTTCTTATCCTTTTTCGTTCATCCATCAGTATGTACTTACGTAATTTCTTGTAGACAGTCAAAATTACATAGAGAAATAACAAAGATGATACATTTACATACATGACTGGTGTAAATGTATCATCTACAATTTTTTCAATAATAATCACAATACTTAGCTCTATTTTTCTTCATGGCATAAAAAAGTAGATAGCTCTTGAAAAAATAATAATTCGTTGGGTAACATCTTTCTGTCCACCATCGCGCCGTCTTCAAAATTCTTGGTCTCAATTAGCGCTGGTCCTTAATGAGGCCCATTTTGCAGCATTTAATTCAAAAGCCAACATTTTACGAGTGAAGCCGTCGTATTATGTCCAAACTGAGTATTTTATAAATAACTCGCTTCCGCCGTCCGTTGATTTACACGTACAGCTTGCGTAGGGCGATGTGCCCTCAAATATTATGTGCCAGGTTTTTTAGGGGTTTTCATATAACCGTCACGAGTTAGGGCCTAACCCTATCTACAACTGTGGTAGTTTAAGCCAAGGGTAAGGCAGGCATAACTGTCAGGCCAATTTTCATTGGTCAAGGGTCTCGTAAAGATCATGAAATACTTCTGATGTACTATTGAACTGACTAAGAATGTGTATTGAATAAGACTCCAATTTCCGATTACGAGTTACCGGGGCATTTTCTAGACAAAAGACAACTTGTACAGCAGTTAATACAGCTTGTATAACCTTCGAATCGAATTCAGGACCTCTACATCTTCTACAAATACTGAGGTGATTTAATGGCACGACCTGTGTAGGTATTACAGTGTGACTCTGTCTACAGTATTTTTCTAGGACGTTTCGATTTTTCAATGGCTGCGATTAACATAAGGCACTGTTTTATTTATTTTCCATTACATGAAATTCTTAGAAATCTTGACGCAGCAGTGGCACTGTCGGCTTCCAACATCTTCACCTCTCTCTAAATTCTTTAAATTACTTTCGTATTTATCCTCCCGTAGAAGGCAATCGCTTATACGGGTAACTAATCAATCTAATGGATGTCTTTAATTTGTAGCAAACTAATATTCCTCGTTTTCTTCACCAGACATGGTAACTTGTAGTTTTAATCACAGCAGTCTTACCACGACCGAAAATTCGAACATAGTAGGTAAGTACGATCGATAAGAACAAGACTGATTTAAAAAAACACAATAATGATCACCCGTCGACCCTCAAGTCGTACCCTTTCGGCCCCTTCCCGCACACTACGACAACACAAACTTGACGCACACACTCACGAAATTAAGGCCTTTATGTTTTTTTACATAAGCCGAGGGCAAGGAAAGCGTGGGGCCACGTGGAGGGGTCGCGTGGGGTGCTGGGCGGGGCGATGCAGCTGCACTAGGGCTCCGCCGGCGGCCGCCAGTCGAGGCGCGCGCGTCATCACGACACGTCACGGCTACCCTTCAAATTTTACCGCCAAAATCGGAGTTCGACACGCCATTGTTCCAAAATTCATATATTTCTTAAAATTCGAACTGTGATATCGGGCTTTTTATCCTTGAAATGTAATAATTTTTTTCGTAAAAAGTTGCCAATATTTTTGTGAAGTTTTCGAATTGGCGGGTGTCGGGTTGATGTGTGCGAGCGAGAGGTGTGATATGGAAAGCCCGGGCGAGGAAACGGGACGGGTAGTGCCTCCCGCACCGCACACCCCCGCCGGCCCGCAGCCAAATGGCTCCAATAAGATCATCGGACGAAATGTGAATGGGACCAGTAAGTCACGCAGTGCAATTAATTTGTTAATGTTTTATATTTTTTTGCTCAATTTTAAATGACCGCGGTACCTTTCATCGTATAATACGGGATTGTATGATGCGAACGCAATTTTATGTTTACTAAATTACCTGCAATTTTATATGAATTAAAAAGTTTGCGTCAACTGCGCTTCAAACTCTTGCAACAGATTAAGGTAGCTAATTGCGGTAGCGACAAGCAACTTCCCTTACTTGGACAGACCATCAAAAAGTATATAATTAATTAAATCTAAGAATAATGTGCTCAAAACTAATAATTTTACAAAAATATTCAGGCAGTTTTGAAATAAATCTGATAAGGTTTTTTTAAACTGTAAGTAATTTGAAGTTTTATTTGAATTACGACTAAGTACTCTCGTCGGCTGTTTTTCATTAAATAAGGACCTAGGTATTTTATTTAAAATAAAAAAAAACATATCCTAGGTAGATATGGTCGGTCTGCAAAATGCTTATCTATTTATAGTAAAAAAAAATATCTGTTAAGCGTCTGAAAAGATTTAATTGTTTATTGTACATCAGTTTTTCAAATAAACATGCTCTAATACTAGATTCAAAGTCCCTCGCAGCCTGTTATATTATCCAACGGCGGGGTAAAAGCCTCTCCATATAACTTCCAGCAATTTCAGTCATTAATAATGCCCAATTTCTTTCTATCAGTATAGAACCCATTTAATTGATTGAGGCGAAATGTGCTTAAGGTAAGGTATCTGTGCCTAACCCATCGGGAAAGAGGCGTAATGTTATGTTATGTTGTTATTATTGATAATAGTCCCCGATTAATCACATGAATCCCACTGACCGTCATTCTGACTAACAATCAGGTTCCATCGCGAATTTCAACAAGTTTCCTTTATCTTAAAGTGAACTTCAGAAGTTATTGACATTTGTCATTTTTATAGAATCAAAAATAAGACAAGTAAATAATACTCATATCGGAGTCTTCTCACAAGGGCTTCTTTGCTAAAAAAGGAGGCTCCAATCACTAGTTGTTAAGGGTAACTTGTTAAAATAATAAACCTTTTTTCATTTTTTACTTTACTTGACATAGTATATAAATCGGAAACGATTGGTTAACAAAACAGCCAATTTCTTTTAAGTAGTTTTGGTCCTGTGGTACGGAGTTACAAACCTTAGGACCAAAACAAAAATAAGTACGATTACCTAGGTTCATCATCACAAGTAACCTCATCATTCTCTTGCCCTTATACAAATTTATCTGAGGTCCGCGAAACGTCTTTTTCTAAGTAACAGGAAACAATTTAAGAAAATAATAACTGAATGTCACCGTATAAACTCCCAACAATAAACAAACGAGAAATTCTGGAAAACTAAGTAACATTTGAGACAAAAAACACAGTCGAAAAGAACGTCTAATCGTCTCGGGTCCCCCTAATTAAAACCAGTCGTAAGTACAGCAAGAACAATCGTTCACAGCAGTGGCCAGTTTTTCTAAGTTCTCAGTGTGAGCGTACTTTTTCCGCAGTTTCCACGGTTTTTCCGACATCCATGCAACTAGGCGTTTTTGTGGGCTGACTGTAGATGTAACGCAGATTGATATGTTTTGATACTTGATCATTTGACAGAAGAGTTTGTATTGGATTTTCATGTTGTCATTTAATTAATCAATTTCGTTTCTAGAGGAATGATATAAAGTCAACTTTCTTTAAATATTCACTTGGATAACGTTATTAACATTAAAGTTATTATAATAGGATAACCATAATATAGTTGCTGTGTGTAATAAGAAAACAACTTAATAAAATAACTACTGACTACCTATATTAAAAATGTCGATAAAAATATGCTTAAGAACAGTTCAAAAATACATAAGTAACTTTGAATAACGTATTATACCAAAGTATTTTTATAATAGATTTTTATGTAGAGAGGGAAAAGATAACGGTATAGTTCCTGTTCTACAAATTCATATATTAACCATTCAATTCGCGGAATGGGACAAGAATGCTAACCATTCAATTCTCTATGAAAAAAATCGTTATTTTACGCTTCCATTCAGGCACAAGAATGCTGTGTAAATGTAATATAATGTTTTAAATAGTAAGTACCTAGTTAAAATATAGGGTGGTAGGGTCATCGACGCGTAACCTGTTTCCATGGATTCAGTAACAGTAACATCATGTATATCATCATCATCATTTCAGCCGAAAGACGTCCACTGCTGGACATAGGCCTCCCCATGTATATGTGAGAAGAACATTTATTTCACGCCAATAATACGCCTGTTATTTGGCCTATTCAGTTTTGATGTTTAAAATGCTTCAAAAATGAAAACGTTTCGTGCATACTTTTTAATATCTAGTAAAAATTATGACAAAAACTTAAAGATGTCATCGACTTATGGGCGCTGATCCAAAAAGTTAGCAACAGCTCAATAGTTAGCCATATTTCTTATTTCCATACAGTAATATCGCCAAATTAATCAAAACAGCGAAATATTTGACAGCTATTTGCGACGTTGCCCACTTTCTGTATAAACGCTCTTAAAGTTACAGTTCAAAGTAACAATCGTTTAAACTTTTAGCAAAAAACATTGCTCTACAAATATGACCAGGCCTGGAACACCTATGTAGGTACTACTAGTACTATAAGCCAACTATGCCAGAATAAAACCTGCGATCCATAGCACAGGAACTAATCAAAAAACCATCTTCCTAAATACATGAAAGAAAGCCTATATCTTTACTGGCCTCACTAATCAGTTTTTAATTCTTCACATCAACTATCAAAACGACATAACCGCGCTATAACCATCAAGAAGCGAGGCAGAGACAAAAACGTTCATCCCAAGACTAACCGACGCCAGGCTTGGCGCAGAAAAACGCAAATTACGCGACGCAACGGGTTCGATTCCCATCGCGTGCGTCTTTGAATATCATACGTTTTTGTCACATGCTCATTGGAAATGTTATTAAAAAACGCATTTATTGTTGTGTGGAGTAGTTAAGATACAAATGTGCTTGCGCTTTGTGTTTTAATTTTTGTTTTTGATCCATTATAAATATATATGGATTGGTGCCATGATCTTGATATTTTCCTGATAACAAACGATTCCTGTAAAATAAACGTTGTTTTTTTCATATGTGGTATTCTGAATTCACTATTTGAAGTTATTAATAGTTGAATTGAATTGGCATTCGAATAATTTAATTCTGTGTCAAAAATGACGTGAAGGGAAAAGGAAATTTGAAAATAATTTTCATCATCTTAGGCTTTTATACGCTCAAAGGAGGTAAATGGCGGCTTTTCCTCGTCAGCTTTCTCATCTACCAGGAATTACATTTTTAGGAAAAACATAGGTACTTATTCATAAATCATAATCTTCATATTTTACTTTGTTTTTTTTAAATTGTTTTTTATTTTTATTTTTCAATTAGTGTGTTTAGTTTCATTTGAGATCACCTGTGTTTGTCTCAATAAATCTTTTTCTTTCTGTATTGCAATCCCTAGACAAACTCTTTCATGATCCTACTTACTCCCAGTACGCCAAAAGTAAAGACGGCTTTTCCTCGTCGGCTTTCCGAGGCTTATCTACTTACCAAGAACATTTTCAAGCAAAAACATATTCATAATTTTCTGTATTTTTATCCCAAGAAAAACTTTCATAATTCTACAAAGAGAACTAAACAAAACCTATTCTTCTCCAAAAAAGTATCAAGTGTCAAAATTCTTTTCGGTAAAAAAGGACATTATGCAAAATGGTTCCATAAAAATGCAAGTTAATAAAAACAAATCTTGACTGAATTTAATCCGTTCGTAATAAAGTATATAACTATGTCTGCCGTGCGCCTGAAAAACTAAGCGAAATGAAACAAAATGGTTGGTTGGGAAAAAATGCGAGAGTTGGTTTCAAGACGGAGGTTCCGTAGTGTTTATTTTGATTATTTTTCTGTTGAACTAACAAACAACGTTAGCGTTGTATGTCATGTTATGTAGTGCTAGTACGGGGTTGCCTAAGCGCAGTAGGATCCAAAAGATATATCGTCCGAATTATTATTATTACTTATGAACCTATCTACCATTTATGATTACAGAAAGATCAAAGATTACACTTTCCAACTAAAGAATAAAGATCTTTTCTCATACAATGGACTGTGACTGCCGAGTTGTAGTTTTTATTTATTTTTAAATAGCTTCCACCAGAGGCTTCGCCCGCGTGATGTTTTTATAAATTATAGCCTATGTTTCTCAATGTTGGAACTGCATTCTACTGATGAAAGAATATTTAAATCGGTCCAGTATATTTTGAATTTATTAATTACAATCTTAAATATAAATATTTTCTCTTTATAATATTAGTGTAGAAAAGATACTTAACTCGTAAACTTTCGGAAAAGCCGGAAAACCTTACACAAATACTATACGTAATAACCGCTTAAAAAAATAATTAAGTAAGTTCTTATACCCATCAGCCACTTAACTATGGTATTATTTTTACTTACTTATTCGATTAATAAACACTAGCTTCCGCCAGCGGCTTCGCCCGCGTGATATATTTATATTTATTATTTATATAAATTATAGCCTATGTTACTCAGTGATAATTTAGCATTCTACTGGTAAAAGAATTTTTTAAATCGGTCCTGTAGTTTTTGAGTTTAATAATTACAAATAAACATACAAAAACTCAAATCTTTTTCTTAATAATATTAGTTTAGATATTACAACCATATTAAGTAAGCTTTGTTTCTTATATTATATATTGTTTAACCTATTTGTATTTATATATTCCCTATCTTCAAAATAGGGAATTTAACGATCTAAACGAATCCTATTAGAACCTACTTGGTAATCCCTGAGCGTTTCTCCCCTTCTCCGCGGAACCCTATTAAGGTGCGGTGCGATACTTTTATTTTTAGCCAAGTTTTTTGCGCGGGCAGACGGGACGGAGCCAGGCCTTGCCTTGCTTTCCTAACTAATGTTTGTTAAGGGGAAGCTCTGTTCTGTGTACGGCGATTGACTTTTACCGGAAATTCCTGATTTTCCCAGAGGTCCCGGGTTCAATTCCCAGTGGGGGCAACATTTTCTGCTCGGTTTGGTTGGTGGTAGGGCTTGTTCTAAGTCCGCCTGGTTAGCTACCACCGTCTTATCTAAGTCTGTCGTCATAACAACAATGTTAACAGCATTGTTGTGTTTCGGCAGTTAGAGAGTACACACGGCTACACATCAAGCTATACATTTCCAGTTTATGCTGATCTCGCATTGTATAGGATTTCTGTACAATGGGAGGTCAGCTTATACTGGAAATTTATAGCTTGATGAGTAGCCATGTGTACGATAGCCAATTCTTCTGTGGATGAGGATTCCGGGTGAAGCTCGCATGCAACCTTCGGCCTGATCATCAGGTGAGATGCAGGCCAAGAGCTTATCCGGTGTGGGTAGAAAAAAAAACTTCCATCATTAGTTTAAATAAAAACTTTTCATTTTTCTTTTCAAGCATAATAAGACCCAAAATACCGCAGTTTTATTATGAGAGATTGTCTCTAATTTCCGGTCCTTTGGATACATACACCAGTTTTTGTTGAAAGTTTCAAGGACTATGTTCTTCGTTTCTCGCTAACTATGAAAGAGCCTACCTTTAAGCAAGCACAACTAAATCTACATAATATGTAGATGCGAGCCAATTTTTACGAAACTCTAGCATGATATCATACATAATATTTTAAAACATACAAATGTATGCGCCTCCGTAAATAGGCTTCCTTTCTTGAAATAAAAACATTTACTTTAACTTGATTCGGATGAAAAATGTGCCGGATAAGCTGTCACATTTTTAAATTTAAATAGAATATGAAGTGACATTTAGCTGTTTTTTAAAAAATAGAATTGTAAATGGTTTGCACCGTTTGGTCCTTAGGTACAGAAAGACCACCCGCCTGAAAATCTTTTGGGATTTATTGTAGGTATAGGTATGTTAAATATTATTAAAAAGAAACGTGGCATTAATACCTTCTCTATATCTACAGCGTGTAATATAAATTCTGTCCGATCCGTGAGGGTGTTGTTATGAATCATACTGAGAGTTTATTTATGTGGAAAAAAGTTAAAAAAATCGCCGCTCTTTTTTTCAATGAGGATTTTTTGCGGTTTATTACATGGGGCGCGGGCGGGCGTCGTTTAGCGGGTGTCTACATGTCAACTTATGACCTCTGTAGAAAATAAGCTAATTTATAATGAAGTTGGGGTAATTTTGGTACGAAACGTGAATTTTAAATACCTCTTTATTTTATGTCTATGAGCAGACCGTTTAGATCTTCTAAACGTCACAATTGATTTTCTTGCGGTTTTCACCATAATTTAGAGCGTTTATTTCGAACGGTTTCATCATCATCTGCCTAGCATTTTCCCAACTATGTTGGGGTCGGCTTCCAGTCTAACCGGATGCAGCTGAATACCAGTATTTTACATGGAGCAACTGAAAGCACGAACGCTAATAAATGATCATAATATAGTCCTCCAGATCGATTTTCGGGCGTGGCGACCAATCTCAGCGGAGGCCTTCGGCGCGGGAGATATAGTGCAGGCGCGTGTGCCAGATACCTCTTCCGTCACTCTCATAGTCCGATGGGACGGCAATCCGACGCGACCAAAGAGAGATCAGGCACAGGACCAACGGCTTAACGTGTTTTCCGAGGCACGCCGCCAACTTCCAAACTTCCAGCTGATACTAAGAAATTCCTAATGGAAAAAAACCCAATAACACTTTGCCCAACCCGCGAATGGTAACCTACCCAGGACCCAACGCTCAGCAGTCGCGCTTGCGCCCACGAGTCCGCTCGTACGCTACACAGCAGACTATCTACATGTTCTCTTAATACATCATTACTTTTATTGGCTCCATTTAAGGCAATATAGCGAATGGTCACCATATATCGACAAATTCTTTAGTTTTTTAACTTGTGTGAAATATCACGCCACTTAAGCGGTTGACATGGACTTTTTTTTAATGAAACTGAGCAGAGTTAAAAGGTCATCTTAATTAATTTCTTCGCAGTTTAACTTTAAAGTATAATCGTTGTGAGGATTCAGAACAGCTTGGTATTAAAGAACAACGCTACAGATGTCACTACGTGTTGTGTTAAAATATACTTAAAGCACTATTACAACTTTCTTTATTAAATTGGACTATATTAACTATAATTTGCCTATTCTACCTATATAACATAATATATTAGTTTAGCATTTATAAGTTACTTACCATGTGTTATTAAGTAAATGTAAAATATTAAGATTTAGATTTTTGAGTAATGGTTTCTTTACCATCTACAGTTCGGAGCCTTTTAGTCCTTCGGTTTTGTTAGTCAAAAAGTGTTGTCATTCGCCTATAGAAGGACCATATTTTTTCTTCGGAAGGACCAGCACTAATATTTTTACGATATATAAATATCAGAACTTGGAGCGGTGTTTGATTTGATTTCTAGTTGGCAAAATAGCAAGGGATTTTTAAGAGCATATAAGAAAGAAAAACAACTCCAGTTTGGTAGTAGGACCTAAATACAAAAACGTTTTATGGGGTCATGATTGTGATAAGGGCACAGATATTGTGCGAGCGCTTTTTTCTGGTCCTGTTAGCACACCCCCGCTCAAACAATGGCTTTCCAGTCATACAATTCGAATAAAGAACTCGGTTACGCAAAGATGCGTTCGAAAACAGCGAAACGTATTTGAAAAAAAGCCTTTTTTTCTCCTTTCATTCGTTGAATCAGCTTATTTAACAATACCGCTGTGTGAATATGCAAATCGTATAATTGTCTTGGCGTTTTTATTATTTTTTGTACGCGACGCTACTGTCCGTTGACTTAAGTTGGAATGACGCATCTGTCATTTCTGATATTATAACGCACCGCTTGCCACATACGTAAAACGGAACATTATAATGACTCTGGTTTTTTGTCGCATAAAAATAAACGCGCAACTGCAGCGATGATGTATTTTTTAGTCTAAGATGTGATGAAATATCTCGAAAGGAATGAGGTCCAATGTTTTTCAGGGCCACTCGCTCGGATAATGCGTCGCTGAATTTTCATGAGTAGCAATATTTATCGTGTTTGACGCCATTACGGCCGCTGTCGGTGGCTGGCGTAGCGCCCGCAGTACCCTTTATTTTATTACAAAAACTGTTCGCGACAACGCCTATATACTTTTATCGAATCGTGTATTTTTTTACCGTTGTTAATTCCGCAGATAATGGTCAGAGTCAAATGACCGGGCGGCGGTAAGAAACGGCGGGAATTTCAGCGATGCTCGCGCACTCTTTTAAGCGTGTTTTTTGTTTGGGACGGGTTCGGGCGGCGGCGCACGTTATTTTTTGCAAGTCCACCGATGAAAACCGTAATGGCATTTTATCGTGCATAAGAGCGGACGGAATCATTAATTATTTATAATAAGTGGCTAGCGCCGAATCGCGCCGTCCATGTTTATTTTAGTCCGGAAAGTTGAGAATCTGTTTTTTTGGCGCGCCGCGACTATTTTCGCGCGCTTTGGTTCGCGACCACAGATTACCATGAAGGGCTTCGGCTTAACATTCCGACCCGATGTAAAAATGTTAAATGTTAATAGCTTTATTAAAATAAATAATAACGACTTTGGTGAACGATAAAGATTAATAATGGAGGGTCTTATTTGTTGATAAAAAAATATTGTGAATGAATGAATGAATGAATGAATGAATGAATGAATGAATGAATGAATGAATGAAATGCACCTACCCCAGCGTGGTTTAACCAGACTCGATAAATCGAATGAACCCCGAGATTTGCACTAGCCCCTGAAGCATCATGCTTTATGGGGCTACAGAAGCCATTGCATATCAAGGAGTAGACCGGGGGGCGCGGTAATGGTAGGGAAGACCGTGCCTTGGGATAAGGAAGGATTTGCGAGCCGTACCGGATATGCATCCTTGAGTAGGCAATGGAATAGTGGAGAGACGGGTGATATTTATCTATGGATGGGCATCTTTTTACGAAAGCGCGGCTCCGCTAGGTTGGTTCAGGTTCAGGTCCAGCTTCACTGGTGCATCTCTGCTGTTGTGCTCTTTGCTGTTTCCAATGTCTTCGTCTAAGTTTCTCGCTGCTATCCGTTTCAGGTTTCTTGTAAATCTCGCTAGCGGTCTTCTTTATCTTATCTCGATCTTCAACCATCTAAAAATGATTTCCTTGTCGAATTCTTGTCCTGTTTTAGGTTGTCATTTCATGTGTAAATAGGTCAGCCGACTTTCTTGGATTTAGTTTTGTACTGTGCGGCGCCTGTGAACATGTGCGAGATAGCACATCCTGTGATTCTTGATGCGTTTGTTTACGGTTTTTCCGTCGAACATTTTATGCATTTTCTTTTGTCTTGGTTTATTCCTAGTGTGGTTAATCAAGTCTCTCATAGTAACTCTCTCCGCCAGGATGGTCCAAGTCCAGCTTCACCGGTGAATCTTTTGGTGGAGTTCTTCTTCCTCGGCTCTTTTCTTCTTAGTCCTGATAAATTGTCCGCAGCAGTGTCCAGGACGCGATCGACCCACTCCTCGTAGTTTGAACAAACCCTTGACCCCTAAAATGATTTCAAAACACTGAACGCGCAACGAAAATATTGATCTATGGATGGGCATTTTTCTCAACTCTTTTCTATGTCACTGCTATTCTGTGTTACACGTTGCTGTTTCCATTGTCTTCGTCTGGCTTCTATCCGTTTCAGGTTTCTGTAAATCCCGCTAGGAGCCTTCTTGCTCTTATCTCGGTCTTCAGCCGTCTTCAACTTCACAAATAATTAAATATGTAAACTTAACAGAACAAATTCACAGAAATAACTTTACCACCCAAATAAACACAAGAAACTACACTTGGCTTCGAAGATATAGCGTTCAAAATGTAATGTCAGAGTCAAGAGCAACAGAATCTAAAAGAAATGATTTTTTGGTCAAAAACTACCTGCGACCCTTGTCTCAAAAAACCCAAATAATATTTTACACTGCACTGCACATAATCACACATGTAATATATTATAGTTTAAAGTTAGTCGAATAAATTATCAAAACAGCATTTACGATGTATGGATTTATAATGAGATCCACTCATGAATAAAATAAAGATTTTGCAGAGGGAAGCGCGCCCTGAAATGTATGGAAAGGTGGCGTGTTCTACGACGTCCAACGACCGAATCCGATAACTACCAGTCATATTTGTTTTAAATTAACTCGAGTATATCCCCTTTTCAAGGAATGCTTCTGGTCATCACCCTATAGAGTAAATAATAAATAAAAATATTAAATGATAAAAACAAAGTATGTCGTATTTAACACCATCTACAGTTACGCTTTCATTGTCATATTATACAGCGCATTTATTGAGATACCCCGTTATGGCATTCCGTAGTTTACACAAATAGTGAGTATCATAAAAGTTAAATAACCAACTACTGTGCGCCCTAAAGGCCGGCGCGGGCACACATCTGGGGCAAAAAAAAGGGCTGTAAGCTGCAGATGTGGTCAGCAAGTGCACGGAATTCCGTTTTCAAGTTGTTAAAAGGCGCGCCCCGGGGTCGTAAAAACACTACGCAACACTCACAAAACATGGCTCCGTTTTCAA
The DNA here is from genome assembly GCA_949128155.2 of Xanthia icteritia. Taxonomy (NCBI): domain Eukaryota; kingdom Metazoa; phylum Arthropoda; class Insecta; order Lepidoptera; family Noctuidae; genus Xanthia; species Xanthia icteritia. The sequence continues at coordinate 18,007,163 of OX421952.2, read as the reverse complement.
AAAACGTTTTTGGAACACTATAAACAGCACAAAATATTAATATAATTGTCACACACGTATTATATCTTAAGTTGGGTACATTATTTAGCCCATAAAACCAATGAAACCTGTAGGGACAAAGTAAACTAGTGACTTAAAGTGACGAAACTAAGGCGGTTTTGGAGAAGTTTTATGAGAAAATAGTTTTGTGCGAAATCTAAAGCGATAATGCTATTTTGTTAACATTAACTTAGAAAATAAGAGTTGAATGTGCGCTTGGCATCAGGCGCTCGGTAGGTACTTCACCACTGCAAATGCACGCTCGCGATGTTGACCCTTAATCTATCAAATAAAATACCGATTTTGCAGAGCAACGCCCTGAAATATATGGAAAGATTTCACCAGATCAGCTCGGATTCCTTGTATGCTCTGGAACGCTTGCCTGAGATCAGGAACGCACTTGGGTAGACACCTCACTTTTGCACAATTTTTTTTGTATTTATTTAATGTATTTATTTGGCGACTAGTAAGGTCACAACATTATCAAAATAAAAATATAAAACACCAGTATCAACGCACTGTTCGAATTCGCCAAGCAACGCGATCTTGCCACATGTGCAAAGCACGCTGCCCCAAACGTTTCATAAAAGATTTTTTCTTTTACGTAAAAAAATTTTTTTTTTCGGAGCCCGCTCCCGAAACGACCGTGCTGTTCGACGACTAGTGACCGAATCCTTATTTGTTGATAAAAAAATATTGCAAATAAATAGGTTACTTTGCGTCATCCAATAAATGAACCTCCCAAGTTCCAAGAGATGATTACATTCATGAGAATCGTTGTCAAAATGTCAACTTATTTGAACCATTGATGATCTCTAGTTCTCCAGAACTGTTTTTATTTTCCAAATACTGCAATCATTCTTGCTCATTGTTTCCTTAACTTACTTACCTACTTGATGTTTAGCGATGTTGTCTTGGGTAGGGCTCACGCGTCTGCCTACTTATAAGTATCTATAAGTTATCTACTCGTGACTTAAATACTCTCAGGCAATGTCAAACCCTACCAATACCAGTCTTATGCTGGAGTAGGCCTCTGGACTCGATATTATCAAGCCATATAACTCTGTCCTTGGCTATTTTCATCCAGCTTCCGCTACCATCAGGAGATCGTCACTCCACCTAAGAGCTTCCTACCCTGTTTTTCTAACAAAACTCAAAGCAAACTCGAAGTATTTATTGCAATTACACCAATTACAGATACTACCTACTTTTGAATGAGGGTTTTCTGAAATGGCGTTCACTAGGTGGCAGCACTGACACGTCAGGTCCGGGCACCTGCAAAAAGTGTCAAAGAGCCTTTATTTTTCTTTAGACATGACCGAATGATGAACAAATGTGTGAAAGGAATGATGGACGTCATCATATAATTTATATTCATTGTCAAAGTAGCGCCAACTGGTGGCGTGAATTTTCATGAAAACCCTGATTATCAAGGGGTCGTCGCCTCGTCAGTCAGTCACAAAGATGAAGGTAGTTCTTAAGTTCTAAAGCGTAGAAGGTTTCTATAGGGAAGAAGAAGAAAATAATAAAGACCCACGGAACCTTTCAATCAAACAGCAACATTTATCAGCTCGCCATTTACAATCTTCCATAATGTTCACATTAAATCGACTGCAATTGGCCGCGTTGTTTTTGTTGCCCGTTGCCATACATAAGAGAACGATTGTTAGTTTTTTTGCTACCTCGAAAGTAGGTCACTCGTGTGCTTAAGATCGTTAGCGATACTGTGCCAATCACAGCTGTTGTGGTTTTGTGCGTATTCACCGGTTTTTCTAGGAGATTGATAGACTTTCGAGTTTAGTGGAGTTTCAACTATTTATTATCTACAACCCTCTGATATCTATTTTCTACATCCACACTAATATTATAATGAGAAAAGATTTGTATGTTTGTAAGTAGTTTAGTTTGTAATGAATAAATTCAAAAACGAATGCAATATTATCACCCAGTAACATAGGCTATAATTTATAAAGATATCACGCGGGCGGAGCCGCTGACAGAAGCTAGTTTCGAATAAATAGGATTTATGTAAGTACAATTTTTCAATTGTCGCCAAAAATTAACGCACAGATTTTTTTTCTTAAAAATCTTGTTGGCGTTTTTCAGATCTATAGTGTAATTGCTTAAAGACTTCCACGGCAACAGACTTACACTGCTATGCTCAACGCAGCCATTTTTGTAAATAAAATCTGATCACGCTTCTGATTTTTACCTCGATGACATTTTGAAAACAACCTCTATGGTGACTGGTGCAGTACACCTACCTTCTTATGGTAGCCTGAAATAGAAAATTAAAAAGTTTTTAAAGTTTTAAAATAAATAAAATACTTGCATGTAGTATCAGTGGCTATAAATAAAGTAATGAATAATGTCAACATGTTAACGTATTGTTAACACACAGTTATCTTATTAATATCTTATCTTGCATTCATTATGGTCTTTATACACGCGAAAGTGTTCAGGAAGCTTTTTTGAATATATTTTTATTCAATTTATGAAAGCGTATTTTATAGATTTAAACGAATCTTGCACTTCTTTTGTTTTTAGACATAAGTTGCGTGAAAATAAAACATACATATTTAAACACACGCCTTCTTCCGTAGTTTCAGTAGTTCCGTAGTTCTGTAATCAGAAACTACAGAACGTCACCTGCTACGATCCTTACATATTCCTTTTAGTTCGTTTATGTTCATAAAATAAAAATACAACTTCTATTTAAAAACAGAATTCTTATATGCTTCTAATCTTAAATCTAACCTAATCTTTAATCAACTCTAAGCCGTTGATATTCTTTTTTTAAACTCGAAGCTAACCCTTCGCTTGCCGCGGTGCGTTGATTTCCACCGGACAGGTCCGATATGATCAGCAGATGTGGGGCAGATGTTGCCGCTCGGACAATTGTAGCAGTCGAGTGTTGGATGCTAAGGCGGATATCCGAACGGATAATTGAAATAATTGAATTTAATTTGAAGATTTAGTTTTTTGAGAGAATTTTTAAGACACTTTTGGTATTTTCTTCGTAAATGAACTGGCTTGGCCTGATGAAAAGCGTGGACTTTAAATATACTTAGTATTAGAAACCCTAACAATTTACAATATTTTCCTAAGTCATCTTCTCCACACTATTTAGTTATTAGATATTTTCACATTACAACTATACACATTTCTCCATATTTTTTTTGCAATTCTATCATCAATGTTCGTATTCCAAAAAATATCCTGGGTTTCGGTTCAAGTTCAATGTCTACAATTGAAATCGAACCTTGAAACTGGATGTTTTAAGGCTTGAATTGAAACGATTTTTTTGGTCCTTTTGTACGCGAAAGGTCAAAGACCTCGCCCAAATGTTTGTATTGATACAATTATTCATTTCTGTATTGACAGGTGTTGAAGGGGATGTCTGTCGTATTGTACTGACTTTCAATATTGAAAATAAAATACCTACGCTGTCATATGTTTTGATAAACAAAGTTTCTGTGTTCCGGTTAAAAAAAAAGACTTATTGCAAATTGGAAAAAAAATATATATATTTTCATTAATTTCATTGATGATTTAAAATCTTATCATAATTTATAACCCTAAAACGCTGTCTGAGATCAAATTTTCTAAAATCACTTGTAATAAACCGCAAATATTAATGAAACTACGACCACAGAATATGAAATTGATTTACTAGCTAGCTAGTCACAAGTAATAATAGTCGGAATAAGAAAAAATCAAAGCCAACTGTCGTTTGACCCAAATGACATGGCTGTACTTAATCTATAAAATAGTACTCATATTACAGTAATATTTGTGCGATTATCAATCTTATTACAAGGGCTATAAGGTGACGGTCGACAGGCAGTGTGTTTTAATGTTAGTAATTATTTTAATGACAGGATATGAGGATTGAATCGTTTTGTTTGTTTTGAGAAAAATGTTTTTTTAAAGGACATGTTTTTTCGTGGGGTTTTTGTGAGATGATTAGTACCTATGGCATGATTGTAAGATGTCTTATTCATTCTTTTAGTCTTATTTTACTTTAATCAGCACATATTTAATAATACCTACGTACCTATCGATATTGGAGCCAAACTAGAACCATAATTCTGTCGTATAAAAGGACCGATTTGGTTTGAAATTAAAGTGTTTTTTACGATTTTTTTTTCAAATCCATCATATCAATAAACTGTTTGTTATTATAGGTATGCGAGAAGAAACAATTTTTCGGCCGAAAAAGATAATCGCCGAAATTGGATATTTCCGCCGAAATTGCCAAACACAGAAAACGAAAACGAAATTTGGTCGGACTCTATTTGAAACCTTGATTAGTTTACTTCATTTTTAGTTTTATTATTAAGTATGCAGAAAAAATATGTTAGGAACAGTAAAGGAATATTTCCTAATGCTAAAGCGTGTTGACTGCGTCTTTTCCTTTTATTGATTCTCTTATCAAACATGTATGTACTCTACAAGAAGCATCTACCTAAATTGATCCTTATTTCTTCGCAAGTCTATCTAACGAGTTTTCTAGTGAATCTTATCCTCAGCTGACCTCCAGACGTTACACGGTTTGTTGTCAAACAGCTGACTCACTCACTTTTTCCATCTTTCTCATATCCCAATAGACACAGATTTATTTTTTATAGCCATGACCGCGGGGTGACTCAAACAGCCTGGCTGACGTCACAAAAACATTATAACACCTACAGCGTAATAAATTACATCCTTCATTGCCCATTCGATTTCAATATAAATAGAAAAAATTACCGCTCGCGGCAAAGGGGTAACTTTCAATTTCTCCAGTAATTAATTAACGTACCTAGCACATGTTTAGACAGATTATTTGTTACGCTTTCTCTATAGGCATTACATCACTAACCCTTTGCCACCTGTTGATTTAAAAAATTGACAACAGTTGTTTCCCGCCACGATTTGTTTTATTTCTTTTTAATTGTCGATCTGAGACATTGGTTCTTCGGATGCAGTTTAGGGTTAACTGATTTTAATGGCCGACGCATCGGAAGTGACATGTGTCGATGTGTTCGTCATTATATTTAATTTTATTGTTCGCTTCCAGTTTTTTCGACCACTGAATCGAGATTGTGGACAGACAGACGGACAAATTGTATTCGCATTTTAACTTATCTTCTTATTTCTTTTTAGTAGTCGTACATGCTATGTTATGCATGAATGAATATTTATATGTCCTAGTAAGTATGACATCTTTTCAAAGATGTGTTAATCATTCTCAGCTGTTGCATTTTAATCGAAAGTTCTTGGCTTACTATACGGCGACATATTTCAAGAGCATTTTATTAGCACTTTTTTAGGACACTGATGTGGATGTCATCGTCAGGAAAAACAACATAACATAACATCACACCTTGTTTCCCCGAAGGGTTGGGCAGAGGTGTACCTATAGTACCCCACATTTCGCCAGTTATGTTTAAGTCCCATGTAATAGGGGGCGAGCCTATTGCTATCAAACCGAAAACCGAATAAATCCGAAATATTCCACTTTGCCCCACCAACCCACCCCACTGGTGGGTCAAAGTGGAATGCCTAAAATTTTGCAGTGGTATCTGCCCCACTAGTTCGACTTGGTAAGATTCCACTAGTCTAAAATCTTGCTAGGATCTGCCCCGCTAGGGTTGGCACCTTAGAATTTGTGTAGGTAGGTATGCTCGTATTTTATATTTGTTTGGAAAAGAAAAAAAAGGATATCTAAGTAAAATGTAACTAGGGCTGGTAACGTTGCACTTAGTTCATAAGAAGTGTTTTTAAATAAAAGTACAAAAATAATTGTTTGGATTTATTTATTTGCTATTTGTTTCTGGAAGGAATCGGGTAGTAAATCAGTAATTACACGATTTGTTACAAATAAAATAAAATATAACTAAAGTAAACCTTTCAAATCTGTGATATAAAATGATTGGTTCTTTCCAAGTCCAACGTCACTAGCCCTAGTTACATTTTACATTTCTTTCTTCTCCTAACAAATATAAAATATGAGCATACCTACACAAATTCTAAAGTACCTACCAACCCAAGTGGGGCAGAATCCAGTAAGATTTTAGACTAGTGGATTCTGCCCCACCAAATCGAACTAGTGGGGCAGTTGCCACTTTTCCCCGCCAGAATGGGGTGCCTTGGTGGGGCAAAGTGGAATAATTCATAAATCTAGACTCCGGGTTGCTATTGAGAAATTCCAGATGGACAACAAAAACAACAATTATTCACTATTAGGTTCTTAAGAAATGCTCCCCCCTACAAGTTCAAGGATGCTCATTCCCATACCAACTTTTAATAAATGCTAATAATACTCAATCCCTATTCATCATAATTTAAAACCAAAACAATTAAAACCTCAATTGAAAAATTTTTGACGCAGAAAAACGCGGGAACTCATATTGACGTACACAGTCTATGGTTAATGTTTTTTGTAAAGACACCTGTAGGCGAGAGGGAGGCAGTGCCTGACTGCCTGAGGATGAGAGCCAAAAAACTAGAAAAAAATTTAATGAAACGAACGTGAGAATGAATGTGGAGCGGCGGCGGCGGTTTGTTTTGATAAGATAGGGAGCTAGGACACGTGAATTTACGAGTATTTGTAGATTAATTAATTTGGTGGGGTAGAAATTAATTTAGGAGTTTTACCATATTCGATTTTGTATAGTTTAGTTGGTTGAATTCAGTTGGCATGGTATGGCTGTTATGCTTCTGCAAAACTATTGACTGTACTTATTGCATAACGAAATCTGAACAAGCAATTTAAGTGAAGTGTGAGCATTAATTGATAGATATCAGCGGGGTCAAGAGTTCGGATATCCAAACTTTTCGTCATTGAAGTGGAGCTGCGGGGTAATTGCGTATTAAAATGAAAATTGATCGCAATGGGTTTCATTTTGACAGTTTACCCACGTCCATTGCGTTATTTACGTTGTTGAGCAGACGAATTTTTCAAACCTATGAAGCAATGGATTAGCAATATCCTTCAAAACTCGGATTGTGATTCAAAGTGTGATACGCAATTAGTGTGCTGCTTTTATAGCATGCATGACATAAACACTTTATGCGTTAGCTAGTAGCAACAGAGATCAATAAAATATAAAGTTATAACTACTATAAAATCCCCAACAGATAATTAACTATTTACACATCATTTAAATCGAATACGACCATCATTAAAATAAAACACAACATCAAAGCCACCTTTACATTTTTAAATCAGATAATACGCCATCAAACCTATTTATTATTCAGTTCTAAGCAAGAGAGCTTTTTTATCCGACAACTGTCCACTCGCCCCCATTTCATTTTTTACGGAGAACTTTTTCTCTATGGTCATGTTTGAGGTTCTCACGGAAGAGGCTGAATGGACTGGTGTTCTTCGGACTTAAAAAAAACACGGAAGGGTTGCTAGTATTAAAAATTATTAGTTTGTTTTTCGTGTACGTAAGGTGCTGTGTGCTGTCGGTGGGAATAAGTGACCCTCGGATTTAACATCCGGGAAGATGTTTGAGGTTTAATGAGAGGATATGGAGAGATAAAAAGTTCATTATTGGGTGGACCGAGAGTGTTGGGTTACTTACGTAATGTTACAAAGGGATGGGGAGCAAAGGGTTGTTTTGTCGAAAGGATCTCATGGTCAAGATTCTATGGATGCTAGGGTGCTTATCTAAGTATCAAATAGACATTAACTTGATGTGAATGCTTTCCTGCGACTCTTTGCTAATGGACTCAGCGTATCTTCCCTATGAGGTCATTCATTGGTGTAATTAGATCGTTATTTGCGATAGTTCTTCTCAGATAACTCTCAAACAGAAAATTCTGTTAAAGCTTATGCAGCAAATATATTTGCATGATGAATATTCATATTTATTTATTCAGAAATTGTAAGAGTAACCACTGGTTCCTCTAATTAGTTCTACTACAATTAATGTCAACGGCCCTTCTATTAAGTATACAAACTTCGATCAATTGAGCATTTCTGGAACACAATAGGCACCTTTTGGTGAAAATCCTATGATAAAAACTATCAACGAATTTTGTGTAAATTGCATTTTATTTGTTATTACATGTTGAACTGAAAATATAATAAACAACAAAATTACTTACAATCAACAGGCAATGCACTTCATTTAACACTAAAACGTATAAATTAGTAGACCGTGTCAATAGTACCCAGTGTAAACACAGTCGCCGTTGAAGGGTTAACCCGCGCCTGTCACTCACTGACAGATGGCCAGCCGCGAGACGGATAGGGTTGCCTGACATTTGAGTTTTTTGTTACATTTTCGATAGCGATGCGGAAGTCAATTTTTGGATTCTTATTTTTTTGTTTTGACCTAATAAATATATTTTTGTGGTGTGGTTTGGTAATGGCAGTCAAATAATATCACAGTATCGCTTTGTGGTTTTTACATCTGATGGACAATAAATAACAACAATATGACAAACATTTTAAAATCAGTAAATGTCAGTAAGGATCAACTTTATTTTCTTGTTTTATAATAATTGAAACCTTTTAATTTATCGTGCATTATATACGATGCATATTTTGAATAAGCAAAAATAACTAAAGTATGTCATAGTACTACAGATTGTAGAGACACCCCTATCACCTAGCATAAATTCAACCCTACCACAGCCGATAGTGGTCAAAAAGAGCGGTAATTTTTCAATACGCACTTTTTATAAAAATTTTAAAAACGTGTAAAAAGTCTCGACCGTAGAGGTGCTAAGTACGAAACCCTCAGGCCTAGGGTATCAATTAGATGCTCGGGGTAATGGAAACAAAGAACCGTGTGTAAAAGTCCTAAGTGGCGCTTCGGGGTAAAAACGTTTTTGTGGCGTTCCAATTTATTGCCTTTTGAATTTAGAATAAAGGTCGATAGAAAAGTGAATTGATTATAAGTGGTGGTAGATGATAATGTATAAGCAAATTGTTTCAAGCAAGGTGTTCCGAGTTTAACAGGCACATCATTAAAATAAGTCTTTTAACATTGAAAATGTTTTTTCGATCGCTTCAGTTCCCCTTTTCCAGCGAAAGTGCGCATCTGCGATTGTTAAAACTAATAAAACTATGTAAACAAAGTGGGTACATAGCTGGCACCAAAAGTTATATACAAAAAAAAAAAAAACTCAAATCTTTTGAAGTTATAAAAAAATATCTTTTTTTGGGGTCTTTTTTACGAAAACTTATTATTTTAAAATTAAAAGAGATATCAATATAAATCGATAAATTCCTCTAGAAAATTAAATTACGCAACTTTTGATATCATAATCACGAGGATGAAATATGGGAAAGGGCTTTAATGTTGTACCCTTTTGTGTGAGAGTCGCGCGTCAACGTAAGAGTAGCTTGCGTGGCGCTCGGTGAGAGGCGGTCCGCTCGCGGGCAGTATCACGCAAAATACTGAGGCTTGAGTTTCGTATCCGTGATAAAGCGCGTAAAATGAACGAGAGTATGTCTCTGTTAAGAAAATAATAAGAAAATTAAATGTACCTAATGAAGTGAACAAAGTTTTGAAAACTTCGAAAATAATTAAATAATTGACAGTTTCATTTACTTTCTTGATTATTTCACTAGACGATTCTAAATCTTAAGTCAGTGAAGTAAACTTCTTGGCTTGTGCTTTCGAAATTGACTTTGACGCTGCACGTTTTGACGTAAACTGTATTTTTTGGTTGTCTATTGTTTGCCCGAAGATTATATGCCATAATCATCATTTTCCCGAATTTCATTTACCCGAATTTCATTTGCCCGAATGTTTCATTTGCCTTAAAAGACATATGACATACTTTTAATTACCCGAATTTTAGATACCATAAGATACAAATGCCATAAGTATTGTTTGCCTTATTTTTATGTGCCATAATAATTATTAGACATAATATTTAAATGGCATAATATTTAAATGGCATAACAAGTCAGTATTAGACAAATATTTAAGCCCCGTAATAATCATTACACATGGTTTTTTTTTCTATGCATGGTTGATGGTGGGCTAGGTCGACGGAGCCCCGCTTCGCGGGGCTGCTACTTCTGTGTGGTTTATAAAAAAATAACCACGAAGGGGATGGCGGGGTCTATTCGCTCGCTTCGCTCGCTCACACGACCCCGCCATCCCCTTCTAACCTAACCTGTCCGAGTCGGGGTGCCCTAAAGTCCCAATTGCATCCAATTTCTCTTGATATAAACAACCGTTACACACCCGATGTCGATGGCAAATTATGTTATGGCATATCATAATTATGGCATGTGATAATTAGGGCTTACAATGATTATGACAAATGATGTTATGGTATGTGACTTTATGGGAAACAATGATTCTGGCACGTGACTAATATGGCAAATGAGAGTAGGGCAAATGAGTATTATGTCGTATGATATTATGGCTGTTGACTATTATGGCAAATGATATTAGGGCAAATAAAATTCGGGTAAACGGCGGTATACCGTATTTTTTGCGTGTAGTATTGCGGAGTATATTACTGTCGCGGCCTGCAACAAGGACATTGATGGACGATTGAGTCCATCAGTATATTACTTTTCTCAAATAATGCGCGGAAATGAGTAAATAAGTAAATTAATTATAAATTCCGGAATGAATGACGAACAACGATAATTTTACAAGCGCCAATATGTTCGTTTGTTTCTTCTTTACTTTAAACAGCTCTATTTGCAAGCCAAATCGAAATTTAAATAAAATCTTTGATAAGTTGCCTCCTTGGTTGCCATTATGTCGTGTTTAGCAAATAAATTACTATGAAAACTCATAAAGAACTGTGTGTTATTTAAAAATGGAACGAACTTTTTACTTCATACAAAGATTGACGGCCGGGCATGTATTCGACCAGTACCGCAATTTTGATGTATCTCGAAGAAGATTGTCAAAAAAATGTTCGATTTTCCAAGCGTGTTTAAGAAAATGCTATTAATATTTTAGACATAATGTCAAGCTTATCTTTTTTTTTGCCTACATTTTTTTACATGTTTTTAAGGTGATAGTGTTTTTGAGAAATATTATATAAATGTAATGCGTTTTTTATTTTGTTGAGTTTATTTTCAAGGTACTATCGAAGACCTTCATATCTAAACAGTTTGAAAACAAAATCCCGTGAACACGATGGCCACATCAGCTACCGCCCCGGTTCTATAGCGGCCGAGCGCTGCAAGCAGAAATAGTCCTTACGGTGTATAGATATAAACTTCTTCGATGGTACCTCGAAGGTTGTTTAATGCAAGATATATGTTTTTTTTGTTAGCCTGTTTTGTTTCCCACTGCTTTTTCTTCTTTTCGTGTGGTTATTAACCTGGTGTCAGAGTTTTAAAGCCGCCCATGGGCCTCCGACGTGGCTTCACATGCCGTCGAGAAATATCTTTCAGGCATGCCGGTTTCCTCATGATATTTTCCTTCGCCGTTTTTGAAGCTAGTGACAATTATACAATACGCACATGAATCCGAAAAGTCAGAGGTTTGGGTTCGAGCTCGAGACCTATGGCTTGGCAGTCTGACGGCTACACCACTAGGCTATCACTGCTCTTACTGCGTTTCCCACTGCTGAGCAAAGGCCTCTTGTGAGGCCTTGCAAACATGGTTGGCCCTATTCCTATATGACAAAAATTATATCTTCATAGCAAGAAATGTAAGTAAATGAAACATTTTGCATGTTCATAACCGAAGTATGGAGAATCTCTACGGTTAATTCAATTTTTAACCGACTTCAAAAAAAGGAGGTTATATGTTCGACTGTATGTATTTTTTTTTTTTTTTATGTATGTTCACCGATTTCTCCGCCAATTGTCAACCGATTTTGAAAATTCTTTTTTTATTCGTAAGGGTATACTCCTGAGGTGGTCCCATATTAATTTTGTGAAGATTTGATGTATACTTTGGGAGATAAACGAAGGAACTCCTCAAAAACAAACAGTACACGTAATGTGATTTGGATATTGTACTAAAGATCAAAAATAATTGCTGGTTCTATCTATCCATCTGTGGTGAACTAATTATAGTCTTCGAAGATACCGCATGGAACTCCTCATCGGTGAACAGTACATATAGGAACTTACAGTGAAAGGTTAGAAGGTTAGGGGATAATTCTTTGAATATTATAGGCACGTTTAGACCGTTACTTGTATTCTTATATTCCGTTGAGCTGATGATGGAAGGTACAACTCCTTATCGATCAGGAGTTAGAAGATATCTTGTCCTAGATAGACATACTCGTTGACATCGAGAATTGATTCCTCAGCAGACACTAGAGTGGGCTCTTACCCACTCTACTGTCTGCTTAATAAAAAAAAAAAAGCAGCCTTAATCATTTTGGCCTGGCCAATTATTATATTTTTATACAAATTTACAATTGCCTTAATCGTTGCATTTCACGCAATGCTCTTTCGTCATGCGGTTTCTTGAGCAATTTGTTTGGCTCTAAGTCGCAAAGAGCAATACCATCCAGAGTCTTTACACGACATAGCGCAACATAAACTTGGCCTTTAGCAAAATTTTTCTTGCCTAAGTTAATCACGGCTTTGTTTAGGGTGGTGCCCTGAAGTTTATGCACCGTTACCGCCCAACTAAGGATCAGCGGCAGCATCCTCCGTTCAACATCCCCATAACCTTTTGTTGCCTGATATGTTGTTGAAACAGGCGCTATGGCAACTAACCCCTCAGTGTCTTTCACTTTTGTGCCAATAGTGTCATCATCAAATTTTATAAAAACTGAATCGGGTAACTCGCCTGATTCTATTTGATCGCGACGAAAGGCAGGCCATTTAAACTTAGATACAATCCCCATTGCCCCGTTAACCAGGCCCTCAGTAACAGAAATGTTACGTCTCAACATAACTCTAGAGCCTATGCCAAGTTGCAATTCGTGCAACAAACCACCACAGTTATTTACATCTGCAGGAATAACATTAGATGGTGGTCGTTTTCCGTAGGTTGCTGCCTCTCGTGACTCATCGATAGCACGCAAGATGTAGGTAAACGAGACTTGACTGAAGCAGTTGGTTCGTCATCTTAGTGTTATAGTTATCTACCAATTTAAGAGTTGGAAAAAAGAGTGCCGGAAAAAGATGAAGCCGGAAGGACGGCACCCGAACTCCGTCATAAAACAATGTATCCTAGCCGTGTTTGGGCTTATTCGAATTGCCATGAGATGTACTCTGGCTATAAATGATTTTAATGGTAATATCCCGGCATCAAATTGCGCTACTTGAGTCGTATGTTATGTGTGGCCTTGATTGTCAGAAGACAGATTTTGTAGCCTCGTTATTTCCGTCAATGATCTGTGGCCGTGTGGTCGCTTTAATAATTTGTTGGCGTCCAACTCTGATAAAACTATGCCTTCCAAACTTCTGACATGACTAAGCGCAACGTATATTTGCTCTTTTGCAAAGTTTTTTTTACCAAAGTCGATCACAGCTCTTTCGAGGGTGGTAGCCTGTAATTTATGGACTGTGACCGCCCAGCTTAATATTAGAGGCAGCATACGCTCCACATCTCCGTTACCCCTTGCCGCCTGGAACGTAGTACTTGTTGGTGGTATGGGTCTCACTTTGAAAACTTTAAATTAGCATATCTTTTTATTGTTACATCGTTATAATATTATATTTACAATTTTAATAGGACTGTAATTAAATTTCAAAAATGTTATTTCTGTTAAATTGAATGTAGAAAAATGTATTCCGAAATGTGTACCATTTTGGGCCAATAGATGTCATTGAGATGCAAAAAATTTTGTAACCCCCTTTCTACACTTTCAAGCCAGTTTTGAAAAATGTATGATTCCATCTTTATTATTACTTAGATAAGTTTATACCACGTTTTCTAAACCAAATGAATAATATCTTTCATACAAACCATATCCCCCCTTTTCACCCACAAAGGGGGTAAATTTAAATCATTCCACTTTGCCCCACCAAGTCACCCCACTGGTGGGGCAAATGCATTCTGCCCCATGGCATGGATTCTTCCCCACTAGGGTTGGCACCTTAGAATTTGTGTAGGTAGGATGTTCGTATTTTATATTTGATTGGAAAAGAAAGAAATTTATATCTAAGTAAAATTTAACTAGGACTTGTATTTACTTAGATTGTATTTTATTTGTAAGAAATCGTGTAATTAACGTATGATTTACAACCCGATTCCTTCCAGAAACAAATTTTAATAATAAAATAATAATACCAGCCTATAACTGTCCCACTGCAGGGCAAAGGCCTCTTCTCATACAGAGAAGGCACGAGCACTGATGATCACGCTTGCTCAAAACGGGTTGGTGATTTCAGACTAATATTAACTATAAGTCCATGTTTCCTTACGATGTTTTCCTTCACTGATGTCAATAATGTCCAAGATAAACTCAGAAAGTACATATGAATTGAAAAAGTCACATTAGTACTTGCTTAGATTTGAACCCACAACCTCATGCATGAGAGGCGAGGCCTTAACCTCTGGGCCATCAACATTTCTTCCTTTTCCAAACATATATAAAATACGAGCATACCTACCTACACATTTCTAAGGTGCCAACCCTAGTGGGGCAGAATCCATAAAGATTTTAGTTTAGTGGAATCTGCCCCACCAAGTCGAACTAGTGGGGCATATTTCACTGAAATATTTTAGGCATTCCTCTTTGCCCCACCAGCGGGGCGCGTGGGCGGCCCGGTGGGGCAAAGAGGAATGATTCGTTAATATGTGCGGTGTAGGTATAAACACAGCTAAAAAGTGAAAAATAAAAACTTTTTTACAAAAAAAAACAACCGACTTCCAAAAAAAACACTTAAAAGAGAAAAATAACTTGAATTTCGGAAGTCGGTGGCAAAAACGAAAATACAGATCCATATAGTTATATTTTAAGATGATTCGCAGTTCGCATAGTTGAAGCCGTGATATAGTTATATCCCTAGGAAAATAGTTATGAATTGCTTTCATTTACGGTAGGTATATTTTACTATATATGTATCTAATAAAATACTATTGTTTTTGCCACCGACTTCCGAAATTCAAGTTATTTTTCTCTTTTAAGTGTTTTTTTTGGAAGTCGGTTGTTTTTTTTTGTAAAAAAGTTTTATAGTGTGGATTTAGCAAAAAAACAAAATCTGCTTTTCGTTACGATCGAAGACACATATAACGTAGACTTTTCCTTAACTTCATCCTTGATATTGTGTGAGGTACATAAAATAAATGCTTCAAGCGCGTTTTATTGTTATCTACTATCATTTAAAATGTAGGTAATTCAATCCAAGTAGATTTCTAATGTTTTATTTTTAAAGGAACTACATTTATCATCTTGGTAAATAGAGAAATAACGAATAAAATTTATTTGGCAAACACAAAATAAATAATAAATAAGTGAGTGTCCTTGGGCACTAGCTTCATCAATTTCATCATCATATGGCGTAAAAGTTAGTATTATTACAATACCTAACCCTTCTCCAAACTATTCCCTTTTACAGAAGACTGTTTGATAAAAAACGCACGTTTGTATAGTTCAGTGGCGCACTGGGTCATTTTACATTTACTTAGGGGTCGACTCAAACCTGTTTTTTGTTATGCGTTACTCAGGATGAGAGCACGGTTTAGAAGTAGGGTTGTCTAGCAACTAATTTAATTCAATCATTATTTGACATAAGCAATAAAAGATTAAACCAATTTAGTACGGAAAATTCTAAAGTAATAATTCCTGCTACGGCGTAGCTCTGCGTAGTTGCGTACTACGCCAAGCTACGCCGTAGTATTCTTTTTCCTTTTACCGATTTGGAATGTTATTATAATAGTACCTAATGATTACTTCATGATTGATTTGAAGAATAAATGATGATTTTTGTTAAAATCTTGGTTCAAATAATTTAAAAATAAATCTCCCAAATATTTATTTTTGCTTGTTATTTATTAATATAACCTATACTCGGTGTTTTATTCTTGTGAAAGCCCTACGTTTAGACACAAAAACAGGGTCGAATCAGCATAAAAACCCGAGGGTTGGCGATTTATTGTTAATCTCGGGCGGTCACTCTCGCTGCGATCGAGTGAAATATTTTACACGATAGAGACTTCTGATAAACTTGTTAACATACGAGAAATTAGATTTATTGGTTTCTTCGAGATAAGCTTGGAAACAAAAAAACTTACTTTGTCACCTGGTTTAGATACCCGGGCTATTTCGATGAAAACGGCCTAGTTAACCTAACCTATCTTCATCTAGTTTTAAATCATTATTTATCTTTGACGCGTAAAAGTGTTTTTTTTAAACAATTTACAGAAATAGATATCATTTATCATTTCAACTTGAGATGAATATGAATATTAACTTAAGCAATTTTTTTGTAAATTGCAAGATAAACGAACAAAGCAAAGCAGAGTATGTCAATGAAGAAAAATAAACAATTTTGGTTAAGAATGGTTTTTAAATGTTGTAAGTTGAACTCAGTTTCAAATGCTATATTTTATGGTTGTAGCTGGTCATATATTTCGTCTGAAAGACAAAAACTATGCGATAATTTTATCGAACTAATTACTCGTAATTGCTCCAAAATTAAGTCTCGGCAGCTAATTCAAACTGCATACCAAGAGAAACACATGCCGGTCAAACTAATTTCTTTATTATATTTGATTAACCCTTCAAATGCGACCGGTGGGTCGTAATTACCCAACAGATGCAACACTGATTAATTACTAGAAAAAGCGTTTTGGGTCAGTGCCACCTGCCCGAAAAATCTCACTTTCGATCGGTGGAAAAAGATCTAAAAAACTGATGAGTTGGATGAGACATACTCCAATGTGGATGGTTCTGTAGGTACCTATAGTTTTCCGAAACGAGAAACAGTCAAAAACGATAAATGAGTGATCTAAGTGGAAAAATTAAATAAATGGTTTGAAATATTTAAAAGCTTTTCGCAAAGTAAATTAGATAAACCATTTCTGAAACATTGTATTTTCGATATGTAGTTGTGCAGAGTAAGTACATACTAATTAACTTTACCTACATTGTTTATCCTTATTATACCTACTTACATTAAAAACATTTTAAGTAAATATTAATTAATTGGCAATTTATTACCTATCTAAGATAGCTTTGCTGATTTTCTTTTTAATATTGAAATAACAAAAGTGTAATCAGCTGTATGACGTCGAATTTTACCCGAAGCGGCTGCAGTCTGAGTTCGCAACCCTCTAGACTCCGACGAAGATTCGTTTTAATCTTTTTTGTGTGGAACCCCAAATCGTTACGTATGAAGAAAGTTTTTTCGGTCTAATCTCGTATGTAAATCGACCAGTCATTGTCTTTTGTCGGTTTTTTCTTAACCCTACGTCAGCGGAAGTCATATGGGATTAGAATTTTTATAATCGAGATTTTTTTATTAACTGTCATTAGTTTTATTTGGGAAAACAAATAAAATTCTGATTTTTATTAGTTTAAATGACAGTGTAGAAAGAAAATACGACCTTATGAGGTTGATAACGATTTATATGAACATTCATTTATGAAGCCTCGTTGGTATAGTGGTCGCAAGCTCTACTGCTGAGAAAGAGGTTCTAAGTTCAATTCCCAGGTCGGAAAAAGAGTAATTAGGTTTTTCTACCTGGACCTGTGCCCGGTTCTTTAACATACCTGGTGAAATGTGGGTGTACTATGTATAACTCGGCGTGATGTTATATTGTTGCTACTTTATGAGGTTTATAACTATTTATATGCACATGTATTTATGAAGATAGGAGACCGGACATATTAAAATAACATTTACTATGATTGTACCTATTAATGATCCGTTTACTGTTACCGATATCGCCTTTGTACTCGATTACACAGTAGTCAGTAGTTTAAGTGGTATGTCAGCAACATAGGATCTTAGTATTCTATTTGTATTAAATGGCAAGTAAAGGATCTTACTTAGAACTCATCATAGTACATCTTTGGTTATGTGGCGGCAAAAACACAACATTTCACCTACATACTTCTCCGAATGGCTATTTGTAGGTAAACTCTAAAAGTCTTGCAGATTGAGACACTACACTTAGCCTCACCTATGCACGATTAACTGTAATTAGTTTACTTCAATGAATTAGATTGAGAGAAACGATTAAAACCTGGCATTTTGTTTTTTCTCTACGTTCACGTAAACACACAGATTGGCAAATTATGCTATTAAAAATATTAATCTGCTGTGTTGAATTCGTACCGCATTTATTCCCACGTTGGTCCTGTTATTTTTTTATCACCAAAAAAAAAACAAACGCATGATTTTTTTAACAAGATGCACAGACACGACACAAAATTCGCACGAAAGTTTACCAACAGAAAATCCGAAAATAAAAAATATCTTTAAAAAAACTACCTCGTGAACCCAACCTGTACAAAGCCGCATAAATATTCATACATCGGCACGATATTACGCATATCAATCACTATGCAAGTGCTAAAAAGGATCTAATGGCATGCGCAAGCACACCCCGCCATTTTGTCTTCTACTGTCATTAGCGCCTTTTCATAGCGAATCTCTTTTTGTGTGGCTTATTCAAATTCGTGACAATACAATGTTTTTGTTTATCGGTTAATCTTACGCATGTTAATGTGAAGACGTTTTGTGTGATGTTTGAGCTTTGTAAATTATTTTCATTCATGTATTGATGATTTTTTGTTTCTAAGTTCATAGCAACTATTGGGGTTCTTGTCTTAGTGAGCATAAAACAAATCAACGCTACTTTTCAATTAGGAAGCTCGTTTGTTTCTTCAATTATATCCAAGATAAGAATGCTTCGAAACATGTTGGTCCTGCTCCATAGGATAATCTAGAATCTAGGCAAAATCAAATTGGTTCCTAATTTAATTTAATTTTTTATATTTTTTTATATATATTACATTTATTTTACATTCTGTGATTACTTCCTCACACACTGACTTATTAATTGTAAAATTTTAGGAAAATTTCTACTTTTACAATGTTTGTAAATATGTGAACACCATGTATCTATCACATAATTAATTTATCTGTTGTTGCTTCATTTTTAATTATTTTTACCTATTGTGGTATAGTAATTTTATTCTAGGTGCATCGTCTTCACATATAATTATATAACTAATGTACCTTTACAAAATATTGTAAAACATTTTAAAAGAGTAACGGTGGAGTTTCTTGCAATTCTTCTCCATGCGAAAACTACCTTTTGGAAGGGGCGACTAGAATCATTTTTTTTTTTTTTAATTTTGTCTTTCAAAAGTGCCTAATAGGGGCCTATTTGAAATAAATGATTTGACTTTAATACATACTAATTTCATGCTTGTAGTTAATAATTATATTAGGTCCGTCTTACCGTCTCAATCAATTTTAAATTTTATACTGTAATTAATATAATTATGGACATCTATTATTTATATTTTGTATTCCTATTTTAGTAATAAAGAACACTTAACTAATAGACAAAAACAAATTCCTAATCGTTTTCGCGCCAAACAACTAAAGATAATCATCCCGCCAAAATAAAGATGCGTTCAAATTATGCGCGAGCACACCGTAGAATAAAGGATCAAGTTTTTTTTCGATTCCTTTCGATCTAACCCTCAAAAGCTAATTACCGTATTGAGGAATTAGTTCATATTTTCGCACGGTGCGAGATGCACGTGTGTGTTGCGGTAACCGAGTAGGTAATTAGATAGGAAGTTGTTTGTTATGCTAATTATTTGTGTTTCTTTTGCGAGAATTAGTTTATTACCAGTTATTATGTCATTTGATATTAATTTTAAGTTAGTTTGGGATTTTGTAGGATCATTGTCTCATTGTAAAGGTGCTCAATGATTAGCTTGTTTCTACTTGGTTACATTCATTTCTGCTTAATATTGTTTTCTGGTTATTTCTTGGGAGAGTTTATCTTTCTGACACAATTAATTGTACACATTTCAATAACTTATTATGCACTACACATGTCTAGATTATAATAAAAACACCAACCCCTATAACTTTAGCCCAAGTCGGTACCAGCTTTCCTCACTCGTGCCCATTCCGAATTTCCGACCCACCTTTTCCTCTACTCGATTCTATTTGCATATCCTTAATGATCAACGATTTGATAAAAATAACCGGCCTGCTACCATTTCAGTATGCAAATTCACAGGCTGTGTCGACTGCCTTGACTTTTTTGTTAAATTTCCTCATACCAGCATGGATCAATTAAACGAGAGCTGGACAGCTCTAATTGATTTAAAATAACTTTGTCCATAACGTTATCAAGATCTTTCATCCTAAATTAATATGTTTGAAATGTCATGTTTGCGTCTGCGGCAACAGTGCAATTTTGTTGATACATTTTCTAAGTTACTGAAATTATTTCAATGTATGTTTGTAAACCAAAACCGCAGGTTAATATATAGTAGAAAGCTAACCAAAACCAAAAGGGGCTAAATAATGAGAGATGTAAAATAGTCACTAATAATAATAATTATCATAGGTATTATTAAAAAAAAAAAGAAATAATAAGTTACAATAAAAAAAACACTAATCTATGAAAAAATATACTTTCCATATCTTCTCACGAATGTGTACCGTACGCTAATTAAACAAAGGTGCACTAACAAACGGGAGACAAGAAAAAAACTTTTTACTAATCAGCAAAAAACGCCAAGACATCGTGAGAGATGCATAAAATTAACTTGTAATACATACATGTATGCAAATGTCTACGTGACCACTTTTTAAAGAGAAAAAAAACAAAAGTACTGACTGTGGTCGCTGCTACCCCTTCGCTGAATCAAATCGAAATTTGCATACGACGACGGTGGCGATTTTTTCACTCAAAAAGATTATGTAAATGTGTTTTTTGGACATCGGATGAGTGAGAAATACTTTTTTTTTGTGCTAAAAAAGTGCGTCGGCTGAGATAGGGTTAAGTGTGAAGAAATGAGTTCTCATACTTTTCATGTGAACTTTTTTTATGTTTAGTGTAGAAACAAAAAAGGTTTGGGTGTTTTATAATATTGTTATTTGTTTTGAATAATTTGATTTATCCTAGACATTCTTTACAGTATTTCGTTTGGATTGAGTTTATGATAAGATGCTATTAAGTATTTAAGAAAGGTACCTATAAAACTTTGTGAATAGTTTGTAGCCGTAATTCTAATTATGACATAAGTACCTATTAATTAAAACATGATGATGGTTTTGTATTGTAAATATCTACAATAAATCGGTGTTTTGACAATCGTTGCGAAAGATCCTTAAATAATCTAAAATGAAGAACGTATTTTCCCAGTTAGGTATTTGTCTATTGTAAAATACAAAATAAAAATTGAGGAGGTTTGGAAGCGGCACAAACAGACAAACAGACGCTGTGGGGTCTAGTCTAGTAGGTATTCCTAGGTAAGGATTAATAAATAAAACAAAATGACTAACTAATACGCATTGTGGTTAGGCATCTAATGTAGATAAATAACCTCGGTTAGTACAAGATTGTTCTTACCTATCCAGAGCTATTACTTAATAGTGTCTTACATAAACAAATACATACATAAATTTATTTAACGGCAACCCAAAAAATATTGTAGGTAACCTTTTTTTTTGAAGCACATAACCTCGTTCTACCTGCGACCCGGGGTGGAGTCTAACCACCCCACAATTTTTTTTTAATACACAAAAACCCAATAGTGCACCAGGGGGTGTTAACATTTTTTTCGTAGCAACCCTGATCGATATTTTTCCCGCGCACACATAGGTGAACCCTAGCTAACAAAGAAGTCTTTATGTAAAACTTATTCATTTATTTTTATTATAACGGTCGTCTGTTCTCTATTCTTTTCGGTAATGGCAGGGGTTGTATTAAAAGGGGTTATTTTTTTTATGTGCGTCTCCTCACGCGATTTCTGGTTATTCAAATTGTTTGGGGCACGCAAATGATCGGGCGTTATTTTCTAGAACATTTTTAGTTTTGTTGTTCGGGTTTTATATCAGTTTTGAGATGGAATAGGCACAAATTTTAAAAGAAGCTTGACGGTTAAACCCATGCTTCGTAATTTAAAACCATGTATGAGATCTTAAGATGGTTTTATCTAGTTTTATAACATTCAACGTTGCAGTTGGATAAGTTAGGTTATTATATTTTTATTTTTATAGTTTGTTTTTTTACTAATTTAGAATAAGTAGTATATGCAGTGTATATATTTTTATCATCTTTAATAAATAAACCCTACTACATACAATATGTAAAAAAAAACCCAGTCCGATCCGAAAGGGCCACATAGGTACTGCAATAACATTACCAAAAAGAAATGAAAAAATATTGCTATATAAAATTCACATTTTTAATACCAAAATTACCCCAAATAAAAAGTAATCATAATCATAATCATAATCATTTATTTGCGTACCATAATGTGTATAAAAGATGTTACATGAAGCTTAAAGCTAAAGTACAGTTATGGACCCTGTTAGGGCACAGCAAAATAGTATTTATTGTCTTAACATTAAAGATAAAATTAAATAAAATCAAGCAATCAGCAATAACAATAATAATCATAAAATAAAGAAAATTTCAAGAAAAAAAAATTTTAAGTAGAAAATTTCAAGAGGGATCATGCATAAGTTATAACTTTTAGACACCCGCTAAACGACGGTCGCACTTCGATTTGGGTGTCATGAACGAAAACGTTTTATTTGTAGATAGTAGGCCTTAGTACATATGTACCTATCATTATTATTAAAAACATAGAAAGATCTTAAATTACAACAACACTTTATGACGCGGCTTTACATAACGTTTTGAACATATAATTTTCAAGAGTCACAGAACATTATACTGAAAATAGCTTACCTAAGCAAAAAACCTCAAGTGTTCTAAAGGTCCATTTTCTGTCCTTCCAGTGGTGGTGACGTCAGCTCCGGCCAACGAGGCTGAGCTACAACTATACAGGGTGATGCAGCGAGCCAGTTTATTGGCTTACTACGATACGCTGCTTGAGATGGGTTTGTATTTCATCAGATAGATAGATAAATCATTTATTTAGTGCACACAAAAGAAATAGCACAACACAAAAAACCCACGATAAGAAATTACATAAATATAAAGAAAATAGAAGGTTCCAATATACGGAAAACAACATATTTAAAGAAATAAAGTGACACTATGACTATGACAAACCAACAGACCAGACCAGACCAGATTCATACCAGCCAACCTGTTACTTCTACTGCTAAACCTGCTCTCTAATAAGAGCTCCATAATTACTGATTTACTTGGACAGGTCGTTAGTGGAGTCAGGTAAAATCAAAGTTGTTATGGCTCCTGCATAAAAAAACTTTTCTGGCGATTTTTCTCAACGATTGGTTATAAAATTGACAAAAATGTAAAATGAGTGACTCTTTTATAGTTATAATTGTTGTAATACACACATCAACACGGTCTAGGGATATTTCATACTCAATTAAATAACTCGAAAAGTACTGGCCGCATTGTAATCTTTCATACACCGATTTGTTTGTAATTTATCTCAGACTAATTCCAAATTCAAATTTTTGAAAATTCTTTTGTTTCGGTGGCATAAAAATGTCTTGATGTGTAGGAGAGGGAATTTTCATTTGTGCGAAATTTAGAAAACAATACGAATTACGTTTAGTTACAGTTTTTTTTCATTTTTAAACGAAAGATAAAGTTAAAATTGAGGTATTGTAGCCATGCAACGCCAACATTTGACGAGGGCGGAGATGTTACGAGCTGTGGGAATGCTGGAAGCTGGGTCTGTTCAGCGTAATGTTGCTGAGGCCATAGGGACCCACCAAAATATAATTTCAAGATTGTGGACACGCTATCGTGCCACAGGTGAAGTAGCGGAGAGGCACCGGGGGCCAAGTCGCATCACTACCCCCAGACAAGATCGATTTTTGCAAATTACTGCGCGAGCTCAACCAAATGCAACGGCGACTCAATTGGTCCAAAGGCTGCGAGTGGAACACCAAATGCTTGTGAGTGACCAAACTGTAACAAGGCGACTGCATGAAAGCAATCTACGCTCTCGTAGACCACTCCGGGTCCCACCTTTACGGAGAGGCAATCGTGGACGACGATTAGAATGGGTTCGGAACCACGTGGACTGGGGCCGTGAGCAATGGTCCAATGTGCTGTTCACGGATGAATCCAGGTTCGGCTTCCATCCAGATTCACGAAGGACGCGTGTTTGGCGAGTTCCTGGACGATGGAGCCGTCTTCAGAACCCTCAGGAAGTTCACCCATACCAAGGAGGAACAATTATGGTTTGGGCAGGAATTCGTCTTGGAGGACGGACGGATCTCGTTTGGGTGCGGGGCAATATGACGGCAGAACGATACGTCCAACAGGTGCTGGGGCCCGTAATCTTGCCCCACAGAACACAAATGGGGCAAGATTTCCTGCTCATGCACGACAATGCCCGGGCACACACGGTGAGAACGGTAGCAGCTTGGTTACATACACACAATGTTAGGGCCTTAGACTGGCCTGCTAAATCGCCAGATCTAAATCCCATTGAGCATGCGTGGGATATGCTGCAAAGAAGAGCTCTGAAGGAAGTTCCTGAAAATCTGGCTACAGAAGATCAACTTTTTGCGCACCTCAGAAGGACATGGGACAATATTCCGCAGCAAGACATTGACAACCTTGTTCTGAGCATGCCGAATCGTTGCCGATGTGTTATGAACATCATGGGCGCTTTCTCAGACTACTAACTTCAAGTTTATAAACACAAATTAAATGATTTTTCTATTTTTTTCAGTTTTTACTCATAAATTAAAAGTTAATTCATATACGGTTTCCGTCTATGCTTCATTTTTTTTCCATAAAATCCTGAAATTTTAATCGAAGTACCTTAACCATTATTAAAAAATGGTAGAATATTAAATAACGTATCTTTTAAATATATACATGTCATATAAATAATTAACACATTGATAGTAATTCGCTTTTTTAAAAATATCCCTAGACCGTGTTGATGTGTGTATAATAGTTAGTTAAAAATTCATGTAATAAATAATACAACATCAGATAATTCATTGAAATGACTAAAGAAGTAAAAAAAATGCTATCAAAAGATAAAAAATGCTATTAAAAGATAATACATGTCCCTCTATACTACACACAAGATCATAGGAACCCAAGAAAAAACACTTTCTCATAACGAAATAAAGAAAAAGACAAAAAAAACTGAACAAAATCTCCATATCGCTAAAAAACGCGAGCTCAGCGTCGACCGCGTCGACATGCAAATTACTTTTTTAATCTTTTACTTTTTAATACCGCCGATTACTGGAGCTAAGGAAGGGTTTGGCCAGTCAGCCTTATCCTTTTGTTTTTTTTCTCGGCGCCCCTTTGCAAAATGGTCACGTAGATATTTGCATATTTGCCTAAATTAAAACTGGTGTGTGAGCTCTTATTTTTTTATGGTATCTCACGTTTTTGTGAACAATCATAGCGAAATGAACTGGTGGCATAAGAAAGTCTTGCATATTAATGTTTATGGGACTAATCTATCCGTTTGTAACAATGGTCCAGTTTTTTCTGTCATGTGAATGTAAAGAACTGATTATCGCGGTCCGTTTTTTGGACTCTGAGAAATAATTATTGTTCTCGTGTTTTCTTGGATCGGGTTTTTTAAATAATGACTTGCTGAGTTCCTTTTTAGTGTAGTTTTGTGTATGACTCAGAAACAAAGCTACATGCATAAGTTATGAGCTTTGTATTTGTCATTTTATGGAAACCAACTTTGTTTTAAAGCTTCTATTTTACCGTTTTAGGTGGAGACGATGTACAACAACTCTGCGACGCTGGAGAGGAAGAATTCCTTGAAATAATGGCCCTAGTGGGCATGGCTTCCAAACCTCTCCATGTCCGACGTCTACAGAAAGCTCTCCAGGAGTGGGTCAACAACCCTGCCCTCTTCCAAATACCAATTGTTCCTAGCCTCTGTCCTACCGAAAACCCCTTCATCCAATGTAACCAAAGACTTCTTAACATGACTCCGTCAATTCCTAATGTCTTACCAAGGACTGTGGCCTCTCCAGAAAGCAGTAGACCAATGTATAGTCCATCTCCAGGTGCCCCTGACAACAGTTGTGGCTCAACTGCCTCAGCCGCTAACGCCAGTCCAGTTCACCAAGCGAATACCTTCGCTAAAATAGTCTTACCGCCGTCCCCAGCCCCAGCAGCCCCTGTAACCTCTACTGCTTCTAGATCCTTTTCTCCACAAAGTGCCTGTCCTCCTGCCTCAGCTGGTTCCAGTCCGAGTTCGGTCACATCACCAGTTCAGTTGACACCTGTACTTTTAGACGTTCATGTTCAGAAGTTGGCGGCAGCGGCTGAAAAGTTGAGCAAACATTTGCCCCAACTGGAGCCAAAGCCGCAGAACACGAAGAAGAAGATGTGCAAGGATTTGGAGCTGGTGATGATGATGCCGGAGTCGGATCCGCGGCGGATGGAGGAGATCCGGAAGTACGCGGCGATATACGGGAGGTTTGACTGTAAGAGGAAGCCTGAGAAGCCGTTGACGCTACATGAGGTTAGTATCTTCATAGATTGATATTTGTTAACTTATAAGAAATAGATAATTTATCCACTTCGTATGTACAAAAGGTATTCGGATTCCACGGTACAAACACAATTATAAAAATTATGACGTATATTCAAATTCAAAATATTTTATTTCACATAAACCTACAAAGGCACTTAAGAAACCTCAAGAGCTAGGTGCATGGTTCCAATTCGTCGTTTCCTATGGAGAAGAGCCGGCAAGAAACTCCACAGTTACTCTTTTAAAAGTAAATGGTATTTACAATGTTTTCAAATTACAGCGTTAATAGGTATGAGAGGACAGTGTAGGCCTATCAACAAGTACCAGGTACTTAGCAACATAGAAAATGGTCGACAGATCTACAGTCTGTTAAGCCTACAACATTCTCACATACACAAAATCTAAAAGAAAAGAATCTATATAAAAGCAAAATCAAATAATAAAAATAAAAAGCTATTTAGACCAAATGCCATGATTGCCACTACAGCTGTAATAAATCTAATTTATTATAAAAAATATAATATTTTAGGTGTATAATGTCAAATAATGAAGAGATTATGTCAAGGTAGTATGTAAAAGAACAAAAAAGAAAAGATAAAATAAAATAATCATCTTAATTTGGGATTTAAAAAAAACAAAAAAACAGCATCTTGTATACCTATGTACTGTCAGGTTCTAGTCTAATCTAACCTGATATTCATCAAATGTTGTAGCCATTTTTAAATGGGCTGAAGTCGAAACAATAATTTCTTTCTTTCTTTATGCGTTAGGTTTATTGATAAAGCTTAATCTGGAAATGGCCTAATCCTTATCTTGGACGAAGTGCTTTTTTTTTTTAAATTATGGTTGTTTAAATGTAAGAAAGTATTCCTCTGGTTGTAAGGCTTTCTTCACTCAATTCCCAGGTGATGGTGAACGAAGCAGCAGCTCAAATCTGTCGCTGCGTGCCAGCACTCCTGACACGGAGGGACGAGCTCTTCCCGCTAGCGAGACAGCTGGTCAGGAGGGCCGGCTTGCACTACTCTAAGCACGGGTAAGTTTCGGTCTTTGATCTAAAAAGTAAAAACGAAATGAATGAAAATGCTATTAAATCTAGGGCAGTCTTAGCAAAAGAAAGAAAAACCGGCCAAGTGCGAGTCGCACACGAAGGGTTCCAAACCACCGTATTATATTTAACACTAAATTTTCATTTTAAACAAGTCTCTTCTAAGGCTTTAAATTTAACTTTATGTTTATTATTTGTTGTTATAGCGGCCATAGAAATAAACAATCTGGGAAAATTTCAAGTGTCTACCTATTACGGTTCATGAGATACAGCCCGCTCACATACAGACGGACGGACAGACGGGTTCCGTTTGACACCGTTCGGGTACGGAAACCTAAAAAGAAACCTAGGTTTAATTTTCACGGAAACACGTGCATACACCAAGATTACTTAGTTAACTCGAGTAATAAAGAAAAATAAAAAACAACGCAGACTAAAAAATCGTTAAGTAAAGTATTGATGATTGACGTTAAGTGAAGTATTGATGATACAGCCGCGAATCATATTTAGATCAACATTATAACTGCCTGCAAATTGCAAAAAACAAATCTGAGATACGAATTGACGAGAATGAGGAATATTCTAATGATGACAGAGAATGGTATAATTTTATTAAAGAAGTTATATTGTTATTGATCTCAATTAAAGAGAAGAAGAAGACATTGTACCAGAAGGTTAAAATTTTAGTTCAATAAAATACCGAAGTCCTTAAAAAAATGGAAAGAAAACTAAGTTCTGTTGATTTAGGTATGCTAAGTCCAAAACTTATTTTTTCAAATAAAGATGTTTAAAATAACTTTATAAATTTTTATTTTATACCTAAATGAAAAGCATATATTTGTACTATAATTTAGTGGTATATTTATTTCCGTAACACATTCTAGTCCTTTTCAGAATTTAATTTTGTGCTTGTTTTACACACAGTTCAAAAGTGAAAAAATTTACTTACTGGTTTTTTTTATTGGGGCACCCATTTATTTTTGTGTTTATTTTTAGTCCCAGAAGAAAATAATAATTAAGTGTTTCTAACATCTTAATTTTGAGATAATATAACCAGAATGTTCAGATTCTGGGCCAAGAAACACACTGATAGATTTGGTCCTAATTGAAAACTACAGCCGATCATTTTTTTTACTTTAATGACCGTCACTCTGTTTGAATATTTTTCTGCATGGTGTCAGTTTTACATGTATTAGGTGTTAGAAGTACTAAGTAAGTAACTCAAACTCAAAGCATTTATTTCAAATAAACCAATTACAGGCACTTTTGAATTGTCAAGGGGTTGGTCAGTCAGAAATATGAAGCTAGTCGTCCATTCCAAAGCGTAGTAGGTACCTATGGAGAAGAACGGGCAAGAAACTCCATGGACACTCTTTTAAATAAAAAAAATGGTTACATAATATTGGTTACATCATTCAAGTTGAAGTTATACATGTGAGAACGATGCAAAACATTAAAAGCGTCCGTTAGAAATAAAAATATAAACTAATTCAAACATTAAATTAAATTAAAATCGCCGTGGCAGCTAAGAGATGACCAGTCCCTACTGACGGCGCCCGTTCACGAACATGACGCATGGATTAGCACCATTCAGCTCAACCATTATGAAGTACTATTATAAGTTAGTTAAAAAAGCAAATGCAGTATTGTAATTAATTGTTTTGTTGATTTACATTTTACATAATGTAATTAATTGACATGCATGTCTGTGGTTTTCCTTTTTCTTAAGAAGAATATTTACTGACCACATTCTAGAATTATCATCATCATTTCAGCCGAAAGACGTCCACTGCTGGACATAGGCTTCCCCCAAGCACCGTACCTTTCGTGCACATTCTGCTATGTGCACAAAATTTTAATCAACTCTTTTTTGTGACTATTACTATTGAAGTTGATTGAAATAACGAAGACCTGTACCCTAATTGCATAATACACGATCAATCGGAATCTGAATCGTTTTGAAACAAATTGCTAATCCATTGCTTCATAAGTTCGAAAAAAAATCTATTCAACAACGTAGGTAAATGACGCAATGAATGTTTTTGAACTGTCAAAATGAAACAAATTTGTAGTAATCGTTTACGAAAACATGTTGCGTAAGTAGATATCTGTATAAAATGCAACTTAAATCACTAAACAATACTGTTTTGTGATATGATGAATGGAGGTGAAGAACACAAAGATGCAACACGTGAGATAAATATGTAACTGCATCCCGGTCTGGCTGTATCGATTTATATTCTGTCCATGAAAACACTAACGTGTAAGATA
Source organism: Xanthia icteritia (assembly GCA_949128155.2). NCBI lineage: Eukaryota > Metazoa > Arthropoda > Insecta > Lepidoptera > Noctuidae > Xanthia > Xanthia icteritia. The sequence continues at coordinate 17,977,288 of OX421952.2, read as the reverse complement.
ACGATTAAAAACATAATTATTACTTATAATTCATATGCATAATGCAAGTCAAGGTCATCAAGGCGATAATTAATAATGTAATTTTCCTTCTTTTATCGTTGTATATTTCCTTTAGGATTGCCATAACTTATTGTTAAAGATCTTTCTCAAGAATTCCATATGCATAATTGTTAACTTAAAACTATCACCAATATAAATAAATCTCACAAACGATTAAATTTCTTTATTTTTATTTGTGTGTATATTTTTTTATTGTACGTATGTACTTACATACGTACTTACCTTTATGAATAAAATATTATTATGTAACCCTCTGCTTGAATCCGCCTCGCACTTGACCGATTTTGTAGGGATACGTAGGATTAAATGTACTTACTACATTGGAAAAAAGGAATATTTTGCGAATTGGTTAATTTGACTAAAGAGAGACAGACATTCTGAGAACTGAATTTTTTTCGTCCGGAAGACATTTTGCGAAGTGGTCATTTTGCGACTGAAAACTTAGGTTGTAAGGTGCACTATCAAAACTTACTATATTTAGCCTTTTTCATTTCAGTCTCCCACCAACAGCGTCAACAGGCGAGGAGCGCGAGCGCGACGAGGACGAGACGCCTCCGAAGCGACCGCGACAGGTGGCGCCCCCCACTGTAGACCTCACGAATTAGAACTAACAGTAGAGGAAACTGCCACCGATTAGAACTAACATAGAGAATTAATATGTAGAAGGCACGGTCGGGAGACGTGGGTTGTGGAATCTTTGAGACGATGGTCTGACAAGACGGGTCACTCGAGAGAAGCCGTATATTTGTGGACATATTCTTCGCACTTGTCATTCGGTAACCCTAGAAATCTAGGTTTCATAGAATACGATAATTAATACCGTTTCCAAAATTATTATTATTACTTTCTCTTTTTTGTTGGGGTTTAATATGTGAAACTCTTTTCCGAACGAAATATTACCCTTTTTTGGATACTACAACTAGCATGAAAAACAGTGTTGAAATTACACTCTACGAAAACATTGCATTCAGTTTCAGAGAAGCGTTTTTACGAATTGAGTTTTTCCGAATAGGTAGGTACGTGATACGCCATCTCCGCCAATAAGATAATTAAAAGATTCCATAATTCACGGTCTAAAATTGCAATAACATTAATATTCTACTCGTATAAGGGAAATCGTTACTAACTTGAATGATCGGTTTAAGGCCCAATCTTGTTTCCTATTCGTATGAGATAACTCATGAGAAATTATATGATTCTAAAAAGAACACAGAAAAAAATTATGACTTAAAATTAAATAGCCTAAAATACGTCCCTGGGGTACTCCAAAAATTTCTAGAAGTTTTAAACAAGATTGCTTAACATGTCTATTTTATTTTTTAGGTATTTTATTAAATTACTTCTATTATTTGGTACCTTCATGCAATACGTTACTTGTATTGCATTTATTTTTTATTTGCATTCTTATGATAAAAGGTAAGCATGACTGAATCAAACGCCTGTTCTTATTCTTATTAATTTGGTATGCACTGCAGTAATTTTGTTTTAGAATGGTTATGGCAAAATATTGATCCGGTAAGTGGAAAATTCTTATTAAACATGTGCATGGTTTATTAAATTTATTTTATGTTGCTTATAATGTTTAATTAACTAACTTTTTGCTTCTATTATTTTTGAATAGTCACAAAGATGTTTTATTAAAAAAGTAAAAAAAAAAAAAACAAATATAGTCAGGCGGGGCTTCGACTGTGGGGTAATTCTAACTAATGATAATAATTATTATTCTACTTAGTTCTCACAATGAGAATAACTGTTATTCTACTCAGTTCTCATTTGTTATTAGAATTACTCCACAGTCCAAATAGCCCCCGCCCGCCTGACTATAGTTAAATACGAAAAAAAAAAAAAAAAACTCTAAGTTTAACTTAAAACAGCACTCTGTAAGGCAACAGTCTAAATAACGACACATTTATTACATCTAGGAAGGCGACGAAGGCAATGGTGTCCGAGCAAGTCCTGATGCGGCCAGGAGCAATTCTAATAGGTACCTTATCATCTTATTTCTAATCAGGGCTGTTCCTATTACAAGAGATTATTCTTTTTCTGACATCAATAAGCGTTAAGAAGGACCAACTAGAAATATATGTCCAATAAGACCCATGTCCTGTATCGTGTCTTGTTAGCTTCTTCATCGTCATCATCATACACAGCCTGACTTTACACACTGCTAGGCTTCTCTTTGCTTATACCATTCTCCACGTTCCTCTGTCAGTCCCATCCAGGTTCACAATGTTATGGTATAATAGATTGTTTCTATCAATTACAATTGATGCTATCTATGGTGGTTGGTGTGAAAGTAAATATTTATTTTCGTTTGTTTCCAGTTGGTGGGGCGTGAAGGCTGAGAGTGACGACGCTGACTCCAGGTGTTCATACTCCAGTACCAGTACTCCGCCACCGGTAAGTTTAAAAAAAGAAAATGATTTCTGGGGCTCTTTCATTGTCCGCTCTGGTTGCCTTTTCTGGTGGTCTTTACCCTAGATTTTGTCTTATCATTAATGTTCATGTTTAGGTGTCAAAGAGATTCACATTTCTAATAAGCGTCTTATTGCTTTTAAAGTGATGCCTTTTTATTTAAAGATTAATCTGATTGGAAATGGAGACAAAGAAGAAGACGGTTTTGAAAATCTGATTAAAAGTAGAATCACATCATTTCTAAATCTAGCTAGAAGTACAACAGTAGTTGATTATTATAAGTAGCTTAAAAATCGCCTTGAATCAAATGTTATGCAGTTGGGATTGTTGGAAACAAAAATGAAAAGTGAAGGATAAGAAATGCAATATATACGTATATTATTCAAGAATGTGAAAACATAATACGTTATTCCAAATTCCAGGACGCCGACGAATCCCGTCCACAAGTGGTGGCCGCGCGGGGTGACAGCATCATAGCCGTGGCCAACCCCGCGCTGCACCCGCCACACGCGGCGCACGCGCACCTGCCCACACACGCCACGCACACTCCACACCCTGCTAGGAACCACTCCAACTGATTACCTGCACCAACTGAGATAGAAGACTCACGACGGAGTCAAGAGAAAATAACATTAGAATATGCAAAACAAGCTGGTTACTTAAAAAAAATAACACATGAGGAAGATGGAGGACCGAAAGTGGATGAAAACATATACCCAGTAATTGACTGTGATATCAAATTGGTAAAAAGAACTTACGTAAGTGATGTTGTTTTGGGCATAGCAATGACGAAATCATGAAAATACTGCACAAAGATTAAGTCATGGGAGAGAAACATGGCAGGCCCTCTTAGATAAATACGTACATTTTTTTAAAGGCCGTGGTATTAATGAAAATGTGTTACTGACATACAAATAATTGAACTCAGACATGTCATTGCAGATTGTAGAGATGTTTTCGGGCCACGATTATAAAAAATGAGATAGAAATGTATTTGATCATAAAACGTAGATAGTACTATCTTTTCAAAACTCTAATTGTGACAAAAAAACGTGTCAAGAATTTTTCGTAACATTTCCGAAAAATACGTCACCAATAAATCTGCTTTCCTATAATATTTTTTTACTCGATTATTAGACATGGAATCTTCATAGTGTTTTTAAGACTTCCACGTAGTGGGTATACCTCTTGAGAGTCTTAGAAACAGTCCTTATGAAGGATGAAGGCAATCCTTTGTTCCCCATACGGAACTTAATTAAACTGACACAGAGTGTACAAAATAAATACATTCCACCAAATATAAAACTAATTTATATAATTTTGTAAATAGTTATTATAATATTTAAGAATAAGTAAAGCCATAATATGCCTTGTAGTCATTATATCTATCAATTGGTCTGAAAGAGTGGGTTGCACCAACAGATCATTTTGTTTTCAAAACTGCACGTTTGTTAAAAATACCGGCCAAGTGCGTTTCGGACCACGCATAATGAAGGGTTCCGTAGTAGGGATGAATTTATCCCAAGAACAAACTAAACATTGTAGTTTTAAAACATGTTCCCCCATACGGAATGTATGGGAGAACATGTTTTTCAAACTGCAAATTTAAGTTGGTCAATTATTACTCGTTAACCTGTAAAGCCTACTTAGCTGTGATAGTTTTCCTTTTAACTTCGTTATATATACTACTGCTGTGATGTTTTTCATAAATCCAAGTACAACCATTTTGCTGGCAGGGCGGGGGGGGACACACTTGACTCTAACAAAAACTAGCACTAAAGCTTAATATTTCGTAAACGGATCCCTGAATCGATAAGTGGTTTCCACACACCCCACAAAATGGGGGTTGACGAAAAAATAAACATCCCCACTACGTGTAGGGAAGGAAACCTTAAAATATTTTTTTTTTGGTTTTTTACCACTTTGTCGGCGTTATTAATATGTATACCCATGCCAAATTACAGCTTTCTAGTACTAAAAGTCTCTGAGCTAAGCCGCGGACAGACATACAGACGGACATGGTGAAACTATAAGGGTTCCTTGTTTACTACGGAACCCTAAAAACACCTTATCGTGGATCTTTTGTCCGGCTATTATCAAGTCACCATCAATCACTTTGATTGTAGCTATGTGTTTATGTTAATACATAATAGTTTAAAGTCATAAAGCATAGTTGATATGGCTTATTATAACTACTATAAAAGATTATAAGTGTTCTTTACGTGGTTTATAAAACAAATAAATTGTCTATATAGATGATGTTATTGTCAATATAAATATTAATAAAGTGGTCAATTTTGTGGCAATTGCAGCGTCACCTGTCCAGTAAAAAAACATTGAACATTACATAAAACTACTAATAAATAACTTGTCCCACATGTCAATTAATTAAATTCTATCAACAAATGTGTCTTTAGTATGCAGCAACTTATGTTTTATGTAATTATTAATATATTATTTTATTTTAATTAACACGCCATCCATTCCGTGACTGTTATAAATTTGCATCAAACGATTATATTTTATTTTAATTTTTAAATGACTATGTTATAACTATTATGAAATAAAACGAACTTTGGTGCAATTCACTCCTTGCAATGTCTTCAAAAGTTTAGTCCAGATAAAAAGCAAATTAAAATGAAGAAATCCTTTTTTTTTACAGTAACAGAATACAGTTACCGTACAGATGACGGCACGGTTGGCGCAGTGGTTAAGCGATTGACTGCTGCGCTGCGTGTCGCGGGTTCGATTCCCGCACGGAACAAATATTTGTATGACCTACAATAAGTTGTTCCGGGACTGGCTGTTTGTGTATGTGAGTTTAAATGTTTGTAAACGCACCCACGACACAGGAGAAATTCCTAGTGTGGGGCAACGTTTAAAAAAATAAAAGATAACAAGAAGAACACAAGTAAAAAAAACACGATTAATATTTAAAATTGTTTTACGTACCTAACGTTGTATGGTGTTTTAAACATCACGTTATCTTCTTTAAAATATTTCCATTATTTTGATTCAATGTACAATATGATTTATCTTGGTTTGCACATCATCCGTTACGATCCATCAAGAAGTCATAAAAACGTGAATACAATACAAAAACTATAAATTACAAATGTGTAAATAATATATAAACGTTAGCGTTGAAGTAAATGACCATTGCGAGCCATAACGTGTTTAGATAGTTAAAATGTAAGGAAAATAAATACTATGTTTATAGCAGTTTGTGTTTTATTGATAATTTGAAGGTTATGCCAAAAACTTGCTTGTCTTGCAGAAACTGAAGGAAAAAAATACACCATGTTTAGAATACAATAGAATCGAATCTAATTTTACAGGTTTTGGTATTTCAAATTCTACATTCTAATTAATCTAAAGGTAAATTTAACAATAACGAGACTATAGCTAATGTGCTAAACAATCTGATACAGAATGATAGCACTTATGTATTAGAAAAGACGTAAGGTATTTCTTATAAAGTCTTAAAGGTTTCTCTTTTGTTATGCTTTGCATGATGAGATGGATTGGCGACCAATCAAACTAATCCTTGGGATTAGTTAGATGGATTACTTAGATGATCTACCATTAAGTTGCATTTTCCGTGGTAAAAACACAACTTGCGAAATGTGAGTGTAGTATAGGTACACCCCCTGCCCAACCCGTCGGGGAATATAGGCCTGATTTTATGTTATGTTTCTGTGGAAAATCATGGGGTGACTGCTTTTTATTTTACTGATTCAGTTAAGACACCTTCATTCCTCGAGTTTCCAGAGATCCCGAACGACATAACCTGTAAAATTTTAACTTCTTTGCGGAGGTATAATGATTATGTCACTGCCATCATTAAGGGTACGCTAGTCGGTCATTCTTCCATACAAAATTAGTATAGTGATTACTCGTCTGTTTGACGGTGAACGTTATATGTCTTGTCATTATCTAGGGCTGTATGGAAAAACATTTGAAAAAAAAATTGGTTTGAAAGTTATGAGCGTCGAAACTTCCATATTTCAACACAAATTTTAACTCGTCTTTGGGCGTAAATAAATAACTTATGTAGTAAGAAAATGGCAAAATAGAAACCGTGCAGGGATAGATAATTTGTTCAATAGTTTAATAATTTAATATTTCAAGTAGTTATTTCCTAATATCTATACGCCCAAAGGTCTGTTCATGAAATTTTACGCGGTCGTTTTCGTTATAAATCATCGTCTATTTCACTAAATAAATAAATAAATAAATAAAAACTAGATAAATAAACACTAAATAAAAAATTATTAGACTAATTTAGCATGCATATTAGTCACGCCCACCAACGAGTTCGAGCCATCGACTAGTGTACCCTTAAAATAAGACTTACTATTTCCGTACTATTTCCTGAGGAGAGAAGGTACGAACTGTAGTTTCTTTGGGTCTTTCAGTTATTAAAATAACAATCTTCTTTTCGTGTGGTTACTGACTAACGGTGTCAGAGTTGTTATACCGCCCATGGGCCTCTAACTTGGCTTCAGAAGCCGTCGAGAAATATCTCTCAGGCATCGATGATTTCCTTCACCGTTTTTGAAGCAACTGATAATTATTATACAATACGCACATGAATTCTAAAAGTCAGACGTGCGTGCCTTGGGTTCGAACTCGAGACCGATGACTTGGTAGTCCGACGGCCACACCACGAGGCTATTACTGCTCTAATAAACAATAAATACAATCATCAACAAACTATCTAAACCTTCGGGTTATTACGGCTATGATTAACCAAAATACCAGCAACTGTTAATTATCACTACATTTTATAGATATTACCTTGTGAACGTGAAGATTCATGCTTGTGGCTCTGTCGGTGCTAATGAAGCAAGGGCAAGGTTGGATCTTATTATACTTTCAGTTAAGTTCCGGCGGATTTAAGATCTGTATCAATGATATAGCATATTGCAGACTATTGCATAAAACACTCGCAAAAACATGACTTTCGGGATCTTATTTATTAACACAGTTCGACAACTTATCCAGTAGCAACGCATTCACAAAATTAAATTACGTTTTACGATTGATCACTAAAAAACAAAAAAATATTGCTTGAATTAGGAAACATCTGCTTAATATTTTCTGTAGGTAATCTTTCACCTAATGATTGACTATACGATTAAAAACTTATAACTCTGAGACACATAAACGGACAGACTTAGAGCCACTTACTCGTAGTAGTAATAGAATCCCGTAGTAATAGAACCCCTGGCAGAATTCTGTAAATTCTAAAAAACAATGTTTAGGTGCTGCAGCCAGGGAGACAATTTCAAAATTAAAGTTATATTATTGGGATTGCTACTGTATTGCATCACTAAATTAAAGGCAAAGTGGGAAAAGTCACTTGCGCCTGACTCAGTAGTGAAGGAAATCACGTATATTGTGTAAATTATGATCTGGTTTGGTTCATGGCAATATTTTGTAATATCAGTAAACCACTGATCGATTAATGCGTCATTTGACCATCGTGCTGTGGATTTTCCAAACTAACCATAGTTTAGAATACACTTAATTTAACCAATACATAAAACGATTTAACAGACAAACAATGGTCTGTACCAAAAGTATCTGATGAAAGTATAAACAAACCCAGTTCAGATTTAATTCTTACGCAATCACTCACTAAAGGGAATTAGTAAAACATTCATAAGTATTTAGAAGGTTGCTACTTTATATCTCACCACGCTTTCCAAAAAATATTGTTTGAATAACATTATTAAAATGTAATTGAAAAAGCATCGACGAAAATTTTAGGTATAAAATTAACCTCAATTGTCAATCCTTCCTTCCCTGGCTTCGAACCTATGACCTACAACTCGTTAGTCACTGGGCCACCACTACAACTGCAAACAATTGAGAAATTGTATGAAAACGACAAAAAACTTGCCAAGGGGACTGAAAAGCCGCTTGCGTCACTTTATGGTAGTGTTGCTCTCGGAGTACTCCTCTGAGTGCAGATGTGAGGTCTCGTGTGGGTAATGAATGACAGGATGCTAATGAATGACAAAATACCTGTTATGCTAGCGTAAGGGTTACTCACAGGTTTATATAATAATACACATTGCATCCCTCTATTATTTATTAGTTTTCTAAATCCACATCCATCATTAGTCATTATTTAATCGTGTTTTTGTATGTTGTGCTGTTTTTTGTGTGCACTAAATAAACGATTTATCTATCTTATCTATCTATCTACATCCAATCTATACCAATATATATCATATAATATATATATATCATATGAATTCCTAAAAGTTGTATTTACCATTTCTTTCAACCCTTTCTTTGCCTTATGAAAGGGACAAGACATCCGACGTCTTCATATTTGAGGATTCATTTAATTCTATGTGGTGGGAGAGTGTCCTGCCGGACGAGCTCTACAGGGCCGTACGGGATGGAGTGCAGCCCTTCCCCCTCACGGGAAAACCGCCGAACAAAACACTAACATTAACATAATTAAGAAAAACTAAAATTTTATGAGCCAAGTTAGTAACTTAGGAACAGTCACAATTTTTCAACATTTTTATCATATACTTTAGAAAAAGACTATACATTCAACACGTTTTGAGGAAAAACCGGTGGTTTGCGTAGATTTTTATTTATTTATCGTCTAAATATTTTACATTCGAGTCAGATAGTGAGCGGTCATCTTGTCAAACCCTGACCTCATTGTATGCCACTTGAATCACTAATATGGCTGGACTGATCAATATACATGCTATGAATATTATTAAGCTGATACAGATTGTTAATAGGTATGTTTGTTATTTCCGAAATGACCTCATTTTGAGTGTGGTTTTTTTTGGGATTCATAGGACCAATTTATGACATTAATTTAATTGAAGTAATTTTAGTGTGAATAAGGTCAATTTGGCTAAAATACCGCGACGGTCCTGTGGTTAAGAACTCGCCTCTCATGCACGAGGTTGTGGATTCAAATCCGGACAAGTACCAAGTTTTCAATTCATATAATATGTATTTTCTAAGTTTATCTGGGACATCACTGACATCGGTGAAGGAAAACATCGCGAGGAAACCTGAACTTATACCTATTTAATATAAGTCTGAAATCACCAACCCGTCACGAGCAAGCGTGGTGATCAATGGTCATGTCTTCTCTGTATGAGAAGAGGCCTATGCCCTGCAGTGGGACAGTAATAGGGTGGTATTATTATTATTTGAGCAGTGGTGGCCCAGTGATAACAGCCGCGGCTTACGAAATGTAGATCGTAGGTTTGAACCCAGACAGGCACTTAACTTTGTGTAAAAAATGGTGAAGGAAAACATCGTGAGGAAGCCGGCATGTCCTAGAACCAAAAATTCGAAGACATGTGACATCCACCAACCCGCACTGGGCCCGCGAGGTGGATTACAGCCCACTCCCTCTCGAAGAGAGGAGTGAGACAGACAGAGGAGGATTTGAGACAGACCGCCTTTATGTTGTAGTAGTAGGTTTTCGTAGTAAGTGGCTTGTGACTAAGTAATATCAGCCGCACGGGTCGATCGAGAGTTAAGCTATGCTTGCCGTCGTTGGTCAGTAGATGGGTGACCATTTTTACATACTGAGACTCCTCCGTGCCTCGGAAAGCACGTTAAGCCGTTGCTCCATCGGCATTCGTGGATCTTTGACAGTATTGTTACGTGTCGTCAGAACCTCGAAAGTCTGACAACCACTCTTACCAAGGGGTATCTTATTACCCAGTAACTAGGTTGTGGAGGTAAGATAGGCAGACGCTCCATGCTAAATACTGGTATTCAGTTGTCGGTACAACTGAATACCAGTTGGGGTCGGCGGCCACTATGTTGGGGTCGGCTTCCAGTCTAACCCGGTGGTTAGACTGGAAGCCGACCCCAACATAGTTGGGAAAAGGCTAGGCAGATGATGAGTAGGTTTTCGTAGTGCAAGTGCTAGTCTGATGAGTGGTTGACTGAACATTGATTAGAGTAAAGATCTTCATCATTATCATCAATCAGCCGGAGTACGTCTACTGCTGGGCATGGAGATCTATAAAATACGAGAAAATAAGTTGTACTTACTAACTAAAACACGTTTAATAAACTTATTATCTCACGTATCTGAATTCAAATTCAAAAGTCATTTATTCAAACTAGGCTGAGAATCAGCATTTTTCGAATGTCAAAATTATATAAGACAGTCACCCAAAACACCCGCCCTTCACCACTTCCTAGTGCTTTAGCTGGGAAGAAGAAGTGGTGCAACAAACTGCCATGCAGCACAGCTGACACACAACATTAAATTATTTGCCATATGTCAGCTAGCACACGCCAATATACCAAAAAATGCAATGAAAACTACACAAGTAAAAGAAATAAAATTACAGCTATATAAGTACCAAAATGAAAGCCCCTAGGCATCGGCATCGGCCTGGTGGCTACTGTGGCGGATAGGGTGGATCGGTCAATCATTTATGTCACTGGATAGCGGCACACAGACTGTCATTCAAACGAAATTCCAAGAAAACGAAATGTCTAAAGTTCGCCTTTCCAAATGTTAGAAATCTAGGACCCAACATCGTCTTAGATAAAGAGTTGCTTGAAACTGTAAACTCGGCAGTTTTTCTGGGCATAATAGTAGATGCCAAACTTCAGTGGGGCCAGCATATATCGAGCCTAGCGGGAAGGCTCAGTTCGGCCGCCTACGCCGTCAGGAATGATAGATTAAAACTCTTCCTAACTAACCAACTCCTTGACAAATCAAAAGTGCTTGCTTAATTGAAATAAATGCTTTGAGTTTAAGTCTGTTGGGTAAATTAAATCCTCATAAATCCCCTAGCAACATGCTCAGACTATGTTTATCTACCGACCATCAATAAAAACAAAATACTTGTTATTTACTTAAACCAGTCGTTTGACTTTATAAATAAAAAGGACACATAATTTTTACTAAAAACGTGTTCTAACAAAATCCCCGACAGTTTTAAGAAAACTTGTTTTTATTAATAAAATGCGACTTTTAAGAATAATTTTACATCACACACACATACAATAACATCACGCCTGTGATCTCCGAAGGGTAGGCAGAGGTGTATCTATAGTACACCCACATTTCGCCAGGTATGTTTAAGTCCCATGTAATAGGGGGCGAGTAGGTATTTTGCCAGTGTTTTTATTATTATATTAGACTCTAAGAAAGTGAAACGGACTTATGTAAAGTGCAATAAAGACTATTAAAACTGACTATTAAATTAAAAATTAAGTTAAATTAAAATTGCTTATTAGCCTTAAAGGCTAGATTGTAATTGATTAGTAGAAACCTGGTTCTTTCTAATAAATCATTTAAAAAAAATGCTGCACCTTTACCTAGCATAAAGGACGATTTTCGTAGAGCAAGTGTTACCTTGCGGCTAACTGTACTTGTGTAGGAAAACTTATAATTTCTCAAGGTGCACTTACTCATGTATTACGCACAGTAATTATATTATATAGAACACGTAATTAAGGTTAAGGGTAAATGAATCAACCCTGACCTTACGGGTATACCGGATTTCTGTTCCTTTTAGGTCTCTAACAAAAATAAATTCCAATGGATGGAAAATCTGACATACATGTTTAATAACATATCGATAATGTTATCAGTATTATTTAGCTGAAACTTGTCAAGTGCTAATACATTAGGTACCTACATACATTCCCTTAACACATTACATCGTTAATGTAAAATTGAAAGAATATCTTTTAACTCTACAGTAAAACTGAAGACCTAATTAGAATCGGCCACTCTATCTGTACACACACAGCCTCACACACACACACACACTCACTCTCTCTCTCTCTCTCACACACACACACACCCTCAAACATGCACTCACCACATCTTTTTCACACTATATTCTATTCACCAAAAAAATTAGTTCTTCTTGCTTACCTGTATTCTAGTATAATGGACGGATCGATGACCCCTGTACACAAGTTCCACCTAGCATGGGGTCATTGATCAAATCTCTGTGCACTTGTAAGTCCTACGAAATAAATGCTGCGTATACCTTTTTTGTACATTACTTTTGGAAATAAATTATTAATTAGTATTATGAATACTTATTTCTGAAACTATCCAACGACAGCGAAGAAGTTTCAATACCATAAAGAAAGGTAAGGTAGTCCTTTCGGTACTAAGGATACATAGCAAGGGATTAAAGACCTGCGGGGCAATTACGTAACACACTTACGGTAGCAATGGGTTTCATTTTGACAGTTCAACAACATACATTGCGTATTTTTCTAACATTTGAAGCAATGGATTAGCAATAACCTTCGAGATGATTCAGATTGTGATTGAAAGCGTGTTAGCAATTAGGATGCAGCTTACAATATAAAAAACCCGCATTCGCTAAGGACCAGTTCCCATAAACCTCGGTACAGTAGAGTCGGAAATTCTTTAGTCAGAAGTCGGAACTATATCAATGATCTGAGATCATAAATTCAAGCCTCACATACAAATGAACGCTGACCGGATGGGTTTTCTTAGCGGATGTTAATTTGAAAACATCCGGAATTCCGGACTGCGAAGTGAGAAGTTTAATAAAATCATTGAATAAACGACTCATTAATATGATTATGTAATGGTACATGGTGGCCGGGAATGCCGTGACGTAAGCGAACGCCATAAGTATCAAACTTATTATCAACTTGCTTTTCAATGGCAGTTTTACTGACTACCGTCCAAAGACTGTTCAAATGAAAAAAAAATATTTCTGAATCCGATTATTTATTATTTGTGGCGCTTCTGACAGATCGAGACGGTTGATTTTCTTTCTCCTTCGTTTTGAAGCGTATGTGTACAGTTAAAGACAAATCATTAATTTAAATTAGACCATAAAGGTACTTTTTTGAGCTCAGTAGGTATCGGTACTGTGCACCACGACACAAATCGCCGACGTCACCCACAAGCAGCCAAGTTCAAGTGGTACTGGGCCGGACGGTTTGCTGCATATCGGATGCATTGTAGGCTAAGACCACCACAGCATGGGTTACTGAAAACATTAAACAGCATTACGGTAGACTCAGGCCTAAATGGTGGGATTAACTTGATGCCTATAGATGCGATTGGTACTTGTTGGCTCAGGACGGGATTGGTACTTGTGATAACACAGGCTTATTATTATATTATCATGGGCCTTATTAGAAAGCTAAAAGTCACCCAAAGGGCAATGGAAAGAGCTATGCTTGGAGTTTCCCTTCGTGATCGAATCAGAAATGAAGAGATCCGCAGGAGAACCAAGGTAAGCGACATAGCCCGAAGTATTGCCAAACTTAAGTGTCAATGGGCACAGCATATTGCTCGCAGTATAGATGGCCGATGGGGCCGAATGGATTTAGAGTGGCGACCGCGTACCGGAAGACGTAGCGTTGGAAGGCCTTCCACAAGGTGGACCGATGTCCTAGTGAAGGCCGCAGGAATCTGCTGGATGCGGGAAGCATCAGAACCGGTCGACGTGGCGGTGCTTGCGGGAGGCCTTTGTCCAGCAGAGGACGTCCGAAATGATGATTATGATGATTATTAAGGGATGCAAACGCACTTAGGATTGCAGACGTCCATAGGCAGGGGTGACACAGAAACACCTACGTGCCTACTTACTTTTAAATTCAAGCATTCAAAGATATCACTTTAAATTCCTTTCACGTATCTTCTCAGAAAATGAGTAAACTTAACTATTATATTGACACAAGTACGTCGTAAATTAACTGCTGACTCATTAAATAAAACAGGCATTGCAGGTAACACTGATGATGTGATGGATGTTGACTTAACAAGATTGTGGGTTATCCCGTTGACGTATCATTCATGAGTGATACGTCAACGGGATAAACAAGTTCGAGGAATGTAGAGCGAGCTCAAGTTTTATTTTCAAAAGAAAGCCATACACTCTACTAATTTCAAAAAGTATTTTTTTGGACGGCTACCAAACTCAAAGCATTTATTTCAATTAGACCATTTACAGGCACATTTGAATTGTCAAGGATTCGCTCTGTCAGAAATATATGAAGCTCACCCATTACAAAGCGTAGTAGGTTGGGAATGTAAGTTGAGTATCTAATGACGCAGTGACCTGATTGACAATTTATCTTCTATTTCTTAGCATGTGGTAATCTCAATTGAGTCGGCTCAGAATTTGGCTACAACTTTATCGCCTTCAGTAGAGTCGATCAGTTCTTGTAATGTGCAGACAGCTGGACATGAAAACCGACCAGTTTCAGGCGTAGCTGTTTTCCACTAAAAGTCCGAAACAGGGATAAAAAGTGCAGGAATACAGGAATACAATCCACTAATACACTAATCAGCAACATATGTATGTTACGGCGTTTCGGTGGTAACGCGCACTTATTAAAACTCTGGAGATGGGAGCATAATATTTTTATTGCTATAATTGCGGCAATGCAAATAAAGTCGGACAACCAGTCTTACGAAGTGGTATCGTATTACCCAGTAACTGGGAGGTCAGATAGGCAGTCACTCCATGTAACATTCTGGTATTCAGCTGTCAAACTCAAATCATTTATGTCAAATAGGCCCTTATAAGGCAATTTTGAACGTCAAAATTTACAAAAAAATTGAATTGA
The DNA here is from genome assembly GCA_949128155.2 of Xanthia icteritia. Lineage (NCBI taxonomy): Eukaryota > Metazoa > Arthropoda > Insecta > Lepidoptera > Noctuidae > Xanthia > Xanthia icteritia. Next base: position 17,962,213 of record OX421952.2, on the reverse strand, counting down.
TTCTAGTCGCCCCTTCCAAAAGGTAGTTTTCACATGGAGAAGAATGGGCAAGAAACTCCACCGTTACGCTTTTAAAATGGTTTACAATATTTTGCATAAGTACATTAGTTATATTATTATATATGAGGACGATGCACCTAGAATAAAATTATTATACCACAGTAGGTAAAAAGAATTAAGAATTAAAAATGGAGCATCAACAGATAAATTAATTATGTGATATATACATGGTGCTCACATATTTACAAACATTGTAAAAGTAGACGATTTTCCTAAAATTTTACAATTAATAAGTCAGTATGCGAGGAATTGATCACAGAATGTAAAATCAATGTCATATAATAAAAAAATAAAAATAAAATGCAACCAGTTTGATTTTGTCTTGATTCTAAATTATCCTATGGAGCAGGACCAGCATGTTTCCAAGCTGCGCTCGGTTAGACTGGAAAGACAAGGCAGATTGCATTGATTGATTGATTGATAGGCAGATTCGTGTTTTTGTATGTTGTGCTGTTTTTTGTGTGCACTAAATAAACGATTTATCTATCTATCTATCTATTGATTTGCGAAATACAACGCTGCAACCGATTTTAAACAGAGCTAAAAGTAAACATTACAATACAAAACTAAACACAAGAATTTTACAACAAAAGTAAGACGCAATTATTGGCAAATACTGTCAAGTACCATTACGAAGCAAAAAGCCTTACATAAGTAGGTACATACCATACCGGTTTACTAGTGTGGGCGTTGCCTAGCCAGTCATTAAGTAATTAATAGTCAAGTTTAATTATCATATATTATTAATTAACAGCGTGTCATATGCAGTAACTTTTGAGTTATTTTTGTTCTTAAAAAGATCTGTGAGTGTGTTACATTCAGAATGGTGGTGACATTTCCTATAGCTGTATCAGAAAATCTGTGTGTTATTTAAAAAGGACAATTTATTAAAAATCAATCTGCCTAGCCTTTTCCCAACTATGTTGGGGTCGACTTCCAGTCTAACCGGATATAGCTGAATACCAGTATTATACATGGAACGACTGCCTATCTGACCTCCACAATCCCGTTACTGGGTAACACGATAGCCATTGGTAAGACTTGTTGTCAGACTTTTGGGCTTCCGACTACCCGTAACGACAGTCTGAAATTTACGACGTAGATGGATTTTTTTAAAATTCAGCAACGAACTTTAATCGATCGCCCTCATCATCCCCGATCGGCTTATTGGAGACTTTACAAGCGCGCATTTTTTCCGCTTCAAAGAGTTGTAGCGTTTTTAGAATATATAGAATATGCTTTATTGTAAGTAAATTGATTTTATTTATTTTGAAAACGAAGACCTTATTGCTGCTGGTACAATCACAAAACACCTAGTTATCAATTAACTAGCTTCCGCCAGCAGCTTCGCCCGCGTGATATTTTAATAAATTATAGCCTGTTACTCAGTAATAATAATAGCATACAAGCGGTGAAAGAATTTTAAAAATCAGTCTAGTAGTTTTTGAGTTTATTCATTACAAACAAACAAACATACAAAACGTCTAATATTTTCTCATTATAATATTAGTTTAGACAAGCTACTTTGAACGGACATGCAAGTCATCATGTCCAAGATTAACGACGAACCTTCGGCCGAGAAAGGGCGACCGGACACTAGTGGGCAGTAAATCAAAATGTATCAAAGCTTGTCAGAATGTGAGTCAACTGCACTGACCTTGTTTTGTGCAAGCAAAAAAAGTCACAAGCATAATAACATAGAATACCGATAGGTTACGAAGTTGAATAAAAAAATTAATTAAAATCCATTTATTTCGGGTTCTCCCATATCACAATGAGATAAATACAAATCACAATGTAAAAATAAATACAATGTCATCAAATTATAAATACAATATCAAAAAAAAAATAAGCACATCAATGTCAAATAATAATTAAAAAAATATGTAGGTATATTAATTAATTAATTTAGTTTTAATATTGGTATTGCTGCTCTTAGTTGGTTTGGAAGTAGGGACATTGGTGCCAATTCTCTTGTATACCGAATTAAACTATCACTAAAATTGTCCAAAATCTTAAAGCTATTCTGCAAAAAAAAATCTCTAAATTTAAAAATAATTTTGACAGCTAAAATCGAAGTTCGCCTCAACGTGGTACTTGTTTAAACTAAAAAAAAATCACAGTGTAGGGTCCGTGATTTTTTTTTAGAACCGGAGGCTCGCTCTTGGGGCAGCCTCGACGTGAGTGATATGGAATTTTTCACTTTTTGTATGGACAATACAAAAAAATATTACCTACATGTTAACTTTTCATTATTTTTCCGATAGGACACACCATTTTCGAGATGCAAAAGAAAATAAAAAAACACCCAGCAACTATTTTTGCACCTGAAGTCGACTGTTGGTGTGAATTTTAGTTCATGACAAATAATTGTGTTCCACACCATCTCTCAGCGCGATTAAAAATAGTCAGATTTTGTTAAACAATCAAAATTTTAGGGGAAAAATGTCAAATTCAGAATAGCAAAATTGCCATTTTCACTAAATTAATAACTCAGTGCCATCTTAGTGCTGTCAAACTAAAATATAGTTAAGTTTTGTCACTTTAGTCTATTTCAGAATGGGGAATCGTCGTTTGACAGGAATAAACTAAATTTTGGTGATTTTTAGTCTAGTTTAGAGACATTTGTGACAAGAGAATCGGCACCAGTGTCTTTTTGTTGACTTAAGGTCAACCTATATTCTGGCGGATAACTCCCGAACATCTTACGTAATTTCATTCGTTTCTCAGTTCAAATTTATAGAAAGTAATAACCTCCCAATGGTTCTTGTGTCTGGCATCCACGTAGGCAGAGAGTTGGTCTGTATGTTAGCTTAGTCTATAGTAACTTAAACTTCCAAATGACCGCAACATTTTTTATTACGCGATGACCGTTTTTCGTGGATGTGACGCATATTTTCCCCAAACTTGTTCTTTTCGTGTTGGTGTTCTTTCTTTGCATCATATTTACTGCAAATAAACGTATTATCTTTCTTCTTTTTTCTTTCTTTCTATTTAAAATTGCTAGATTGAGATTGACGGAGAATTCAAATGCTGCCTTCAAAAGCTTCACGATAAAATATCTCGAATAACTTCTAAAGAGACTTTTTGAGCCTCACACATTCACGAATGTCAAGGCACATTTTACAAATAACCCGGTAAACCGAGTCTTAAATACTTTACCAAAATAAAAGAGGCCGGATTCAACAGTTAACACCATTAGACCTTGCTTGATTCGAGTTAAAAAACTCAGTATTCTTAGTCGATTACGTTTTTGTTAAAAAACTTGAGATGAAAACATAATTGTAAATTTTTTGTGGCATTCTATTATAGTAAAGTTCTTGGAAATATGCGGTTTGTCTTGTTTTGTATTCTGTGTTATATCATCTTGATTGCCATCAGTCTGAAAGAGGCACCGACTGAAAAGTTGCGTGGAAATCGGTTGTCATGGTATCAGCATTTTATGCGGATGAGTGAGGAAAATATCGTGAGGAAAGTTTCGAGTATGAATATCGATGGCTATAAGAGTAGGGGAAGGTCAAAGAAACCATGGATGGACTGTGTGACATATGATATGGCTAGAAAGGGAGTGACTACCGAGATAACGCCTAATAGAGAAGGATGGAAGAAAAAGACATGTTGCGTCGACCACTAATATTTGGGATAAGGGCAGGAGAATGAGTATCACCTTAATTGCCATTGTCTAGGCCAAGACAGTGTATTACTAGTTTTAGACTGCATATACATTTTTGACACTGTGTCATTCCTTTTAGGTGAGTCCGTTCGTCTGTCGGTCATGCTCATGATTCTCTATTTGAGTGATTTATTTTTACAGGTCACGATTTGCACAGTAATCAACTATTATTGGATTTAGGTTTAGTAGTTTTTTTGTCCCTCTTTCGCCCATTTTATCATAACACATCTGACATTGGCAGAATTGTCGACATCGGCACCAGCCATAGACAAAAATAGAATAGAATAGACATTGTGTGTTTTCGTCGCGTGATGAAGTGAACCTTTTTATTTGGATAACTGAAATACACACATCAACACGGTCTAGGGATATTTCATACTCAACTAAATAACTCGAAAAGTACTGGCCGCATTGTAATCTTTCATACACCGATTTGTTTGTAATTTATCTCAGACTAATTCCAAATTCAAATTTTTGAAAATTCTTTTGTTTCGGTGGCATAAAAATGTCTTGATGTGTAGGAGAGGGAATTTTCATTTGTGCAAAATTTAGAAAACAATACGAATTACGTTTAGTTACAGTTTTTTTTCATTTTTAAACGAAAGATAAAGTTAAAATTGAGGTATTGTAGCCATGCAACGCCAACATTTGACGAGGGCGGAGATGTTACGAGCTGTGGGAATGCTGGAAGCTGGGTCTGTTCAGCGTAATGTTGCTGAGGCCATAGGGACCCACCAAAATGTAATTTCAAGATTGTGGACACGCTATCGTGCCACAGGTGAAGTAGCGGAGAGGCACCGGGGGCCAAGTCGCATCACTACCCCCAGACAAGATCGATTTTTGCAAATTACTGCGCGAGCTCAACCAAATGCAACGGCGACTCAATTGGTCCAAAGGCTGCGAGTGGAACACCAAGTGCTTGTGAGTGACCAAACTGTAAGAAGGCGACTGCATGAAAGCAATCTACGCTCTCGTAGACCACTCCGGGTCCCACCTTTACGGAGAGGCAATCGTGGACGACGATTAGAATGGGTTCGGAACCACGTGGACTGGGGCCGCGAGCAATGGTCCAATGTGCTGTTCACGGATGAATCCAGGTTCGGCTTCCATCCAGATTCACGAAGGACGCGTGTTTGGCGAGTTCCTGGACGATGGAGCCGTCTTCAGAACCCTCAGGAAGTTCACCCATACCAAGGAGGAACAATTATGGTTTGGGCAGGAATTCGTCTTGGAGGACGGACGGATCTCGTTTGGGTGCGGGGCAATATGACGGCAGAACGATACGTCCAACAGATGCTGGGGCCCGTAATCTTGCCCCACAGAACACAAATGGGGCAAGATTTCCTGCTCATGCACGACAATGCCCGGGCACACACGGCGAGAACGGTAGCAGCTTGGTTACATACACACAATGTTAGGGCCTTAGACTGGCCTGCTCTATCGCCATATCTAAATCCCATTGAGCATGCGTGGGATATGCTGCAAAGAAGAGCTCTGAAGGAAGTTCCTGAAAATCTGGCTACAGAAGATCAACTTTTTGCGCACCTCAGAAGGACATGGGACAATATTCCGCAGCAAGACATTGACAACCTTGTTCTGAGCATGCCGAATCGTTGCCGATGTGTTATGAACATCATGGGCGCTTTCTCAGACTACTAACTTCAAGTTTATAAACACAAATTAAATGATTTTTCTATTTTTTTCAGTTTTTACTCATAAATTAAAAGTTAATTCATATACGGTTTCCATCTATGCTTATTTTTTTTTCCATAAAATCCTGAAATTTTAATCGAAGTACCTTAACCATTATTAAAAAATGGTAGAATATTAAATAACGTATCTTTTAAATATATACATGTCATATAAATAATTAACACATTGATAGTAATTCGCTTTTTTAAAAATATCCCTAGACCGTGTTGATGTGTGTATATCAACAATTACCTCACACCTGCAACTATGAATAATAACTTAGACTAAGAACATGTTCTACGCTATTTTAGATTGCGACCGTCATCTAGAGATGCAGATGCTTTAATATTTCAGTCTCAAGCGTCATGTGGCTGCCATTTCATAGCCTTCATAAGTAGTACTTCAAACTGAAACGCAACAATGTTTTACCGACTTTAATATGGTCCTATGTTAAAACAATTACTTAGTACCTACATATACGTACAATTCCAAGAACTAGAAGTGTTTTCATGATAAATCTTATTCCATATCCGATAAGTTACAACATCCGAAATCCTTGATACTTTACGAGAAAAATGTAGTACGAGAAAAACCTGAATAAGTCACTCAAATCTAATTCCACCCACCACGTTCTGATTCACGTACACACGTTCAAAGAATTTTACAAATGACAGATAAATCGAAACGGAATTCCGTATGTCAAGAATTCCCATTTAAGTTTCTAGTTAATGTCACTATATTACTAATTAAAATTATTGTTCTCTCGCCATGACTAATAGGATATAAGACAGAAATGGTATCATTTGAAAGTTAGGTGTCATAAACAAAATTGTCATAACAACCTTGTTAACTGACAGTGACAAATTACATTTCCGTGCTGGCTGTATTAAATGTTAACTTTGAAATACATTGACGGATTAGTAAGAGATTCGGTTTAAGTCTTGCATACTAGAGCAGCAGTGAATGTTACAAAATACTCCGAGGTATTTGTGCTATTGTGCAGTTCAAAGCTGACTTAAGATCAATGTTAGCTGTGATTCATTCAATGCTTTTCAGAACAAGTGAGTTGGTATGTAAAAGCTTTAAATAGATATACCTACTTCCTATCTCTTTGTTTTTGTAATTTTGGCTCGAAGTCGAGCAAGCATGTCAGAATCAATCAATCAACTTTGCTTATGGCAGTTCACTGTTGGAGATGAGCTTCTTCCAAGTTGCGCAGGACCACCAGGTTCTCTGCCTTCCGTATCCAGTCAATCTTAGCCTCTTTTTAAAATCGGCAGTTCATCTCGCTATGGGGCGTCCCATGCTGAACATGGCTGGCTCACTGGAACTTAACCTTGCTAACTCTGCAAGTTATGTCAGTGACGCCGGTTCTTTTCGGTATTCATAGAAGGAAGCTGGGACGCGGCACTTCTCTCTGTGAGAGTAGGTAGTAGTAATCCACCTCGCTGGCACGGTGCAGGTCGGGTTTCATGTCATTTTTGGTACCTGTTTATTGTTATAAGCATACAAGTTATCCTTGCTGCCTATTCTACAATCATCTTTAACTAGGTACATAAAACGATGACTAACCGGGAATATTGTCCTTGTGGTCTAATGTTTTCCATGTGGTTGAATGTTTATCCACTCACCATGCCGGTGGCAGGCAATTTCTTAAGGATATCTTGGACTCTGTTAACGAGTAGATTACTGTTAGAGAACACGATCATTAAGTAACTTTGTAAAGAATTACCCATGGTTCAGGGTGCTCATAAAGTTAATTGAAATAGGCCTGATAAAAATTAGGTTATAAGCACCATTTTGAAAAAAAAAAAAACATGTTACATCAGAACAAAATTAACTCCAACAAAATAGAAAGTAGCCTTGTTATTTTTCGAAACTCCAGATCATATCGATATCAAACAACAACATAACCGTCATTACACTATGACAATACCCCAACACAATAACTTCTATAAGTATATAAAAGTACATTATTATAAATTAATGTTGCTTTTCGTATCTCTAAACTACGCAACGGATTTTGATGTGGTATTCACCATCATCAAGAGAATTAATTCCAGGAGGTTTATGTGTAAAATACTTATTAAACCTAGGACCTAATATTATAAATTTGAAATTCAATTTGAAATCATATAATAAAAGGTCGTAAAAACCGTGCGAAACAGGGCCGGGTCGCTAGTTTAGTTCTAAAATACATATGTAATTTAGAAACAACTGATGCATTACATTACTCAATACACAGAACAGTTTTACGAAATAACCAACAACAGATTGAACGATAACCCAATTTCGGCGAAATTACAAAAAAATCTCAACTTTTCGATCAGTTTCATTCGACATTTCACCAGCAACACACCATGACGGTCAAAGAAGGGACCATTTGTAGTTTAATCCAGTCTTTCCCTGTGTTTCTAATACTGGCTCAGAATGCCCAGAAGTGTATCAAAACTCCCTTAGTGTACAAGCCTCCAAGCCCTACACATTCCCCGGAGTACTACGAAGCTTTAGATGCGTTATTCCAAGGCGTATATGGCAATGGTTACCATGGGAACCAAGGAAACGAACATGGCTACCCTGTGTATCAAACTCCGAGTGTATCTAGCTGTCAATATTCTTCGTATGGGTACGGGAAAAAATGGTCAAGCAGTCCCTCCTACGGTGGTGCAAAGCCATGCTACCAGTATGTTTATACAACTGGCAATAATTACCACACCTATGGCTCCGGGCTACAAGGATATCCGAGCTATGGAGCTTACGGCCTGAAAAAAGGCAATATTTACTCGTTAAGTGGCAATATTAGCAGCACAGGATATGCTCCGACTCAAGTTTATAATACCAAGAATCGGTACCAGGTTGTGGTGAAAAAAACTAGGATAGGAGGTAGGAAGAAGAATGGGAAAATTCTAGGAGGTAAGATTTACTAAATAACATGTATTTTCCAGTTGGCAACGTCGCAAATAGCTGTCAAATATTTACCTGTTTTGATTAATTTGACAATATTACTGTATGGAAATAAGAAATATTATAAAATATGTATGTAATATTTGCGACGTTGCCCACTTTTTGTATAAACGCTCTTTACACACTGTGCTCTAAGCACTTGAGCAAGCGTGGTAATCAATGCTCGTGCCTTCTCTTTAGGAGAAGAGGCGTTTGCTTTGCAGTGGGACAATGGTGCCGATTCTCTTGTACACCGAACTAAATTAACTAAACTATCACTAAAATTACTTACTTTTGGCTATGAGAATCTTAATGCTATTCTGCAATAAAAAGTCTCTAAATTAAAAAATATTTTGACACAACTAAATCGAATTTGACAATCGCGACTTCACGTGGTACATATTTGTTTGCGCTACCCCGTGATTCTTTTTAGAGTCGGAGGCGCGCAGGGGAGGCAGCCTCGACGTGTTTTATATGGAATTTTTCACTTTTTGTATGGAAAATATGAACATTTTCGAGATATAAGCAAAAGAAAAGAAAAAAATATACAGTACTGTTTTTGCACCTGAAGTCGAGGTGTTCGTGTGAATTTTAGTTCATGACACCTAATAGTATTCCAAACCATTTTTAATCGCGATTAAAAATGGTCAGATTTAGTTAGACGATTCAAATTTTAGGTGAAAAACGTCAAATTCAGAATAGCAAAATTGACATTTTCACTAAATTAAAATCTCAGTGCAAAATATAGTGAAGTTGTGTCACTTTAGTCTATTTCAGAATGGAAAATCATCGTTTAACAGGAATAAACAAAATGTTGGTGATTTTTAGTCTAGTTTAGAGGCATTTGTGACAAGAGAATCGGCACCAATTAGACTGGTATTATTATTATATTATTACTGAACTCTAAAAACAAGATAGAATCACATGATTGTTTAAACACAATCCCCGTAAAGTATTGATCATTTCATCAGATGGTAGGGACCTTAGTAGGGACTGATATTAATAGGGATTGATTTTGATATGAAAATGTCGTGAGAAAAGTTTTGGGTATGAATGTCGATGGCTAGGGTAGGGGATAAACAAAGAAACGATGGATGGACTGTGTGAGAGATGATATGGCTAGAAAGGGGGTGACTACCAAGATGACGGCCAATAGAGAAGTATGGAAGAAAAAGACACGTTGCGCAGACCTCTAATAAATTGGGATAAGGAGACGAGACTGATGATGACACTCTAAAGTATTCACGGTTAGATTTTTACAGGATTAATCGGCCGATGTTTACAGGAGATTTGCAAATTCTCAGTAGTTTTCAAAAAACGAATGAAAAACTAATAAACCTTGTTCCTGCCCTCAAAAGCCGCATTTAGTGGAGGGCTGGTTTTATTCCTTTGCGTTATTACTTATGTAGAATTATTTTGTTTATTTATTTATGTAGAATGAATTATTGTATATTTATTTTATTATTATATCTTAATTATATTTCATGGTATGCTGCACCGGTCGACGTCATAACGTCAACGCCGGCTGTCGCTGAAAACCAGCTCTGGGGCTCTGTCTCGCATAGGGTCGCAGCATTATTCTGAGCGATGGCCGTTTTGCGTGGATGTGACGCATATTTTCTTTCTTGTTTCTTTTTTAATTTTGTGTTCTTTTTTTTGCGTCATGTTTACCGCAAATAAACGTATTTTCTTTTCTTTTTTACTTATGCTAAATCACTAACTGTAAGAGCCATACCTCACCGAGACGTTATGGCAGCGTAGCCAGGTCGCGTGGTCAACAAAATGTATGGTTGGCTGCGTAACCAAGCGAACGCCATGTGAGCCACCCACTATATGTACCTATAGCTGTACATATATTTAGTTGGCAGCGTGACCTGGTGACGACGTCGCGTCGCCATGGCGTACCGGTGAGGTAGGGCTCTAATCAGGAAACCGCTTAGGTAGGTACCTAGCGCGGTGCTTGGGGCAATTACTTTCTGGAACCTTTACCACAATCATTGGTAGGCTTATACCATAACACGCCTGTATTCAATAGGGGGCGAATCTATTACCATCAATCGGACACAAATCCAGACTCCGGCTGCTACTGAGAAATTCCTGATGGGAAAATTCAATAACACTTTACCCGACCTGGGTATCGAACCAGTAGGCCAATGAGGCAGTCAGGCTTATTAAAGTTTTCATGCAGATTAATATAAAATAAACTAGGTAGTAGATATAACGCAATACAAAAGGGAAAAGTTTAGGATAAATAAATTCAAATTAATCTAATCGTTATCACAAACACAGTATTTATCCTCATTCACAGAGACTCCTCCGTGCCTCGGAAAGCACGTTAAGCCGTTGGTCCCGGCTGTCATTCGTGGATCTTTGACAGTCGTTACGGGTCGTCCGAACCCCATAAGTCGGACAACCAGTCTTACCAAGGGGTATCGTATTACCCAGTAAATGTGTTGTGGAGGTCAGATAGGCAGTCGCTCCATGTAAAATACTGGTATTCAGCTGCATCCGGTTAGACTGGAAGCCGACCCCAACATAGTTGGGAAAAGGCAGGCAGATTGATTGATCTCTTAACATGTGTGTTTTGTACCACGTTCGAATCAAATCCGTTCAAATCCGTTCAGCCGTTTTTGCATGATTGATTAACAAACATCCAAACATACAAACTTTCACATTAATATTATTTATATTAGCTGCTCCCCGAGGTTTCACCTCCATAAGTCACGATCCCATGGGAATATCGGGATTAAAAAAACCTATGTCTCAACCCAGGTCATGGTCTACCCATGTGCCAAATTTCATCCAAATCCGTTCAGCCGTTTTAGCGTGAAAGCGTAACAAACAAACAAACTCACATATAAAGAAAGCGAAGTGAGAAGAAGGGGTGGGTCGCTAGTTAATAAATAAATAAATACAATAGCCGAACCACTAGGGCAATATTTTGGTGCTGGAAGCTGAAAAGTGTCGGTCTTCAACAGTGTGGTGCTCATATCGACACCAGCGATTTACACTACGCTAACTCGAATTTTGGGCAATTTCCGTTTTCAAAGCCAAATTATTTACCTATAGTATGGACTTTAAACTATTACCAAAACAATTATATCTATAGAAATTCCAAAAAAAATAAAGAAGTAATTTTGTTTTTTTTACGCGAATTTAATTTTCGCGCGATATACATCTCTATTTAGCCTAGTGATGTCCGTTCGTGAACGTTCGTAACAAAAAAGGCACGACTTAGCCGAGAGTACGTAAACTCTTACGAGTACTTATCACATGGCGGTTTAAGGTATTGTATTGCTTTTTGTTGTTATTAATATTGTAAAGAATTTGTTTTTAATTTCAGTTACTTATAGTTTGGCAATTAATATGAATTTAATGTAATGTTTTCGCATTCTCACCTTTTGACATTCCATAATATAAGTGCGTTAACTATGAGTTAGCGTAATTTATCGGTTTTTTAGTGTATATGTCATGGCTAGATCTTAGAATTGACCATTTCATGAAATGGCCAGCTAACATTGGCAATATCGTTTAAACGTCAACGTTTAATGATATGTCAGTCGACGTTTGGCCATATCATTAATGTAGGGTATCCATGGTGTAAGGTGAAGTAAAAATAGTCAAGTAACTGCGCCGGCGAGTGCTACTTCCAAGTTGGTCGCAGTTCCACTGCCGCGGAACCGCTCGCCACGCTCGCTCGGCTCGCGCGTGGTTGGTCACAGTTGGTCGGGGTGCCACTTAAGCGAAGTAAATATTTAATTTTTAGAAACTAATTTTAAGTGCTATGTTGCATGTTACGCCGCGGCAGCGGCCGGCGAGCGCTACTTCCAAGTTGATCGCTTTCCATAATATCATATTTGGAAACCCAATAAAAGTCCTTTTTTGCGTGGTCACACTACTTTGTTTGATTTTGTTGTATGCCGCCGCCATGATGCACAACAAAAACACAGCGACGTCAACTCCTCTACCGGTGGATAATCTAACTATTTTACCATATGATCACTAATGTTTGGCCACATCATGAAGTAGTCGTGCGTTTCACTGTTCATATCATTAAACGATGAGTATTCAATGATCTGGCCAGGCCACATCATGATGTGACCAGTGGATGATGTTCATTTCATGAAATGATCAACTTTAAGATCTGGCCACGGCATATACACGGCTAACTCGGGTTAAACTCAAAACTAACAATTAATAAAGAAATTAAATAACGACATTCCTTGTATTATCAAGAGAACTGACAACAGTGAAAATTTCAATAAATTATCTTTTTTAATATATTTTTTTTTTAACGCCTCGTTGTAAAATAGGCTTTTTCAAGTTAGCGTATTGTTCATTTCTGGTGTCGATATAAAGCATACCTATATCTGTGATGGTGGTTATTTTCTACTACATGGGCTGCAATCAAGTCAACCGTGGTTCATTAACTCATCAAAAGACCATTTCAGACACTAATCTACATGGTCCTCATATGGCCTGACCAAGATTATGTCTGGACTTTAAAAGAGACTGTGACCTCTGAGTTTGTTTCGGTCTTTCTTCTCAGAGTAGTCAGATAGGAAACGCCGAACTCATCTAGCATTTTCTTCTTATTTTTTTTTAATATGACGTGTAAAAGTGATTGCAATATCCTATTTACAGAATAAACAATTTCATTTCATAAAACAAGTTGAAATATAATATTTGCATAATTAATGACTTCACTAAAGCCTCTAGAAAATTCTGCATTAATACCTAACTAGTTATGTATGTAATTGAATCCTTTATTTATTTCTATAATTTACATGTTATATTAATCACTTTTACACGTCATATTAAAAAAATATTTAAGAAAAGTGGCATGGGAAATAGGGCTGATCATATTACCACATATTCCAAATCATGAACACCAAAGAAACGAAGAAGGGCTCGTAGCTAAGAAATAACAGCCGCGCTTGATTGAAGGTTTAAGCTGCGCCGCGCTTTAGATTCTTTTTGACATAACCTCTATGTTTACCGAGCAGTGGCCCATTGGTAACGGCCCCGAATTACGAGTTAATAGGTCGTGAGTTCGAACCCAGCCAGGCGCTTTAGTTTGTGTAAATAATTTCCTCACCACTGCTCTCAAAACTTGCCTTGCTTGCCGAGGTCGGTCCGTGGATGGGTGATCATCCATTGGGTACATATTGACTATTGAGGTTCCTTTGTGCCTTGGAAAGCACGTAAAGCCGTTGGTCCCGGCTGTCATTCGTAGATCTTTGGCAGTCGTTACGGGTAGTCAGAGCCCAAAAGTCTGACAACCAGTCTTACCAAGGAAAGAAAAGAAAGAAAGAAAAATAGGTTTATTTGTCACAGAAACACGTACATACAAAAAAACAACAATATAAACATAACATAAATATTCGGCAGCTGCACGTCATGACTGTGACAAGAAGGCTTCCACTCAGCATAATGCTGTGCTATGGGGGACCCACAGCACAGCGCTGATTTTCAGTGGTCATCCAAGGGGTATCGTGTTACCCAGTAACTGGGTTGTGGAGGTCATAGTTGGGAAAAAGCTGGGCAGATGATGATCAAGGAAACGATGAGTGGATTGTGTGAAAGATGAAGGGTGAACACTGAGGTGAAGTCTGACAGAGAGGTATGTAAGAAGAACATAGGCTGCATCGACCACAAATAAATTAAAATAAGGACCGGATGATGAATCTACACTAATACTATAAAGACAAAAGATTAGTATGTTTGTTTGGAACGAATAAACTCAAAAACTATTGAACCGATTTAAAAAAATCTTTCACCAGTATTACCAGTAATTATCACTGAATAACATAGGCTATAATTTATAGAGATATCACGCGGGCGAAGTTGCTGGCGGAAGCTAAAGTTCTACATATATAAAATCGTAGATTCGTCAAACTTTTCGAAAAGCCGACTTCATTTTATAAACATCATGACTGTATTTCCTGAAGGTATAAGCAGAGCTGTACCTATAGTACACTCTCATTTCATCAGTGATGTTTATGTCCCATGTAATAGAGGTCATGCCTATTGCCATCAACCGTGGTTAACTTGATTTTTACGCTTGCCATTATAGCTTACTAGCTGTTACTCGCGGCTTCATCTGAGATCCAGGCAGAAAAGTAGCCCATGGCCTTCTCCAGGTCATGGTCTACCCATGTGCCAAAATCCGTTCAGCCCTTTTAGCATGAAAACGTAACAAACTAAATAACCTTTGCATATGTTATATTACTAACTTTTGCTCGCGGCTTGCCCCGCGTGGATCTCGAAAAATATCCCACAGGAACGTGTTACCGGGATTCACAGTATCCTATGTCCTAACTCAGGTCATGGCCTATCCTACCTTTCATCTAAATCCGTTCAGCCGTTACGGCATGAAAAGGTAACAGATAATAATTCTGTAGGGTTCAAAATGAAAAGTTGAAACCCTTAAAGGATGACTTTGTTGTCTGTCAAGACCCTTTTCCTCAGGAACTCGTGGAGGCATCAAGTTGAAATAAATATCAAAAACTTAGATCTACGGTCTTTTGTAGCTGTAATGAAAATCAAACTTCCAAGTTAACGCAATAAAAAAAGACGGCCATTGATGCCGCATATTTTGACACTCGCAAATAAACCAGTCTATTTGGTACTTCCTGTTGGCGCAGCAGCATGAAGTTTGGCGAGAAGCAAGGTGAAGTTAAGAGGAAAATCCGATAATTGGTAATTTATAGTTATATATGAGCTGCAAAGTTAAATTTGTTCTTCAGTCTGGGATCAAAAATTCATAAGCCGTATCTCGAAGTAACATTTAGTCTGTATTTCATTACTCTATTAAAAGTTTTATTTCAATTTAAAAGTTAAGTTTGTCCTTCAATCCGGATTTGGAAATTCGGGCAGCCGAGAAAGCATAGCTTTGAGACGGAACTCTCAGGGCGCAAGTCCTACTCACACTTGTCCGGTTTTTTTAAATAAATAATACAGGTTTAAATGATTCTAAATGCCTTACTTAAAATACTAATTATTTATTTAAATATTATTATCACCATTAATTTGTAATACCTACTCTAGTGCCGCCATTGAACATATACATCTACATGTTAGAAAGGTTAGTTTATGACTTTAAATTGTAATAACCTTTGACCGAGTGGGCCGATTTTAATGAAATAATTACTAAATGTTAATTCAAGATACGGACTATGACTATATTTCCAATCCCTTAAATCTCTTGAAAAGAAGACACACAAATCAATATCCCATGTGAATTTTAAAATCATCCCCTATTTTACCTCCTTGGGGGATGGTTTTACAAAAACGGTGAAATGTGTAATTCTTTATCTTACCAAAAGCATAAATTTGAATTGTCACATTCCTAACTTAAGAAATGTTGGATTTCCCTTACAAACTTTTACGGTATCGTATTACCCAGTTACTGGGTTGTGGAGGTCAGATAGGTAGTCGCTCCATGTAAAATACTGGTGTTCAGTTGCATCCGGTTAGACTGGAAGCCGACCCCAATATAGTTGGGAAAAGGCTAGGCAGATTGAGTATGAATAAGTTAAGGGTGTAGGGTAAGAAATAAAGTAGCATCTTTAAACTTAGACTTAAAGCATTTATTTCAATTAAGCCAATTACAGGCTCCTTTTAATTGTGAATTAAGGAGTCGATCAGTGAGAAAGATGAAGCTAGTTGCCTATTCCAGGGTACGTAAGTACGGAGAACAACGGGGAAGAAACTCCACGGAAGGCTCCGTGGAGTTTCTCCGTGTCTCCGTGGATTTTAAATCAAAATATTGTTAACATCATTCAAGTTTAAATTATAGTTACATGTGAGAACGACGTAGAAAGACGTGCACGGTAAAAGCGTCCACAGTAAACAATTAAAAAATTAAATAAGCCATGGCAGCTTAGAGATGTCCAGTCCCAACTGACAGCACCCGTTCACGGACATGATGCGTGGATCTGCACCAAGTTATGGGTTCTTAACTACCAATTTCCACGGTCATCCGTACGTTTCAAGTTAATTCTATGCACCAACGGTAGAGAAAACAACCGTGAGATAACCTTAGATACTTACCTCATCATCACGCTAAAGCTGACAGCAATCATGGAATCATTGATGTCCATCAAAATCAATTAAACCATGTACAGGAACTTTGGAATTGTCAAAGGAGTCGGTCAGTCGGAAAGATTAAGCTAGTTGCTCATTCCAGAGCGTAGATAGTAGGTTCCTATGGAGAAGAACGGGCAAGGAACTCCGTAAACACTCTTTTACATCAA
Organism: Xanthia icteritia; assembly: GCA_949128155.2. Taxonomy (NCBI): domain Eukaryota; kingdom Metazoa; phylum Arthropoda; class Insecta; order Lepidoptera; family Noctuidae; genus Xanthia; species Xanthia icteritia. The sequence goes on along the minus strand of OX421952.2, from coordinate 17,945,587 downwards.
AATATAATTTAAAAAAATTGGTTACATAATTTTTGACAATATTATCATGAGAACAGTGGTGGCCCACTGGTCCCGACTTACGAGTTGAAGGATCGTTGGTTTCAATACTAACCATGGCATGCCATTCACTGTGTTCAATTTATTTCATCACCATTACTCTTAAAATGGTGAAGGATAACCATCGTGAGGAAACCGGCATGTCCTAGAACCAACAATTCGGAGCCATGTCCACGCACACCGCACTGGGCCCGCGTGGTGGAAAACGGCCCGGTCCCTCTCAAAATCAAATAATTTTCATTTAAACCATTTACAGGCACTTTGGAATTGCCTGAGAGTCGGTCACTCAGAAAGATGAAGCTAGCCTATTGAACTAGCCTATTCCAAAGCGTAGTAGGTTCCTATGGAGAAGAACGGGAAAGAAACTCCATAGACTCGTAGGGAAGAGGCCTGTGTCCCAGCAGTGAGGAACATTATAGGCTGATTGACAACCTTGACGACTCGTTTGGGGACGAAAAGCCAATTCCAACTACATCCCTCCTTCCGGATTGTGTATAAAAATACCCAAATATACTCACTGTTTATGAATTTCCCTATCATAAGTGACGTAAGCAATCGTTAAGCTTATATCGCATCGGTTCGACCGTGAAGTTCAGTCTTCGTAGATATTCGGAATCTGTCGGACGCTGCCGAAGTGTTATTCGAGTCCAAGTGTTCGTGCGAACACGACGTGTGTGTGTGATAATGGCTAAGGGTTTTTGTGCTTTTCTGTGTGTTTGTTTGTGTGTGCAAACTGTGGTGTGTCAGTTCGGTGAGTTGAACTTATTCGACAGATATTTTTTTTCGAAAAAAAAAATTGGAATCTGAATATTTTTGTTTTGAAATCGATTCACAAAAAAATATTATTGCGATTGTGATTTCTTATCCTCAATATTTAAATAATAAAACTATATATAAAAATGAGTGACCTTACATAAAACTGCAAGGTTTTATCAATAACATCACGTAATTAGTGCAAAGAAAAAAGTTAATTACTCGTAACTTCGATTCGATTTGCTATATACGAGCATCATTCTGCTGTTTATTACAAACTGAGATTATGTGTAATAAAAACATGAATTTGTTTTTTTCTTCTATATTTTTATTACTGAAGTCGTGATGGCCAAAAAGGTTAAAACATTATTTTGTGAAGGCATTAGGCTGTACGGGCACGCCTTTGCGCTGGTTAGAAAACCAGCCCGCCTGTATTGTGTCCGTGGAATTGCTTGACCATTCTTCTCCATAGGCTCCTACGCTTTGGAATGGACCTCTAGCTTCATCTTTCTGACTGACGACCCCTTGACAATTCAAAAGTGCCTGTAATAGGTTTAATTAAAATAAATTGTTTGAGTTTGATACATTTTGATAGCTTACAGTCTCTTCTACAGATTGGATCCCCCAGTGTAGCATCAATTTACTTGATAAACAAACTAACAAAATACAACGTCGGTAGACGAACAATTTATTCAACAACAAATTACATTTCAGGAAAAAACATGAGATTGACGCTTGCTATCACAAATAACTACGATTATTTACAAATAATGATATCTAAGATCAGTAGTTCAATAGCACTTATGTTAATAGGAAGGGCTTCCCCTTTTCTTTATATCATGATAAATATTGGTAGGAGGGGCTCATAGCTAAATAATAACAGTCTCTCGACATTAAAAGATAAGCTACGTTTGCCTCGGTCGGTTCGTGGATGGGTAACAAAAGTCCCGGCTGTCATTCATAGATCTTTGACAGTCTTTACGGGTTGTCAAAAGCATCAAAGTAACCTGACCAAAGTCACCAGTCTTATCAAGGGGTACCGTGTTAGCCAGTAACTGGATTTTGGGGCCCGATAAGCAGTCGCTCCATGTAAAGTACTGGCATTCAGCTGCATCCGGTTAGATTGGAAGCTGACCCCAACAACTTGCGAAAAGGCTAGGCAGATGATGACTTACTTTTTCAAGCCTACCTCTATACTGTGGTTATCTCGTCAGCTCCTCAAACTTATAAATAGGAGTGGGTTCATGTCATTAGTTCATAACATAACAAAACATTACGCCTGTAATCCCAGAAGGGTTAGGCAGAGGTGCATCTATGTATAGTAACTCCCACATTTCGCCAGTTATGTTTAAGTCCCATGTAATAGGGGCGAGCCTATTGCCATCAACCGGGCACTAACCCAGACTCCGGGCAATTCCTGATGGAAAATCCCAATAACAATTTGCCCGACTCAAACCAGCAGAGTAGCGCTTGCGACTACTTGACCAACGAGGCAGTCAGTGTAGCATTTTATTTCAGACTAGCTTCCGCCAGCGGCTCCGCCCGCGTCATATCTTTATAAATTATAGCCTATGTTACTGGGTGATAATATGGTATTCTACTGGTGAAAGAATTTTTAAAATCGGTGCTGTAGTTTTGAGTTTATTCATTACAAACAAACATACAAAAAATCAAATCTTTTCTCTTTATAATATTAGTTTAAATAGGAATGAATTCACGTCAGCAGTGCAATAGGTTAAAATGCAAGGTCTCCCATCAGCAGTTCGATTCATTTTATATCAAGCATTGCCAAAGCACTGAAAGCTTCTTAAATAAAATAAAATAAAGTATTATCTAGACATGTAGTTTTCGTGGTTTACGGCTTAAACATGATTATTAAAACCTGACTGACCAGTTCTCATATTTTTATCATAGAATTTCGAGTTTGCGTTCATTGAATTAGTGATTTAATTAAAAAAATGGCCACATGAAGGGTTCCGTACCACCGTACAATATTTAACACTAATATTTTTACTTTAGTAAAAAAAAACACGTTTCCTTGTATGGAAAATATTAATAATAAAAATATTTAAAAAAAATTGGTTGCCTGTAAAGTCGGTATACGGGCGAAAGTTTTACGTGACAACGACTTTGCGTGCCTTTCACTTTTTATGTCTGTCTCTCTCGCTCTTAGGCGGGCTAACCATGCCCGAGTGGAAGGGACGCGTGCCTCTCACTCGCTCTCATTGTGAGCGCATAACGTGAGCGGAGCGTAACGCAGTTTCTTGAAGTGTCACCCGGCAAACCAATTTATAAGACGTTGTCACGTCAAAATGTTAAATGTTTACTATTTGTAAAATATATAAAAATTAAAAGGGGATTATTATTTTTATTATTTGTTATTATAGCGGTAATAGAAATACCTACACAATCTGTGAATATTTCAACTGTCTACCTATTACGGTTACCTATTAGCTGGTATCAGGTTATCAACTTATGAAAATATTTAGTTGGATCATGATACGAATGTCATCATCTTTCGATTCTACCCGTTTTTTATTATTCAATTCGAACAAAAAACGGTTATAATAACTCAAGTATAGTATAGACATATAGCCTCGCGGTCTTTTTGTGGCTAATGATGAGTACTATAAATATGTAGTACATTATTATATGTATTTTCGCAACGCACGCCAAATGATGAATTTTATAGGCAAATTTTTGATACCTTGGGTTACATTATTGCAATTTTCATAGGGATCTTTTTTTTTTAAATAAAATGACCTATGTTACTCGCTGACAATGTAGCTTTCTATAGGTAAAAGATTATTTTTTATCTGTTAAGTATTTTTTGAGTTTATCCATTACAAACAGAGATACAGAAAAACAAAAAAAAAAACTGTAAAATACTTCCGCCAGGACACAGTAAAAAACGGACATCGCCGTTTTCATTCTTCTAATTGATAGTATACACTGTTTTGAATGCTTGAGTAGAACTCCCAGAAACAAATTCAGCTTAGAACCAGAGCTATAATTTTTATTCTGGTTATCCATAGAAATCAAAAGAATTGTTATAAGTTATTGTGTATGGCAACGTTATTATATTTCAATTATTGTATGCGATAAAGTATAAATAAATAAGTATAATAAATTTCTGCTATTTTTTTAAAAGAAATTATCTTTTTTTTGGATGTATTTTAAAGCAAATTATGTAGTTTTTTGATGTTTTGAAATTATTGTTTTGCTTAGGTTTTATTGGGTAGTACTTAGTATTTTATTTTCACACACATTATTGTTTAGCTTTATGTTTACGAGTACCTGCCTGTAAAATACCAGATGCTTAACACGAAGGAATTCGTATTTTTCAAGTACAGTTTTTTTAAGTCTTTCACTAATCAAAAATCTTAAAAAAAATATAGTGAATACTAATAATAATAGTACAGTTCTGAGGAATATTTAAAGATAAATATTAGGTGCTACTTACAATAGATGTTCGAGGGAAAAAATAAAAAAGGAATAAAGATAAAATCAGGCATATTTATTTTTCTATCATAGCGAAATCTTTTCTGTTTCACCTATATAATACCTTGTATATAATGTCAATAAACTTCTAAAACTATTAACGTTCAAATATTTTCATCACATCGTTTATTTTTGCGTTTTTCTGAAAATTCAAAAAAATGTATAAAAAATTATATTTCTGTTTTAAAGTATATTGAAGATCTGGGAGTTCTACTCTCGCATTCAAAATAGTTCATACTTTCGAATAATAGAATAAAAAAAGTGATCTGTTTTTTGAGATTACAGCGGCTCCGCCCGTGTGATACCTGTGTAAATTATAGCCTATGTTACTCAGTGATAATATAGCATTCTACTGGTGAAAGAATTTTTAAAAGCAGGCTAGTAGTTTTTGAGTTTATTAATTACAAACAAACATATTAAAAAATCAAACCTTTTCTCTTTATAATATTAGTTTTTTAAATGAGCCCAGTACGTGGCCACTCATTGACTGTCGTTATGTAATCCCAAATCATTTTTTTTAGCACTAGGAATTTCTCCTGTATCGTGGGTGCATTTACAAAAATTTTAACTCACATACACAAACAGCCAGACCCGGAACAACTAATTGTAGGTCATACAAATATTTCTTCCGTGCGGGAATCGAACCTGCGAGACGCAGCGTAGCAGTCAATTGCTTAACCACTGCGCCAACCATGTCATCAATGATTATGTACGTAGAATAAAACTTAGAATATGATTCTATGTTTTATGTGTGTGGTCAGCCTTGACCCCTCGTGTATCGGGGCTATGAACTATAATAACCGAATTTTATTATGGCCACACCAACTCTATAAACGGAACCGTATCTTAGTATGCTCATTGTATATCATTTTCCTCATGTTCCGAAAAAAAAACATCTAATTAGCACCTTTTGAGACCACATCCGGCATGTTTTATTTACATTGCAATATATCAGTGTATTATAATAATGATCTAATACAATATTTGCAAAAATACGTAAAAAACCCCATGAAGTGTTGTCTGGCTGTGATTCCCCGTTGATCTTCATGGTTGAGTTACTCCAAAATATTGGAATTACGGCTAGTTGAACTGTCATTATAGCCAAGTGTAAATGGCCACGACTGACCGCTATACTTTGTTGAATCATACCAACATCATGAATAAACAAATTGGTATCACACTGCAGTTTTGATGTCAGTTTTAATTTAAACTGCACCGAAATTACTTTATACTCGAGAAACACAACTTAGGTAATACAATGAATAGTGTTCATTAAAAAAAAACATTTTATTTTGAACTAGCGACCGCCCCATGTTGAGATGCTTCATACGGCTACAATAGCGAAATGTTTAAACATCAATATTTCTGTGTTATATTATAACAAAGTTAAAGTATTTTAGGTACTTCCACATAAACCTTTTGGAATAAACTCTCTAAATAATGGTGAAAACCGATCAAAATATATTGTGCACTTAAGAAGAGCAAATTGGTCACACAGAGAGACACGATAAGCGATTTTGTATTTGTAGATATATATGGGGGCGCCGGCGGGGGCTCTCACATAATCGTCATCAGAAGGGTAATTATCGATTAAATCGTTCATTATGTAAATGTCTGTCTACTTTGTGGGCAAAGAAAACGCGCGAGGTAAATATAATCACTAATTACTATTAGATACTAGTTAGTGTCGCTTTTCTTAAATGAAGGGCGTAACGAGTCCGCGGGTCGCGCTCAGTCGATCTCGCGGTCTGAATAGAACTGACTGCCTCATTCAGGCTCCTCTGAGGCTCTGATGCTTAACTCTTATCGTCTTAAAACGTTCCCACGAGAAATGCAAGCCGACCCCCGGCCACGTTCGACGCAATTAGGTTTACGTCGTCGCCTTTCATATCGGAAACAATTATTCATTATTTAATATCAACAAGCTCTACGTGCTACCAAAGACCCTCGTGATCTTAAGAGTTAGAAGAGGTGTGACTAACACCTTCGTCTCACGCTGATAAGAACTGGACGAAGTGTGAGTTGACAACATCGTCTCGCGCCGACATATATATTAATTGCACCGGACATTCGCAACCCCGTGGGGGTTGCAACCCCCACGTTTAGTATCACCTAGACGTTAGCCTGGTGTAACTACATATATGTATGATTCACAACAATCTTAAGACAAAGAATTATTATAATAAATAACTTCCTATTTGATTTGGCAATAGTGTCCTAGTCGGCCACCATTTCATTCTGGACCATAAAATATAAATGACTAACCTCAATAGGATAAAACCAGAAATCTTGGCAGTTAAACATATACCAGTTTGATTACAATACATTTTTGGATTAAGTGTCGGTGCTTGGGGAAGATTACGGTCTAATTGGCGGTGTGACTGCTATGTCCAGCAGTGGACCGACCTACCGTCTCATGAATAGACAATGATTTACTGCTTCTGCCACACCTCTTTACACAAACATAAAACGAAATTAAGAGGATACCCTCCTTGGTCTATAGGACGCAAGTTCTACTGCTGAGCATGAGGTCCTAGGTTCGAATTCCATCAGGTCGGGTAAATTAATTTCTCAGTAGCAGCCCGGAGTCTGGATTTGTGCTCGGTTGATGGCAGTAGGCTCGCCCCTATTACATGGGACTTACACATAAATATACAACATATAAAATACACATCCTGTGCTATCAACAATAGTTCTAGTCAAGTTACGTATATAGAATCTAATAGAATCTATTTTTACATAATAAAAAGTTCCGTTTCCTGTATAAAGAATAAAGTGTCAAAGGTAACTAAACGATGCCAATTGACACTGAACACAGCGACTTATTATGTGGACAGGAAAACACCATGTAAATAGTAGCGTGGAAATACCATTTCACATGGTTGGTGTGATGACATGACTTCATGATTTTTTGACTGACTCATCATCGAGTACCATCAATAGATATGTTTGTAAAGCGAGTACAGCTAATAAAAAGGCGAGAGGCTGGAAAAAAATACCAAAAGACACTGATTGTGTAGAATAATGAAATATCTAGGAGAGAGTTTCTTGCCCGTTCTTCTCCATAGTTACTGACACAGACTCCTTGAAAATTCAAAAGTGCCTGTAAATGGTTTAATTTAAATCAATGCTTTGAGTTTGAGTCTAGTGAGTGGACACTAAATAACGGATTATACTTACATAAAGATGTCGATGTGGCGACACTTAGCGGAGGCCTATGTCCAGCAGAGGACGTTCTCCGGCTGAAATAATGATGATGATGACGAAATTTATGATGATAAGAGCAAGAGGTTGACGATCGTTTATTTTTGACTCAAAAGAGACATGTGATAAAATAGTAGATAGATAATATCCTTTTTTTCTTTTGGTATATGCAAGAAATGAAACGAATATCTTTTATGTATTCACAAAGCAATAATAAAAAACAATAAAGACGAGTTTAATGCGTTCAAGGACACTGAACGAGACACAATAGAAGTTTTATTGTTATAACTCCTATGGGCATTTAGTTTCCGCAAAGTGTTAACAATCAGCTACATCGTATATCGCAGTAGTAGCTGCAACAGCAAAGCGATACAGCGTATATCCAGAATCTGGGATACCTTCTTTTCGCATAATGTTCTTTGTCCTAATATACTTCGGCATAACGATTTTGGCACAATTTGTTTTGGCATAATAATACTTCGGCATAATTTTTTTAGGCATACATTTTATGTTGGCATAATCATCTTAAAGACTAATTTGTTTTGGCATAAATTTGATTCGCATAACGTTAGTAGGCCTAAGAACCGAATTGCTGCAAAACCGACTCCACGTAGTCTTGTTTGTCCTACCCCTAGAGTGTAATTTAAAATCGCGTGGGGCCGCCGGAGACCCGCAGCGCCGTAGCCGTGACAGAAACCCTGCCTGCTGCATGTTGCATGCTCGTTTGAATGCTGCATGCTGCATGCCTGCTTGCATGCTGCATGCTTGCTTGCATGCTGCATGCTTGCTTGCATGCTTTAACTTTATGCTTAATAAATGTATGCTTTAGAATATTATGCTTAATCATTATTATGGTTAGAGAAATTATGCTTAAAAAAATTATGCGTAAGCTGTTATGCGTAATTATATTATGCGAAAATATAATTATGCCAAACAACATTATGCTAAGTTATATTAGGTCTTAAAATTTTATGCAAATGGATAGGGAACCCCAGAATCTCTATATTGCATCTAAGAGTGCAATGTTTCAATAGATTCGTAAAACGATACAAGAATACATTGTGATCAAGGGCCCACAACAACATCGTAACAAATGCCAACAATAGTTCGATAGTTAATGATGTATTCTAAAGTCTTAGCACATATTTTCCTCCCATTCTTTCTTGTTTGCGGATCTATGAACTTTATAGTTTGTATAAGATGCCAAAATATTTGAAGCGTTCATCACTAATTACTGTTGCTCACGGCGTGTTGGCAATTTCAGCCCGCTTATTTATAATACTACATTTTCCAATTAAGATTATAATGAAGTAATTATATACGGTCAAAATGACACCGGTATTTTACATGACGTCAAATATTATAGGAACCGGTCAGACCAGCACACATTGTCACAACATAATGTTCTTGAAAAGTAGTTCACTCAGGAACAAGTATTTAACCGGAATAACGAAATAAAGAAAGAAAAGAAAGAATAATATTTATTTGGACACAGTTCGTGAAACACATAATACCAAAATAAAAATAAAAAAGTGAAAATAATCATAAAGCGACAATTGTGTGCCTCACGGCTGCGCCAAAAAGGTTCATTTCAGCATTAATGCCCGACAAATGCTGTCTGACGCTGGTTTTCTAATGAACCCTTATGGACAAGTGACGGGGAGTACCAACAGTTTCAACATACCTAATACATACTTTTTATACCTCTAAATAAATAAATAAACTACATAAGGTCTATTTAAATAATTGTTTCGAATCAATGTTATTTCCACCCAAACAAACATCAACTTTATGTAAGTGTAAACAAAATTGATTTTAGACTGACTAGTACTTGAAAAACTCATAAAATGATAATATAACGCAATATAATATAATGATAACGCGTAAATCATTGCAGGAAATAACGTGATTATTATGGTGTAAGTAGTTATGGATAAGTATGTTTATAAGATAATAGTTAATCTTTCTTGTAAGCCGAGAAATGCGTCTCACGGTCACGGTCACTTCAATCAATCAGCTGGGTATTTGCTGCTCCGTAGCCGACGATGTGTTTGATATCAACCAATAGGATCGTTTGATTTTCATGGCTAAGCTAAGTTTTTTACATACGTGCAAATCGCAACTTCATAGCACATGTTACCTGCTGCGTTACAACAGTTAGCTCAGCGCCTTAATTAAGTAACACACTTTAAATCGCAATCTGAAACATTTTGAAGGAAACTGCTAAGCCAATGTTTGAAAAAAATGTCTGCTCAACAACATGAATAACGCAACGAATGTTGTTAAACTGTCAAAATGAAAGGCATTGCTATTGTAAGTGAGTTACGCAATTGCTCCGCTGGTGGAAGTAGACACATAGTTTTGAAGTTTAGCTTCACCGCTTATCTACCTCGCACAACTCTGGTGAAAGGGCACCCTTAAAGCTGATTAACATTGATTCCAGTATTTTACTCCAGCAATCAACCACCAGCCGCTTATTGAAGCGGCTGTTCTATTCAAATCCAGCTCTGGATTGTTAATATTCATCTATTATCGGACGAGTGTCACTGAACTCTAGCGATGGAATGATATCCTGGATCAATTAAAATCAGTCTATCAAAGCAGTAGCCTTAGACAGGCACTTTACCTGAACTAATGATCTAAATCTGCTTCTCTTCCACAGGTTTCTTCCCCCAAAGAGAAAACCGTAACAATGGCTACCAAGGATTGTTGCAAGGAGGATCCAGAAGGATAAAGGACAGATTCTCAGGCCTCTTCAACTTGCAACCTAACAGACCCGCCATCAACACTGACTACCAAGAAGATAGAAACCCACAGAACGACTACAACAACAATAATGGACAAAACTTTGGAAGACCTATCTCTTTTCCAACTAATAATCCAGAATATAATGAGAATGGACAGAACAATGGGAATGTTAATTTCCAACCTAACCCAAACAATGGTAACTTCCAACCAAATTATGATAATGGAGAAGTTTATAATCAGGACCAACCAGCTCAAGATGGAGGAAATGGTGGAAACCAGTATGAGAACAATCAGGAGAACAACGTGAGACCTAATGAAGGTAACCCATTTGTTATTATATTTTCTTAATTCTTATAACTTATTGTTACAGTAGTTATATAGATAGAGATGGGCAAAGATCGGACGCCTGATAGGACATTGCCGCCGTCGAGGTAGAAGGCCACTGCGAAGGTGGTGTGACGATCTAATCATGTTTGCCAACATGGCCAGAGATCGCACAAAATGGAGAGGTATAGAAGGAAAAAGGGGAGGTCTTTGCCCAGCAGTGGGATACGGCACAAAAAAAAGTATAAAGTTGAGAAACAGTATACACACTACACAGACACTACATAGTTTCTTTCAACTTAACAGTACCGTAGTAACTTAACAGTAGTAAGTTGAGAAACAGTATACACACTACTAGACACTACATAGTTTCTTTCAACTTAACAGTACCAATACAACTTTGCGGATGGATATAAAGTATGTTAACTAACAGAACGTTAACCCGCAATAGTATAGCTTCCATACAGGCTAAAAAAATATTAAAAAATATAAATATATTTCATTGATACGTAAAAGAAACACTCTGTACACGCGCACTTGTCGCACTTGTCTTTCCACTTCGAAAGACAAGTGCGCGAGTACAGAGTGTTTCTCTTTTTTTCGGTGTATATAATTTGTGAATATTTTACTTATAATAAAAATAAAAATAAAGTTACTATTTTTCAATGTTAATATTTTGTTTGCATATATGGACGTTATACTATTGCGGGTTAACGGGAACGCCCTACTGTATTCACGTTTACGTTTTCCCAGCTTAGATTTAGTTACCATCTGGATGCTGGATGTGATTATATACGACATATTTCAACTTAGTCAGTCGCGTACATAAGTCCAACGCTAGAAATAGGTTCCTAGGTTCCTAATCATCATCTTCCTGCCCTTGTCCCATGTTGCGTGGGGTCATCGCAACATATTTTCTTCTCCTCTGACAACCGTCACGCTATCCTCCCACTTTCCGGTTTTTTCTTTTTCTGTTCCTACTAAGGGTGAATTTCACCAATGAATTTGAACGCGATCAATAAAATCTAAACCGCGCTAAAGAACTGTCAGTGTCATCATTGTTCCGAAATATTGACACTGACAGCTCATTAACGCGGCTTAGGTATGCTGATCGCGGTCAGTTTCTTTGGTGATATTTACCCTAATCCTACAAAATGAAGTCTTATTATGCCACTTCCCACATCTATAGCTCTTAACCATCCTAATATATATGAATCTGGTGCAAATTGTTGTTTAGTCAACTATCGAACTCACCAAAACACAGCTTTTTGTGTCGCATTAAAAATCCAGCAAATTATTTAATCAAATTGGATGACCGGGCAAAGATGTCAATTAAGACAAAGTATCCATAAAAGGTTTTATCAGAAGCTATATAAGTTTTGGCAAAAGTTATTCACACGTGTTTTACATAACCTCTTGACACCACATCATATAACATCGGGTCATTGACCGTTACGTGCCTAGATTTAATGTATCGCCTTTTTATTTACACGCTATTTACAGTCGCGACTCCACGGTGCGACGCGATTCTGGTAGAACAGTTTCCATATAGTTTTCATAGAAATCGTTTTTCTGGAGCCGCGTCGCACCTGTCTGAGGGGAAAGCCTTAACTCGTAAAAACTGTTTTTTTGCCATGTTTATGAGTGGTAAAGCTCTTGTGAAGGTACTCGTCTGGGGAAGTACCTACTTTCCACTACCATAGGTACCCATTACAGCCGCCAAGCAGCGTTGCCGTGTTCCGAAGCAAATGAGATATTTCAGCTTAGTCTAGGATGGCAACGCCTCTTCCAACTGAACAGACAGCTGTGCTGCTGGGGAGTTTGTTGCGCCACTTCTTCTTCCCAGCTAAAGCACTAGGAAGTGGTGAAGGGTGGGCGTTTTTGGGGGACTGTCTTATGTAATTTTGACGTTCGAAAATTGCTGATTCTCAGACTAGTTTGAACGAATGACCTTTCATTTTGATTTTCATCTGGTATTGCAGATGTAGGCCACCACCAGTCGAGCCATCGGCTATGAAATCCACAGTTCATCTAAAGTAGGTACTTTAGATGAACTGTGGATTTAATGTGATTCTCTATTTCACCCGAGCAGAGCTCGGTCGACCAGGTGGTGAAATAGAGAAAATTAATTTTCCCAGGTATAAGACAAGCTAGATTTATTTTTGGCCCCCTATATTGCAACTTTCATCGAAATCGTAAGAGCCGTTTTCGAGAACGTGATTACAAATATATATAACGCAAATATTGCTCATTGAATATAGGTCCTATACTATTAAATGAGCAATATTTGCAAATATATATATATATACAATATACATAATGATATAGTTTTGGATATAAAACTACAAGTTTTTTATTATTCTAAATATTTGTTCTATTTGACAAAAACTGACCGACCGTGTGTATCGTAAAGTCAAATATTAAAGTCATTTCAATAATTATTTAAATTGAAACCGTTAATTATTCATTTTTTTTACTTTTTATCGATTAAATAGTATTTTGACCTTTACTCAAAATCGAAATCCATTTGGAACTAATTCCTCAGATTTAACATTAAGTCACATTGGCAGATATTTTTCCTAATTGGTTTTTTCCAAATTATTCGTTTAATATTTAAATTAAACCAGTTTTACAACTAATTTAATCCTCAAATATGAATATAATAATTTATTAAAGACTAACTCGCTTTAATTCACGAATTCAAATTTAATTATATACAAATACCTACCTTCTTAAATATTTTTATGCAATTAAACATCAACGATGGTACAATATGAAATTGACATGGTAGGTGTCATCAATACTTACTGGAAAACGACTTTATTTTTGGATGCAACGACTGCTGTTAATTCTAAATTAAATATAACCCAAATTCAATCCAACCATACAATATATTTTGTTCGAAAGTGGCCATACCAGAGCTTGGGTTGATACAAACATGATTCGCGACTTATGTATTTATCCTCATAATATATTAAAGAGCCTCCAGTATAATATTAACTAGTCTGTCCAAATTACCTTTACATAAAGATTAAAAAAATATCATAATTTCTATGAAACACTCAACAGATACCGGAGTGTCGGAGGAAAATGACGCGGTGAACTTCGACGATACTCCTATGGCACCTGCGCAAGAGAGCACCACGCTACCACCGCTGACGCCAGTCAACACAGAACCGCCAACTGTCGACACAGAATCAAGAAACAATTTCAATTTCCAGTCGAACCAGGGACCATTCAGTAAGTTAATCTTAATAAATAGACGTGTTTTTAACAAAAAACATGATTTTTTATTAAACCCACTAATACCTACTTGTGTTTTAACACTCATAACTGAAAGCGACTGTCGCGCGATTACGCGTTCGACGCGATACATTACTTATAAATAATGTTACTAAACCAAAATACTCACTGACTTTACTATACTCTCCTGCTAATGCGCTTATCACAATGCTCTCTTAATGAAGCAGCATCCCAATAACATATTTCAATCACAATCCGAAGGATTTGGAAGGAAATTCCTAATGTTTTAAAAATTTTCGTCAATCACGCAATGAATGTTGTTGAACTGACAATATTAAACGTATCGCCATTGTAAGTGTGTTACACTATTACTCCGCTGTTATCTTCCACAGTGACCTTTCCTTATTCATCATTCCTGCCGCTATCCCAATTTGTTTGGGGTCGGCACCAAATGTATTTTTCTTCCATATTTCTCTGTTATTCGTCATCTCGGTAATTACTCTTATTTTAGCCATATCATCTTTCACTCAGTGACCTTTCCTTATTGACACTATAAATGCATGTAGTCGGCCATCTGTTTTGTACGGTTCAATGTTGTAATAATAAGTGAATCAATTACTACCTTCGAATTCACCTGCACGGTCAACAGCACGCCCATGATGAGCCTATGTAGACACGGGCGCTTTTTGTCTGTGACATTTTTTACCGCGCACATGATTTTTAACGCTCGTCTTAGCGCTGAGAGTTGAAATTCCAACAGTATTTTTTTTTATTGCCAGAGCATAAAATCCAATTTGTTGGTACACACCTTAAACACTTAGAATTAGTATAGGTTAGGTACATACATTTGGCAATTTTTGTTAGTAAATAGTAATAATGTCAAAATAATTAATAATAATGTCAAAGTCACTATTAGTAATGTCAAAATCAAAATCATTATTTTTAACGCGCATCCCTCAACGTCGAGAGTTATAAATCCATAGTGCGGTAAAATAAGCGCCGCGTAAAAAAAGTGCCAGGCTATCAGTTTGAATGTGCCGAGTCTTTATTTCTGTAGCAGTTCGACCGATGCGTGTCTTGGATAATTTTTCACTTTTTGGACAAAAATGCTCATCTTTAACCAGCTTAATCTTCGCAACCAATAGACCTAGAGTGCTTGGGTTGGATCATACGATTGGGACAAATATACCTCTGAAAACGCGTCCTTAAGGTATAGTTTTCAAAAAAACTGAAACAACTGCCAGAATTTCGCAGTTTTTCGAGCACCATGGGACTAGCACAACGTTTTCAGGGTTGCAAACTTGGGTATAAACTACTTTCAGCGGCCCTAACAACATATAAAAGAATGGTAGTAGTTATTATTTACTGGGCTATACGTAGTTTCCAACCTTTTAAATTTTTTGTGAATATTTGTAAACGTGGACAAAAAAAATAAAAATAAAAATTAAATGCTTGGATTTTCAAACCAACGCATATACGAGTACCAATCAATCTTGTTAAAATATACATCCGATTTTATTGTCACGGTTTATAATTCTGTATTTGCTAAGAAAAACCTACAACTACCTTAAAAATGAGCCTTCCGGGAGGGCTCCTGGCATCCCATATACGACTAGGGGAACCCTACAGGAGGGTTCCCGGCACTGAACGTGTTAAAAATTACGGAAATTGCGCCACTGGTGTGATTGGTTGAATGATTTATCCACAGCCAATCGAAGCAATATTTGTTTCTTTCTTTTATTTTAACCATAGACTTAAAGCTCTTGTTATTCCAACTTTAATCTTCAAAATCCCGTTAAGTGTGTCACGGCTCACGGCTATCGGGGGCAGGTCCACCTTGTGTAGATGACCTCCCGACCTTCACTGATAACTTTAACTCATAATTATTTTTCATGTTCATAGCCTACTTGATCGACTAATGGATGGTCTTGCCAAGAATTTCATTTGCTTTTAAAGGATGCATTCTCTTGTTAATTTACATGTGTTTTTATAAACTATCTATATGCCAAATTTCATCCAAATCAACAAAACAAACAAACTCACTCGCATTTATAATATTAGTTACGATTAGTAGCATAAAATAGGGCAGATGGGCTAAGGATAAAAGAGTTTAAAAAAAACAACCGACTTCCAAAAAAACACTACAAAGTGAAAAATAACATTATTTCGGAAGCCGTATTGAGTAGTTTCGTTGGCCATCTTTGGTCTTCATCATCAGTTTCACTTCACCAAATATTGCTTTCCGAGAGCAAATGCACGAGTTATTATAAAAAATACTCAAATGGCTATAGGTGTGCCTATAATATTTGAAGAGTTCCCTATATTTCTCCAAGATCCCATCATCAGATCCCGACCTGATGACAGTGGGACCACCTCGGAAGTATACAAACAAAAATAATGTTTCATATCTGTCTATATATGACGGAGTTATGCCCGAACATACATTCAAAATAAACATAAGGTCCCATTAAAATAGATGGACACATTTTTAGAAATCATTCAGACCACCAAAATAAGGACATTGGTAAAAAAAATAATAAGAAAAATGCATTAGTTACTTACAAGAAAAATAAATCAGCTGACGAAAATACCCTAAAAATGTTGGTTACCCAATGTCATTTATTATTTTAGGTCAAAATAAAATCAGTGTTTTTTTTACTTGGATATCTTTGGTTAGACGTACTGAACGCTGTGTTAAAATTTGTCCATCTATTTTAATGGGACCTTGTATATATATAATAAACATCCAATTGATGACGGATACATATTTACGATTTTTGCATGACTATTAAGAAAATTATATTTATTATCACAATTTCGTGAAAATTTCGTTTAGTAACGGTTTCGAAATGAAGGTAAAATTTCGAAATGGAGGAAATAATAAAAAATTGATACTTAGCAGGTTAAAGAATTATAATGAGTACAATGGAAATCGTTAGATCGACCAGGGACTTAAGTTTTGGATGTATGCATTATATTTTATTTATTGTTTTGAGTTATAAATATGTATTTTTGCATCTAATTTCGAGTTTTATAGATTCATAAATGATTTGAATGGATCTTTAATGATACTCTTTGCAAATTGCAAGGTTCAACTAAGGTCACGCAAAGATAATGTGGTAGGAAGGTACGAAGATACACTTTACCAACCGCGTCTTACGAACTATCTATCTATCGCGTCAGATACTAGTTGTCTGGCATTTATGCTGAACTGGGCCTATTTGACACAGCCGTGAGGCACACAGTACTATTCTAAGTTATTTTTATTTTTTAGTTTTTTGTGAAAATATTGTGTGCTGAGTCAAATAAATTAATTTTCTTTCTTTCTTTCTTTAAAAGTAAAGTACCTACTTATAAAATATATCAACACAAACAAAGTTGTTACTCAAGAAGATATCGCTGAACATAATATAACGTAGTTCAGCTGTTTTACATAACGGAGCAGTTTTGTAAAAAAAGCTAGCGGTTTTGTAAAACAGCGGATTCAACAATCCATCTGCGACATATACAAATAAAATAAAAAAGACGAATTGATAACCTCTTCCTTTTTTAAGTCGGTTAAAACACATGACAAAAGAGAAGAATAACAGAAATGTAGGACTCTGCGGACCGTGGCGTGATAGCGGCATCTCCCTTTTAGGGACAAGATGCGCGGTGACCATGGTGTCGCGTATCTCGTGTTTTTTTTTTGCGCCACACCGCCCATGCTTTCGAGAGTACTGCTCCTTCTCATAGCTGCTATAAACAAGAAGGAGTACTCGATGGCAATATTGGAGATAGCCTTCGACCGTGTAGGGCACGATGGCCTATCCTAATCCTAACTTATATTATAAATGCGAAAGTGAGTTTGTTTCTTTATTTGTTTGTTACGCTTGGTGAAACCGCGGAGCGCAGCTAGTAGAAGTCACGTTGTAAATCACGGGTAATGGGAAACCCAAAGGTCTGACAACTAGTCTAACCAAGGGGTATCGTGTTACCCAGTTACTGAAGCGACTGCTCCATGTAAAATACTGGTATTCAGCTGCATCCGGTTAGACTGGAAGCCGATCCCAACATAGTTGGGAAAAGGCTAGGCAGATTGATTGATTGTTTCAGTTATGTATTAAATTGAGCAAAAATACGTTGCAAAAAAAAAAATGAAAAAGTGTTTCTAAACAGAAAAAATTCTTGAATAAAATATAATAATAATATAATACCTCTGCCAAGTTCTGCCAGTTTGTTGGCAAATGTAGCTCCTTTTTTTACATGTTCCTAAGTCACAAGTGTGTGACATTTACCGGCTTGTAACATTAGATAAATAAAATCATTTTAATTCGGACAAGTAAGATATTTTTTTTTTTTTTTTTTTTAAAACATACATATAAATTGTTAGTAACAGGTTTGCATTTAAAACACTATTGTTAGTACTTAAACTAAAGACGAATTAATGAGAAGATCGCCCATCAACTAGACAACGAGTCGAATGGAAACTATATAAGTCTTCTCACATATTGCCTTATTATGGCCGAGGAAGTATCTTCCGCAACAGCCTTCAGAATGTTATTGAGACTACATACAGACTACATTAGGATCAAAATAAATAACATTAAGTAGGTGCAGAACTACTCGTCACGGATATTGATTGCATTCATATGAACTCGGTGTCAAAATGTCCTTCAATGTGATCGATCGGGTGTGAAATATTAAGTAGGTATATAGCAGTCGTTTCAAAGTGTTTATTAGCTTGTAGATCATACATCTTATAAGCTAGCTTTTTTTTTGTCTAGTCAAGGGGCCAAGCCCTGCGGCTTGGCCCGCGTGGATGACTAGACAAAATCAAACTGGTTGCTAATTCAATTGTATAATTTATATATATTTTTTAAATATATTACATTCTGTGATTACTTATCTCACACACTGACTTATTAATTGTAAAATAATAGGAAAATCGTCTACTTTTACAATGTTTGTAAATATGTGAGCACCATGTATCTATCACATAATTAATTTATCTGTTGTTGCTTCATTTTTAATTCTTTATTCTTTTTACCTTTTGTGGTATAATAATTTTATTCTAGGTGCATCGTCCTCATATGTACTAACTAATGTACTTATACAAAATATTGTAAAACATTTTGAAAGAGTAACGGTGGTGTTTCTTTCCCATTCTTCTCCATGCGAAATCTACCTTTTGGAAGGGGCGACTAGAATCAATTTGTTTTTTTGTACATTTTGACGTTCAAAAGTGCCTTATAAGGGCCTATTTGAAATAAATGATTTGACTTTGACTTTGACCGTAGGTAGGTATACTAAAATGCTAAGACCCCTGACTACAGAACTCTAAATAACAATCTTTAAGTGCTGCAGCCAGGGAGACACATTCAAAATTAAACTACTACTGTATTGCATCACTAAATTAAAGGCAAAGTGGGAAAAGTCACACACACACTTGCACACAGACTTAAATGTTGACGTTCAAAAGTGCCTTATAAGGGCCTATTTGAAATAAATGATTTGACTTTGACTTTGATGTCGGAAAATATCCCACCGGAACGTGCCTGATTGATGGCAATATAGACTCGCCCCCTGTTACACGGGACTTGAACATATTATAACTGGCGAAATGTGGGTGTACTATAGGTACACCTCTGCGTAACCCATCAAAGATTACAGGCGTGATGGTTAATCTGTATAAATACCTTTAAAGTTTTGATGGATGTAAACTTGTAGCTAAGTGGGTAGAGATTTAAGGAAATCAAGATCTTTCGAGTTTTTCCTTAGGCTTGAGGATTTCTGACGTTCCAAGTCTCTCCATTTCCAAAATAACTTGCCTAAAATAATTATTTTGTAGTAGATAACTAATTACCTAGTATGTAGGCGCTTCACTTTGTGTCAATTATTTCATCACCACTGCTCTCAAAACGGTGAAGGAAAACACCGTGAGGAAACCGGCATGTCCTAGAACCAAAAGTTCTTAGACATGTGACATCTGCCAACCCGCACTGGGCCCGCGAGGTGGATTACGGCCCACTCACACAGAGGAGGGCTGTGTCCCAGCAGTGGGCACATTATAGGCTGGTTATGTTAGACAGTGCCGTAGAACAATTAAACGTCTTTAATTTAATTATAAATCAAGTAATTTTTCTTTCCATTCAAGATTTCATACATTTCATTTTGACCTTTTTGCTTGCAATTTCTTAGCGACGTTTTCCTTAATTTGAAGTTATGTTCAGTTCATAGTTTGTGAAGCCGCTTATAACTTTTTTTCAATCACCAGTATTTGCTCACGTCTCGTGTTCTCGGCCATTGAGCTGTTGAGGAAAATACGTAGATATAGATGATATACCATAATTATCATACGAGTACTTAAATGATTCCCGTTCCAAAAGTCATCGTCATATTAAACTCGTAGGGAGAACTCAAACTCAAAACATTTCTTTCATTCAAAAGTGCACGTAAATGGTTTAATTGATAAACCATTTACAAGTTCTTTAGAATTGTCAAGGAGTCGGTCAGTTAGTCAGAAAGTTAAAGCTATTAGTTGTAGATATATTGAAGCCCATTCCAAAACGTAGATCTCTTGGAGAAGAACGGACAAGAATCTCCAAAACAAAGGTAACTCTAAACAAACAAACGTACAAACGTAGATCTCTTTTACATAAAAATATTACAAAATCCTGGGTACATTATTCGTGTTGCTTCTTTATGTGAGAACAATGTAAAAAAAAAACAATTCAAAATGTAAGATTTAAGATAAGAGATGACCAGTCTCAACTGACAGCACCCGTTCACGAACATGACGCGTGGATCAGCCCCATTCACAATTTTGAAGGGAACCGAATGATCCAACACACACGCGTCACCATCACCGAGTACCACCATCAGTCGTAACTACTTACCATATCGGGGTGAAACTACTTACCATCGGGGTGTAAGAACTTACAGACTGTAAAATATACAATCATACTCAACAACTCTGTTGTATAAAGTAAACGATGAAATATTACTAAATAAAAAATATACACCGACGTATGTAAATGAGCATTTAAAAAACCAGTTTCCGCGCCTTTGTTGTGACAATATGGTAAGTGTAGGTATTGTAAGGACTGGTATTTAATTACCTACGGCAGTACAGAGGTCAGGCAGGAGGCATTGTAGGACATCGTATTAAAATTTAATTTGTATGGAAACATACTTATATAAAAATAATAATGTATGTATGGAAACATACTTGTTTATTTAGATTTAAAATTAAATATTCATATACTAGCTTCCGCCAGCAGCTTCGCCCGCGTGATATCTTTATAAATTATAGCCTATGTTACTCAGTGATAATATAGCATTCTACTGGTGAAAGAATTTTTAAAATCGGTGCTGTAGTTTTGAGTTTATTCATTACAAACAAACATACAAAAAATCAAATCTTTTCTCTTTATAATATTAGTTTAAATAGGAATGAATTCACGTCAGCAGTGCAATAAGTTAAAAATAATATAGCATTCTACTGGTGAAAGAGTTTTAAAATAGATCCAGTAGTTTTTAAGTTTATTCATTACAAACAAAAATAAGTACAAATCTTTTCTCTTTATAATAATATTAGTGTAGTTACCAATTATACCTAATTAATTTATAATACAACTAGCTGCCCGCCCCGGCTTCACACGGGTAGCACTAAGTACTTATCTACGGCGCACTTAGCTACCCTACCTACCCTACCTATACCTACCTACCGACCTATTGTCGAACGCGCGAAGTTAAAATAATCGTTAAGTTTTCTGAAATTTTCCAATTTTCTGCGCAATTTTCTTAATTTTTATTTCCGAAGTTATGGCGTGACCAAGGGAAATAAGGATTAATTTTTAAATATATAGATAAAAACATATATTCTCACGGCATTGCATAAGTATAACATCACGCCTGTAATGCCCGAAGGGTTTGTCAGGTGAACTATATTCTATTATATCTTTAAACTAGCTGACCCAACAGACGTTGAACTGTCCAAATTTCAATAGTTTATACAAAATACCCATAGAAATATGGACATTCATTTTTCCCAAATATGAAAATTTTCCTGGAAAAAATTTCATCATTTTTATTTCCATAAAACCCTAACATTCATTCATTACAAAAAATAGCCACATCGGTCCAGCCGTTCTTAAGTGATGCGCTTACCAACGAATAGCATTTCATTTTTATTTATATAGAAAGAAAAAGAAAATACATTTATTTGCGGTACCCATGACGCAAGGAAAGAACAAAACACGAAAATAACAATTTGGGGGAAAATATGCGTCACATCCACGCAAAACCAGCATACAAGGGTAGATAGTTAGAAGATAGACTAACCAAGTCCCCTGTTTTCAGTGGAGAGCTGCCAGACGGTGGAAGGTGGCATCGGTAGCTGCATCCCGTTGGTGAACTGCCAGCCCTACTTGAGCGTGCTGCAGGAGTCCAGGACCAACCCGAATGCTGTGCAGCTGTTGAGGAGAGCTCATTGTGGCTTCGAGGGCAATACTCCTAAGGTAAGGCACATGCATCATTTATAGGATTCCGTAGCCTAATGGCAAGGAGGTGGCTATTAGCACTGTATCGATGAAAATTGGAAAGAAAAATTCCGTGAACCGCTTAAAAAAAAGGTGTTGTGAAACTACGAAACAAATAATTTGGGTGGCACTCCCCATTCAAGTAACTCAAACTCAAGCTCAACTCACTCAACTCAAACTCAAAACTCAAAGCATTTATTTCAATTAAACCATTTACAGGCACTTTTGAATTGTCAAAGAGTCGGTCAGTTAGTCAGAAAGTTGAAGCTAGTTGCCCATTCCAAAACGTAGATCTCTATGGAGAAGAACGGGCAAGAAACTCCAAGGACACTCTTTTAAATATAGAAATTAACTGAGGGATGACAAAACAAAACAATCCACATTAGAGTGTGGGGTTCCATATTTAAAAAGATTTAGAAACATCGTGACAAATTTTTTGTCAATAAGTCGTTTTTAGGGTTCCGTACCTGAAAAGGAAAAAATACGGAACCCTTATAGGATCATGTGTCTGTCTGGTTGGCTGGAGCAATTTAGTTGAAATTTGGTACACATATGATTTTTTGTGACCCAAACGATATGCAAACACGGACATGTAACGTAAATCTCTTCGGGGGCAAATCGTAAAAAAAATGCAAACTATACCGTGTGACATATCAAATGAAAGGGCTTGTTGTAAGGTTCTTAACTGTATTTTTTTTTAATAATTTTAAAATTAATACTTTACAAGATATTTAAGAAAATAAATGAAAATTGCCCATTCCCCACCTTATCTCCAAAACGAATAAGCCTAATTTTATTTTTTTAAATTCAGGGACTGGATCTTTACTCATACATTACAAGAAAACCTATAAGAAGTCTATGATCTTAAAATAACATGGTTAATCTCTCAATATTGTGCGTACAAACTTACATTTGCAGTTGGAATGCATGGGAGAACATGGTTTTCAATTACAATGTTAAGTTTGTTCTTGGGATAAATTCAGCCCAACTACGGAACCCTTCATTGTGCATGGCCGGATTTTTTTTAATTCTCGGTTACAACCGCAAAAATAACTTTGTTATTCATAGTTTTCTCGAGGAATACTACAAACTTATTTTTGTTATAGAATAGAAAAGTCCATAGGGTTACTAACAATTTTACTTAACATCTAGTGTTAGTAGGTACAGACACAGATTAACATAAAATTAAAATTCAGCGTGGAGCTGAATCCACCTCCGCAACATCGGGCAATCCCACCGATATGCGAACACACTGAGAATACTGTTGGTGCTGCCGCGAACACGTGACATCAGGGATGCACATATTTTTTTAATAATGGCGGCAAAACCATCAATGTCATTACCCGTAAACATCCCTGAGGCACAACGCCACGGCAGCCGCAGCAGTACTGCACGTGAAGAAGTATTGACAGTAAGCTTTGAAAGCGTTACTTTAACTGCCCTGGTACATCATCCCGACTACGGACTTCACAAGTGGTGCCATCTTAGAGACCAAGCTGAATCCCTTAAATTATGTGCCTATAAAGGCACTGCTCCACTGCAACCCACGGCCAAGCTATGCACGAATGCGTGGCTGACAAACAAAGTAACCCCGCAGCTACAATGGCAAACCAGTCGTTGTTCATCCACGGTCAACTTTACACCGCATACTAATCGTTTAGCGTTATAGGCGAGCGATCTTTAAGCCGTAACCCTTTGCGGAGTTCGGTCAAGTCAGACGGATCTGATGGTAACTTGCCATTTATGTTATACTTGAGTAAAACTTTGCTATATTCAAACCTATCATTTCCACAGGTATGCTGCCCCCGCCCAGGTATACCGGCAACTCCCGTGCCGCCGACGCCAGCCCCGACACCAGCCCCGACACCTGCGCCGACGCCCCCTCCAACCCAGGCGCCGCAGACCGCTGCACCCAAGACCAGTTCCGAGGATTTCGTGGACGCACTCCCTGACCCTCCCGTCTGTGGACAAAGTAACGCTACCTTCAGCAGAGTGGTAGGAGGAGTTCCCGCTAAACTAGGTAAGACTCGCCTTGTTTTAGGACTCCGTACCAGAAGGGTGATAAACGGAACCCTATTACTAAGCCTTCGCTGTCCGTCTGTCTGGCAGCAGGCAAATTTTCACAGATTGTGTATTTCTATTGCCGCTATATCAACAAATAATAAAAATAAAGTAAAAAATTAAAAGGGGAGCCATACAAGAAACGTGTTTTTATCGGCGTTTTTTTTCTAAATATTGTACGGTAGTACGGAACCCTACTCGCACTTGGCCGGTTTTTTACGTTTTGAGTTAGAGTAAAAATTAAAATTTTCAAACGTTTGATAATTATCTTTCGAGTTCTAAGGCAGGTACAAAAACATATAGATGGCTCATTCTCCAAAATTCCTATAACCTTCGCGGTAACGGTATGGCAGCGCACAAAATACGAATGAAAACAAACATTGATTTTGATATATAAGATACATTAACAAAACCACCTTCTCCACCAGGTGACTTCCCCTGGATGACCCTCCTGGGTTACAAAAGCAAGAGGACTGGTACCACCAGCTGGCTTTGCGGAGGATCCCTGGTCAGCTCCCGACATGTCCTGACCGCTGCCCACTGCATCCACAACCATGAGGAAGACCTGTAAGTGTTCTTCCTTTTCTTTCGTCTGGCTGGCCAGTCATAAGCAGTAAGAGCTGTTTTCGTCATAAAAGTGTACGTCTGACGCACCGTAAGTATGGTCTGTTTCAAAAGTATCTGAAAGTGTAAACAAAACATATTCAGGTTAAATTCTTATCCAATCACTTACTAAAGGGGATTAGTAACATATTCATCTGCATTTAGAAAGTTTTGAACTTTTTATCTCATTTTTTTTTCCAATATTTATTGTTTGAATAACTTTATAAAAATGTAATTAAAAAATCATCGACAAATATTGAGGTTATAAAATTACCCTTAACTGTCAAATGACAAACGTCTTTAAGTTGATTTAAAATAAGACTTTCGGGTTCCAGTACAAAAAAATCTGATCAATTTGTTTATATTTTATCAGATACTTTTCGAACAAACCATAGGTAGTCGACAAAATTGTTGTTGCGTTTTTTTTAAATGTCTTGACTGACATAATCGTTGCCATAATAATTATACGATTAGCTTAATATGCACTTGTTCGTGTATGTGTTCAATAACAAAAAAACCTGCAGATTTGCAAAAACCTTTTAGACCATGGCATTGAAATCGTTGTGCGTCTCTTCACTTATTCATAGCGGCTAGCACTGTTGACAATACTTCCGCGAGGTTATATTTGTACATAATGATGCGCAGGGGCACATTACGCGAAATTGTTAAGTAAACAGAATCAGCAACTATGCAATCAAGCGGATTTCCCGAGTTATTATTAAGTATCTTGCACAAATAATAATTGCGCAATAACAAATACTACGAGTATTTTCAGTCTACATTTTTACAACTGATAGGTTTTCCTGTAACTATGTATTATTAGTGAGGTCTAGTTACATATACTTTGGTAATAACTAAGTATCCTAAAAAGACTGCATATTAACTTATATAAACAATGAACTTTATTTTATGAATGTATTGATCGAATAGTAACATGTATTTAAAAACAATTGACACGAACAGAGGGTCTAGATAAAGGCAAATACTATCAGCGATCAGTGGTAGAAATGTAAAAAAAGTAGAGGTATCGGATTGACATAAAGTTATCGAAAAACTTTTGTCAATCCTGTTGACATTGTGTATTACGAAACGCTTTGAAAGCGATTGCCACTTGTCTAGGCCCTCAAATCTCAGCCTCAATCTGTCAAATAAATCTAATTTACCTACATTTATGACAAGTGTGACATTGATTGTCGCTTAGATGTGACTGCGATTCGAAAATGAACGTTTTTAGGTACGAGAATTGAACTTTAGGACTCGAACCCACAACCACGATTTGTAATAGGAACAACAACAACAAAGTAAGCTACCTTATCTGGAGACAGTTCAAACTCAACCCTCTAATATTTTTACCAATCCTAGTATATCTTCCCTTTCTTAATGAAGATGATAACAACGGTAGAATAGAATTCCTAGAATAGATGGCATCCGGCTGACATCTTGTCTATGTGTATATGCTCACACCACGATGTGCTAAAACTATACGTCAATAATTTGCGGTTAGCTGACCAAGGTTTGTTGTGCAACAAGCATGTGTACAGGTGTGCAGTTATAATCAGATTTACCTACATGGATTTTGTTATTTCTTATATTTTACCAACAAATAATCTGTTTAGAAAACGCTCTTATGATTCGGAAAACTTCGAGAAAGAGCTCCCAAGATATTGATTGATTAAACCTAGTCTTAATTAACGGTTAAGTCTTGAGTGAGATTCGACTAAGCCAAAAAGTATGGTAATGAAATGATTCATTCGAACTCAGGGTGTGGATGTGGATCTGTGGCGCAAAATATGTCCCAAAAATGCAGCCACAGCGACCTCTGCGCTGCCAAGGAAGTGGCGAAGTTTTGGGCCAACAAAATTTAATATACTGTCGTGCCACCAACGCGACGAAGAAGAAGATTCGAACTCAAACTTAAGTTTCAAATACATAAATAATATCATAATCTGCTGGTAGCCCGCGAAATTCATTTCTTTCAAATTGCAGGGCTCAATCACTTAATTACAGGTACCTACTTGAGAAATCTTTTAACTCTATCTCCAACTTTCTGCTTATTTAGGTAGGTAGGTAAGTGGGTCAGACGGGGTAACTCAATTCAGTCAGAGCCGACACAAACACGTTTTTTTTTTAGTTTTGATTGTAGCACACAAACAATACAACCGGTCACCCTATGAAATCGACATGAACATGCAAAAATCATGAATGATATTGATATCAATTCATAGAATGTTACAACGTCATGATTTTTTCCCACGCGTTGTAGGGTCAAGGTGAATGTGATTGTTTATTACGCCTAGTAGTAATACAGATACAATGCCAGATCGCAGTTACATTAGTTTCTTTCATGTTAAGACAACCTATGCAAATAGGTACTTACCCGGTGGAGGACAACATCGTGAGGAAACCGGCATTCCTGAGAGATATTTCTCGACGGCATGTGTAGCCAAGTCGGGGGCCCATGGGCGGCATAAAAACTCTGACATTGGGTTAGTCACTAGCTCCAAGAAAAAGAAAGAAGAAGATCGAATAGGCTGATACTATATGTTATATGTATAAAAGTGGCCAGTCAGGAAAGCGGCTGTCATTAGTAGATCTTTGACAGTCCTAAGAGGTAGTCGGACAACCAGTCTTACCAAGGGGTATCGTGTTACCTAGTAACGGGTTGTGGAGGTCAGATAGGCAGTCGCTTCATGTAAAATATTGGTATTCAGCTGCATCCGGTTAGACTGGAAGCCGACCCCAACATAGTTGGGAGAAGACAGGCAGATGATGATTCATCAGATTCGAACCTGTCAACCTGTAAACTTCTGCTGCTAAACATGCCCTCTAATAATATGACAGAAGATAAGCTAGGCAAAAAAGTGGTAGCGGTATCTATGTGGGTGGTGCACCAGACATACATTTAATGTTAAAGTATTTTGAACTCCTAAATAACTGTTGCAGTTTTTAAAAGAAGAGTGAAAGAACACTATCTTTCCACTTCGTCATAGTTGCATATTTTGTATTTATTATTATATTATATACCTACTAAATTAAGAGATATTTATTTTAGAAGTATGTAGGTATATTCTCATATTGAAGGTCATATTTTATATTAGTGAATGGTTAAATGTTTTTATTTTATGTATTTTATTTTCTTTTCTACTCTTACACACGTTGTCTACATCTCTTTTTATCCACTTTGCTATCGCAGGTATGCTGGAAGAGATTTCTTTAGAAATAAGCATCACCTTTGTACGTATTTTTCTGTTCCTTTTTCTTGTCTCTTTATATGTGTGTACATAAACTGTTAAATAAATAAATAAATACAAAAATTCCTTTATGTTATCATGACATCTCGACGTATCCTGTTGACACAATTCTGCTTATCTTAAATGGTACTTAAAGTAAGTAATACCTAAGCCGTTATCAAACAGGCATTATATGAATGGCTTCCGATTTCCTATTCATGTTTGTAATCCAAACTGGTTGGGACATAAAGGGCTATCGAAAGCCATCAATCGTCAAGTGCATTCTGAATTACTACATCAGTACTTAGGCAAACCGGTTGTTATTTGTAGTTGAATTGAGCAAGATGCTCCCGCGCCGATAACGTGACGTGAGCACAGGGTGTTCTGATCATCATCTGCCCAGCCTTTCTCAACTATGTTGGGGTTGGCTTCCAGTCTTAGTGGATACAGATGAATAGGTTCCAGTATTTTACATAGAGTGACTGCCTATCTGACATCCACACCCCAGTTACTAGGTAACGCGATACCTTTGGTAAGACTAATTGTTAGAATTTAGGAATTATCGATTGTCATAGAATAGATCCACTAATGATATTCGAGAATTTGGAACCGACAGCTTAAGTGCTGAGATCACCAGGAAGTTCAGTCAACCGCATTACGAATGCTTAAAAATTAATACAGGTACTTTTACAACAGCCTGTATAAATAAACAAGTGCATTAAACTCACACGCGCCTCGTCGCAGTATATTTTTATATCCTAGTTGTACTTGACCAACTGCGGAACGTATTGCGGGTACTTAGGAGCATAATAGAACATTAACTCGATAAATTTAATAAGTTAACTATATATACAGTAATAGACTATAAAATGACATATAATTAGCATATAATGCTGGGACATAAGCCTCCTCTCGGTGAGAAAAAGTGGGCCTTGATTCACCACGCGGTCACAATGTCTTCGAATTTTTGGTTCTAGGACATTGTGATGAAATAATTTACACAAAGTAAAGCGCCTGTTAGGATACGAACCTACGACCTACAACTCGTAAATCGCTCGTTACCACTAAGCCACCACTGCTCAGCATATTGATGTAAATATCCAGTGGTCTAATTTAAAAATATCTATTCCAGCTACGTAGTCCGTCTGGGAGAACTGGATCTGGCAAGAGAAGACGAGGGAGCTACTCCGGTAGACGTCCTGATCAAACAGAAGTACAAGCATGAGCAGTACAGCGCCACCGCCTTCACCAACGACATCGGTATCCTGCTTTTAGACCATGAGGTCACGTTCACTGGTAAGCCTTTTACACTCATATTGGCAAGAGCAGAATAGTACAGTCCGTCAGACGAGGGCGGCCAGATATTAGGAGCGGCCAACCTGCGCCTGCGGCTGTCAATATCTCAGCTCATTAAATAATAGAGCGATGACAGCTAATAAAATAGTAATGCTAGCTCAAAACTTATAATCGAAGAAATAAATCGATTTTTGATAAATTGACCACAGTGTTTGTATAATTTTTACGCTGCAATATTGGCAAAAAGGGGGGGCGGCTACTACTAAACGGCCAAGACTGCTAGTCCACCTCTGCCGTCAGACCAAAGAAACGATGGATGGACCGTGTGAAAGATGATATCGCTGGAAAGGGGGTGACTACCGAGATGTCGACTGATAGAGAAGTATGGAAGATATTGCGCCGACAACTAATAAATTGGGATAAGGGAAGAGAATGATGAGTACAGTCCGTCAGCAAGATCTTGGTGATAGCTACACTGACTGCGACTGAGGGTGCACTGAACGTAAATTTTTATGTAACTCGCGAGTGGGAATACTTTAATTCGATTTGGTTTTCGTTTCTGTTCTTCTGTGTGTGAGAAGTACAGTAAAGATTGATTATAAATGCAGAAGGTATACATATCAAAGGTGGTGCAATCAAGAATATTTGATATTCCCGTGAATCTTTAGATGATTTTTTACCCAATAAAAGCATAGCAGAAGACTTCTTTGCATATACTGCAAGTACTAAGCAGATCAAAATTGCGTGCTATTTTGATCTCGTCCATGATTTATATTACAAAGAACTATATTCTACAACGAGAGTTTACTTAATAGCTTTGTTTCCACATTCCAGACCTAATCAGGCCGATCTGCATCCCGAAGGACAGCAAGCTGAGGTCCACGACCTTCGAAGACTACAACCCTATGATCGCCGGATGGGGTCACACTGAATTCCGTAAGTTATAACCTTTATATCATCATTGCCGACCCGCACTGGACCCGAGTTGTTGTTTACGGCCCGCTTCCTCTCACGGCAAGGTGTCCAAGTCCAACAGTGGGTACAATATAGGCTGTTTATGTTGCGACATCATGTGTCACCGACCCAAAGTAACATGGTCGAGGACAGGAAAATGATAATAATTTAATAAATAAACCGACAAGACTTCAATCTCCTTTATTTATAATACAATACAATATACAGAGATTTTTATTTGCTATACAGTGATGATATGCCTATCATAATATCGATCCGCGCCTAATTATTTCGTCGTGCATTTAATTCACAAAATTTGATACCTAATCATACCTAACTACTTGTGTATTACATAGTAAATGGTCCATATGATTTAGCATATGGACCAAAGTCGAAAATAGAAGTTAGCTTATATTTTTTATAATATAGTATCTTTTATGTATAGTCATACTTATTATCTAGAACGAATTATATAAGAATTTTACGGTGAATTTTGATAAAAATATTGTTAGTTTCTTCAAGAGTGAACAGTTCTGGGTTTGAGCGAATATATTTTGTTGATAACCTTATAAATTGACTACTTAAATTGTTGAGTTAAAATGCAAAAGAAAATTGTCAAAATCCTACGTCTAAAACATTATTCGACTTACAATATAATAGAAATCTGACAAGAAGTGAAACTGAAAATTCTACTTAAAAAATCCTACTTTCATTGTTCCAAAAACAGAAGGCAAAGAACAAACAATAACACAGCATATAGATGCTACTTATACTTTATCCAACCGTTACAGAATTTATCCAACATCAACAAGATCTGGCCGTCAGTTCAGGAGTTCTATCTGCCTATAAAGTGTAGGGAGGTTGCAGCTATTCCTCGTCGTAGAGCGGCGGTTTGTCCAGCTCGCTGTGATGTTTGCTAGCCAGCTCTGACGCTGCTAGCAAGCATCACAGCGGCTTGCTTCAATTCGTGCTGCCAACATGGGAGAAGATATTTTAGATTAGTACACTCACTTCTGCTTGTTGTGTTCAAACGGTGTGACCGGTTTTCAAGACCAGTTTGTTTTTCAACTGAACGGACAGCTGTGCTGCTGGGGCGCTACTTCTTCCCAGCTAAAGCACTAGGAAGTGGTGAAGAGCGAGCGTTTTGGGGAACTGTCTTATGTAATTTTGACGTTCGTAAAATGCTAATTATCAACCTAGTTTGAATAAATGACTTGATTTTGAGCCTTTGGTAGACATCAGAGAGATCATGAAAGAAAGAAAATTAGTCTGGTTCGCTGTTCAGGCTAAGGCTGCCTTTTCTCCAGAGAAGTGCGAGGTAGCTAAGCTACGAAGCTATGTGAAGACACATCGTTTTCCACCAGAGCTAATGTAGCGGAGCCGGTAAGATGTGCTATTAAGATTTACGCGTATGTAAAACTTAGTGCTCATACACACGAGCGGGACGCGCCCACGTCAAGAGGTCTACACTCTAAGTCCGTCAACGAAGACACGGGCCCATCCGAAAGTTGTTGTTGATCCGTCAAAACAGTGTCAAATTCATTTTTTCGGACGGGCATACCAACACGATAACATTAAAGATTGTATATACAATACATCATCATCATCACTGATGATCTAGTACGTTCAGTGCTGAGAAGCTGCAAATCTGTAATGAACGGTTATGATGAGGTGATGAGTATAACAAATATACAGTACGTTAATTACCGAAATGATGACATGACAATGACAAGAAAAAAAAAACCTTAATTGTTTACTCGTAAACTTGTTGTGACAACTGCGAATGTACAGAGCACAGATACCGCATGACACTTTATACCGTTTCAAAAAAAATTGGGTATAATAGGTGAACAGATTGTTATTGATTGTTATTGTTTATCGATAAATCAATGATTGTTATTGTTTATCGATAAATCAATGATTGTTATTGTTTATCGATAAATCAATGATTGTTATTGTTTATCGATAAATCAATTATTGTTATTGTTTATCGATAAATCAATTTCATTCTAGGTTACTGACAAAATAAAATATTATGCCATAGGCTTCTCGTCTCTTCACCTATATACCTATATGTTAGTGTTTCTTTTACGCATCAATTTAATATATTTTGTGAAACTTTTTTTGCATATGTGAACGCTATACTCTTGCGGGAACACCTTTTGTTAAACGTACTGTACTTTAGCATTAATAATAATAGTATTAAAAAAAAATTGTAGTATGGTTCCTTAAACAAAGTTTGGTACCTTAAACAAGAACGACAAATAGCAAATCTATACTAAGATTTTTAATTACTAAGTATGTTACTTATCATAACCTCATATCCTGTTCCAGGTGGTCAAGGAGCCACGCATCTGCAAGTCCTACAGCTGCCCGTAGTCAGCAACGAGTACTGTACTCAAGCGTACAGCGCGTACAAGGCGCAGAAGATCGACGACCGAGTACTGTGCGCAGGGTTCAAGAAGGGAGGCAAGGATGCCTGTCAGGGAGACAGTGGTGGTCCGCTGATGCAGCCTATTGTAAGTATTAAAAATAATACCAGCCTATTACCGTCCAAAGACCTCTTGTCATACAGAGAAGACATGTGCATTGGTCACCACGCTAAAGCGCATGCTATCGCTGTACTGATCATATTAGAGGCTGATGCATAGAAGGATGGCTGTTACAATGTATTCTTAAATCTCTTTTTATTTCTCTAGAATCTTCTCTATCTTTAATTCGGTATACAGCTAAGTTCTTTAATACTCACATGTTTGCTAATAAGTTCTGAATCTATATAAATTCTTCCTAGTAGTCGACTTTGGCTTAAAGAACCATGTACAGACGCCAGCACATCAACCTGTCAAACAAACAATCTGTCAAATTTCTTTAATAGATTTTCTACTTTATCACTAAAGCATAAGGTTCATAGTTGATTGGGAAAATTTGACAGTTTCGGGTAGGTTGACCTGCTGGCGTCTGTACAGAGTGCTACAACTAGAGCCCAAAGGTCGTTGAAAACGAAATAGTCCGACGATTGACTACACTAATCTAGTTTATCTAGTTTACCGGTATTTTGCACTGTCGGTTTTATGGGTGCATCCTCGCCTCGTCTATAGAATATAAATATGTCGACCTTCCACAAAACACAGTGGATTTTGACACCTGTTGTTGCCGGGTTCAACAACGGGCGCAGGCTCTGTAATCCCTGGTCAGCACTGATGCCTCCTATATGCCACACCCATCCCGGGAAATAACTGTAGACCACGAAGCTGTATACACACTCTGATTAAAATAAAATAAGCCAACTGCTGGTCAAACTTCCAGAAGAAAAGTTTTTCAGACTACATACATACATACACGCCTTCACGCCTCCTCCCCCTGGGGGTAGGTAGAAACTACAGAACGCCACCTGCTGCGAACCTTACATACTCCTTTTGCCTCGTTTACGTTCATACATCTGGTCACACACGCACACCGGTTGCGAGTACTACGCACCTGACCTTTCTGAAGGTCACCAATAAGGTACACTATATGTCCTCCTAGAGTCTAGAGCGTCCCCTTCCGGCGTTTCCACTGACATGTGCCTTGTAAATACCTTTTGTTAATAAAATGATTTTTCTCCTTTTGCAGTGGAGCCAAGAAACATTAAAGACGTTCTTCTACCAGATCGGCGTGGTCTCCTACGGCAAGAAGTGTGCCGAAGCGAACTTCCCCGGAGTATACTCCAGGGTGACGCACTTCGTGCCCTGGATCGAAGAGAAGGTCGTAGGATACTCCTCGACGTGACTGTGATCTTGTATTTTGTTTCGATTAATTTAACTTTCTAAGGCTTTAATTTTAGACCGTTCTACAAGTTGCTTTTGGCGACGCTGCCTCGACTTTAGTTATTAATGAGGTGTTATTTCTTTTGTGTCACAAAATTGTATCTAGTATCGTTGTTAAACTTTTAATTTTTCTTCTTCTGTGATATTTAATGTATTCAAACTTCACTGGTGACCTACTTAACGGTTTGTCAACGGCGATGTATGTTGTTGTGTGCGTCCACCATTACAACTTTTGACTCAGATCGAGGCAGCCTCGTCGTATCGTAAGTCGCTCTCATTTTTAACTGTTGTAAGAATTAAGTTATAATTTAATAATAAGTATTGACTACTGTTATAATAATTAATGTTTATACATGTAATAGTATTTGTAAGCGTAGTTCTTGTCACTAAAAATATTTTTTTACTCTGAAGACGCAACCAAGTGATTATAATATAATAAATGCTCACGTTGAATTTATGGATTTTATTTTAAGTCGATTAATAAAATAAATAAAATAAAATTGTTTATTGGGTCTCAAACGATTACATTTCCAAATTTTGAAAGAAACAGCCCCAGTAAGTAATTAATAATACTTGTGTTGGAATTGTCTCGCTCCTTCCCATGGTGTTAAACAATATTGAGACTTATGGGAATTAAAATAAACAACTTTTTTTTTAAACAAAAAGAATCAATGACTTATATAATAATTATCAGCTCTGTGTAATGTATGTGTAGGTATGTGTGAAATAATATTGTGTAAATGATATTGTGTAAGACTGACTAAAATATGCTCTGTTTCTGTCTTCATAAGTTAGAATATTCAGCCACAATAGCTTTTTTGCATTGATGCGAGAACTCGTGGTGGAACTTTAGTTTTGAGTTCATTTTATTGTATATGTAAGCTGATTGACAAACATACTGACGCCTTGCAAAAGCCGTACGTACCCCCGGAGAGTAAGCCACAATATAATTTCCCCTCCTAGCCTGTCTTTTTGGATTAACTGGAAGGTATTTACGTAAATAGAGAATGATGTTTAAAAGGAAGATGAAAATAAGGTTAAAATGATTACGTTCCAATAATTAGGCCGGGTGTGAGCAGCCGGAATGGGATCTAAAAACAGCATCCTAATTGTGTAACACACTTTGAATTACCATCCAAGAGTTTTGAAGGATATTGCTAATCAACTTTATAGGGTTGAAAAATTCGTCATTCGTAGTTCGATGTTCGTCGAGCAGACGAATTTTTGTAAACTGTCAAAATGAAACTCATTGCGATCAATAGCGATGATGCCTGGGTTCAAAAAAAAGAAATTTTATTTAGTCCGTTAGTTAGATAATAAAAAAATATTAGACCCGTATTTTTTGCTTTATCATATTAATAAAAAATGACTTAGATACAATGCATTAAAGTTGGGGAGTGGGGGTTGATACGTCACAAGTAAGTATAAAATCTACATACTTGTGACGTCATGGCACATTTTAACTCAATGTATCGCCGTAATCTTTTGATAACGTAAAAAAAGAAAAAATACGTGTACGTAATTTTTTTATAATCTACAAAACGGACATAAAAATTTTTTTAGTCATCATCATTATAAGTGTGTTAATTACCCCGCTGAGGGTCAATTCTCCTACCTACATAAAAAACCTTCAGTTTCAGCTACGATTCTTGTCAAAAACTTGTTAAAAATGTAGGTAAAGAATTAAAGGTTTTTTTTGTCAGATGAGAACGTTCTTTAAAATACCTACCTGTATTGCCCCTTTCAACGTTGCATATTATTTTATAATAGATACGTGTTAGGTAAGGTATTAATGGATGAATGAATATTCAACTTTTGTACACAAAAATGTGAGGTGCTATGTTACAAAAATTCTCACATATAAACAAACAACATACATAGTTATAAAAATCTTGTCCTATCTTGTTCCGGCGGCATGTTCGACGTCATTTTATCCTTGTTATCAGCTCAGAGATTATTATAAATTAATACATCGCGATTGGCTAGTGATAAATCGTATTTATTTAAGTGATAAGTGATAACCGTAGTCAGTGATGATATTCGGGGCCGAGCCACGCTTAAAACAATTTTGGTTTAGTCGAAATTATCATGTTTTTTTTTAAGTTTTAGTAAAATATTGGTAGAATTATAATATGATATTTAAATTATAGTCAAAAGGTGAACGATTTTAAGAGTGATTCATTCAAATTGCCTGAATTTATTACAGTGATATTCGTATTTATTTTTTCTTTAAAGATCGAAAATAATACTGTGAGCTTTTCCTATTATTTTTATGACAGTGAATAGAAATGATGTTGTGAATTGAGAGGTGGAGAAGAATTTAAATAGCTAATCAAAATGTTGTTGCTGGAAGGAAAAACTAGTAAGTCTTTTTTTTCTTCTATTTAATATTGTTTTTAAAATATAGTACCTACCTGGTCGCCCGAGCTCAGGGGTCTACTCTCTTCGCGACATCCGTAGTTACGGCCGAAGTTACGGACACTGCAAACTCCGTTTCAGTCACTGTATGTCCGTAAGTGAGACGGAAAGCTAAGCGCCTGTAACTTCGACCGTAACTACGGATTTTGCGCGATTTAACCACTATCGCGCACTAGAGCTCTCTCTTTCTAACGGTTAGATAGAGAGCTCTAGTGCGCGAAAGTTGAGTTTAATTGATCCTGTTTTCATTGCTTGTTGCTATTAACTACTGCTCTTATACTGCGTCCTGAATTGAATCCAAAATGTCCTGGTATTTTCACCTTCTAATCCTGGTTTTCTAAATTTGGGGATGGCGACCCTAATATATATACAAATATTGCTCATTTAATAGTACTTAGCAGGAATTAAAAAAGACCATGCAATGATATTGACAGAGATTTCCCTGGTTCGAGCTAGAGGCCTATTTTTAATATGGCAGATCAGGGACTGACCCTTGTACCGGTCCGTTTGTCGTTTATTTATTTTTGGTCAGTTCTTTCACTGCTATTTTACCTATGATATCAGCTACCCAACAACAACCACAGTGTAACTAGAATTTTCACTGTGATTTTGACAGACTTGTCAGTAGCAGCAACCCAACAGCAACCTTATTGGAACGACAATAAAGGTCACTATGGTCTTGACAGTGATGCATCAGAGGTAAAATAACTGAAAGGACTGGAGTTGTAGGTACAGTGGAATGTTGGATAGATGTCAATATTTTGCTACAACCAACATAGGTAAAGGAATTTAAGAACATTCGGGAAAGGTACGTACCCTTATGGACAGACGTCGGGCCATAGTAGGACATAAAGTCGTACACGGAACTTCTGGCGCGTGGTCAAAATCGGATCTAACGCGGCCATCTTGTTTTTACCCGACTATGGCGAAGCAAAAAGGAGGGTTATATGCCGTGGCCAGATCTAAAAATTGATCATTTCATGAAATGAACATCGACCACTGGTCACATCATGATGTGGCCTGGCCAGATCATTGAATACTCAACGTTTAACGATATGCACAGTTAAACGCACGACTACTTCATGATGTGGCCAAACATTAGTGATCATATCGTAAAATAGTTAGATTATCCACCGGTAGAGGCGTTGATGTCGCTGTGTTCTTGTTGTGTATCATGGCGGCGGCATACAACAAATCTAACAAAGTAGGGTGACCACGCAAAAAAAGTCGATGAACTTTTATTGGGTTTCCAAATATGATATTATGGAAAGCGATCAACTTGGAACTAGCGCTCGCCGGCAGCTGCCGCGTACCATGCAACGTAGCACTTGAAATTAGTTTCTAAAAATTAAAAATTTACGCCGCTTATGTGGCACCCCGACCAAATGGGTTAGGTTAGGTTAGTGACCAACCGCGCGCGAGCCGAGCGAGCGTAGCGAGCGGTGCCGCGGCAGCGGCCGGCGAGTGCTACTTCCAAGTTGGTCGCAATTACTTGACTATTTTTACTTCACCTTACACCATGGATACCCTACATTAATGATATGGCCAAACGTCAACTGAGATATCATTAAACGTTGACGTTTAAACGATATGGCCAATGTTAGCAGGCCATTTCATGAAATGGTCAATTCTAAGATCTGGCCACGACATGTACATAGTAGGTACCTATATATGTATGTCCATCTGTTCCCTTATAACTTCTAAACTAGTACTTAACATAATTTGACGTATCGTTGGAAACGTCTCGATCGTGCTGATTATAGCTATGTAACGTCACATGAAATTAAATATGGCGCCCTCCAGAGGACATAAAGTTATGTTTTTTTATTATTTTATTATGCCATGTTGGGTATCAAATGTTTTGACTTTCAAAAGTGCTTTTTATGTGTCAAATTGAAATACATCATTTGACTTTGAGTAATCATGTCATTTCGTTTAAAATTGGTTTTTATTTATTAATTTATCTTTTTTATAGAATATTTTCTATTTTGTGAATGTGAGAACCAAAATGAGAGTTGTAGGCATAGTGGACTGTGGATTTCTTACATATTTTCCCAATTCTCCAATCTCTAAATTAGGCCAATTCTCTTAGTTTAAAAACGTTCACATTCGAGTCGCAATCTGTCAAACTTGTCAAAAATGTTGTGAATTCATTGTATTTTGACAGATTACAAATGAGATTAGAATGCGAACGATCTCAAATTACGGGATTTGCCCGTCTGGTACTTATTGAAAGGCCTACACTGTCCTCCCATACCTACCTATTAAAACTGTTATTTGAAAATATGTTATAGATATTATATATTTGTTATAGATAATTATATCAAAAGTCACTACAATGACTGAATTTACGAAAAATGAAGTAGCAAATGAAAATAGCTGAAAGGTAGGTTAGGTTAGGGTTGAACAGTATTGAACAGTGACAAATCCGTCGCCCCCTACTCCTTAGGACCCGAGATGGTGGCGCGTAGTGTTCTACGCGCGCCTCTCTATGATATAAGGGGGGAGTTTAACACCGCACTCCCCCCCTAACTCGAGGTGGCCCGCAGAGGCTTTTCTGTCCGGCACTAGCCGGGGATCGCGGAAGTCGCATTAGATCCCGTGATCCCCGGTGCAAGTGTGAGACGGAACACCGGGGTGGTTTTAGTCAGTAAGAGTCTGACAGACCCCTCCTCCCTCCCCAGGGCGGAGGACATCCATGAGGATTTCACCCCGTAATAAAAAAAAAATGGTTAGAACAGTGACTACACAACGCATGAGCCGTGCGTGCGTCCGTTTAGGCCAGGGGTTCCGAACCTTTTTTCGTCTACTGCCCACTTTAAGAATAAATTATTTTTTAACGCCCCCCTTTACACAAAAAAGAGGGAATTTCAAACGACTGGTGGGGCCTTTTACACAAAAAAGTGGGGATTCTTAACTGATAAGTGGGGCCAAGAAATATCTCACGTGGGGCCCTAAGGGCCCCATGGGACGGGGGTTTGACATCACTGCCCTACACAATGCCCCCTTTTTTTTCTGGGTCTCTTACCGCCCCCCTTTAGGCCTGCAGCGCCCACAAGGGGGCGTTATCGCCCACGTTGGGAAAGACTGGTTTAGGCACAAGAGAATGTAATGTTCTGGGAATATGTGGTGTTTTACAGTGAACTAACTTCAACAATCAAACAAAATAACAAATGACAGTGACTCAGTGGCAGTGACAATGACAATGCAATGCTTACGGCACTTTAGTCGGGCCGAGGCAACGACACTATTATGCCGCTAGCGGCACTTTTTACGATAATGTTAGAGGGCCACTAGCGGCAGTCTATACACTGCCTTTTGAATTTTTAAACGACAAAAATGCCAACTAAAAAGGTATAAAAAAGACATCACCGACAGACAAATTATAAATTCGGAATTCATTTTATTCGTGTTCTATAAATCGATCCTTATTATGTGTGACTCCGGATTATAGTTGGGTTTTGGTATTTATAAATTTTATTTATTTCAATACAATTACACAATAATCCTGTCATGTCATTCAAGAACCAAGAAATACATGTAGTACAGACGCAACCTACCCGAAACGGTCAAATTTTCCCAAACAACTTTGAACCTTATACTTTAGTGATAAAGTTGAAAAACTATTAAATAAATTTGACAGAATTGTAGTAGGTTGATGTGCTGGCGTCTGTACTTTACGATGGGATCCAGTAAAACTTGCCCGATCCCGGGATCCTGGGACTCTAGCCAACGAAGTAGTTTTACTAATTTTGACATAACATCACGCCTGTGTACCACGAAGGAATAAAAGCAGACATGTAGTATGTGTGGAGTTTCGTGCCCGTTCTTCTCCATAGAGATCTACGTTTTGGAATGGGCAACTAGCTTCAACTTTCTGACTAACTGACAATTTAAAATAAATGATAGGTACTGGAATTTAGTTGCTTATCAAAATTATCACTTTAGATAAGAGAAGAGTAATTACTTATTGCTAATTATTTATAAATCCGTAATAAGTCGATATAATACTGCCACAGAGATGGTGGACTTGAGATTGTGTCCCGTACCTACTTACTGTGTTACTGTGTTACTGAAGGGTGTCACTTTCCAATATCAGAAGGGACAAAAGTATCGCCAATCCAAGGGACAAAGGGTGCATATGCATTTATTCAGAATCCCTCGTTGGTCTAGTAGTCTAGTGGTTGCAATTGCTACTGCTGAGCTTGAGGTCCTAGCTTCTGAAATGTGGATGTACATACGCCTCTGCCTAACCCTTTTGGGATTACAGGCGTGATGTTATGTGGAATAACATGTACACGGTAAAAAAAAACTTATACCTAATTAATAAATAAAATAATATATGAAATCCTAACTTACCTAAAACTTTCAACAAACTAAAATATGGCGGCGAAGAATTTATTTTTATTTTTTATTCTCTTTTCAATTAGGGACTTTTATGACCGCAATGCGTATGACAGTCCCATCGTACCGTAAACACATACTACTACGGATCACATTTGGGCCATGAACCCGAACAGACTCTTTGCATCATCACCATTTGGTTGAGACAGAATATGAAAAATAATTATTAAATTATATACTAATCGGATTTAAAAGATAAAGTAGCTTTTGTCATCCGATTACCGATTTTAATTACCTACTGCCCCCTACTGCTGCCCTACTTGCCCCCAGAAGATAAATTGTAGATATTGCTAGCATCAACTTGATGGTTTGAGCGAAAATTAAAACTAAGCTCAAAAACTAAAGCCCTACTACTGAAAAATCACGCTCTAAAAAGTCTGAAACAAGAAAATATTTCAGATGAAATCTAGACATAGGTACAAAAATGGTCAAGGTTTTGTGGAATTATAATGTCCATAACCATTGACCATTTTTGTACTTATGTCTAGATTTCTGTGTTTCAGAAGTCGGGTCGTAGTTTTTAAACTTAGTTTTTATTTAAATTATTTTGGGGTTTTAATTTTGTGATAAAATCTTTGCAGAGCAGTTTTTTTTTTTTAGTTTTTATTGTATAATAGGTATTAATTTTACAGCTGCGCCGTACGTAGCACAGTCGCACTTTTGCTTGTTTTTAACAATTGAAACATATTTATTTACTTAGACAATATAATATATTCATATTTGTAATATGCTCGTCAAACCCTTTCATATGATACCATGCGTGAGATAATTTAAAAAAAAAATAGTTCATGACTTTATGTTCTCTAGAGGCCGCCATACTGAACGATACCTCATTTGTCAAATTATGATCAGTAGTTTAGAAGTTATGAGGTAACAGATGAATATACATACATACATCTTGTTGCTGCATCACAGCTCTTGTTTTTAACCATTTTTTATAATTAAATCATTCAGAATGTAACATAGCTAAATGAATAAGAAAAGGCAGCAAACTGCCTATGACATTATGAAAGATGTGTGTTGTAGTTTAAAAATTCAATTTTAAAAGATAAGTTACACTTTGTTACTAATTATTTGTCCGACTGCCAATACTAAATAATAAATAAAAATTATTTATTTCAGGTAGGTACCACATAACCCATATAAGAAACCTTTAAATCACACACAAAATTAAATAATTAAAATTCAATCAATCATCATAATTAGCTCATATTCATTCATTACAGTAGTCTCTTACGTACGACACTGTATGTAACTTGTTTTTCACAGCAGTGTCGCACATAAGGACAGTCCAATCTATTTGCT
Organism: Xanthia icteritia; assembly: GCA_949128155.2. Classification (NCBI taxonomy): domain Eukaryota; kingdom Metazoa; phylum Arthropoda; class Insecta; order Lepidoptera; family Noctuidae; genus Xanthia; species Xanthia icteritia. Next base: position 17,903,158 of record OX421952.2, on the reverse strand, counting down.
ATCATATTCAGAACGCTATTGGAGCTGGCCCGCACCCTGCGCACAAGAGACGCGCAGCGAGGCAGACCCAAAATCGCTCTGAAAGCGTTGTTAAACTGAATGCAGAGGGTGCCCTTGTCCGATGAAACGCCAGCCCGCGCCGCAGCTGAGCGTGTAGCTTTAAATTCCCCGTCTAATAATAATGATCTATCCTTGATCCAGCCTGTCCCCGAACTTGCTGTCCTCCCCTCAGCGAATGCCCTAAGCCGAGGTTCGTACCCCACAGGGGGTGCCCTTAGCGAGCATTCGCTTAATTTTAGAATAGTTTTATGCCCCTGGCTGGAGGCCCTTAGTGTAGAAGCTATTGGCAGCCACAGGACAGTCCGGTTAAGCAGCCACGACCTTAGTGGTCACCTGCAAGATGCCCTAGTTCAAAAAAAAAAAAAAAAAAAAAAAAGGTGCTGTAGCTTTTCTGCGTGTAATTAGCCCACAGGCTGCATGTGTACATGGACGTGCAATATGCTCGGAAAAGAGTTATTTTCACGCCATCCGAGCAACGCGCGAACCTGCGATAACTAAAGATATTGATAATTTTTTTCCAAGTAATATAAAATATTTTATTTTTTATTAGTTCACAGAATGTTAATGATCGAGTTTAAACGAGAGTTACGAGTTTAATGTGGTAAATGAATCTTTTAACTCCACTTAATTGCAATAATAAAATAAAAAGTAATTAACTCTGCCAAGTGACTCTGTGTTTCTAATTATATGACCACCACTGTATACACATACCGGTCAAAGTCATAACCCTCCTTTTTGCTTCGCCGTAGTCGGGTAATGATATAGGTATATACCTTTGTATGTTGTACATAAACAGCAGTTGAGCAGCACATCACTTCGGAGGTGTCACGTATACGTGACAGCCTCAAGAATTGAGCTATCAAAGGTAACCGGGGTTGCGGGAAAGTCCGAACGGGATACCGTGGCCCCTGGCAACGTACAGGCAACGGAAGGAACACGGGTGGGTTTTAGTCAGTAAGAGTCTGACACGCCCTCCCGCTCCACCCAGAGCGGGAGAAGTTGTTTGAAAATTTCCCATCCCAAAAATAAAAAAAAAAAGCTATCAAAGGTAAAAAGCATTTTACAAATCCGACTGGTCAAGGGATTAGCGCGTTCAAACAAATAAACTCTTTAACTTTATTATACTATCTACATATTTTTGCCCTTAATTGACATTAATATAATATTTGCTATGGTTCCAGTCTTTCACAAGCTATGGTACTTCCTGCGCACCTATGTGCTGATGCTGAAGACCTTCGACCTGTTCCTGCAGGGTTCCTTCCTCATCGTCATCCTGCTGGAGAGCAATGTCTTCCTACTGCTGAGGAGAGATGCCAATGAAGGATACCACTCCGTACTCGTTGAAGGTATACTGTGTCCTTGTGTATTTTGTATTTCATCATTTTACATACATATAAACTGATGCCTACTTCCATCGGGGTAGGCAGAAACTACAGAAAAATACCTGATACGATCCTTACATAGGTAGTGTAGCGAAAAAGTGTATAGTTTAGTGTGTGTGGGTGTCGAACCCCGGACGCCTTAGGTTATAGAATGAAACGAAATATTCAGGTTAAAATCACAGGTTTTATTGTATCGGTTTGAATAGGTATAAAAGATAAAAAACAGTGGAAAATAAAAATTATGATAAGATTGTAGAATTTTTTTAGTCGTCGACGTCAGATTTTTTAAAAATAAAACACTAGGACCATCGGTATACATAATTTAATTCGATACTCGGAACGACGGTATAGCTACCGAAAGTCTCGATAGCTATCGCTTCATGCCCCCGTCGATATTCGTCCTAAGGTTTCCAGCACGCTTAGCATGACCACAATAGAAACGGGTTTTGTCGACGGAAGAATAGACAAAATTACAGATTGTGATTGTTTATTTATTTATCTATTTAATACTTCAAGCACACAAATGTACACAGGCGGACTTAATGCCATAGGCGTTTTCTACCAGTCAACCTTCGGGTGATGCAAAGACAAACAGTGGTAGATGCAACAGAGAGATTTGAAGATTTTTTATATTTAAATATAAATATATACATATATACCTATTAAAAACTATAAATATAATAAATACACCTAATTATACATAAATATAAGTACAAATAAGACAAACAATGGGAAAACATTACCGTTGTGATGATACTGCTACTTGCGAATATGCTCGCGAACATGCTCGCGAACTTTAATTTATTTATTTATTTATTTATTTAATATGGAAGACTTACAGCTAAAACAAATCAGTGTAAAAGCAACATATAAGACAGACAGCCAATTACAAGTCTTCACTTATAGAATTAGTACAACAAAAAATAAAACTATGGACACAACAGCAACTTACAAAAGAACTCAAAACACCAGAGAGAAGTTATACCTCACAAACACTAAAATGTTCACACCGTAATTTAGTTGCATTTGTACTTAATACTAAAGTTATGAAATAAAAAAGTCTCGGCTCAATTATTATTAATTCGAAAAGATAACCGGTTGGTCGCCATCCTGATTTCCTGGGGGAGCGCATTCCACAGAGATAGACTGAATGAAGAAGGAAGAGTGAATGAAGTCTGTGCGGTGAGTGGGACATTGAAGAAGACGATTGTGAGATGAACGTAGATTTCTATTGTGGTTGGCGCAAATGTACTGAAAGTGGGGGCCAGATAACTAGGGGAAGAGGGAGAGTTAAGAAATGAAAACAAGGTGGTCAGCGCCTTTTGCTCTCTGCGCTGGCGTATGGGCAACCACCTTAGAAGCGACCGATGCGCAGAGACATGATCATATTTACGCAGATTGAAAACGAATCGAATGCAGCTATTGAGAAGACGGTCAAGTTTGTTGAGGAGATCTGCATTCAGATCATAGTAGCACACATCACCATAATCGATGATAGGGAAAATTAAGGACTGCACAAGCACTGTCTTCGTACTCGATGGCAATAAATTTTTCAATCTGTATAGAGCCCGCAGCGTTCCAGTAACCATCTGTCATTTTGTATATTATTCCGTCGACAAAACCCGTAGAAAACCAGTTTCTACGGTTGTCAGGCTACGCGTGCTGTTTCAAAACTCAATCGTGAGTCATATTCGAATTTTTACATATTCCAGACTATGTGATGCTCGGGGCTGCGGGCGCAGAGTTTGCCCTGGGTGCTGCCGTGGCCTGGTGGGGTCGAGGACGGAGACAACTGGCCCTCTCAGGCTGGCTGGCGGCCACGTCAGCCGCTGGACTGATGGTCCTCGCCTTCCCGTTCACCAAGTCTAATCCTGCAAGTGTGGGTAAGTTAGTGAATTAGAGCGCTACTGCTGATCATGAGTTCCTGCTTTCGATTCCCGGGTCGGGCTAAGTGTTATTGGGTTTTCCACCAGGAATTTCTAAATGGTAGCCCGGAGTCTGGACTTGTGCCCTGTTAATGGCAATAGGCTCGACCCTATTATATGGCACATAAACATAACCGACGAAATGTGAGTTTACTATAGGTACACCTCTGCTTGACCCTTCGGAGAGTAATGGCGTGATGTTATCATATGTTATTAAAAATAACAGCCCCGGAGGGTTAGGCAGAGGTAAGCCCATGTCTAACGGCAATTTGACCAACCGCATCGCATCGCATTGCCCGCGATATACTTCGTTTTCGCTTAGCATACTTTCGGTTTTTTTTCTTTTCGCTCGACTCCTGAGGGTCGTTTCGTAATGTTAATTAGCCTCAAGAACTGGGCTATCCAATGCAAAAATAATTGTTCAAATCCGATTGGTAGTTCCGGAAATCACACCTACCTACATGCGAACTTACAAACAAACAAATTTTACTTCTTTATAAATTAAGTATAGAAGTACAGACAAGACATACATTTCCAGAGTTATGTGGCGAGCAGACGGTAATCGACGACGCTTCGGACAGCAACGTAGCAGCCAGAACCGCTTTCCTGGTCATCACTGCGGTGCTGTGTGGGCTGACCAAGCTCAGCATTTGGGCGCACGGACTTACGTATCTGGATGACCATGACCCTCAGAATGGGCCGTACTTTTACGGTAAGAAGGAATATCATTCAAAGAGATCGGTTATAATGATGTTTTTGAGACTTCTGTTTGGCAGAGGACTCCTTTTGACTGACTACTACCTAATACAAATTGACTGCCAGCCTATTCTGGAGGTCAAAAAGGCAGTCGCTTCATGTAAAGTATTCAGCTGCATCCGGTTAGACGAAAGCCGATAGCAACATAGCTGGGAAAAGGTTAGGAAGTGTAGGCAGATGTATTTATTTAAATGATGAATGTATGTACATATGAGCTATTCTTACGTCCGTGTCGAAACGAGAGAAAAAGCTCTTAATTAATTTACATCACATAGCACCACATCACATCTCATCACATCACATCACATCACATAGCATCACATCACATCACATCACATAACATAACATCATATCATACCACATCACATCATATCACATCACATCACATCATATCACACCACAACACGCAACACGAAAGTGATTGTACTCTTTAAAAAAAAAAAAAATATTCTTGCTCAATTTATTTTTATATACTGTTTGATTAGCATATTATATACTGTTATGGAAGATCCTGGTACTCACGACACAGGGAATCCTAGTGTGAGGGCCAGTGTATTCATGTATATGGTGCAATTTTTGAATAATAAACATTTTTAAATTTTTATTTTAACTTTTACCAACTCTTTCAGGAATCCTGATCTCCATCCGCTTCTCGCTGGGTCAGAGCGGTATCAACTGGCTGCTCCCCAGCTCTGAACGCGAAGACTGGTGGAAGGCTCACCTGTCCGTCTGCATGCTGACCTTCATGTTCGCCTTCCTCTTCACTCTGTTCCCCACCAGAATGTCCTCCTTCAAGGAGTTGGATGAGAGGAGGGATTCTGATGTCGATAGCGGTAGGTGGTATTGTATTTGAGATCACGTTGCGGAGAATGTGGAGCAAATTTTAAATTTCATCTCTCTTATGCTCAGCTCATCCATTACTATTGAACTTGAAGGCATATTAGGCTTCTTTGTAAGCTTGTAGTGATCCTCGAAATTCTATGATGTACAGTTTAGTTTACCTCTTGCAACTATAACTTAACCGATTTGTAGTAAAAGAAATATCCTCGAGAATTCTACCGGGTATAATACTGACTGTTTAAGAAATTACACTTACCCTGAATCCTACATTAATTCGCGAGGCAATATTTTTCTCAAACAGTAGATATTTACGATTATTTTACCATGTAGACAAGCTTTTCGACCATAGTGGTCGAAATCATCTGAAGTAGGTACATCTTTTCACCTACTACATCACTTTACGTACTAAACAAACTTTCCCCAGGATTCTGGTCGTCTCTGGGACGGCTGGTGCGTAACAAGGCGCTGGTCATGCAGACCCTGGCTCTCTCCAGTCTGAGTACAGCCGTGCTGGTCTACGTGCACTACGATAGCGCTTACGTTCAGGTAAACTGGTTTCAAAAACTGCTCCGACATTTATTGTACGGGTTAAGTATCTACATTTAAATAACATAACTGGTGTTTAACTTCTGTGAGTTCAAATACCCAAAACTATGTTAAATGATCGACTCGCGGCGAGAGAGTCCTTTTGATATTAGCCCAAATGAATGCTATGCGACTACTGATCGCTAACTCAAATTACGTCATTCGCTGTGTCGATGTCAGCATAAAACTAATACAATTGCTATGCACAGGTTTGCGACAAATAAAGTATAAATGGAGCCAATAAGATACTGACATTCATGGATGGCGCAATATTTGTCGAAGAAGTTGATTATAATGTACATTCCCGTTATCAAGCGTTGGGTAGTACAGCCCGCCATACAATAATATGACCACCTGCTAGAATGATCTCCCTTTTCGTCAGAGGACCATAACACCTAATTCCGCCACATAGCTATGTATAGATTTTTCTACTCTTATTTTAAAACCAGTACATAAAAGCGCTGTTTTCACGACTCCAAAAATTTTAACTAGAAGCTATTATTTAGTTTAGTTATCTATTATTTATTGACGATCGTCCATTGTTTCTTGTGCAATCATACCATTTTATTTATTTCCTTACACAGCACTATATAATTATATATAATTGTTTTTAAACAAATATCTAATTAAATATAAAACACTTACGCACTATAAAACTTATTTACATCCGTAAGACGTCCTCGTAATATAGGGTCCAGTTGAAAACTAGCGTCAGACACTAGTTGTCTGGCATTTATTTCTATAACTAAAGACGCAAAAAATTTTTTTTTTTAAAACTTTGCCCCACACTAGGAATTTCTCCTGTATCGTGGGTGCGTTTACAAACATTTATACTCACATACACAAACAGCAGTATTGTTTCATGGTTGTTTTTTTCGGAATATGGTTACGCCAACAATCTACGAATGTCAATGTTTCTCCGTCGTTTAAATATGAACTTAGGTATTGCAAAGCTAGAGTGAAGTGGATCATGGGTTGTTTTGTATGGGAGGATGAACTAGATAGTTTGAATGAATGGAAAGACATCTCCCTCCGTTCGTGGCGAGGGGGGTACTGGCTGATCTTTGCGTTATGCTCGTGAACGGGTGCTGCTTGTGGTGACTGGTCGTCTTGCTGACCATGGTTTTTGTTGTTGTTATTAGTAATTAACTGTTTATTTATTTTTACTTCGATGGTCCTACTTTATCATTTGTGATTTCTGAGTTACAGCTTTAATAGCTATATGTAAACGGGCACGCCTTTATGCCTGGAGGCTTTCATTCGGGTATTAAGTTCTTTTTACTTTTTTGTTGGTATATTGGCGTGTGCTAGGTGACATATAGAAAATAATTTAATTTCATGTTTTGTGTTGCTTAAGGTAAATTATTTTGCATAAGTACTATTGTATAGAATCAAGTTTTTCTAATTATTCAGACAGCTGTGCAGCTGGGGAGTTTGTTCCTCCACTTTTTCTGCCCAGCTAAAGCACTAGGAAGTGGGGAAGGGCGGGCGTTTTTGGTGGGACTGTCTTATGTAATTTTGACGTTCGAAAAGTGCTGATTCTCTGATTTTTTTAGAATGTATGTGGTCGGGTCTGATTATTGTTATTTGGCATCTGACCCTAACTGCCATCATCCTACCGCCGTACTTTACAAACTAAATCTTTTATATTTTTATTTCCAGGCAAGATACCGAGTGGAGTCGAATCGGCAGGACCCTCGGACTTCCCGGGCTCTTTCCGACATATTCCGAGCTCTGGTCATCATTTTCTTCGTCATGGTGAGAATACAAGAAACTGGGTTTTGCAGGTCAGATAGGCAATAGCTTCATGTAATATACTGGTATTCAGCTGCATCCGGCGTGACTTGGTGCCGACATAGTTGGGACAAGCAAGGCTAAGCAGATTTTGGAGCATAATCAGCTTATAATGTTCCCAATGCTGAGACAGGCCTCCCCTTTGCGAGAGGAGATCGTAATCCACCTCGCGGACCCAGTACGGGTTTGCGGATATCTCATGTATGAATTTTTTGGTTCAGAACATTTTTGTTTCCTCGTAAATAAAAGTGCCTGTCTCAAACTCAAACTCAAAACTCAAAGCATTTATTTCAATTAAATCATTTACTTTTGAATTGTCAAGGAGTCGGTCAGTCAGAAATATGAAGCTACTTGCCCATTCCAAAGCGTAGTAGGTTCCTTTAAGAAGAACGAGCAAGAAACCCCACATGTAAGAACAATGTAGAAAGACGTGCATGTTAAAAGCGTTCGTAATAAAGAATTAAAACAAAGAACAATTAAAAAACTAAAATAAATTAAAATAAGCCATTGCAGCTAGGAGAGACCAGTCCCAACTGAAAGCGCCCGTTCACGGACATGACGCATGTCTGCGTTGGAAGTTCGAACCAACAACCTCCAACTTCACTGGGCCACCATTGCTCTCTGAAATGTTTATGGTCTCTAAATCAATAATAAATAGGATAGAAGTTAAATAGGATAGACGTAGCGTTGGAAAGCCACCCACAAGATGGCCCGATGACCTCGTAAAGGCCGCAGGAATCCGCTGGATGCGGGAGGCCGGCGCTGTCAGCCAATTCGGGCCACGACGCCGGCAGCTGAGGCACTTCCTATAATACCTATATCTTATGACATTTGGCGAAACTATGTCTTCCCATTAGTGAAAGAATTTTTGGAATCGGCTCAGTAGTTCCGAAGAATACCCCCTACATACCTCTTTATTTATTAATACATATAAGTTAATGGTGTTTTCTTCCAGATTTTCCGCGTACGTTTCTCGGCACGTCGTCCGGAAGGCGTGAAGTCGAACACGGCCTCCCGCGTCGCTGGTGTGATCGCCATCTTTGTGGCCATCTTTTTCGTGGTGCTGGCTGTCCTGGGCTGTGACACTGGCACCATGAGTGGGCTGCGATCAGTGGGCTACGAGCAGCCTGCTTGCAGCAACATCTGTGAGTGAGTAAACCTCTGTTTGGTTTGTAAAAAGGTGGCGATTAATTTGGTAATATTACTGTATGGAAATATGAAATATTGCTAACTAGTGAACTAGAATATGAATATATGAATTGCAACTATAACACTGAATTGTATGGTAGTCACCCCCTTTCTAGCCATATAATCTTCCATTTCTTTGGTCTTCCTCTACTCTTATAGCCATCGACATTCATACTCAAAACTTACCTCACGACATTTTCTTCATTCCTCCGCATCACATGCCCATACCATGACAATCGATTTCCGCACAACTTTTCGATCACCGGCGCCACTTTCAGACTTCCTCTTATGTACTCGTTTCTTATTCTATCCATTCGTGTAACACCACACATCCCTCGAATTCTCATCTCAGCTGCATGCAATTGACTTTCATTCATCCTTTTTGTGATTGCCCAACATTCTGATCCATACAAGACAGCAGGTATATCCATTGTTTTATATATCCCCTTAAGTTTAAGGGGAATGCGGGAGTCGCAGATTGTTCCCGTGACCTGCTGCCATTTCATCCATCCAGTGTTAATTCTGTGCTTAACCGCCCGGTCTACTTCGCCATCGCTTTGCACGAGTGAACCGAGATATCGAAAGTCGGAGCAGAATGGGACAAGTGCGCCATCAAGCGCTACGGCGACAGAACTGGAGAGACCGCCGAAATCGCAGAACATATGTGCAGTTTTGGTTCTGCTGATTTTCAAGCCAACATTTTCCAGCTGCTATTGCTATTTCTCCAATATGCTCTGGATCTCATGTTCATCTTCTCCGACAAGAACAAAATCATAGCAAACAGCATGCACCAGGGTGCCTCTTTCTGTATGTCCGACGTTAGAGCGTCCATAATCAACAGGAAGAGCACCTACATACTTACGAATTAACTCTACATACTTCCCGGGTAAACCTTTCTCTTTCAAGGCCTACCACAACACATCCCGAGGTACCATATCATACGCTTTCTCCACATCAATGAATACCATGTGCAAGTTGTAGTATACGTCTGTACTTTTCGCACAATTGGCGGAGTGCAAAAGTGGCGTCCATTGTTCCTCGATCTGGCATAAACCCTCAGCCTCATAGACCCTAAGTCTTTTCTCTATTACTTTCTACCATACCTCCATACTATGTGACATGAGCTTTATCCCTCGACAGTTGTTGCAGTCCTGTACATCACGTTTATTCTTGAAGATGGGCACTAGCGAACTATTCCACCATTCTTGTGGGATCCCTCAAACTGAAAAAATAATCAGCCGTCCCATACATTTAGGTTGAGTAGGTATTGAAGATAGGTAGGTAACTGACCGAATTAAATCCGCAGTGGGCTATCCCTTGTATGAGTGCACTAAAACACACAATAAATCGGAGTAGATGGCGAGAAATCTTTAGACAAATCACATCAGCCCCTGGACAAGTGACCGCCGCGCACTCCTCGACGTCTCGCTCTGTAACAGACTGCGCGCAAAATGTAGTTCGCCTTATCGCGATAATGTGGCCGCAGCATAATAGCGAAAAAAATATCAGCTTTCCCATATAAAACTTCAATACTTTCTACTTCTTCTGCGTAGCACTCTTGCCAGAGCGGTCGTGGTCTTCATATATTTTCTTGTATTAACACCCTCGAAAACTATGAAAACGATACCCAAGACAAAAATATTAAAATTTTCGCAGCCGTCATCTTGGATTTTAATTTTGACTTCACTATCGGCTTTATACTTACAGCTCACTCAAAAACCATAAAAAACGATACCCATGACGAACATTTTTTAAATTTTCGCAGCCTCCATCTTTTATTATAATTTTTGTCAAATTCACACTTTCTCCATGCGACTTTCTGCATAATTTTTTCGTTACCTACATGACGATTTCTACCAGCCAACTCCTAAAGAACTTCGTTCTAAAAAAAATATCTTCTTTACAGGTGTGCCTCGGAACGCTACGGCTACAGTCCCGTGTGTTCGCTGGACACTGGCGTCACCTTCTTCTCGCCCTGCCACGCTGGCTGCTCGCGATACGAGGACCTTAACGGAATCTTGTAAGTCTTCAGCTTTTCTGGAATCACCTTATATTGGTAATACTAGCTGTAGCCTGCAACTTCGTCTGCGTGTATTAAGTATTTCATAATGTTTTTATCCAAATATTTATTTATTTATCATCTATCATCTTACATTTACTATTACAGGTCTGACCCAACGCGATAAATGCGCTTATATATATATATATATATATATATACTAACATATATTGCAAAGCACCTTGAGGGCGTTTATCAGGATCCACATAGTGATTTATGGCCTTTCGCTGCATCCCAACTTCTGCCGATCGTACTGGTTTTCCAGGCCATTGGAGTACGGAGGAAGGGATAAGAGAGTGGATTTGTACCCGCGCAACTGCTTGTCCACTATAGTCAATGTCAAGCGCAGATGACCCTAGTTTTTAATTTCCGAATCTGAGCGTACTAAACACACATACATCGTTACATCGGTACATCGATACCTTAACCCAACCGGGTTAAGGTATCGATGTACCTAGGCTTTAGGCAGCACGCCTTCAGTCAGCCCTGCACGTAGGCGGCCAGGGGAGAGTGGTTGCTCCCGGAGTTGATTGAGTCGGGACGCTGGGTTCGGCAGCACAACTGGTGACAAAGCAGCCCTATTTAGGATCGCTCTGATTTCGTCTGCACAGAGGAGGGCTCTAGAAAAGGTGGCCCAAAAATAGTCCGTCTCACCTATTATCCAGGTGTCAAACCGCGGCCACTCGGACATCGACAAAACGCGGTCGAAAGGAACGGAAGCAATTAAATAATATGATACCACTAAACAATTTAGCACCGCTACATGGAACGTACGGACTCTACTGGACAACGACCGTAATTTATGCCTAGAGAGAAAAACTGCTCTCATAGCGAGAGAGCTGGCTCGCTATAATATCGACATAGCTACAATTAGCAAAACCCACCTGAGTGACAGCGGAGAGATGAAGCTCTCCGCAAGATCTAGGAGACTACACATATTACTAAAGCGGACGTCCCTCCGGCAAGAGGGCGGGTAACGGTGTGGGTTTTGCTATTCACAATGGGTTGGCTAGAGATCTGTGTGAACTACCCAAGAGTGTCAATGACCGCCTCATGACTCTATGCCTTCCAGCTGCTAATAGCAAATACGCCCATCTCAGAAGTGCCCACCCTGCCTTCATCGGATGAGGATAAAGAGATATTTATTTTTATTTTTTCAAAACCTGAGGAAACTCTTGAGAATATCACAAAATGCTATAAAGTTATTTTGTTGGGGGATTTTAATGCTCGAGCAGAATCGGAATGGTGTTCTTGGCAAACATGGAATAGGAAAATGTAACGAAAATGCGTGTGATGTGCTGAATTTGACTTTAGCATCACTAACACCTGCATCCGACTTGCTGAAAAACATAAGACCTCATGGATTCACCCAAGATCAAAGCATTGGCATCTTGTAGACTATATGATTATGCGTTGAAGAGACCTTCGTGATATACTCGTGACGAGGGCGATGCGTAGCGCTGTTGGATGGACTAATCACCATCTTATTCGATCATACATGCTCTTGCAGCTAAAATCACCACGGAGAGCACCCAATAAAATTCCACCTAAACTTACTTTTTCAAGCCTAATTACCTCGTCAGAGCTGGGTAAAGCGTTGGATTTGAAATTTGCTGCAAGTGCTCCGCAATCTGAGTTTTTAACTATAGATGATGACATTTCGCCAAACATCTTCATGGCTTTGCGCTGGAAACTGTAGGAAGACCACAGAAAATGACTGTTTCGACCAAGACTGGTTCGATGTATCTGAGAATGAGATCAATGCGTTAGTTGACAGACACAGGCATGAGTTAAACTTGAAATCCCCGGATGCACGTAGCAGTAAGGAAGCGCAACAGAAACTTACATCCAAGGTTCGCGAGGGTATACGACCGATTTTTGGCAAGAAAAATAGCACCGATGTACACAAAAGATGAGTTTAACTAAATCAAAAGTAAAACCAACGTAATAATGCGATGGGCAGAACATTTTAATCCATGATTTGATGCACTCAGCGCTGATCTTTCGTTCATAAATACTTTTGATGAACTGCCAGTTTGTAAAAAATTTGAAGACCCGCCTACATTCGTATAGTTTGTGGAAGCAGCTTATAAACTCCAAAGCACCTGGTATGGACCAACTTCCAGCAGAAATTTACAAATACAGTAGAAAAAACATTGTAAATAGACTTTACTATATTGTCGAAAGGGTGTGGGAAAGCGATGAAGTTCCTCAGGAATGGAGAAATGCGATGATCTGCAAGCAAAGACAAGGTAGATGTCTCCGATTGTAGCCCCTACCGAGGCATATCATTTCTCTCTAGTGCCGGTAAAATTCTTGCACACATTATTAACAGCCGCCATAGCAAACTTGCTAAAAACCTGCCTGACAGTCAATGTGGCTTTCGTCCTGTCAGTGGTACTATCGATGCCACATCCGTCGCAAGACTCGCAAGGCAACTCCAGGAGAAAAGCCTAGAACATCAAAGGCACCATGTGTTTGTCGATCTAGAAAAAGCATTTGAAAGAGTTCCATGTGAGGCCCTATGGCTTGTTCTCCTTATGTATGGTTGCCAAAGAAGTTCGTCAACCTCATACGTCAATTTCATTTAGGCATAAATGCGCGGGTTCACCACGAAAACGAACTGTCTGAGGAGATCCAAACTACAAGTGGAGTAAAGCAAGGCTGTGTCAAGGCACCCACACTCTTTGCCATTTATTTCGCAGTTGTTATGAGGGACGCTCTGCTGTACTGTAGTGATCGAATTCAACTGAATGTCCGGACTGACAAAAGCGTGTTCGATATATCAAGGTTCAGAGCAAAATCCAAATTAGAAAAGGTCCAGGCTCCATTCTGGAGATACTTTAAACTGACGATGTGTGCCTCATGTCTGACAGCATGGCGCATCTTCAAAGCTATGTTGACGCATTACATCAATCATGTCAACGATTTGGTCTAGTTACCAGTGCTTCCAAGACGCAAGTCCTCAAACAACCACCACGAGGCTGCGAAACTGATAAAGCCACACTGAAACTAGATGGAAAACCACTAGAGAAAGTAATGAAGCAACATCAGGCATGATAATATACTAGCTTCGGAGATAGCAGCGCAGCACGCATAGCAAATGCCGCTGAAAACTTTGGATGGCTTAATGATCGTGTCTGGATATAGCTAGAGACAAAGGTTAGTGTTTACAAGGCATTAATCTTACCAGTCCTTCTTTATGTCGTAGAAACACGGTGTCTCCACAAAACCGACATAGGAAACTTGACACATTTCACCTAAGGTGTATGAGATCCATATTAAAAATTAAATGGCAGGACCGTGTTCCTAAAACAGAGGTCCTGCGCCGTTCTGACATGTATGACATGGAGGATTTACTTATGCAGCGGCAACGCAGGTGGTGTAGACACGTCCTTTGCATAGAGGACCTCCGCTTACGCAAAGTGGTCTTCGACTCTGAGATGGCGGAAGGTAAACGGAAGCATGTCGGTCAACATCTCCGCTACAAGGATGTGTTCAAGAGGCATCTAACCGCTTGTGCTATTGATCCAACAGGTTGGGAGAGGCTCGCTTAACACTCTACTGTCTACGAAAATGTAGAAACTTTCGATAAAAAGCGACTTGATACACTAACCGAAAAACGCCAAATACATAAAGAGAAATGAAATGAAATGAAATGAAATGAAATTGTTTATTCTGTAAATAGGATATTGGAATCACTTTTACAAGTCATCTTAAAAAAAAAAAAAAAATTATATATAAGCTAGATGAGTTCGGCGTTTCCTATCTGACTACTCTGAGAAGAAAGGCCGAAACAAACTCAGAGGTCACAGTCTCTTTTAAAGTCCAGACATAATCTTGGTCAGGCCATATAAGGACCATGTAGATTAGTGTCTGAAATGGTCTTTTGAGAAAAGAACCACACAGATTTGAGTGGACCTGTCCTGTCAGTGCAAGCATTTGTCAGTAATCGTGGAGCTCAACCCAGAACTTAAGGAGCTCAACTCGACGAACAATACCAAAGAAAGGACATTTGGGTAGGCCTCATAAACTACTCAAACTGCCAGACCATTATTAAAACTAAATAAGAAAGAAAAAATAATAATAATTGAAAAATCCACATAGTCCTCACATTCACAAAAATTTAAAAATAAATAAAAAAATACTTTACAAAGTAATAATGTCATGTATGTAATGAGACCTAAGCCCTCCTATGCCTATACCTATACTCTGCTTTTTCGGTCTGGCGAGTTTTATTAGGGCACATGCTAGGAAATAATAATCAATTCGTTCGATGTTTATTTTTGTACAAAAAAAATAAATTTAAAAAATATTTACAAACAAATTTTAATTTTACATACTTAATTATACATCCATTGAATAATAAATACATCTTTTATACAATCTTTATTGGCATTTAAAAAGTGAACTTATTTTGTTAAGCCTGTAGGTACTTTATAACGAAGCTGAACATGTTGGAAATAAATAAATAGGAATCTATAAATACAATATGTTGACTAACAAAGGGCGTTCCCGTTAACCCGCAATAGTATAGTGTCCACACATGCTAAAAAAAACCTATAATATTCACAAAAAATATTAAATTGTACGTAAAAGAAACAACACTGTACACGCGCATTTGCCTTTCAATGTGGAAAGACAAGTGCGACAAGGACAAAAATTTACATTATTATGGAAAACTTCTAGGTGTAACTATTTGGTTTATTGAAAAAAAAAAGATAGGTACGTTGAGGTTCCAATGATGTACTAAATTTTAACGAAAAGAGTAACTAATTCTAACGCATACAAGGTTTAACCGACGTGGCCCAGATTACATGCAAAACTTCTTTTAGGTATAACTGTTTTGGCTTATCGAAAAATCTAATAGATGTAACGCCTACAACAAGGTAAAACCGACTTGGTCATAGTTTTCCCTCATTAGCGAGGTACCTACAATTTTTTTGATTTATACATTAACTATGTATTACAACTTGATTATTATTCTTATTATTTGATGTCTGGTACCAAATAGTACCAAATAGGTACAAAAACATGGTATTGCTCAATCTTCCAAAATCTCTCTTAGTCCAGTCATCCTGGCGCTTACGAAGGTTCCAAAAGACAGCCCCTGAAATAATCCCGCACCAATTGGTTGCAGGTTGTTCCATGATTGCAGTATGTGTGAGCAGGGCTCGCAGCGTGCTGTGAGTGGATCGTGCACACTCAGCTCGTGCATGCTCGCCTACTCCGCTTACCAGGTTGTGTTCACCGTCATGCTAGCGGTTTCTGGTGAGTATTCTTAATTTATTTCGCGCGAAGTGCGCATACCGTTTAGAGTTTTATTCTGTTTCCTTTTTGATTATTGAAAGTAAAGCTGTAACTAAGATACATTGTTTCATTGGGAACTACATTAAAAATTTAACATAAATATATGCAGTCCCTAAAGTGCCCTAAACGGTGAAATAATGTTTTATTATTATTATTACATATATACATTATTATATATATTTGGTGTGCTTGAGCTTGATGAAGTAAATCGTTCGTGTATTGAACTTATGAACAGTTCGTGTATTAGACGATTTCACAGAAAAGTAGTTTATGTATTAATTCAGCAGCTAGTAGTAAATAAATACACGATTGTTTTCAGCGGCCTGCTTCCTGATGCAAGGCATGGCGGTGCTGCGCGCGGTGCGACCAACTGACAAGGTGATAGCTGTCGGGGGCACCCTGGCCGTGGTCTCACTTCTGTCCTTCGTGCTAGGACGCCTGATCTACATGCTCATCAGTCGTAAGTAAAGCTTTTTGTTAGGTGAGTCTATGTAGGGTATTAGGGTGATTATTGTCCGTTGGTAAAATAAAAGTTAACTGGAAAATTGTAATCTATTAGCCTATATGTTCCACTGCAGGACAACAGCCTCCCTCGCCCTCTTTTCTTTTGCTAGGAGGCCCGTCCTTTCGGTAGGAGGCAAGCTCGGCCCGCCATCTAAAAATGAAACACAGAAATAGGAAATTGGGAATAAAAACTTACTGCTTGCTTTTCAAGTCTCTAAGCAATACAATAACGAAGGGATGGAGTTGGCTGGGAACCGAAATTAAATTACATTTCTGTCTTTGTGGCGAGGAATATTTTGGTTCGATTAAAGGCAGTTATACATTCAACAAGCTGACAGTCTACACAGGTTTCGTTGCCGTGGCTCGGGAAGGCCAGCTTACACATGACACGACTAGCTATCGACTATTTTTTCCCATAAGAAACGTACAATAGTGAGAGTTCATCTCTTTTTAACCGTTTTCAAAAAAGGAGGTTCTATGTTCGTCTATATATATTTTTTTTTTTTTTCCGTCGGTATTATCGGCAATTGAGGAATTTTGAAAATTCTTTGTAATTTTATTAACGCTTGGGTAGTTTTTGAGTTAGCTTCAATAATAATACTTACGTATTTTTCGCACTTAGTTTACATCTATATTGTTATTTATAACAGTTTTTTGTCATTTATTTTTTAGTAGTGGTATTCGAATTTGTGTGGGGTAGGCAGCAGAACTAAAAAGTGAAAAATAAAAAGTTTTTTATTACATACAAAAAAAAAAACAATACACTTCCAAAAAAAATTGAAAAATAACTTCAATTTCGGAAGTCGGTGGCTACAAACGGAAATTCTAAACCAAAGACGATGAGATAAAGATATGAGATACTTTTCACTTTGTACCTAGTGTTTTTATTGGAAGTCGGTTGTTTTTACTGACACGGGCCCTACATCTTAGTATTGTACGTTTTTGAGCGAGAAAATAGTCGATAGCTAGCCCCTTCCTCGTCGGCGGTGGGTGAGGCACCTTATAGGTATAGCATAATGTTCAACATTTCCAGGTCAAACATGCGCATACACTGCGAACGGCGCCTGCCTGCTGCACTTCCCCACGCTGTGGCTGGCGTGCGCCGCCAGCGCGCTGCTGGCAGCGGTGGCGGCCGCCGGCTGCCTCGCCGCCAGCCGAATGCCGGCGAAAACACTCGAACCTACCACGGAGTTATGATGACTCTTAAGCCGAAAGCGCAAGGGCAGCCCGCAAAAATCATATTTGTAACGTTTTTGCAATTTGCAGATCAGTATCCGGTTATATGTTGATCCAAATACAATTCGCGACCGTTACAAATATGTATTTACAGAATAATAATTTAAAAAATCGTAAATTGTAATATAATTCTCTAAGCTCAAATTACCCTATTTCATGAAATCATGGCATTTGAGACCAATTCTAACTTAGAGGGTGGGTATTAATGATTATAATTCTGTAAATATTCATATTTGTTACGGTTGCGAATCATATTTTGATCGCAACTGACCTGCAAATTGCAAAAAACTATAGAAAATTTGAATTTCGCGGGCTACATTGGCGCATCCCCTAATATTTCACTTTTATAAGTCCTATAGTAGTGCTAATATTAACAGCTAATCAAACGTGAAAAATCAGGGAAATATATCTACAGGTTATTGTTTTAAAAGACAAAAGTCAAAGTCAAACCATTTATTTTAATTTGGCCATTTTCATTCATTTTGTTTGAATCATCGCCGCGCCGGGCTGTGTGTGTGTTGGAATGCGATGTGTGCGGCAGATGCGGCTGTAGGCGCTTGGACATCGTAGGTACTGGACAAACTAAGAAATCCATATACCATCCACCTCCGCTATGTGATAGGGTGACTACAATAATAAACCTGTATGCTTGTATACCTCAACATTCAGTTACATAATTTATTCTAATATATAAGGTTATTTTAAATGAAATTTAGTTGCGGTGAAGATAAAAGGGAGTTTTTTTTAATTTTTTCGTATTATTAGTAACTAGGTTTTGCCCGCGGCTTCGCCCGCGTGAACGTACTACCGGGATTACATACCAGCCGAGAAAAAGGTCATTGACTCCTACCGCTGCGCCCGCGTTGCCGTCAACAATATAGTGAAGTGTGTGTGAATAGAAATATATATATAGAAATAAAATATAATATATAGAAAATAAAATATAGAAAGAAATAAAATATAAAATAATATATAGAAAGTTGAAGCTAGTTGCCCATTCCAAAACGTAGATCTCTATCTACGTTTTGGAATAACTGACCGACTCTTTGACAATTGAATTGAACAAAAGTGCCTGTAAATGGTTTAATTGAAATAAATGCTTTGAGTTTGAGGTAATAATTATGTTTTTATGCGTAATTTTGAATCTGTGATATCTTTTAAACTATTTATTTAAATGATATGATGTCAATGCATATTTGAATCTACATTAAATGCCCAATTGAAATAACATATTTTATTGGTTAAGGATTAATATGATACCGGTCAAAATAGGTTCGGAAATAACAATGAAATTTAATATTGGTTACTGTGAGTCATCCTTAGAAGATAGACTTGCCATCGCGGACTTTTTTGTTGAACATGCAACATGTTTTCCTGGGGATCACGCTCGACTCAAGGCTGCAATGGGGTCCGCATTTAACATCTCTTGCAGGACGGCTAAGTTCAGCAGCATATGCTGTAAGAAAAATCCGTCAATTTACTGATATAGATACCGCAAGGCTAGTCTATTTCAGTTACTTTCATAGTATCATGTCTTACGGTATTTTACTATGGGGACGGGCTGCAGATATCGACTCTATTTTTATTCTGCGGAAAAGAGCCATTAGAGCAATATATTGCCTCCGCAGGCGCGATTCGCTAAGGGAACTGTTTAAAAACATTAACATCATGACGGTACCTTGTCAATATATATATATATATGAAAACATCATGTACGCCAGGAAAAATCTTAATCTTTTCAGTAAAAGAGGTGAAAGACACAATTATAGTACTAGAAATAGGGATCAATTAGTTCAACCGGATTTCAGACTGGCGAAAGTAGACTCATCTTTCATGGGGTACTGTTTAAAATGTTACAATAAAATACCTCCCCACATACTACAACTAAATGAAACTAAATTTAAATCTTGTATAAAACGCACACTATGCTGCCAAGCATAAATTATAAGCTGGGGGATTATATCGGTGACAAAAATGCTTGGCTCAACGCTGGTCCAGCTCCACAAGGGCGCATAAACTAATTTAATTTTAGCATTCGGAAATATTGTCGGAGCTGCTGAAGATTGCACAAATTATCTTTGAATTGTATAACTTCAATCTCGTAGTATTGTATAATTGCATAGCACATGTGTGAGCACTGTGACCATGTACCTTCTATGAAGCTACCATTTACTGAGTACGTCTTTCATTGACTTGAATGTGCCCTGGCGGCTGAGAGTATGTCATGCTCACTCAAATGTCTCGCTGGTGGTGGCGTGTGTGTTGGATCGTTAAGTTCCCTTCAAAATGGTTGAGCTAAGCGGTGCTGATCCATGCGTCATGTTCGTGAACGGGCGCCGTCAGTAGGGACTGGTCATCTTTTATCTGCCACGGCTTATTTTAATTTTTGAATTGTTTTTATCTTTGTATAACGGACGCTTTTTACGTGCACGTCTTTCTACATTGGTCTCACATGTATAATTTCAACATGAATGATGTACCTAACCAATATTTTGTAACAACATTATGATTTAAAAAGAGTGTCCGTGGAGTTTCTTGCCCGTTCTTCTCCATAGGAACCTAAACTTTGGAATGGGCAACTAGCTTCATATTTCTGACTGACTGACCCCTTGACAATTCAACAGTGCCTGTAAATGGTTTAATTGAAATAAATGTTTTGAGTTTGAGTTTGAACTTTTCAAGATGAACAATCCTGTAGAACATAAATTTTATGTATTTTGTACGGTTTACGTGGCGCACGCCCTTAAAGCTCCCAGTCGGCATGATTTTTTCCGACATCTTCAACATTAATCGTCATATTTCAGCCAATTTACACAAAACCTTAATGAATTATACACCAAAACCTTCCTCATGAACCACTCCGTCCATTGGTGAAAATCGTTTAAAAATCCGTTCGGTAGTTTTTGAGTTTATCGGGTTCAGATAGACAGACAGACGCGGCGGGGGGAACTTTGTTTTATAATATGTAAGGAAAGGATGGACGTTGCAAAGAGGAGTCGGAAGAAAAAATATTCTTTTAAAACATAATAATAATATTTATTACAACAGTTTGACCTACGTAGTTCATGGCACTAACTCTTAAACTAATTTCATAGTGTATTATATTGTACAGTTTTTGCAAACTTTAAAACCCCGAATAATGGTAAACAAGTCGCGCAACATTGTCGCAGCAACATCTGGTGTTGCAAACATAATTATGTTTTACACTCAAACCATACAAAATTATAAAATGTTGCCAGCAACATGTGTGATAAAAAAATGTGCATAAAAAGTGTAATTTCTTGCAAAAGGAACGAGTTGGTACGATTCGGTACGGCAAAATCGAATATATGTAGATACATTATGTTTGGGAAAAAACGCTCGGCTTAGTTGCTAAAAAAATAATGCCCAATCGAATTTGCGGAAATAAGTACCCCACTATGATATCTAGCTGGTACATTAACTTTTGAGTACAAAATGTTTGGATGCCTGAAAGTTGCAGCAGCGAAACGCTAATTCAGAAGACATAAGTTTGATTACTGCTTCTCAATCAGCCTATAATATTCCCACTACTGGGACCCAGCCCTCCCCTCTGCGACAGGAAGTGGGCCGTAATCCACCTCGCGGGCCCAGTGCGGGTTGGTAGATGTCACATGTCTTCGAATTTTTGGTTCTAGGACATGCCGGTTTCCTCACGATGTTTTCCTTCACCGTTTTGAGAGCAGTGGTGATGAAATAATTTACACAAAGTAAAGCGCCTGTCTGGGTTCGAACCTACGACCTACAACTCGTAAGTCACAGCCGGTTACCACTGGGCCACCACTGATTACTGCTTAGCGTATTGCAATTAACAAGTAAATTAGTTTACGAGCGTTTATTTTCCTATTTACAATAATGTACATACATCCACATTTCGCCAGTTACGTTTAAGTCCATGTAATAGCCAATTGTCACCAACCGGGCACAAATCTAGGCTGCCAGGTTCCCAGTACGGACAAGTCGGAACTGGGAACCTGGCAGCCCGGAGTCTAGATTTGTGTTCTATATGCCAACCTGCTATCTAATTACGCAACACATTTTCGTAAACAATTACGACAAATTTGTTTCATTTTGACAGTTCAACAACATTCATTGCGTTATTTACGTTGAGTAGATTTTTTTTCCCACTTATAAAGCAATGGATTAGCAATTTGTTTCAAAACGATTCAAATTCCGATTGATCGTGTATTACGTAATTAGGATACTGGTGATAGTTGCTGGTTGATTGTTGGTACCGACTACACACATCTATAAGCATCAGTATTACCGACAAATCGAGAACGAACAACCTGTATGTTTATGCAAGGACCTCAAGACTAACCAGACACCTATGAACATTATAGTTGTTACGTAACAAAAAAGAATCTTAAGCATTATTTATTACAAACACGTTTAAACTTTTAATGTGATGAAAAAGTAATGTTTTTTGATCGAAAATACCATGTTTTCGTTTTTAAGTGATAAAAATTATGACTTTCTTGGCTTTTACTAGGTAAATTTCAAGCATAGAAAAATAAAACATTATCAACTCATCACGCAAACATCATAATAAATATAAAACATCTTTTTAATCATTTTATATAAAAAATAAAACAGTAGATATGTAAAATAGTAGTATATAAAATAAATTTACAAAACCCCCAACAAAAATTTATTGATTACCATTTACAAAACCCTATTTATATTAGAAGTAATAATAGCTTATTCTTAATTATTATTTTAATATTAAACAAAAAAATTGCCTTTGCTAAGCTTCCCGTTAATATTCTGGCATTTATTTTTACAAAGCAAGTATAACTAAGAAAAATCTTAGTGCAGTATATTAATATTATTATAATAATTCGACCCTATAAAATTTTGCTATAAATTACTCTATTTAAATATCAAATAAGAATAAATAGAGAACAATATTCTATAACATATTAATTCGTCGAGAATATAATAATATAAACAAATATTATTTATTAAATGTTTATACTATTTTTTTTTTACTCTCACAAGTTGCTTATAGACAGTTTTTTATTTTATTTCTAAAAACACGTACATTAATTTAAAACTACAATGCCAATTTCTTTTTGGTTTTAGCCTTCAATATTTTCAAATCTAGACATAATCTTAGTGATAAATAGCTACAGTTTTAAAGAACTGACATACTCCTTAAGCAGAGTTATGTGCCTATCCAGAATAATGAACTTTACTCCAATATCATTTGGGTTAATTTTCTATTGGTCTAATAACGAATTTGGACAAAAACACCAAGTGTAGTGCAAGCATAAAATGAACCATCAGCTTTAAGTATGTCAGTTTTAGAATAAATGTATTTATCTTTCAGCTGTGTACACACGACGACACATTGGACTATAGCGCTGCTTGTTGGCGCGTGGCCGAAATTTGAACTAACGCCGCCATCTTGTTTTTGAATATATTTCAAGTGACATTTCACCCCTGTCAATGTCATTCGAGCGCCAAAAGACTAAACATTGTAAACATTTTCAGTATGAGTTGACCTCTCATTATACGGAAAGCCTATGCAATGCGAGGCCATCTTATTCTTGAAAACTATAGCTTGATGTTTCTTCGTGTATTCTAATAAAAGTATTAACATAAAGCCTAGAGATTGCCGTATTTTTATAACCGTTCGCTTTCTAACCTCAGCCTCAAATCTGTCAGAAATATCTCAAATTTCTCTACATTTTTGACAGTGATTGCCGCTGAGATAAGATGGCGACTAGATTTGGAACATTTTTAATTGCGGGAATTTGCCTTCACTGGCTTTACATAGTTTGGTTTTGAAGCTATAGGTATATTTCATATTTAGTGATCCAAAATACGAAGATTGCCGGAAACTATCTTGTTTTCTAGAACCGCCCCCGATGGTATATCGATACGGTCGCCGTGATTCGCTATTATGATCACTGTGCCCTGTTAAAACAAAAAAATAAATTGTTTCATCATTTCTCAGTCATAGTGTGTGTAGAAATGTATATTTATCTCAAATTTTGAATGGAAATATAAAATAAAAACCTCTGTGATTGAGATGGACAAGAAAGTGATCTTATTAAGGTACACAAAAATAATATAAAGCTAAATCGTCACAACTGACCTTCAAAGCGACTCCTCTGCCGAAGGTGACATCCCCGGAAACCGTGAGATGGTCCAACTCAATCAAGTCCGGTATCGTCGCGAACCTGTTCAAGAACTCCTTCACCTTCGCGAAGTGGTTGTCACCCAGCTTCACGAGAGGAGTCGACGGGAACATGCGCTGCGGGGACATCACTAGCGACCCGTGGGACAAGCTGTACAGATTGGACATCACTAGCAGCAAGTCTGAGGTCTTTTTGACGGGTAAGAAGCGAGATCTTGGGACGTTAACTCCGATTCCTCCATCGAAGCATTTCATAGCTGCGCCTACGGCTGTTTCTAGTTGAATCACGTTTAGACCATCAGCCAAATGCTTATTGTTAACAATAATCTCCATATTCAAAGACCCTTGTTCCACCACTCTCTGAACAGCATCCAATTTTGCCCATAAATTGTTCGTGTTGAAGAATTTGAACTGACTGACGGATTTGAAGTCATCGACATGCTCCTTTGGCACCTGAGCGATCTCCAACAATCGCAGCTTGTCCTCGTATTGGATCAGAGTACCTCCTTTTACGTCGGCTCTGGTCTTATCAGTGACCTCCATGACGAATTCTGAGATAATTTTCTGAGGGTTATCTGGGTTGAGGAGTAGGTTTAAGATGTTCAGGTCGACCGTGGCTCCAAGGTTGTCGATATTGCTGATGAAGCAGTAGGTTCTTCCTTCTTTGATGAATTTCTGGAGAAGACCCGAGTTGTAGAAAGACTCGTAGAAGTCTCCGTGGCCGGGGGGGTACCACCTGGAAAGAATTTTGAGATCGATCATAACATGACCTAAAATGACGCCAGTTTTTCCCGAAAAAAAAAACGCGTTTTCTTTCGGGTAAAACACATTTCGCCATGTAATAGGGGGCGAGCCTAAGGAGGCACCCTTACGCTCGCTTCCACCAGAGATGTGCAAAGCTACGTTGCTATGATTGCGTACATTCACCAATCATATTCATTGGTCCCATCTTGGTCCATATATCCAGCCAGCCAGTTGCCAGTTAATTAGTTAGTAGTTTAAGTTTATTTATCCTTTTGTACTCAGCGTTTGCAGTTCTTTCTCAGTTATTTTACCTCTGATTTGCAAGGAGAGAAAGAAAAGACTGCATATAATTGACAGGTGTCGGGAAGGCATTCTCAAATTATTAATGGTACAATATAGGACATACACCCGGTTTCTGAATTAAGAATTTGTAGTTGGGAACTTGTCAAACTCAACTTTAGCATTTCTAAAGGTGATTCCTTCAAAGTAGCCTGCGAAATTAGAAATCAGACAGGACTGATAGAAGGCGTGGACCTTCAGTTTCAGATCCTAACAGTACTACATGCTATTACTCACGACTCAATATCGGCCTGGACATCAGCATGCCTGGGCACCGGCAGTAAGGACTCCCGGTTGACCCTGGGGTGGCAGGACTGGTTGAATGTGTGGATCTTCAGCTTCAGACCCTGGTATTTGCGGATGATTTTCTGCGTGTCCTCGTCAGTGTTGAAGGAGTTCATCAGGACTAGGGGGACGTTGCATTTGTAGGTTTTGTTAAGGTGCTGAAAAGTTTAAGTGGTGTTTCATTATAAAGGTACAAGTCTGTAGCCGAATGCAGACAGCAGCAGCAGGCGACGTGTCGCCGCGACACTAGTTTCTATGGTATTTCTATGAAATCGAATCGAATTTTTGTGAAGTCACCTGCTGCTGCTGCCTGCAGTCGACTACGAAATTGTACGTTGGAAAATGTTTTTGCATTACTCAGTAATATGACAATCGTGGTTTAGAAAGAGAAGACTGTCACATTGATATGCAAACAACGCTAAAGCTGATATTTCTGTCACTCAACTACCAAAAGTATAAGTAGGTACGAAGATGCTATTAGCACAACCCCACGTAATTTCAATTTGTACTTTAGGAGACTATCATTGTTGAATTTCATAATTAAACATGTTTTTATTTACCCCAGATTGTACTAATAATAGAAAAATCATAATAGCCCTCCAGACCGAATTCGGCCATATGACTAATCTCATCGGACCCCCAGCCTTCGGCGCGGGAGAAATTATAGTGCAGGCGAGTGTGCGCAGACACAAGTGCACTCTCTCTTCCCTCACTTTCATAGTCCGATGAGACGCCTTACTATCCGACATGGCCGGAGAGAGATCAGGCTCAGGACTGATTTGTACGTCAGTAGTAACACTTTGACCTTGAGCGGAGCGGGCCTAGCGTAGTATAAAGTTTCAATCAAATACAAGGCTAGTTTACACTGGTTTTGTTACAACTAACGTGCAGCGTACTGTACTTCATCTCTAAACACTAGTAATAAATTAAAAATTTCAAAGTTCAAACTTACCTCAATCTGTTGTACAGTAAGATCCAAGAACGTCAGATCATTTCTGACTTGGATCACGGACTTAGGACCTTTGCATCCCATAGATGTGCCCAGACCACCGTTAAGTTTGACCACCACCAGCTTATCTAGCATGTGGTGAATATTGTCGGTGGTGGGAGTGGCGAGTGCGGAGTAATCGATGACAGCGCCTTCTGGCAGCTTCTGAATCTTCTCCCATGTCACTGAGGGGCCCTCTGTAAGAAAAAAAATTTAGATTTTAAAGTTCTATTTTTAAATTGCGTTGCTTTGTTCATGGAATGGTGATGGTATGTTCAACCGCTACTGAAAACGGCGATATTAACTAACATCGTTCTTATTTCAAGAGAGAGTTTAAATAGAAAACAATTCATTAGATTGACATTAAAAATTACACTACTACTTGTCATCCTACTTAGGAACGCAGTAGCTACAAAAGAATTCTAGTTAGAACCGGGCGTTAATATGACACATTAAGATCGGCGCACATAAAAGTAAAACCGAACTACAGCGCGGTTCTCCCTGTCGAACAAATATCAACATTGCACTTCTTAAAATAAAGTCGAAAATTAATGACCGTACATCTCCGTCCACTTTGATGCTCTATTTTCAACTTTATTTTAACCAGTGCACGGTTGATTTTTGTTTGCCAATGAAATCCCCGCAGCGCTGCGCTTCGCCAGGTCTACGCCAGCCCTTAAATTTAGAAAGAGACTATAATATGTAAAGACACAAACAAGACAGAACACACAAGCAAGACAGAAACAAGGCTCTACAAAGCTTTTTAAACATAATGGCGCCATATTAACGGCCGGGTATGTTAGCTAGACGTATTGTTGTTACCAGCCATGGTGGAAGAATGATATATTTAATTAAAAATATTCTTTGTTATGTTCACTACAAGTTTTCAGAAATAATACAATACTATCAATTGTTGTATTTTATCAAAACCGCTGGCAGTTTTTAACTTATCTTGGCACAACCGGAATTTGTGTTTAGGGTTCCATACTGAAAGAGTACCCAAAATATTACAACTGATGTTATTTCTACTTAAACGAATATCAACTTTAAATTGGTGTAAATTAAGTTCATTTCAGAATGATTACTGCAAATGAAAATGTCAAAAAAAAATTGAAGTTGTAGTGCAAACTGAGCTTTATGAGTCAGTTTTAAAGTTGTTTTTCCAAAAACAAATATTTGTTTATGTTTACGAAACTAAATCGCGTACGAGGTATACATACATGGGACTTATTTGACCAAAAACATAACTTAATACTTACAATATTAAAGCTGTCAAAGTGAAAAAAGAAACCGGTCGGTAATCGAGTCTAAAGAAAATTGCCTGAATGCACTTTTGGTTTGTTTTTTGAGTTTTGAATATGAATGTGAACGGCTATAAGAGTAAGGAAAAAGAAACGATGGATGGACTGTGTCAAAGGTGATATGGCTAGAAAGGGGGTGACTACCGAGATGACAACTAATAGAGAAGTATGGGGGGAAAAGACATGTGGCGCCAACCACTAATAAATTGGAATAAGGGAAGAGAATGATGACTTACGTTCAGCCAAAAATCTGCCGAAGAGGTTCTTGAACCCTCTGTACTCCTTCTCAACCAGAGGGCGCCTGGTCTCGTGGACTGCAGCCAAGAGTCTCTCCAACTCCACCTCCAGCAGAGTGAGGGCATCGCGTTTCGTCGCCTCCTTGAAGTCCCGGGAACCCGAAGGTGTTCTTTGGTGGCTGCGGATCTGGAATTCAGATTTAGACTTGAGTATTTTATAGGTACAAAGAATTTTGGGAACTGAATAAAAGGAAAACTAAAGATATCCATGGTTAGTTCGACCTTCGTCTGATCGCATATCTTACCGTCTGTGTAATCTGAGTGTGGTTGTTACATATTTACATTACAAGGTTACTGATAATTGGACGCGATTTAATTAAAGGGTTAAAGGGTAAGGGAAACGTAATTAACATAATAAAAAAAACCGTTAATAAAATAAGTATTTAAAAAAATATTTTATTTATTAAAAGAACCGATAAAATGAATGCAATCTTACACATAAAAGTGACCTATTGTAAAAAAAAAGTAATTTTCCTAACTTTTACATACAATTTTATGGGTTATATAATATAATTCGTGAGCAATAACCAGTAACCCTGTATAAATATTATTAGACTTGGACAAACAACGTGGAACCATCAGAGCTAACACATCGACCTTACTTTGTTTTTCTAATAATATTTGCATTGCAATGCCATTGAGGTATTTATTTTAAATATTTACTTGGTCACCAATTAATTGCGTAGCGTGACCATAGAAGGCCGAAACCATAAACAATGTGGTGTTTTTTTTAATACGTTTCCAATGGCAATTTCTTGCTTTACCTAATCCTCGATTACTTCCAGAAAATGCAATCAAAATTGTAGAAGGGGTAATTGTGTAACACACATAAAATTACAATTGATCGTAATGGGTTTCATTTTGACAGTTCACCCACGTTCATTGCGTTGTTTACGTTGTTGAGGAGTCTAATTTTTCAAACCTATGAAGCAATGGATTAGCAATATCCGTCTAAACTCTCGGATTGTGATTCAAAGTGTGCTACGTAATTAGGATGCTGAATTGAATATAACGCTCGTAACGCTATAATTGAAAATAAGGAATATTGTTTTGGGTTTCTGATAAACTAAAAACGAACGACGTATACTGATATCTTGTGCAGTGTCTTAAGCATTTGCCTAACGTATGATAGAAAACTGGGATCTTGAAATCACGAATAAGTTCCGTAAAACCAGAGATATATTTTATTTTTCATGCAGTTTTAATTTCACCGTTTCATGCTCAATTTGCAACTGCAAATGTAAATTTGTATACACAATATTGGGAGATGTTATTTTAAGATACGACTTCTTATAGGTTTTTCTGTAATCTATAAGAATAGAACAATTTTCTGTATTTTTATTCAAAATTTTAGGCTCAGTGTTTTCGGAGATAAGTTAAAATATATTATTCTTTTTTCAATTTGCCCCGAAAAGTAATTTATTTTCGTTACACGTCCGTGTTTGGGTCACAGAAATTAATATGTGTACCAAATTTCAACTTAATCGGTCCATTAGATTCGGAGCAAATTGGCTGTCACACACAGACAGACAGACAGTTTGTTGCTTCAATTTTATAGTATGCCACAGGCAAGAAACATGCATCGTGTAAATCGTGCTAAACGTACTTTAATGAAGTTAGTCTAATTCCTCAATTGACATGCACTAAAAACGCGCTGCAAAACCCAGTTCAGCCTGTTGTTAGTAATTATTCGTTATCTCTTGTTTAGTTTAGATGTAATCTTATCTTAGATACAGGGTGTATAGTATTATGTTCCTAATTGTTTTACGAGATTACCTGTAAGTACATTACCTATCATACGATAATGTTATTATTGATTATGTTATATTGATAGGGAGGTCGGTTTTGGGGAGTTAGCCTTTATTATCCATACGCCTTCGCCCAGTGAATGAACAAAAACATGCAGATCTCAAATATTAGAACAAGTAGTAAGAATTAGTGCCCAGTTGATGGCAATAGGCTCACCCCCTATTACATGGGACTTAAACTGGCAAAATGTGGGTGTACCTACTACAGGTACACCTCTGCTTAACCCTTTGGGGAATATAGGTGTGGTGTTATGTTATGTAGTAAGAATTAGAATATGTAATAAATAATGACTGTGTAATTGATTGAAAAAATTCTACGGGCATTTTTACTCAAATGAATCCGTCGTCATTAGATAATTAATTTGCGATAGCAGAGTTAACATATTTAAATGAATATTTAAATAAGTACACGCAAATAACTTATACATCTGCATATTATTTTGTCTACGGTTTACGTCTAAAGAGGCCACTAATTAACTATATTTGTATTATGTTGTATTCTGGAAGACGTAGGCGTTGGAAGGCCTCCCGCAAGGTGGACCGATGACCTTGTGAAGACCGCAGGAATTCGCTGGATGCGGGAAGCACAGAACCGGTCGAAGTGGCCGTGCTTGGGGGAGACCTTTGTCCAGCAGTGGACGTCTTTCGGCTGAAATGATGATGCATTCTGGTCTGCGGTCATAGGGATACCAATACCAAGTAATATGTTGACGTCAAAGCATAGATAAAGACAGTTTCACTGATTCTTCACTTAGGTCAAGTACTTCATCTATGATTTCATCATTTCATTTGTTTCTCTTTGTTCTAGCGTTACCTAGAACTGGTAAGCATTGCGTAGTCTTATCCTCTAGGCTCAGCCTTGAATGGAACGTCCTTTGCCGGTCGGACTAATTTATTTGACAATAAATTGCTCACACAACTAAACCAATATTCTCCACAATCACATGAGAAGTCAGATAACTTCACATACCCAGGACCTGCACTGTTCAGCCTCAAAATCCATGATTTTCACGAACTATTTTCACAAACAGAACATATAGGGTTCGTTACACACGTCCGTGGTTGCCCAATTCTATCTGCTGACTGCGTTTGATTCGATAATTCGGGCTTATCGCGCGTGCTCACGGATGTACTCGTATTAACACCGAATAGACTTGACATTGTCGAATTGCCGAAATAATTTCTTTGGCGCATCTATATAAATAAAATTTTAATGTTGTTCGTTGGTAAGCGCATCACTTGAGAACAGCTAGACCGATGTGGCTATTTTTTTAAATGTTCGTAACAGTCCGAATCAGGTTTATGTGGAAAGAAAAATTTCCCGGATTTTTTTCAAATATGTGAAAAACTGAACGTCCTTTTTCGATAGGATTTTTGTTAATTTTATTGGAAGTTGGACAGCACAACGTCTGCCGGGTCAGCCAGCATAGAAATATTTACTAGGTTCGGAGTGACAGTCCCAGTCTGGTTCGCTGAACTATAGGTACCTATTTGATCATTAAAACCATGAACGATAAAATGTATATTGGTATACTAAGTGACGTCAGACAGATAAACAACTTAAGTTGATTCTTATAATATGTATTTTTCGCTTGTTACCTACATTGATACGGTATTTCTTTAGCTATGCGCTGACGCAGCCCGCCAAGGTTCAGTTCAGATATGATAACTGAAGTAATGTTCGGTAATTACCTATTATTTGCCGACTACTAGTATAACAGAACAGATAAAAGAGGTTTTATCATTCATTTCAGTTCATTTCATTTATTCAACAACAATTTACATTGTGTCTGAATGTTTTACAAAGATACCTACACAAATAATTAAAATAATAACAAGTTAAACACAAAATTAAATTGGTTCCACGCAATGTTCCTACCTACATTAATATTATTTACACTCATAAAAGTTCAAAATAATTAATTGTAGTAGTAATTTAATTTAATTTCCAATAAAAATAATAATAACCCCACCGCCGTATCTCTACGTTGACGTCGTGGTGGGGCTTGCGCGCTCCAAATTCTAGTTCTGTGCCGGTAGAGTTTACTTTGCCGGAACAGGTCTAGGATGAGGAGCCAGACCAAGAGAGATACAGAAACCCGCAGGGCAGCATGTGGCGAGCTGTTGGGCAGTAGCGACCCCACGGACCCTATCTCCCGGGAGAAATCTTGTTCCTCATCTCTGGCTTGCCTTTATTGGCCGCCTGGAGTGAACACTGACGAGTAACAGACCTCCCACCTCATTTTTGCCTTAATTGGCCGGCTTGAGTCGAGATTCGCAAGAGCAAACGTGTTCGGAAGATGGAAGTATTCCAGTAAATGCTCGTAGGGATCTTGACCATCTTCCGGGCTCTGGGATTGTTCTGAAAGCCGTGGAATACCTCTCCACTCCTCAAGCACCTCAGGACATATTGCCCTCTTGTCGCTACGTCACTATGTGCTAGCGACAGTTTTGGGGGGCCCATTATTGAGTGTGCAAGTCACCCCCTGCTATTTTATTCATGTACATATAAAACATTGATCAGGCAGGGGCCATAGTCCTTTCATAGTTCCGGGTCACCAGTCAAGTTAAGTCACCCAAACCCATAGTCCAATATCTTTGTTTCCATATCCTGCAATAGTCCTACACCAACCGGGGGTTGTTCTTGGGCGCACTTACATAGTACCTACATACAGGGATAATCGTCGGTTGGTGTCTCATTTCATTAAAAACGTCTAACGGGCATCTGCGAGTTGGCTTTGGCCCCTAGTACGCCTTCTAAATCTAAATTCTAAATAATCCGGGACGCCAGGGTCACGAGAAATGTTAAGAGACGTAAAAATAATAATTATAATAAAATTTAAATGAATTTACAATTTCCACTATCCAGGAATAATTATAATTTAAAAAAAACGTATAGTCCCAGTCGCCCCCACATGGATTGCCACCAGGTGGCAATTGGGAGAAAAAAATCCCAGTTGCCACCGGGTGGCGACTGGGACCTTATTGCCCCCACTTCAAATCACTGTACATTGCGGCGTGGATCGCCAAACCCCCTCATCGCTGTATTTCTTACGGCCGCGATGACGGGGTTGGCGGTCACATTTCCAATGTGGTTTTATTAGTAGATATTTGTGATATTTTTTAGGGACATACAAACTAGATTTTCTTTATTGTAGTTGCTTTTAATCACTTATTATTATTAATCATAAAAACCTGGTGTAAATTCGTATCACAGAAAATCTTAGTTTTTACAATAATTATAAGTACTAGGAACAAAAGCTAGTCATCATCAGTCACAGTTGGTTATCTGTGACTGATGATGATTTTCTGTGATACGAATTTACACCAGGTTTTTATGATTAATAATAATAAGTGATTAAAAGAAACTACAATAAAGAAAATCTAGTTTGTATGTCCCTAAAAAATATCACAAATATCTACTAATAAAACCACATTGGAAATGTGACCGCCAACCCCGTCATCGCGGCCGTAAGAAATATAGCGATGAGGGGGTTTGGCGATCCACGCCGCAATGTACAGCGATTTGAAGTGGGGGCAATAAGGTCCCAGTCGCCATCCGGTGGCAACTGGGATTTTTTTCTCCCAATTGCCACCTGGTGGCAATCCATGTGGGGGCGACTGGGACTATACGAAAAAAAACAAGTAAAATAACAGTTTAACTCTATCGCAGTCTAACAATATTTTATCTAAAATTCACTACATTAATCCAAACACGTCAGAACCATTGTCAATAACATTAAAATTCACACATCCTTTTATTATCACTTGTATTCAATGTCATAATTAAATTCGTTGATGTCAGCATTTCCAATATGTTATGTTCTATTTAGTAATAATGGTCTAGCTAAAACACATAATTGAGAAACTCATCAACAGTAGATACAATAGCATTTTTTTACCAGAAAAGATGTAACTTGCTGCTTAAACTGGTTTATGTAGGTGTACAATTTGATCGATTGAAAACTTGCCGCATGACTAAGGGCCGCCATAAGCGGACTGCTTAGAGCAGTTGAGACCTACGGCAGGAGAGCAGTCGTGTTGCGGTTGAAGTTGACTACAGTCCGAATGCTCCAAGCAGTCCTTGTACGGTTGTTGTGAAGTATTGTCCGACCGCAACACGGACTGCTCTGCTGCTCTCAGTTGCAACATGGATTCAGACGAGGAAACACCACTTCTTGTGCTATTATTACGCAAGCGAAGGCGTAGAAAACGTCGTAGAACGTGGGTACATGGTTGCGGAGCGCGGAGAAGAGGAAGCGGCGAGCAGCCGGAACGGACCGCTTCAAGCGGTTCGTGTACGGTCGAGCAGCTATTTTCTGCCGGCAGCACGGCAAAATTCGACCGGACGCGGACTGCATTTTTAGTTGCGACTGCAAGCGAACAGCTTGAGCGGTCCGTGCATTGAGAATTTGAGAATGACAATTTTGTATTGAAACTGCAGATCTCCCAACAGCGACCGCATGAAGCTGTTGGCACTGACTGCTCCAAGCAGTCCGTCTATGATGGCCCTAACAACTTTCATAAGTGGGTGTATGTCATACTGCAAGTCCTTACGCCTTGTAGCTTCTCGTTTATTTCTTTCTTCTGCTGTTTCGAACCTGTTCAGTTTTTTCATAAGGACAGTGATTACTACTAGAATATACAAGCACGGCACTGTTCATATCTGTAGATCTTTAAAATACTCCCTGCACGATACCTAGTGTGGAATTCTCACTATAGTTCTTAAGGCCCTTTTTTGAACGACAAAAGCTGTGTTCACATTGTACGCGTAACTGCGTCCCCATAGCATAGAGAAATACTGTACTTGAGCCTAGACTCTACAAGCGAATAGTACACTACTTTCAATTGTTCGATAGTGATCTCCTCTCGAAGACTTCTAAGGGCATAGCAAGCCGAACTAATTGAAGTTTCAATTGCTGACAGTTCCTTTTTCCAGTTTAACCCTTACAATTTTACGTTATCCACTAAGATTATATTATCATTATTCAAAGTTATATCAATTGTATATTTATTTCTCGACGTTCTAAATAACATAGCATTTGTTTTACTGGTGTTTAGGTTAAGAGTGTTGATGGTAAACCAAGAATGGAATAGAGTCAGAGCCATGTTTACTTTACTAGTTAGAGTTTCTATATCATTAGCGGATATTATATCAATCGTATCGTCAGCAAAAAGAATAAGTCCAGCGTCTATATGCTATTGCATGTAATTAATTAAATCATTAATGAACAATATGAAAAACATTGGCATACTAGTATGTTGCTATGCTATTAAATAAATAAAAAACTCATTAACGTTAAGATTGTTTAATAATTAATTAACGTCTACAAAGCCTTAACAAACATCATGCAATGAAAAGAAAACAATTCTATAGGTATCCGCATTAAAAGGAAAATATTTATTGACCTTGTTTTGCAATCCAGAACAGCTGCTTCTAATTTCTTTATAATTTTGATAAATATTTTTGCTTAAAACAGCTGTATAGTGCTGCATTCACGATTGGCTACGGTAAACCTAGGATTTTCTTCGGTAATATAACAAATCAGTTTTTAATGCATTATTGGCTATTAGTGCCGCTTTGTTAAATAACAACCTTGACAGTTCAAAAGTGCCTGTAAACGGTTTAATTGAAATAAATACTTTGAGTTTGAGTTAAATAACAAGGCGTGTCTTCGGTCTGTGAATTCTGTGATTGGTTGAGAAGGCACGAAAGAAAGCCTAGGCAATAATTATTTATTTCGCGTTTTTGCTCATTTGCTTGTTTATGCCTGGCCAATATTTAAATAATCATATCTACTGAACACTTACTCGCTTGAGCATTTTGAACATATACTCACTTAATATTGCAATGTTAAGAGCGTTCATTCATTATAATCACCAGTTTTGATTAATTTGATCAGTAATATTGCCAAATTAGTCAAAACAGCGAAATATTTGACATCTATTTGCGACGTTGCACAGTGGATCGAAAATCGGCTGTAGAAGACATAGGATCTCGATTTCTTAAATGTTATTTTTTTTGCTGGAAATGACTTCTGCTGATCATTACTGTTCTATAAAATGTCATATGAAGTAATTGTGTGCACAAATGGAAGAGTTATAATTTTTATAAGAAAAAAATGTATGGAGCTGACATGAAAAATGAGGATATCTCTGGAATCGAAAGGTTGGCCATTATATCCTTGCACACTGTTATAGTACTATTTATTTGTGAATTTTTGACATACTTAATATTGCGAAATCACTTGCGATTTTTTTTTTAAAAATCCTCAAATTTAAAAAAAATTTAATGTTTATGATATGTACATTTGAATGCTTAAATATGGCTATGCCAAGTGTAACTTACAATATTTTTTATGCTTAGACCAAAACATTCTAAGAAATCACAAAGTCGTATTACCTACTTTGTGATTTTCATTTGAAATGACATGGTAATT
Source organism: Xanthia icteritia (assembly GCA_949128155.2). NCBI lineage: Eukaryota > Metazoa > Arthropoda > Insecta > Lepidoptera > Noctuidae > Xanthia > Xanthia icteritia. Next base: position 17,867,155 of record OX421952.2, on the reverse strand, counting down.
ATGAATTACGTAATACGTAATCTTGTCTAATGCCTCAAGTCCACATTAGCTAATGATTAATAAAACTTAATACCTATATACCTAGTTAAAAGGATAAGTACCAAAATAATTTGGGGTACTCGCTAATTTAGCAATTAGTGCAGGATTAACTTAATGAAAGTAATTAGATAAATGTGATACCATCATTAGTCAATAACAATAAATAGTCAAACATTGGATTCACAACTTCAGTTCATTTAGAGCATTTCTAATACTAACATCTATCCTAATCCTACCGTGTCTTTTTACTCAGTGATCGTGAATAATGGAAAGCATCGTTACAAATTTTTATTTGTTTGTTATTCTGAGCAATCAGGATGCTTCGTCTTTCGATCATGAAATATTGTTCAACACACTTGTTATTCGACTGGGGTCTAGCCTTTCAGATGAAGACAGTGTTACCGTGAAAGAAATTTGTCGAAGATTTACACGGGCATTTCAAAAGAGATGGTTACGATCTCACAGGAAAAGTGAAGTTTTTAGAGGTGATTACAGTAATTGGCTTGAGGCAAATATTGACTGGCCAAACTGCGTGCAAACCAATTTGCTCATTCAAGAATCAACAAGTGAAAATATTTCTACAGAACCTGTACCTGAACCTGTACCATCAACTTCAACAATGAAATCAACTTCAACGATGACAAAAAGATCTCGAAAGCCGTTTGAAGATCTAAGTAACAAGCAGAAGAAGAGACGATCTGATGAACATAATTATAGGCAATGACCCTAATGAAGTAGCTTATTCAGCTGCAGCACTTTTGAAAGGAGATGGTCATGAGGATATTGCATCTGTTATTGTACATATGCTCCAAAATCCAGAAGCAGCAGGAAAAATCAAGGAAATGTTGAACAAACCAGCTCCTTCAATAATAGTTTCACCAGAAAAAGCACTGGGTTTGCTACTTTCATTAAAACTATCGAAATGGCAATATATCACATTAAGGGAAACGACTATTCGAGAAGGTTCAAAGGAGATATACCCGTCTTACTATAAAGTGCAAAAAGCTAAGCTACAGTGCTACCCTCCGAAGACATTTGTGACTGTAACGGATTCATTTGCTAAGATTGCACTACAAGCGTTACTAGATTTAACAGTGAACAGAATTTTTGAAACTATTCGTAGTCCTGATGCGATACAAGATAAACAATTGATATTAATATCAAAGTGGGGATTTGACGGTGCATCTAACCAAAGTAGATATAAGCAAAACATAGTGGTCAAGATGATTCCAGCATATTTATGACCTCTTTGGTTCCATTAAAGTTGACAGCTGACGGTGATACCGTATGGGTGAATCCAAAACCCTGCTCACCTAGGTATTGCCGTCCAGTCCAGTTTAGTTTTGTGAAAGAAACCAAAGACGTTGTCATAAATGAAAAAACTGCAATGGATAACGAAATTGAAGCTCTCGTTCCCTCAAAATGTCAAGGACATGAAATTAGTCACAAATTAATGATGACGATGATTGACGGCAAAATTTGTACATATCTGTCTGAAGCTAAGTCAAATGCGGCCTGCTACCTGTGTTTGGCTAAGCCTACAGAAATGAATAAGTTAGATGTCATTGCGTCAAAAACCATTTCTTCTGGTGTGTATGAGTTCGGATTATCATCACTTCATGCCCGCATTAATGTGATGGAATGTCTTCTACACATAGCGTATCGTCTCGACTTCAAAAAGTGGTCTGCAAGAGGAGAAGGTCATCAAGAGTTATTGCATTCACGAAAAAAACTCATTCAAGATCGATTCAAAGATGATCTCAACCTTTTGATTGACATCGTTAAGCAAGGATCAGGCACAACTAACGACGGGAACACAGCAAGGCGGTTTTTTGAATTTCCTGATAAAACTGCAGCGATCACTGGATTAGATGAAGAACTAATACGCAGATTTGCTGTGATTCTGCAAGCTATCACATCTGGAGAGATTGTAGACGTGCCGAAATTTAAAGAATACGCTAGAACAACCGCTGAAAAATACGTGGAACTGTACGATTGGTACTACATGTCATCAACCGTCCACAAATTGTTGATTCACGGAGGGGACATAATTGCAGAAAATGCTATTGTACCAATTGGAAGTCTTTCGGAAGAAGCTTCAGAGGCCCGAAACAAAGACTTTAGGAGGTTCAGAGAACACCATTCGAGGAAAAAGAATAGACAAGCATCAAACGAGGATATCCTCAATATGCTTATCGTCTCTTCTGATCCTCTAATTTCGTCCACAAGACCAAAATTAAATGCCCACAAGAGGCAGACATACTTTAAGGAAACAGTAGAACTACTGAAACTTCAGGATCAGGAAGCTCCGACAGAAGTCTTAGAAGTTATATCTATTGTAGAGCCTGATTCTCAAGTGGATTCTGATGGTGACGAAGTATAAAATAAGTTAACTTTTATTGTTTATGTTAGGTTAGGTTAAGTTATTTTTTTTTTTAATAATTTGCTTTTATTTTTAATCATACAATAGTTTACCATTTATTGTTATTGACTAATGATCACGTTTATCTAATTACCCTCATTATGGTACGTATCCTTTTAACAGGTATATAGGTATTAAGTTTTATTAATCATTAGCTAATGCGGACTTGAGGCATTAGATAAGATTACGTATTACGTAATTCATAATTACCATGTCATTTCAAATGAAAATCACAAAGTAGGTAATACGACTTTGTGATTTCTTAGAATGTTTTGGTCTAAGCATAAAAAATATTGTAAGTTACACTTGGCATAGCCATATTTAAGCATTAAAATGTACATATCATAAACATTTTTAATTTTTTAATTTTGAGGATTTTTAAAAAAAAAATCGCAAGTGATTTCGCAATATTAAGTATGTCAAAAATTCACAAATAAATAGTACTATAACAGTGTGCAAGGATATAATGGCCAACCTTTCGATTCCAGAGATATCCTCATTTTTCATGTCAGCTCCATACATTTTTTTCTTATAAAAATTATAACTCTTCCATTTGTGCACACAATTACTTCATATGACATTTTATAGAACAGTAATGATCAGCAGAAGTCATTTCCAGCAAAAAAAATAACATTTAAGAAATCGAGATCCTATGTCTTCTACAGCCGATTTTCGATCCACCGTGCGTTGCCCACTTTCAGAATGCACACTCTTAATCTGCATCACTTGATGCACAACGGTAACCTTTGAACCTGTTCCTGATAAAAGATAAGGGACCAGGATAAGGGGGGAGGGGGGATAGGGGGGGGGGGGGGGTAGCGCATTATAAATAATTAAATGCATTAGCAACTGGCATCAAAGAAAGCCATCTGCCGACCGTTATCTAGCATAAGCTTCTGCGGACTTCGCCCGCGTAAAATTTCTGGTTTCCCCGACCCACACTGTCACATCTAGGGTTTATTCCCGGGAATTCCCGAGAAATCCTTTGTTCTCGTTTCCGAAAAATTCTGATCAAGAAAACTCGAGAAATTATTTGTCTAAGGATGCCGCCTCCGACGGAGTTCTAGTTTTAAAGTGTCAGCGCCAAAAGCTAACTGACTGTGCAGCAGACACTGAAATTTGATTTTTTTATATTTAATCAGAGTTTATCAGAGAGAAGAGTAGTAAGTAGTTTAAGTTTATAAAAAAGTTGGTTTTCATTATATTCTATAAGGAGAAAAATACTGTAATTTGTTCTTATTGGCAAGAGATTTTGTTGATTATTGTCCAATTTTAATAAACATTATGTCGCACGCTTAGTATTACAGTGACCGAATCCAAAAAAACACTTTTTTGGCAAATCGCAAAAAACGATTTTGCAACTACGACTTGCGCTGTTTAATTTGCTATAAATATGACATTACATAGATTGTTCAATTTAAGTTTAATTTTTCTAATAGTGTAGACATCAAAGTTTTAGGTGAAAGTGAAATTTTTGTTATATGTTATTTAGTTTCAATTATACAGCCTTTTAAAATTGTTTTTGTAGTTTTAGGTCTTTTTAATACTTAGTAATGGTAAATTTGCCAAAAAGTATTTAGACCTAATTTATTTTAAGTCTTTCTAATAGTAAAAACATATACAACTTGACTGTACGTCTTAGGTTTAAGTCTATTTATCACTAAAATAATTATGTCATTTTTGATTTCGGTCTTTTTTAATGATGTTAAGTCATTCTAATACTATAAAAATATACTAATTACGTTGTGCATTTTATTTAGGGTTCATTTATTAATAAAAAATAAAACGATATTGTTGGGTTCAGTCTTTTTAATCAATATAAAATAGCAAAATAAAAATTATAATCAGTCTTATTTCTTATGAAATCTTAGTAGACAGGTACAAGATAGATTCTAAACTTACACTTCTACTTATCTTAATCGTAGCTGCATGTATAGGAACTAAAAGAAAGATAGAGAAAGTTACTATAGTATAGTAACTAGAGGTTTATAAAAATAACTAGTAAATAAAATGATAACATCATGTAGCACCTGCAAGTAAACACAAAAATGAATGTATTGAAATTACCCTCAATAATAAAAAAAATGGAAAAATATTTTTTATTTGGTTACCTGGACATCAATACTTCTATCTGAGAGAATTTCGCTATTTTGTATCGGTTCATTAGGCACAGTATTTGCCTGCAAACAAAAATGGTTACAATTAAGTGAAAACGCCAGGGAATTGCAGGGAATTGAAGTACCTTCAATTTTCTTATTACTTACCTGGTCGTGTTCTTGGTAATGAGGACTGCCTTTATTATCAATTAAATCAAGAATTTTCCTTGATCGTGCAGAAGCCATTCTAGAAAGTAAAATCATAAATAAAAGCATTAATTTTTTCTACTATTTTAATTTGAATAAAACTTATTACTGAATACGGACACATTGTCAATTTTGACCACAAAAATATGCATTATTTTTGATAAAGCACAGACCCATTACTTTATGTGACCATGAGCAAGTTATCAATATTAGTATTAAACAGACGTAACACTAAACTATGACTGTAGCAAAAACTAATTTGACAACATTTTTACTATTAAACTGACTTAAATATTAATGTGATCACAAACTGTTATTGTTTTTTAGTTTTAAATAGACCTAAAACCGAATACGCCGGTTGCATGTAACAACATTTTAGAATTAAAAAGGCTCATTGCGGAAAGAGTCAAAATAATACTAAAAATATACATAAAACTTACCTTTAATTTCACAATGAAAACGCCTCAAACACTAATAGGTCACTTTAAAATTAAATGCACAAACTGTTTTTGTTGTAACGGTTGAACGAACACTGAATGAGTCTGTGTTATGTCAATCAACGTCACAAAAGTCGCGAAAATGAAAGAGACAGCAAAGATTGTAAGAGTAGGAAAACACAACGTATTGAAGAGTTTCTTAGAGCTATTTCATAGATGGCGTTGTTGTAGTCACGCCAGGTGCATTAACTCATTTTACGTAAATTTTGAGTTCGGTCACTATAATATTAAGCGTGCGATGTGTAAAACCGAAGTTTTACTTTATCTTAATAAGGATATTAAACATAAATGAACATTTCCCGGTTACCCGGGTAGTCCCGAGAAATCGAGTTCGAGAATTCTCGAAACCCGAGAAATAAAAAACTTCGAGAAACCATAAACCCTAGGCGCATCGCTTCGCCCGCCCGCGCTATTACTTACTTCGTTTTCTTTTTGCGTTCTTTCTTTTTGCGCGGCTCTTAAGGACGTAGCGTGATTTTAAATAGTCTATAACCTTCCTCAAGAATCGCGATAGTTGAAGCGCGTTCAAACAAAAAAAACAAACTCCTCAGCTTTATTATTTATATAGATAGATTAGCAACATTATTTTTCGAAGTTTGTTCGAACAATAAGTTTCAGGGGATACCTCTAAAAACTTTTCACAAACTCGCCAACAGAACGAATTTAAATGCCAAGCAACTGAATGAAATTATTTGACTAAATTGGTAAAATGTTTTATTTTAGTTAGGATCTCAAAGAAACGATTGATAGAAATGGGGTGACTACCGGGATGACGACGATGAGCGATCTGCGCGTCCAATATAATAACGCGTTTAAGATACTGTTGGGACTGTCGTGGCGTTGTAGTGCGTCCACTATGTTTGCGGAGGCGATTTTTACGCCATTATAAGAAAAAGGACCGCCTCCATAGCCGGCCGGGTACGCACCGCCACCAATAGTCTCCTGAGCGTGTTCTCAGGTAGGTGGGACTCCCCTCTGCTGCGCCACTGGGTGAGGATCCATACCAATTGATATTGTATTCTATTATCTCCTCCTTATTACTAACACTAGTCATTAAGTTATTTTGTTGCTACTAACACTATGGACTTACGTCTGAAAATAATAAAGATTTTGAATTTGAATTAATAGAGAAGTATAGAAGAAAGGAACATGTGGCGCCGACCACTAATAATTGGGATAAGGGTAGAGAATGATGATGACTCGATGTCGGTGTACAAAACAATCAGGGAGTTATAGAAACTCTTCTTCATAAAAAACTGAAAACCTTGCAAAATTCATTTACTGCTTTGCAAGTTGACTGTATTTTTTAATAGCTATTTAAGTATATTATTAGTTAATGGAAGGTGTCTGTCTCAATTAAATTACGACAAGAGGATACGATAGCATTCTGATTAGTTTTATGAGTAAGCAGGATAAAGTTTATTTTATTTGCCTACCATAAGGTTATTGACATTTTATAATTAGGGTCGGCCGAGACAGGTTTTGCTTTCTCGGCAGAGACCGAGACCGAGAATAGACAAATCGTAAAAAAAAAAAAAAAAAATGCGCTAATTTTGCATAATTATTATATGTAAGTATATTTAAGAGTATAATAGTATTAATATTCAAAATTAAATAACATGATGTTGTAGCACAAGAAAAGCAATTAAAAGCGTTTTCGCCCTTCAAAGAATGTCGCCTGTCGTCGTGTAACGGACGACGGTAAGAAAGCTATCAAGCGCTATTTCGATTACAGCATTTGAACTGTTTTCGTCGCTGGTCATTGGCTCATCTTCAAACTCTATGGAATCATGAGCTGCTCATAAGTTGGATTCATCTGTTGCGGCCACGTTGGATGAGCTAGCTGAAGATGCAGTGAATCATTACCGTACAAAAGTCTCGGTTATGGCCATAGACGTATAAAAAAGGTCGGACGGAACTCCCGCTAAGATAAAACTGTGTCCCGTAATGGCGGCGACTAATTTATGTGTGAGTGAATTTAGGGATGCCATGTAAGCCAAATTTACCCATTTATTATTGCTTTGTTTTATTAAGACAAAAAGTCGTGTGTAGGCAGAATTATACCGTGCCATTTCAAAAGGTTAATGGTAACAACCAATTATTATGAAAATATAAAAGAAAAAAAAAAGATAATAAAACAGTTAATTGAAAATATTTAAAATGTTTAAAATTTTACTTTTTAACATAATGTTTTCGCACGGGCGTATTTTTATTGCGGCGATTTTTTTTCGCGAATTGGATTTTCGACGCTCTGTTTAGCGCCGAGAGTTGAATATGCAACAGTGTGTTTTATTGACGCGCTGGGATACGCGCTGGATGCGCTCTGTTGGATTCTCAATGCTCGGCTCAATACCGAGAGTTGAAAATCCAGTGTACAAAAGAAGATCTCCGCGATAAAAATACATCTGTGCGAACCTGGGCTAAGGAGCCGGGGAGCACGGCTCGCAGCAGCCATCTTGGATTTTCATTTTGACCAAATTCACACTTTCTCATAGAGAATGTCGCATAGAGGGCCATAAGTGCTCAGGGACACGACGCCCGTCGCCGCGACGCCACCGCGATTTCTACCAGTTTACTCCCGTTCTAATAAAATAGTTCACAAATATTACAATACAATATACTTAGCAAACACATCTTCCACACTTTATAGTTCATATAAATTTCCCATATTTCGGGTAATTTGCACACGTGAATATTGGCAACACTGGCCTTGTGACGAATTTTATCGAATGAAGATTGATTTTGATGTATAAAATCGGGAATTAAATGAGTGAATTATTCATTTACCCATGAAACGTGATTCCTGGTTTTTTACTACGGTTTTTACACCATTTCACCACACAAGAAATGCTGTATCTTAAAAAAGAAATATCACCGCATAGACGTATCGCCTGTGTTGACGTTTGCGCGTAAATGGCTGACTATTGTGTGAATGTGTGCTGTACGTACAGCGAACTGGCTGACTTTGACTGACACAGTTTTTTGTTAGCGAGAATCCGTCCGACTTTTTTTATACGTCTATGGTTATGGCCGAGAATTTCGGCGATTCGTAGCCGAGAATGCCGAGAACTCGGTCGAGCCTTATTTTATAACATAACATAACATCGCGCCTATAATCCCCGAAGGGTTAGGCAGAGGTAATCCTATAAATACAGCTACATTTCGCCAGTTATATAAGTCCCATGTTACAGGAGGGGGGAGGGGGAGTCTATTGTCATAAACCGGGCACGAATCCAGACTCCAGGCTGTTGAGAAAGAGATGCTAATCAGAAAATTCCTAATGCTGTGTTTTTCTATTACACGAAAAGCACATAAAAACAAAATAAAAATATCAGGAAAATGACGTATATGACGATACACTGTTACACGTGCCATACGTCAGTCGATTTCGCGCGCAAATCACGACAGACCACAGACTAGAGAATTGTTCATTATAATTATTTATTACGACATTCATTTCTGCATAGGGTTATCACTTGACATCGTAAGTTTCAATCCTATGGTACCTTATTATCGACGCTAATAAACTTAAAATCATGTTTTCTGTAGTAAAAAGGTAACGTTGCACTTTGACATTTAAAAACCGTGTTTTTTATCATCCGACAAGGTATTTTACTGCATGTTTTTCAACAGATTTTCTGTTGAAAAACATATGTTAAAACAAAAAAACAGTTGTTCTGCTATTTCCATGTTTGTTTAGTCGCGTTGACGGTGTCGGTAATTACAGTAAATTGAAATCAATGCCATCAATATAGTGCGCAGTTGATCTAGTCTAGAACTATTGTGATGATGATTGCGTAGCAATCACGGTAAGGTCGTCAATGTTGAATGAGTGGATTTAAATAAACTACGTCATTTGCACACTATACGCAATTATTTATTCATTAAACTTCATACAATTAAATAGTACTCAGGCAGACTGACACAATCAGAATAAAATTGTAATGCAAACAGAACATTGAATAAAAGAAGCTACAAGTTAGTGCTCTTTTACACGAGCGGCACGCGCCAACGGCAGAGGCAACTGCAGCCGTCGACGCGTCTACGGCTGCCGCCGACGAGTATCGACAGCTGCAGTTACCGCATACTCGAGCGGCGACGCCGACGCGTCTACGGCTGCCGTCGACGCGTCGGCGTTGGCAAGTGCCGTATATATGAGCACTAACTTGTACCTTCATTTATTCACTGTTTTCTAAGGATCAGTTAATAGTCTGATACTTGTCCATTTTGCTGACTGTACATCGCACCATGGGCAGGCCGTCCAGACCGACCTTGCTGATCTAGCTAATCTGTTTACTACTACAAAAGCTATTCTCGTACCTAATTATACTGACATAAGATAACAATTAGGTATGTATTAAACAGACAGCAGGCATCGCACTGATTATAATTATCAATATCTTCCTCAAGTGGCTGATATTAAGGGTCATTATTACGAGGCAGCAATTTTGATAAGCGCACGATAACACTAGATAACTCTACGGACTAAAAAATGCCGATAGGATAAACAATAATTAAGTACCTACATGACATAAATAGTTAACGACAAACAACGTTATATTCTGCGTAGAAAAAGCTCCAAGGAAATGGTAGGATTAGGAACCCTACACCAGCATTTTCCAGTTATGAGGCTATTGAACATACAATCAAATACCAAAATAAAAACTTATAACACACTACAACACAACAACTTATAAAATAATCAAAGGGCTTTTCTGAAAGTATCTTGTAGAATGTTTTAATTCTGGTTCTTAAAACTAAAATATAGCAAACTTATTAGCAAATTGATATAGAATGCGGATATTTCATTGAAGTCAGTTTTTATTTGTATAATTTATAAAAACAAGTGTAAGTAATTATATGAACACTTTTTTAATAAGTTATGTTATTTATTCAACTAATTAAGTAGTAGTTAGGTAAATATACTTCTACTACATATTCTTTCTTAAATTTTTGTTTAAATAACTGTATACCTAACACCGCTTTTTTCACTAAGCAAGGCTCAGTTACCATCATAAAATCAAAACTAAGAACAAGTTACGTTATTTAGTCTTATACATATATACCAACGTAGGTAACTTGTTCGTGTCAAAATATTGTAACTTAGCGAGCACTTTGCCAACCCTAATTATTTAGCGTTGTATTCTCATCACACGTTCCCGTCTATTTAAATGACATTGCAAACTACAAAGACTATTTCAAGTTCAAGTCCATTATGTGCCTATGGCATACAGAAATATTATATATAGCCTTATAGGTAGGGTTTAAGTAATATATTCGAATTAACATAATTTGATTATACCTTCCAATAAAGTATTTTCTCAATAATAAATGGGATAAAAAATATATCTAACAAAACGAAATAAGAAAACATCATAATTAAAAAACGGCTTTACTCTGTGATAGTACGCGAATCGCAGTACCTATTGATAATGCTTGATGTATTTCTAATTTAATTTATCTGCAAGTACAAAGAACCATTATACATCTAAAATACTTTAAAAAATATTGGATGACAAAGAATTTAATAATTGCAAGTTCTGCGATAGACATGCGCGCCACGCATAGAATCAGTAGAACGCACTCATTCACAATAGCATTATCAATTCGTGAACCTAACGACCGCAAAAGAACATTAGAGGGCAAGAAAATCATTATTATTATTTAATAAAAAGCAATTAATTTCAACCAACCTTGCTTAGTAAATCCATTTCAGTTATCTCCTTGTCCTTATTTTCAAAATATTAAAAATAAAACACAAGCACTATAGTATCGTTCGTAATTCAAAAGATTTGAGCGGGAATCGGGAGACGATGCGCGTTCTCGCTCAGAACGCAATGGCCGACTACAGACTGCTATGATTGTCGCAAATAATATATAAGTAGTTGATAAGGTATCATCGTGAATGCGTTTGAACCATTATTAACTCAGATGATTTGGAATATTGTCTACAAGTGGCCATGTACATGATGATTGATAGTGATATAACTAATTTATAAGCGAAGAGTTACGGAAAAAGACAAAGACTGGCAAAATTCGCGCAAGTATGTTTCATACCTACCCACATACATATTAATTGCATAAATTGCAGCAAAACCACAAACAACTACTCGAACCTTGTACCTTGACCACCAGCGTAGCGTAAGCAACAAAAAAAAATCGGCCAAGTGCATGTCGGTCCACGCACAATGAAGGGTTCCGTAGTTGGGAATCCACTTGAAATTTTGGCAAATATACTATTAAGATAAGCTCAAATTGGAAGCCGAGCGAAGTCAGAAAAAATATCACTCAACATTTTTTTCTCCTACAAAAGTGAAACACCCTACTCCACGCGTTCCTGAGAAATAGTGAAAGTGATCCTATAAGGGTTCCGTTTTTTCCTTTTGAGGTACGGAACCCTAAAAAACAGAAAAAAATATGTAATAAAAACTAAGGACCCGTTTGAGGCTATAAAATAACATTTTCATGAAAAACAAGTATAGCGTAGCTTACAGAGCTGACACTATGATGGCAAGACACGTCCTATCCTCTGTGTGAAGGCGAGTATTTGTGATGTAAAATGTTAATCGATCATAATATTGATTTTTAGTCAGTTAGGAAGGATATAATTTGTTCTCTATATACCACCATTACCATTCTCTATGTCCACGATAAATTAATTCGCCTTTATTTGCGAACTGACGGCTAAACTAGGACCCAATTGAATAAGTGCACATAATAAAACACCAATTTGAGGGTTGAACGTAATTTTTTAGAAGTAGGTACGACCAATTGATTCTGTCTGACGGCCCAAAGATTACGTAGGATCATGGGTGTCAAAAATCTATTTATGGATCAACAATTAATTTTTCTGGACTATGGCAATGCAGAAGAACTTTAATTCATAACATCACGCCTGTATTCCCCAAGGGGTTAGGCAGAGCTCTACCTATATTACACCCACATTTCACCAGTTATGTTTAAAGAAATAATAAAAAGAAATAGTTTCCAGAAGAAGGTTTTGTCAAAAAGATATACCGAGAATAATCTCTGGCTCGGTGACACAAGTCAGCACCAATCAAGTTGAGGTCTTTGGGACAGCTGGAACATAATCCATCATGGCAGTCTTGCCGTGCAGAAGATCAGATTGAACCAGAGTAAGGTTGTTCTTACGTCTTCTTCTTTTTCGAGTCACTGGTACGACAGTAATTCAGATATTGTTGGGCCTTAGTTTCGGCACTTCCACGGCGTTATCGGTAGCAGCGCGGAGGTCACTTTGGCTGCATGTTTTGTGGCACAGAGGGCAGGATAGGAGGTGGAGCATAGTTTCCGACACAGCTCCACATCACACCATGCTGCCATTTCCATTTTGGGACACACAGAAGCTCGAGTAGGTGTGTCAAAAATCCGAGATAAAACAATGTTGTAATAAAGTTAATACTTCCCTAATCATATCAGGAACAAATCCATCATAGATGCCAATCTAATTCTGATAACAGAATTAGTGGAAAATCTGCTGATCATAGCCAAGATGACTAACTGTCTAATTGTTTTTTTGTATTACCGCAGAAGCAAGTTCGAATGAGACTGCGTTTTTTATCCTGACTTGCGAAAAAGACTCTGACGCTGCCTTGTAGCAAACATTTTGGCTACTTGTATGTTGTTATTACATCAGATTTGCTGACACACCCACTTACGAATGTGTCGTTAATCTAGTCGCTGATGCAAAGAACTGATTATGTTTTACGTGTTAACATAGTAACATGAGAACTATGATAGGCAATTGCCCAGAAACACCCACTATTAGAGACAAAAGAAGCGGGCATAGCAGAAGTTATGGACCCATTTGGGACCACGACCGTGTTCCTAAGAAATATACTAATTTTCCAACAGGTTTCGCGACACTCTGTTTTTCAAATGCGAGAAAGATAGTAGTTTGAATCTTTGGTTCTTTTGCAAAAACTATTCATCCCAATTTATCGCAGGTTTTCTATTTTAAGTGTACACAATCAATGCTGAAGCAGTACCTAATTTACGAGGAACGTTCATGAAGCACCTACGGAGCAGTTAAAATAGTAAGTGTGTCACGATTTTGCGGTGGGTAATCGCATTATCTGGAAACTAGTGACGTTCGAATCGGTTCGATAATCACTGAAAGGTGTTTTCTACGCGGTTTTCGTAGTAAACCGCGTAGAAACGCCTTTCAGTGATTTTACCTGATAACAGCTAAAGCGCGGTAACTGTCGGACTGCATAGAAAAGAAAGAAAAGGGCAATGACAACGCTTGTAATGTAAATTATGTATTTACAAAAATTATATTTATTGGACAGAAAAATGTAAACACTATTACGTTAATACTTTGCTTGTAGAATAATCTGACAAAAAAAGTGTATAAGTATATGGTTTTAATCGTTAAAAGAATTTTATAGAGTAATCTTCGTGATGTTTTTCGATAGTGTCTAATTTGTTGAATTATGAATGTTTTCAACACACCATCTAACTAGCATATATTATCCCGTAATAAATAAAATAAAAATATATCATGAAAAATATCAAACTTATATTTTTCTGATTTAGTTTACTGCAGTTTCATAATGCCTAAAAGTGTGGATCATACTTTTAGTCATTAAAAGTGTGATCCACACTTTTAGGCATTATAAAACTTGCGTTTGTTGCCTGTAGCGTTTTTATGGAAAGTGAGCAACGTCGCAAATAGCTGTCAAATATTTCGCTGTTTTGATTAGTTTGGCGATATTACTGTATGGAAATAAGAAAAACTAGTGAACTAAAATATTGAAATGAAATACAATAATGAATGTCGTAACACCGACTATTTAGTTTATGATGTAAAAAAAGTATTTGGTAGCTTTCCAAATGCCTTTTCTACACCTAACATGGTAACAACATCAAATTCAGTGTTATAATATTGCAATTCATTATTAATATTCGTAGCCGATGGAGACGACTCGCTAAAGCAGTGGACCATCTTTGTCATGAGTTGTCCTTTCTATAGATGTAACTGTGTAAGGTTTCCTGAATCTATGGTCGTGGAAATGTATTTCCCTAATCACCAAGATATAGTTACGTTAACGGAGTAGGTAAATAAGTTAAGTACGGTATCGCAGTTATTGTTTGTTGTTTTATAGGCCTCCTGATCGATACGTTATAATCGTCAAGAATAATAATAATACCTATCTTTATTTGCAGAAGATGCTGTAACCGATTTTTTTTTATGTATTATATCCTAGTCGTTTAACGATAAATTAATAATTTAATCAATTCGATACACAGTTATTGCTGAGGTGCTTGTCATAACGAATTTGCGTTTTTTTAAAGTAATTTCCCAATTAATTATAGTTTATCATTTTGTCAGCTGATTCTAAACAATTATTACGTACCTACCTACATTTTTAATCAAATATCCTACCAATATATCGATCGTTTTGCTACTGTTTTAGGTACCGGTAGAAAAAAAAACAGAAAAGCACGTGGTTTTTCTTCTTCTCAGGTTTACTCTATGGATTCAAATTTGAAGATTTTCCCGCTACTCAAAATTTGTGCGTTAATCTATGACAAAAATGTAAAATTCATGCATACAAGGAAGGAAAATGCTCATGCAGTTGTTATTTTATAAATAATATTAGTTCTTATGCAAAAATACTGTTAACACTCCTACTTAAGGGTTACTAACAAGTTAACATTCATTAAAATATGATTTATATGATTCAGAATTAAAAAATGTTCCTATTATCTAAAAATAAATGTTAGAATGTTACACCAAGATGTTATTATTTACTAAGCTATAATAAAATTAAACATGCTTGTTTATTTAATAGGTTAAAACAAACACAGATTGTTAATAACAGCTTTAGGCATGATGATAGGAATGATATTAAAGTTATCTAAAATCTAAGACCAGACAATAATAAAAAGAAGAACTATTTCTCCATACTTTGAACGAAAATCTATGACGGTAAAACAAACAAACATTTATGGAAGAGAGTTAGAAATTATAATATTTCTAATCAAATACTACACCAGTATACACATAAATATTATCTACATCAAATTGGTACACAAATAAAAGAAAAAATGTTATAAACATAGAAGAATGCAGCCAAGTAAGCTTACCGCTGGCTTCAGCCTGTTGTCGTCAGCCTGAAAGGTTTGTGAATAAAAAGAAATTAAGCACAACAATATTATTAGAGTTATTGCTGCAAGAAGTGTATAACAAGCAGAAAGATCTTCTACACAATTAGATAGTATGACCACCGACAAAGGTTTTCATTTTTTATCTGAATTTCAGCTTTTTTTGAAGATAACTCATGGAACTTTTGAGTGTGGTCATACTTTAGGCAATTATTTTGCAGAAACAACAGTTAATACATTATAGTTTTATTATTAATAATCTAAGTACACCAAACATTACAAATGATACAACATATTATTTCTAATAACACTCGCCTTTAGTAATTTAGTTTCCTATATATTGTTTGTCATCAACATGTTAATAAATGATCTACCAAAAAAAACTGTATTATGTATGAAAATTGTGTGCAGGTAATGATGAAGCAAATTTTTTATAATGCATATCACAGCTCAATGCTAATAGGTAAGGCCTCTTCAAGGTAAAGGTAATGAACAATATAATTATGTATGGTAATATTATTTTTGCAGAAAAATGTAGGTACTACTAAGATTAATTTCTTGTAGCCACAATTTTTTTTCTTCTCATGTAGGTTTTTCTGATCTGCCTGTTTTAAATTAAAAATGTATTTCTTGAATTTATGAAATTCAAAACCTAGACTTTCAAAAATAGGCGCCAAACATTTTACGCACAATTTATTTTATGTCAAACTCATCGTGCTTCTATAGTGCGAAGTTATCTAGCTTCTCTAAACGTGGTTCTATAAACATTCTCAAAACTGTTTGATTATCATGATCACGACATGTGAGCAAGATAGAAGCAAAACTTAGTGCTTTTAAGTGACCCATCGTCGACCTCTAAGCCGTAGCAAGGTCATGGAAGATAAATAAATGCTTCTTACAAACCGATTGACACTCGTGCGATAACAAACATAATTCAGTTACACTATAGATAAAAACTATTTATTACCTTCTTATCTCCGTTTCTCGAGTCAGACATTATTCTTATATGTAATAATACTGATACAATACGAGATTATTACAGCAAACCGATCGCGAGTCGAGAAACGCGCGGTGTTTTATTACTTGACTTGTCAATTTTGACAGCAATTTCGGCAAACAGATGATTGTCAAAAACGTTTGGTTTCATCCAAGAGAAACGAAACGTTTTATTTTAGTACACATAACATACATCACGCCCTCCCATATTATTACTATTAAACTCTTTGATCACCCATGTAATCCCCGAAGGATTAGATAGGAAGCGGCCAGAGAGTGTCCACAGCCGCCCTTAGCTGTCGCACTTGCGACCACTAGACCAATTCCATGCCATGACCATTCCAAAAAAATATGGGTTTTTATCAGCAATGGACATTAAGTATCTTTTTTCGTCTTCCTGTCGCTGACACAACAATCCTATATAATCCAAATTTTGTTGGCCTAAAACTTGGCCACTTCCACGGCATTATCGGTGGCAGGGCAGAGGTCACTTCTATTGCATGTTTTGAGGCACAGAGGGCGGGATAGGAGGTGGAATATAGTTTGTGTCATAGGTCCACATCCACAAATGTCCAATCCACCATGACCCCCCTAGATCCGCCCTTGGTAGTACAAGGGTCGATGAAAACCTTCTCACTTGGGTTCCGAGATGTAGACAATTATGATCTGATGGTAAGGTAATACGGGCTGGTTTCCGCAACTTCACGTCAAAGCGCGTATTTTGCGTACGAGTATGTACACCCCAGCTCCTCAAAGAACGCCAGCAACGCCTTGGTTTTACTGGCAATCTCGCGTAGGGTACCTGGGTTACCAAAGTACTTTGTCCTGTAAGTGGCGACCACCGGGCAGTTTAACAGCGCATAAGCTGCTGTCTCGTCGTCCTCCATGCAGGCTCTGTACAGCGGACTGTCTGTGACTCCTATGACAAAGAGGTGTTTATTGAATGACCCATGACCAGTTATAGCTGCTGTAACCGTATGCAGCTGTTGTTTAGTTAGTCGGAGAACCTGTTTCGTGAGGCGGATCTGATGGAAAGATAAACACTGTCCGATTTATAACACATTTAATTACATTTATTTTTAATATAAATACCTTAAATAACTAACAATCAGTGCGTATGTAGTAGCCACATCGCAGATAGAGACATTCACGTCTACGTATCAATAGCAAAAATATTGTTGATTTATAATAACAGGTCTAAAACTTTGTATAATACTTAATTTTTTTTCTTAATATTGAGCAATATATAAGTTTTCAAATTCGAGACAAATCGTGGTTTTATATTCTCTATCACCCTAATTACAATAGGCCAATGTGTGTGATCCTATTATAAATTAGGTAAAATTGTTCGATTCCTATAGATTTCCAACAATACTGATAAAAATAGTGTACGTTACCCCAGCAGGAAAGTGTCTCCTAGAGTTATATGAGTGGAACGTTTAATTTGTGCCTTAGCTGCTGTAAATGTGCCCCCACATAAAAAATGTGTGCCCCCTCTCGTTTTGGAAAAAAACGGAAAAAACGATTCCTGCTGGGGTAACGTTTTTCTAGCAGGAAAATTCTAAACGAATGATCGGAAAGAGAAAAATTGTGTACGGCCAGAGAGCTTATATGTGTGCCAAAATGTGCCCCCAAAAATAAAATCTGTGCCCCTTCAGGTTTTCGAGATATTGCATTTCCTGCTGGAGTAACGTTTTGCAGAATCTTATATCTCTAAAACCATTGCATGTGCCCCTGTAGAATAAACATACACGAGTAGCTCTTAATGTGTGCCCCTTAGTGCCCCAATTAGATTTAAGAAAATATTTATAGTTTTCAAGTTATCGCGGTTTTATGAAAACCCGAAAAATCATCGCAGCGCCTAAATGAGACAAGGTATAAGTACGCTGAAAACTGTATTCGGTCCTTCTTGACGCTAATAATAACCATACAAAGTTTCAAAACAATACATGCATGCGTTTTTGAATAATCTTGCTAAAAGTCAAAACGATGGTGTCATAACTTTGACGGCAAAATACAAGGAACCGGCTCAATCCCAGATGTGCAGGTGTAAACCAAAATCATGTGCCTTTAGTCAAAAATATATGGTGAAAATATTCAGCTTGGAATGATTCGCATTAAGTAAATATTAACAAAAAACCAAAATATGTAAACAACGGCTGGTTATCCGACCAAATTCGAATGACTACTAAAAAGCGACGGATTCATACATATCGATGACCTTCTTTATTGGACGTATTATACCTAAGCTGTTGTCCGTACAGTCGCGTTTAAAAGTTTTGGGGGCTAATTAAAAAATATATTAAATGGACCTTGTGACTTTAAATGAAACAGCTTGTTGATGTGGAAATTATTATTTTTATTCATATACTAATAAATATATATAAGGTGTATCTATTCATACACGAAATATTTTAAGAGATATACCTATAGCTGGCACAGAAACTATAAACACAAAAATAAAGATGATATCTCAATGTTTTTTATTTTACGTAATTATTATAATTTTAAAACTGCTTGAGACATTTGGCATAAAACCTTTACTCCATGTTCTATGAATGACCCGCCCGCCACGGTAAAGCCCCGCGCGTCGAGACCAGGGTTGCCAGACGTACGATTATTATCGTACATGTACGATAATTTCGACACCGTTACGATGTATGATACAATTTGTATTATCTTACGCAAAAGTAGGATAATTTGCAACCCTCTTCCGAAGTGGCTATTCAGCAAAAATTATGCGACGAAACAAAAAATAAGAAACAAACTTGCAACAAAAACTTTAAAGGGGCTTTACTTTCAGCGCAATGCGTAAAAACTCAATCAAAATAATGCTGTTATGGTTTTAAAACAACTGAAAAAATAATGTTACTTTTTTAATTTCATTCATATTTCACAACTTCCTAAAATTCCTATCCTATTTCTAGTTTTGCGAACTAGCTACGCGTTTAGCGCGAGTCTGGCAGTTGTAGTACGAAAAATGTTCATTTGGTACGATCATTTTCGATTATTAATACGATAATTCACTCACACTCGTCTGGCAACCCTGTCGAGGCGTCTCGCACCTCGTTACATGGGACCTAACAATATCACTGGTAAACTGTAGTGGACGTACGAAAATACACCTCTGCCTATCTCTACGGACAATGCAGGCGTGATGATGTAAAAAATAAACCAACGTAGGTAGACTTCGTGACTTGTTGTAGTGTTATTTTAATAGCCTATCGCTTACAATGATAATAAATGTGAATTTAAAATACAATACCACCTAAACCTAAGTAGGTAAATGATTAAATTCCCTCCTTTAAAGTTTTACGAAAAGGAACGTAGAGGCGATTAAAACAAATTTTAATCCTAATCTACAATACCTACACATCTGTAAACTAGGTACCTAAATACCAATAAACAGCTGATAGGAGCAACTCGAATTCGCATGTTAATGACCTCTGTCCGTCTGTGTGTGCGGGTCCTATCCGTCAGCTGATTGTTAGTTGCCTACCTATCTACTTATACAGATGTGAACGTTAAGAGTGCGTAGCGCAGATTTATTTGATCAATAATCGTACCGATTCGTACCAGAGATTAGCAGACGTGCACATACCTACTGTTGTAGGTACACGCGGTTTGTCGCCTCGCAGTGGTCAAAAGATAAACGGGATAAATGGCTTGTCAATTTGTCATGTTATCGTCACAGGTTTACGACTGATTCCGTTAGTCGGAACCCTGTCTATTTTACACGAAATTCAGTTATCCCATTGCATCAGGTATGCAGGTGCCTTTTACGAATTATTGTTACAATAATTTAAAATGTACATACCTAATACTTGCGTAGTTTTTATTTACACTATTTACACCAATTGTTGTACATATTCGCCCTGTTGTTGGACGCAGATGGCTGCACGTTTTCATATGTATCCTTGCACTTTTAATAATGTGTCTCTATCACTAGCCATCACTGCGAAAGCGTTCACAATTCGCGTTCCTAAGGGTCTATCGCCTATTAACCCAGCCCACACATTAACACTGAACCGCGTCTGGAAATGATCCGGCCTAACAACACGTGGATTTTCTGATGCCGCGTTGTGGATGTTAAGCAAACCAACTCCTGGTTGGTATACCTGTAGTTAGGCATTGTTAAAATCTTGCCCGAGCGAGCCCGATGTGTGTCAGCTAAGGCGCGCGCGCTAGCGACACAACACGCGGATTGTGTGGGACTGCTGAACACATTCTGTGCGCGAGGCGAGGCGCGGGCGCCGGGCGGGGGAGGCAGGCGCCCGCGCGGCGCGCTCACGTGTTTCTCTCTCTTTGTTTATCATTCATAAAAGCCGCGCGCCGTCTCAAATACCGCCGCCCGCGTAAACTAGCGTAATGGATGTTAAAAAATAAGAAGGAACCAGTATTTATTATGAGTGTCAAGTAATATTAAACTATTTAATTTTTTTTATAATATACCTTAATATATTTTTTTTTTTTGTTGCTATGGTTTCTTTACCAGCTATAGGTATATGTCTTAAAATATTTCGTGTATGAATAGATACACCTTATATATATATATATATATATATTTTATAAAGACAAATACGGGCTTTTTATTTATATACAAAAAAGAGCTACCTCTTTTACGTAGTAGGTATTCATCACACATTTCATGAACTATATTTTTTTTAAACATCGGGACCAATCAAATTTTGGGTCAAAGACCTGGCAAATATCTGGATGTATTTCTTTCGTTCACACATAAATTACTGGATGTATTTTAATTAAATTTAGAATGGAGAAGATAGCTTACCTTGGAATAGCACTTAGGCTACTATTTATAATGTACTTAATCGTGTGTAAAGTCACAGAAACAGCAAGTAGAATATAATCCAATAACAACTTTATTTTATTACTTATTACTTTTCTACTTCAGTGTACTCAGGCACAACACGTGTGAACCGGTTAGTGAGTAAAGTAAAGAAGGTCATCGATATGTATGAATCCGTCGCTTTTTAGTAGTCATTCGAATTTGGTCGGATAACCAGCCGTTGTTTACATATTTTGGTTTTTTGTTAATATTTACTTAATGCGAATCATTCCAAGCTGAATATTTTCACCATATATTTTTGACTAAAGGCACATGATTTTGGTTTACACCTGCACATCTGGGATTGAGCCGGTTCCTTGTATTTTGCCGTCAAAGTTATGACACCATCGTTTTGACTTTTAGCAAGATTATTCAAAAACGCATGCATGTATTGTTTTGAAACTTTGTATGGTTATTATTAGCGTCAAGAAGGACCGAATACAGTTTTCAGCGAACTTATACCTTGTCTCATTTAGGCGCTGCGATGTTTTTTCGGGTTTTCATAAAACCGCGATAACTTGAAAACTATAAATATTTTCTTAAATCTAATTGGGGCACTAAGGGGCACACATTAAGAGCTACTCGTGTATGTTTATTCTACAGGGGCACATGCAATGGTTTTAGAGATATACGATTCTGCAAAACGTTACTCCAGCAGGAAATGCAATATCTCGAAAACCTGAAGGGGCACAGATTTTATTTTTGGGGGCACATTTTGGCACACATATAAGCTCTCTGGCCGTACACAATTTTTCTCTTTCCGATCATTCGTTTAGAATTTTCCTGCTAGAAAAACGTTACCCCAGCAGGAATCGTTTTTTCCGTTTATTTCCAAAACGAGAGGGGGCACACATTTTTTATTTGGGGGCACATTTACAGCAGCTAAGGCACAAATTAAACGTTCTTCTCATATAACTCTAGGAGACACTTTCCTGCTGGGGTAACGTACACATAAAAATATACGAGCTTCAGTCCGAATTTAATCATATTTATATGCAGATTTCTTTGTGTAATGATCCCAAAACCAATACCATACCAATTTCTTCGCCAATTGCCATTCTATATATAATAAATATCCTGATAGCTATAAAATACAAATAAAATAACAAATAAACAACAAATGTAACATAGAAGCATCCAGACATTTTGCAAAACCAACCGTTTCGTAAAGTGGCTACAACATAAATTATTCACAATATCTAACATTTATTATACACTTATTACATAAACAATAAGATGCAAAAAATATCGCTTAATTTATATTCTAAACATTCGATATAATATTTTAGACAAAGGCATCAATATTGTACATACATAGGTATCGCAATAGATATAAAACAGTAATTTAAAGTACTCATTAAAAACGGAGACTCCACAATCCGGTTTTCACCCCTGCAGCTATTTTCGCGCAAATAAGAACCAAAAACCGGCGTCCGAATACTCGCACCCAGCGTGCGTGTATGACCAGAGGCCCTTTTTTTTTTTTTTTTTTTTAGAGGGCAACTTGCAGGTGACTACTAAGGTCGTGGCTGCTTAACCGGACTGTTTCCAGAGGCCCTAGTGTAAGTTTCTTTTAACCATCTCGACTTTCGGCGTTCGACCGCGTTCGGCGCTCCGATTGGACGCCGGCCGGCCTTCACCAGTGAAGGGCCAATCGGAGCGCCGAACGCGGTCGATGCGTAAAGTCGAGATGGTTAAAAGAAACTCACACTAGGGCCTCAACGAACGAATCTAAAGAAGTATATAAGGATCGGTGGCATTCTGTAGATTCTGCCTACCCCCATGAACAGAAGGTCTGAGTTTTGTATGTAACTACTAGAACCATAAAGGAGCTGCCATTTTGAATATCCTTTTATAAACATTGTGTCTATTACTTACACATAATAAATGGACAGAAAAAGCCTCCTAGAATGCGCAATAATTAGTAGGTAAAGTCAGGTCAATTAACTGTCTATCAACTTGATACACTACGTCAATTTGCCGTGTTACAGCCATTTCATACAACTATCAAAGAACGACAGTTGTGAATTGAATATACGAACAATTTTAACGGAAATTAGTAGTCAATTTGATGAATGATTAATTTCTCTAACTATACTTACAGTTGTACTGCAGGTAAATATAGTAATGTAAATAAGTTTCAGTAATATCAAGACCATCTACAGGAGTTTTCATATTGAAGACAAGACAGCACGTCGTTAGTAACAATTTGACCTTGAGTACAGAATAGTACGGAGTTTCAAAACAATGCGAGGCCAGCGTATACTGGTTTCAATACTACTAACGTGCGGTTGTGCGTCCTACTGTACCTCTTCGTATCATGGTAAGGTAAGAAAATTTTAATTACTGTTTTATTTCTACTGTGACTCCATACAAGATATTGATAAACCACTGGTATAAAAAAATTGCAATTTTCTGGAGATGCTTCCATAAAAACAGGCACGCCAAATACCTCCAGGAAAATGTCTTTTACGATAATATAATTTATAGTTTTCAATATAAAAGTCATCATGATTTTTGATCATGATTAGACAATTTTTTTTTGACTCATTCTGGATGTAATCAATTTCAATTTCTCTTACGTGGCTAACAGTGGGTATAACAGACAGAAACGAGACTAATATAACATACAATATTGAACCTTATCTTACCGCCATAGAGTTCATGAGTTATGAACTCTAAACACATTATCCGAAATATAGTGCTACCAAATACTTTATACAATTTTCAACCATATCTCTCTACAAATAAGTTTCCATATCAAATGTAAGGAGAATACGATTCAGTTAAGGTATATGAAAGGGTGCATGGCTGCAGTAGTATAGTGCTTCACAAAGTATTAACAAATGGTTTGCTTAGCAAGAATAACCTGCCAATTAATGGATGAATGAGGTGCCCTGCCATTGGTGAATTGCAAGTATCGCGTCATACATTCTTGCTCCCTTGGTGACTGAAGATTTCTCAAGGTGCCTACAGATTTTAACGACTTTTGACGATCGACACGTGTGATTAAACCAATTTTTTTTCGATCGATATGTCAACAATCTAAGTCTCTACGTCTGCCTCAATAGAACAGGTGACAGTAACAATCGATAAAATCGAGTAAATCTGGAACAAGCTGACAGGTCATATTGATCGACAAAACACAGCGTATCAAGCAACAATAACTACCATCGAAAATCAAGCCAATCTGTAGGCATGTTTACATATTTTGTGTGGGTACAAAAAAATTGCTGTATGCACCCTCCATTTCTTACTACTCCATGTAACTAACATTATATTGTGTAGAACAGATTTGTGGCAGTGTTGTTGATGTGGTCAATTCTTATACTTGTATTTATCATTCTTGTCTTCAGGGCTCTTGGGCTCAGTCTGACCGCTTTGACCGCTCCCACTGGGAGCCTGATCTCAGTTGGCTGTCCACTGTAAAAATGAAAAAATAAATAAATAACTCAAACATCAACAAGTGAGACACAATAAATTAATAAACTATTGTCGAGTGGTTTCTGGGAGTTTTGCGAAACTTTTGTATTAATATCAAACACCACAAATGTGTTTTTAAATTATTTTCTTTTATAACGAAAGCTAATTATTACTGTGTTTAAAAATATTGATTGCATCTCGCAACCTCTATTGTATTTTTTATGTTTTGCTTTAATTATTACACTGTAATATAGGTACATTATGCTTTCTATCCTGAAACGAAATGATGAAATGAATAGTCATTTCATCATTTCGTTTCAGGATAGGATTGGGGATAGCCCCAATCCCTCTCTCATACTTGTATCCCAATCTTAGATAATTCATCGACATATTAATAATTTTACTAAAATTGTATTAAAATTTCAAACACAATACAATTTGAACTTTATCATGTAGGATGTTGAGTTTGGCTTCCAAAAACTTGATAATTATCTGAAATTCTGAATTCATATACTTGAATACCAAATCTCAAACAATAAATATGTATCGCCGCTTAATCAACTATCTACTTTAGTGTTATGTAATCTAAGTTGATTTTTAATTAACAGTTTATAATAAAAAGGTACAAAAAAATTGAGATGCAATGAAATTTGTACTTTTATCTTGCATATGAGTTTGTTTTTCAAAAACTTGATGATTATCTGAGGTTCTGAATTCAAATACAGAATATTCTTGCCTTCAAACCAGGGCCACCCTGCCTGCTCAGTTCCTGTTCTCTCTTCTCTATTTCCTCTGATCTCTTTTGAATGCGCTCCATCTTGCTGGGGTCTTTAACGCCGCGGGCGGCCTCCTGAGCCGCGCGACGTTCAGCTGCCTCGCTCTGCTGACGACGTCTGGTCTCCTGATACCAAGCAAAAGATTCATAAATATAATATTATTTGTCTTTACCTATATTTTCAAAATAAAGGAACTTGATTGTAATTTTACATGAAAAGTAATGTTTTAGTTTCGACTGAACAAACTTATTTTATTTGTTTCTTATTGTTTCGTCATAATGGTAAAGAAGGGAAATATTGAAGTGTTGCAAAAATTAAGAAATTAAACTTATGGTTAAAAGAGTTTCTGCCGGCTGTACAAATCACGCTGAAGAACTTAGTACCTACCTAGATAATCAATGTCGCAATAAAAACCAGTTTTAAATGTACAGACGCCAGCTGAGGTCAACCTACCCGAAACTGTCAAACTTTCCCAATCAACTTTGACCCTTATGCTTTAGAAATAAAGTTGAAAATCTAGTAAATAAATTTGACCGATTGTAGTAGGTTGATGTGCTGGCGTCTGTACAATGCGAAGACCCATTCTATAAAATAATAATAAATAGGTAACAAAAGATTTGTGAAATACCGGTTGGGTTTTAATCGTATCTGTATGTGAACTATGGCAACTTACAGAGTCAGGAGTCAACACCTCGGAAGCTGAAGGTCTACAGCAGGATGTGACGAGCCCCATTTTAGAATAAGTTTATGTTTTCGCACAAAAAACATAAAAACTACAATCACACTTTCTTATCACACACATCAATTGTCATCATGAAATTGACAGATTGTGGAGCGTTCAAAAACGAATAGAAACTAATCATAGTTACGTTCAAAAATCAATAAAGGGTTCTAAAAATAACTGGCTGTTTGTTTATCGAAGTTGTTCAACAATTTCTTTGCTAAAATGTCAGGACATCGTGGACATCGGATCATAATGACATCAACATTCAAGTTTATCAAATAAAATGTATTGGTAAAGTTGTTGTGTCCCCACAAAAGAAGAGTTGTAGTTGAAGTCATAAATAAAAGTTGTAAGTCAGTTGCAAAATCACAGTTATTTAAAAAGCGTGAAGATAAAAATAAATAAATTCCATCAATTCACCATTCGCTGCCAGATCCAGTGGTGCATATTGGCCATAGCTTAACAACCACCGATATGTAAATAATAACAATGCCACTAATGATACCGATTACAGATATAGAGAATGGGCACAAGCAGCCACAAGTAAACAAAAATAGAAGCTGTCCCAGTTATTGATCGAATGCCATAATGACCAAGTAATAAAATCTTAACTAGGTCACAGCAGGTGAAGCTGCTGTAAAAAAATACTAATTTACTATAGTGAATTAGCTCATTTCTATTCCTGTTCTAAATTCCATTCGTGTTTTAGATTTAATACCAGTACCAATATTATAAAAAGTACAACCCTAAACTTAACATAACCGATCGACTATTTTTTTTTCTGTATCGATCTCTTGTAGTAATAGTACATCTCTAACGCAAAGTACATTTTGCTCGGGGACTGTCGATTTTCGTAAAATAAATTGCAAATTGCTTTAACAAAATGCTATCGCGCGTAGCTTTGCGTTCAGGTATGTGTAATTAACGAATAAAATGTGTATAAAAGTTATTAAATGTGTTGTTAAAGTTTAGTTTTTAACCTTAACCCTGGGGGTTACGGAGGTTTATGTAATCACCGATTTGACGGGTGTCTCCGCGATTGTGGAAATTATTTAGTTGAAAATTTTCCTTTTTGCATGATTATTATGAGTTGTGAATATTAATTAAGTTGTTTCAGCCGTTCAATTTCAATATTTGAGCTTAACAAAGTAGTATAACCTATAATATGGGTACATACTGCAGCTGATAATAAATTATTCTGCACTGCAGCTGATTAGTATCATAAGTTTAAATTTTTGGGATATAGTGAAATGTAATAAATAACCTCTTTCTTATTATTATTGCTATTGTCTAATATCTAAAAACCTCACAAATAAAATATTAAAACTTAAAATATGTATTATTTTCTGATAAGATTTTTAATTTATGTGTGGAGTCTTTCTTATTGAGTCTCTATCACGCTTTATACAGTATGCCTTTGCCACTCTTTATTATTTACAGTAATATTAATATTTAATCATCATTTAAAAACTTCACAGCCGCAACCAGACAGTCCACAGCGCTGGTCGCACGGGGCTCCGCGTCAGCCGTCTCCGGTAACCGCGATGAGACAAACTTCCCCAGGCCAGTCCGAGGAGAGCCTGGCAAAGTTAGGCTTGGCTTCATCCCTGAAGAATGGTATGATTCCAATATTGAAAAAACAACATAATTATAACATAACATCACGCCTGCACTCCATGGAGGGATAGGCAGAAGTGGTCCTAGTACAGACTACAGTACACCCACATTTCACCAATTGTTTCAAGTCCTATGTAATAGGGGGCGAGGCTGCTACTGTGAAATTCCTCATTGAAAGACCCAATAACACTGCCCAACTTGGGAATATTGGTAAAATTTGGTTTTGTAACGTAAAAATGTAATAAAAATGACCAATGTAATTTCAGCAGTTTTTTACCTAGTATATGAAATTGGGTGTATGCTGTAAATCATAATCTATTAAAGTCAAAATGTGTGCGAAAAAGTAAATGATTATTCAGAATTTATATTGTGAATTCCAGTTAGGATTTAGTTTAGACAGATATATTTTGGGCTGTATATTTATAGGCCAGCCTAAGACTAATCAACCAAATAACAAAAAAAAAATCTTTCTAAATTACACCAGTAAATGTTAAGTGATTTCAAATGTATTGTTTATTTTATGGCCTACAGAATTTTTATAAAATGAAAGCAACAAATAAAGAGTCCAACTTCACTAATACAATAACACAAAATAAACAATCTCTAATCTTACCAAACTACCCATTCCAGGTTCCAGTTCTTCCACTCGAAGACCGGTGTGACTGGTCCGTACACCTTCGGAGTTGGTTTGGCCACCTATCTCTGCAGCAAGGAGATCTATGTTATGGAGCATGAATACTACACCGGTCTGTCATTGCTACTGATGGTCGGTATTGCCGCTAAGAAACTCGGACCCAACCTAGCTGCCTGGTTGGACAAGGAAGTCGAAGTAAGTAACTCATTTCTATATATCTATCTATACATACATACATACATACAAATAAATAAATAAAATTTAAGTGTTTGTTTGTAATATCAAAATAACAACTTTTTACTAAACGCATAATATGAAAGTACAGTTCATATATATATACAGTACTTATAAAAAACAAACAATAAAAAATGTGGGTGTTTCACTCAAAATTCTAAAGTCATTTATTCAAACTAGGCTGAGAATCAGCACTTTTTGAATGTCAAAATTACATAAGACAGTCCCCAAAACGCCCACCCTTCACCACTTCCTAGTGCTTTAACTGGGAAGAAGGAGTGGCGCAGCAAACTCCCCAGCAGCACAGCTGTCTGTTCAGGTAGAAACAATTGATTGTATATTGTATGCACACAAGTGAATGTAGGATGGTGTGTATAACAGTGGCCACACACATAACTGCAAGCATGGCAAGCCTGCATGAACAAAATTTTGTGCAAGCGTGCACAACTTCCCTAGCTTTAGTATGTCAGGGTTACAAGGTTATCTGTTACTTAATTTTATTATCCATTCTTCTATGGGAAGTTCTCTTTAGAAATCTAATCATGAAACGATCACAGTGTGCCAATTCTGCGTTTAGCTTTATTTCATTTGACCAACTTGGCTCCACATCGCATTGGCATTGCCCCTACGAGCGACACTACTCTACACACACACTGCTTCCCATATAAACACAATCTTATATACATTTTACCCTACTTTAAAAAAATTCGATCTTAATTTTTCCAGACAATCGAAACAGAATGGAATGAGAGCCGCACAGATTCTATCAAGAGTTTGGAGCAGGCCGTGGAGTCGGAGAAGACTGCCCAGTGGCGCGCACAGGGCCAGGAGCTTCTCATCCAGGCTAAGAAAGAGAATGTCCTGCTGCAGCTCGAGGCTGCGTACAGGGAACGTCTCATGAATGCTTACTCTGAGGTAAATAGACATTGGATAAGCTATTTAAGCCTTTATTATATTGGCAAGTGAGTTGATCAATTTTGATTCATGATCTATATATATTCTATTAAAAATCAATTGCCGTGCGTTAGTCTCGCAAAAACTCTACAATCGCTCGACCAATTGTGATGAAACTTTGGTAAGTTGTTGTGCGTGCGCCCGAGAAGGTTACTAATAAAAGGCATTACAATGCATGGGCATTAGCTAGTGTTGTATAAAATGAGGCTTGACCATTATTTTAATAACCAAGCAATATAGCCTTTTCCATGAATGAAGTCAGCTTTTCATGACTTTTAAAAAGTTGCATTATTTAATTTTACATTATGGTTGTCCGGCCGACCGCCGTAAATGCAACCCTCCCGCAGAGGTATTCCTGCTATGGGCGAGTCGCGCACTTAGTGCGGATTTCACCAATGAAATTGAACACGTTCAGCACATCTATTTAAACGCGTTCAAGAGCTGTCAGTGTACAATATACCTTAAAAATGTTGACATGTAAGTGTCAAAATTTTGAACGCGTTTAAGAGATTCTGAAAATGTTCAATTTCATTGGTGAAATCAGCCCTTAGGGCCTCACCAAAGTTAAATGCAGGCATAGGAGCTAGAACATTGAATCCTCATTTATTTAGGCCATAAACCTCGTGCTTAGGCGCATCTACACGGACGAGAGTATCGCGCCAATAGTCAAGCCGTGGCATCAAATTCATAGAAACTGTTTGAAGCAATCTCCACACGGCGAGACTATTGCCGCGATTCTCTCGCCCGTGGAGATGGCGCCTTAAGCATTGTTGTATTGTTTCGACAGCCCAAATAATTATACCGAAATTAACCCCATACTTCACGATTCCAGGTAAAGCGTCGTCTTGACTACCAACTCGAGAAGTCCAACGTGGAACGTCGCCTGGCCCAGAGACAATTGGTGGACTGGGTAATAACCAACGTGAGCAAGGCCATCACCCCCGACCAGGAGAAGGCGACCCTGGACCGCTGCATCGCAGACCTGTCAGCCCTCGCCGCCAGGAAGTGAACACACGTAGACTATTTATACATGTAATATAATGTGATTAAAGTAATAAATCATCGTTCGAGTTAGTTTTTGTGGCTTTTATTGGATTAGCGTAAACATAATCAGCCTATAATTTTGTTGTATTGACGTTTATGACCGATTCGATGCTCGGTTCAATAAGGCCCAACTATAGTGAAACGTG
Organism: Xanthia icteritia; assembly: GCA_949128155.2. NCBI lineage: Eukaryota > Metazoa > Arthropoda > Insecta > Lepidoptera > Noctuidae > Xanthia > Xanthia icteritia. The sequence goes on along the minus strand of OX421952.2, from coordinate 17,836,372 downwards.
TGCGTACGCGCAGCGGAATGTTGTTGAATTTAAAGATTTTAATTATGCAGATATTTAGTGTATGACGTCGTATAATTGTGTATGGTAAAAAAAAATTTGTGCACGCAACCATTGTGGAGAAATTCACCAAAAACTGATTCCGCTGGGCGAACGTTGTCCTGGCGGAACTTTTTTTAATCCATAGACTTTAGAAGAAAAGAGATGCGTCCAAAAATTAGTGTGTATTTGTGTGTAATTGTGTATGTATGAATAAAACTAGTGCATGCATAAACTTCGGAGAAATTCAAGTTTCCGCTACGCGAACGTTTGGCCATTAGCTAGTTTTCATATAAAGCGCTTACATAGAGAGCTGTAGATTTTTACATACGTTGTTTTGAATTTGTTTATATTTGTTTAAAAAACAGATTTAGAAAAAATCGTAGGGCTTAAAAGATAAAAATATAAACGTAAAATACGCTTATTAGGTCTTAGTTCTTAAAGTATGCACTTTGGGGTCTAGATTTTCACGTTTATACAAACCTTGTAAGTGTCTGCAACATGTTGCCAAGTATCAATGATGTTCCGTTAGTAACTAAAGAGTTATAGGACAAATTTACCATGAACAGATCACTGTTTACAAAGCAGTCAAATATCACGACGTTCTGAAGGAATTGCATGGTAATATGTATGTCAATAATTAGTGTATTCATTCAACTATTCTTATGCAAAATTTCATGTCATTAAATTCAGTAATTAAAGAAAAACAATTATAATACTGACGAAGCATCGAAAACCTACATAACCCGACCAAGTTCGGATGGCTACAAAAAAGCGGCCGTGCAACATATTTAGGTAACATCCCAAAATTTACAGTATAATACCGGTATTGAATTGGTATAGGTGATAACACAATTGTTGTTTCGATATAATCTATAGGTCATTTATTTGTGTACACCTACTTTTTTAAATGACTATGACAGAAAGTAGGTACTATTTACGTAGGTACTTTATTTAAGTATGCGCTTGAGACTTGAGATATAACCTAAATATATTATTTAAGACAAATAAAATTCATACAGCTAATTTCTATTGAAGATTTCACGGATCAGGATTCTAACTATAGACCCCTTAGGGAAATTAAATATTTACCACATGTAAGTATGTACTACTGTTTAGGTAAATATTTATCATATTGTAGCTTATTACACTATTTAACCAATAGACTAGGCATGCACGAGCGTTCCCCTTTGCAACTTTAGTGGATCAAACAATCTAATAACTTAAAAAAAACTACTTCTTGAATCGATTTTTTTTTCTTATGTATGTGAGCGTGTTTCCCCGCACCCCACCAAAATATGCAGAATTATTTTGTTCGAAGTTCGGTACGCTTAATCCTTTAGTTAAATAGTCTAAGTATTGTAGTTATGAATTGATCAAAAATATTCTTGTGTGAAAAAATAGACAACGCGCTGCGCGCAACGAGCGATAGGCGGTTTTTATCGTAGATAGTGGCGTTATTATTAAAAAAATATTTTTCATTCAAGAAATGCAATTGTTTTATTTTTTCCTAACGCTTGTGTACGCAACTGTACCATATTAATAAATACTATATTGGAAGGTTAAGAACGTTTCTTAGATATATGGCACGGCCGCTTTTTTGTAGCCATCCGAACTTGGTCGGGTTATGTAGGTTTTCGATGCTTCGTCAGTATTATAATTGTTTTTCTTTAATTACTGAATTTAATGACATGAAATTTTGCATGTGAATAGTTGAATGAATACACTAATTATTGGCATACATTTTACCATGCAATTCATTTAGAACGTCGTGATATTTGACTGCTTTGTAAACAGTGATCTATTCATGGTAAATTTGTCCTATAACTCTTTAATTACTAACGGAACATCATTGATACTTGGCAACATGTTGCAGACACTTACAAGGTTTGTATAAACGTGAAAATCTAGACCCCAAAGTGCATACTTTAAGAACTAAGACCTAATAAGCGTATTTTACGTTTATATTTTTATTTTTTAAGCCCTACGATTTTTTCTAAATCTGTTTTTTAAACAAATATAAACAAATTCAAAACAACGTATGTAAAAATCTACAGCTCTCTATGTAAGCGCTTTATATGAAAACTAGCTAATGGCCAAACGTTCGCGTAGCGGAAACTTGAATTTCTCCGAAGTTTATGCATGCACTAGTTTTATTCATACATACACAATTACACACAAATACACACTAATTATTGGACACATTTCTTTTCTTCTTAAGTCTATGGATTAAAAAAAGTTCCGCCAGGACAACGTTCGCCCAGCGGAATCAGTTTTTGGTGAATTTCTCCACAATGGTTGCGTGCACAAATTTTTTTTTACCATACACAATTATACGACGTCATACACTAAATATCTGCATAATTAAAATCTTTAAATTCAACAACATTCCGCTGCGCGTACGCACACTAGTGAAACAGGCATTAAACTTTCTAAATGAAGAAGTTCAAAGCTAATTTTGCCGATTCCTTAAAATAATAAGCAAAATATGTTACAATGATTTATTTTACAAATACAATAATTAGCTGGACAACAGTTCTCATTTTAGTAGGTTACGGCGATAGAACGCCACAAGTTAAAGCTCTTTACAATATTGCACCTGCACTGTGACTCCATCGTTGCAAACTACATGGTATGGGCCAATAAAAGGCTACTTTCAGGAAATAATTACCTATTCCATACTCCAAGCGAGCTCACAATATAAAAAAAAACAATTTATTTACAAGTCGAGTTTTCTGGTTCTTTTTACACGACAACACAGACTATAAAAAGTTACCAGTGTTTCCAGTGTAGAATTCTAAAATTCGAATTCGTTTTTTTTTTATTTACGTTGCCTGTTGGGCTGTTGTTACGTAAAACAACTAGATTTCACACCAATATTTATTTAGGCTATACATAGGTACAAAAAATATGAATATTGATGACAACACAACACAACACATGTTGGAGACATTGCATTGAAAACATTATAACTGAGCCAGTATTAAATTATAATAATGTAGGTATAATCATAAGACACTATAATTACATACTGAATGAGTTCACAACACAAAAAAATACTGTTACCGACTGTACCATATCTAATGCAGTCGCTAATAAATAAATAAATGTTGATTCCATTAAATATGTTTTTAATATATTTTTTACCAGTAAAACGTGACCAATCTTACATTCACGAAAAACGTTCACAAAAAAACATTTTCCCTTATTTTATAAAAGCTGATAAAAACAATTATTGTAAAAACATCTCTCTCTACAGATTACTTTAAAAGCTAAATTGATATAAAATCATTGTAAATATGTGTATCAAAATCAGTTGTGCACCAACTAAGTAATATACATGCTTAGCAAAAAATGTGTAAAAACCAATACTATGATATAAAAATATATATCTCTTTTTAAAATTAACTTACGAAATGTTTGTGAGCTTTCTGGTTAGAGATAACGGTTCATATTACCATCATATATTTAAATATTAAAAACTGGAGACCCGCCCTTCGCACGGTTTTCACGACTTTACAAAATATCGAGATTACTTTATATATATCTATATAAATAAAAATGAAATGCTGTTCGTTGATAAGCGCATCACTTGAGAACGGCTGAACCGATTTGGCTATTTTTTGTTATAAAATTTTCGTAATAGTCCCATAATTCGTAGTCCGATAATTTACAAATTCGAGAAAAACTTAACATCCGGATTCGGGATAAACCTTTCGGAATAAATTATCTAAATGATTGTGAAAACCGCAGTACAATCAGTTGCGGAATTAAGAAGAACAACGCGGACACACAGCAGACACGAAAAGCGACTTTAGTTTATAATATGTATAAATTGTTCATAATCGTCTTGTGTAATTGGCGAGCTTGAGAGTCTATGGGACCTATCACATAGGATCTTAATATTGTCATTGGCACATAGTCTGTTGTGATGACACCTCATAAAAAGTATACTTAGTCGTTATCAATAACCAGAAAGCTATTTTATTTTATACATTTAAAAACTGCTTGTAAAAAATTCAATGTTTCATTTGAATACAATTATATTGCTTCCAGAACAGTAAACTTACTTCTATGTATAAAATTGCTTATTTAAATCGGTTATAATATTATAATTCGGTTCAATAAAAATGTGTCTATCCGACTAAATTATGGAATAGTTGTAGAAATTACATTTTCTATTCAAATGATACATTAAATTCAAACTACTAACGCTAACCTAAAATTAATTATTAAACGACAAAAAGTAACAAAAATATTTTATACACATTAGTATTTGGTATTTAGACGTTTATAATATTATACTTACAAATATTTATATAATTTTCCACGCAGTTTTATTAATTAAAAATGTGTTATTTATTTTACACCCGTCAGTAAGTTTTAATGAACTTTCAAATTAACACCGACGATGTAATATCTTTAGACAATTAATATTTAAAAAAAAAATGGATGCGTTATGGTTGGATTAGAGTACACAATCAATAATTATACTCTTAGGGTACAATATCATCATGTAACCAAAAGCAATCCGCGTCCAAATCGGGACTGAATTCTTTAAAAACGCAAATAATAATAAATATTAAGATTTATTAAAACAGAATCGCATAAAAAATGTTGTTTATGAAGACGCAAACTAAAAAAAAAATAACTGGGGATTATATCCCACGAAAATTGTGCTAAAAGGTTATAAAGCTATAATATTAAGCACCGTTTTATTAAAAAAAAAAATGTGCTCAACATAACTGTTATTTGTGAAAAGCCTTTTTACACACACCCAAAATTAAATCTTTGATCGATTGTATATTATTTACGCCTCGTTTTCTTTTGAAAACGTGTGTGTAAATATTATATATTTTAGCTACCAAAGAATAAAAACTACAATCACCAGCAAGTCTGTGAATATTAAAGAAATCAATCATTACTTTAAAATAAACACTTTTTTTTTTCATTGTATAATTTTTCATTTTGAAATATTCAATCACTTTTGTCGCTGAATGTATATAACCCAGAAAAAAAACTCAATTATTTCATTTTACATTTTTTACCATAATGATTGCAAATTAATTCTTTAAAAATCTTTTAAATTAAAGCCACATTGTTTATGCAATATTTTGTGTTAAAATTTCGACACACTATACTTCAAGTATGGCACTAGAGACAAATGAGTACCAAAATGATAAAAATAAGGCGAAATTGCATCACATTTAATGTTAAACGAGAACAATAAGAAACAGGTGAATTGCATTTCAATGTGCTTTTCCCCTAAAATAATGCAAATAATGCTTATAAACTAAAATGTAATAAATAAATATAAATATAAGAAAACTGTTTGTATGCATTATAAAACTAATGAAGTAGATAAAGATGGAGATGTATTGATAAATATTAATTATATTACAACCCGAATAATTTCATTACAAATGTACAAACTATCTATTCCATCATTGACTGTTTAACTTATGAGTGAGCTAAAACACATTTTTTTTTTAATTAAATCTTTTGGTAGTCGACTAAATCCTCCTTAGATAGTCAGTACATCTCCAGAATAATAATAATAAAAAAACAATCAAACATCTTTTCAGAAATAAAAAAATCGTCTGTCATCGGAACGGCGCGAACTTTGAATGTAGAACGAATTGAACAAATCCCACCACGGATATAATGTGTTACAGGATGGTGCATTTTTTCTTTTTGCCACCACCATAGTCTGACTTGATGTTGATGCGCTCTGCGTCTTGGAAACGACGGACTAGTCTGACGAGCTCGTGGAAAGCTTGGTCGACGTTCATCCGTGCTTTCGCACTGCACTCAATGTATGGGACTTTGAGTTGGCGCGATAGGGCTTGTGCCTCTTCCAGTGAAACCTGTAAAAATTAGTGTGGGTTGTAACATAATTAATTGACTTAATTTGGATTACACTTTGGGTGAATTTGAAAAAAATAAACAAATTGATGATTCACTAATGAATCTTTATCCGTGCAGTTCAGTTTCATTTGAGTATAATAAACGTAATAATTGTGTCCAGCACTCGAGTTTCATTTTCCTCATAAAGGATATTATGAATATGATCTATAATTACTACAGCAATTGACGCGCTAACAATTAGTTGACACAATAATAAGAATTATCCTGATTTAATCTTTTGTTGGCATTCTGAATACTTTTTTCATAGGTAACTCACGATCGCTCGTCGGTCTGCGGCGATAACAACATTAGTTATGTATGAATGAGCTCAATGGGCATTTTCTAAATACAATAAATCTACTACAAAACAGGAAGAATACGTGTTTACTATATGTTTACGATAAACGCTAAACAATAACAATCGTCATTCATAAACGTATGTAATCCAAACATGAAAACATTTTGGTTTCAGGATTCCCTATGACTTAATCCGAAATTCGGAAATAACATTTTACACCTTATTGCAGAACGAAGAATAATTGAATATTCTTGAATGATAACTGTGAAAGGTTTCAATGCGTAGACAGATACTCTGTCTACGTTTCAATGTGATCTTCGTCCTGTAAAGTCAGGCCAGAAGCCCAGAAGCTGATATCCTAATTATCCATTACACTCAAATGACAGGGTTATTGGGTTATCAAATAACTTCTCCCACTCTGGGCGAAGCGGGAGGGCGTGTCACTCTTACTGACTGAAACCCACCCGTGTTCCTTTTCAGTTGCCTGTACGTTGCCAGGGGCCACGGTGTCCCTTTCGGACTCTCCCGCAACCCCGGCAGGCATCGGTCCTATCGGACCCCTTCAGTTGTGGTGACACACGGGCTTCTCAGAGATTTAAGGCGCGCGTGGAACACAACGCACCGTCGACCCAGCGCTGTACGACCTGAATTGCCCTTTATTGTGTCGTAGCAAGAGTCGCTATTTATTTTGCGGGGTGAATCTTCTGTACTTGTACTACATATTATGTATTCTGTGGTAGCGTATAAATATATTTATTATTATGATGACTGTTGTCTAGTTTCAGGTCAAACTGGCAATGACTGTTTTATAGAGGATGACATCATTGCTGTAGTAGAGCATACTACTATTCATTCTTATAACAAAACCAGTGTATTGCTTATTATTATGAGGGCAAAAACTCGAAAATCTATAAAAATGTAATAATAGGAGAATCCTGAGATTCCTGGGCCCTTGTCTCGGCTTTTTTGGAATGAATAGGCTTTAAAATAATAATTCTCTTTTTGGCTTTGTTATAATTATAGTCGGGTAAAAAAGACAACATAATTACTATGTTACGCGTAATTTTGAATCTGTAATATCTTTTAAACTATTCATTTAAATGATAAGATGTCATGCCATATTTTAATCTAAATTAAATGCCCAATTTAAATAACATATTTTATTGGATAAGGATTAAGTTAATACCGGTCAAAATAGCTCCGGAAATGTCACACGCACGCCAGTAAACCTCCCAGTCGGCATGATTTTTTCCGACATCTTCAACAATAATCGTCATATTTCAGCCAATTTACACAAAACCTTAATGAATTATACAGTAAAACCTTCCTCATGAACCACTCCGTCCATTGGCGAGACCCGTTTGAAAATCCGTGTGGTCGTTTTTTATTTTATCGCGTTCAGACAGACAGACAAACACGGCGGGGGAATTTGTTTTATCATATGTAACGATAACGATGCACCACTTCCACATTGCTAGCTGGTAAGAAAAATCAGCAACTCAAACTTCCCAGCTGCACATAGAACAACTTGTACCAAGGAGATACTTACCACCCTCTGGTTTTCCAAATCCGCCTTATTTCCAACAAGCAGCATGGGGAATTCATCCCTATCTTTGACGCGGAGGATTTGTTTGTGGAACTTGTACAGTTCGTCGAAGCTAGCATGGTCTGCTACGGAGAAGACGAGGAGGAAACCTTCGCCAGACCTCATGTATTGTTCTCGCATCGCACTGAACTCCTCTTGACCGGCTGTGTCCAGGACTGTGGAGGGAAAAAAGGATTATGAAATAACTGTTTGCAAAGTGCTCTAAGGTAGCCGAAGGAATTTCGATAACGGTTTTTGCTATTTTCAAGTCAGTATCAGGTTGTATGTTAATCAAAATATGCTTTGCGGCTGCACTAAATATGTATTTACAGCGGCCATAGCGCTTTCACCATAAATAATAATTGTAACTCAACTTTGAAAGTTCTAGGTATCTTTTAATTTACCAATGGACACAATTACTTATTTTTTGTATTACAACTTTCCTTGTGGAAAGTGTGATACTGTTCTTTATACTATCTTAACGAGTTATTCATCATTCTCCTGCCCTGGTCCCAATTTATTTGTGGTCGGCGCAACATGTCCCTTTCTTCTATACTTCTCTATTAGTCATCATCTCGGTAGTCACCCCATTTCTATCAATATCACTTTCCACACAGTCCATACATTGTTCTATCTTAAAATTGATTCTGATTTTAATCAAGACTAAGTCAGTACAAAGTAACAAAGAATTAAAAAATTACGAAAGTTTATTTTACATCTAAAAATTATGCAACAAGTTAACAAAACTTTACATATATACCTTACATAAATATAGTACTGTATAATTTAAATGAATGTAACAACTTTCTTAAATCCTAGTTCTTTTATTTGTTATATCATTTTCAATGCTGGCAAAACCTCATGTAACATTTTAACAGTCCAAGTTCTATGCTTAAAAATGTTTTTTTTTTTGTGTTTCAGCAAAGGGCCCCACTTCTTTTCTGTATTGCACCTTTACAGACAAATTGGCTAGGTGTCATGTTACTGGAAAATATACCTTGACCACATACAGATTATAAAAAAGTTAATACCATACATTAATTTGAATTTATTGAAATGCAATAAGTTGTCTTGTCCTAACTAAGCACAGGGTGAATTAAGTATATTTTCTTTATAAGGAATGTGCATAGAATAATGCATCCCATACTAATACAAAGAAAAATAAGATGACTCATGAAGCTGTAAGATTGTATCAGATATCATTCATCTTGTGATACAAAACTTTTTGATAGTGGAGATAATAATTATGAACAAATATGTGTTTACACTATGTTTGATTCTGACTTCAGATGTTGCTAGGTTCATGATTTTTGTGCTAGTTTCTATTGTAGCCCTTGCAAAAGATGGTGGAGTACCTCATGTAAGGGCATAAATTGGGAGCGGCTTATATCCAGCAGAGGACTGATCTTTGGATTTATGCTGACATTTGATTGCTGGTTTTAATCTACTCTAGATTCTTGTGTGAAACAGATGACTATGAGGGATTGTGTATCATCATTATCTGACCACAAAGAAACCCACTGCAGGACTTAGGCCTACCCCAAGCATGACTGCAACAATTGGTCATTAGTGCATCACTTGTTTACACAGAATTAAGTGAATTTTAATACAAATTTAGATCACTATTCTCAGAAATTTGATCATGCTGCAACAGGTAGCCATGACTAATAACATTGAATACAAAGTATTGAGGCAATGCCCTTGATATTTTTATATCAAGACATTATTAGCTTTCTTCAACCCACCCACAATATTAAAACACCAGGATACTATAAAGTTAAGGAGGTGTACTCACTGTCAAGTTTAGCCGGTACATCATCAATAACACACTGCTTGGTGTAACTGTCCTCGATGGTGGGGTCATAGTCAGTCACGAAGTAGCTCTGGAAGACCAAACGATAGCATTTCAGCACCAGATGCGGTGACGCCAGTGGGCGGAGTCGCCTTCAAACAGGCCTTGACATAGACTGCCTCACAAACACTATTTTTAAGTATGAACACATCATTTAAATTACTCAAGAAAACAACGAGTTCTCAGAATCGTCAATAGAAAATCTTTGTATACTGTAACATCTGTTCCGCAGCCGGATCTCGGCCAAATACGGCGATAAATACCTGAATAAATTGTATTGTGATTGCACTTTTTCCCACACCGCCACCGCCGACGACGACTAGTTTGTATGTTTGGGCTTGGTTTGGTCTATCACCCGGTCGCGACATTTTGAATTCAATTGTTATCAACGATTTGAAATGATTATTGATATAAAAATAGTCTAATTTCTTTAATTTATGACAATCAGCAGCTCTCACTGAAGATGACTCAAATGCCACAGTCAAATGCGTCTGAGATGGAGAGCCGGAACGCAACAAGTGGGAAAGAGATAAAATCGTGTGAGCACGTTCCTTTGCTGAAAATACGATGAATTACCAAAGTACTATCAGTATTTGAACATGAACTGTAAAAAGATATGTAAGCTATCAAAATTAAGCTATCATGAAAAAATATAGTAGTGAAAATGCAAAATGTAAGACGGGAAATGAAGAATATTTTTCCTGCCACTTCAACCAGTAATTACGGACCATTTTTCACAGAATTACTGCGTTTGAAGAAGCGTTGAGTCAGATGATGCAATGTAGCCATACAATAATAAGATAAATGACTTCTCCCAAGAGAAAAGTTAAAAAATTGTGTGTAGTAAAATTAATGTACCTCCCGTGCTTGTGTCATGAATTTGCGAAAATTATAAATACACACATCAACACGGTCTAGGGATATTTTTAAAAAAGCAAATTACTATCAATGTGTTAATTATTTATATGACATGTATATATTTAAAAGATACGTTATTTAATATTCTACCATTTTTTAATAATGGTTAAGGTACTTCGATTAAAATTTCAGGATTTTATGGAAAAAAAATGAAGCATAGACGGAAACCGTATATGAATTAACTTTTAATTTATGAGTAAAAAAAATTGGTTGCCTGTAAAGTCGGTATACGGGCGAAAGTTTTACGTGACAACGACTTTGCGTGCCTTTCACTTTTTATGTCTGTCTCTCTCGCTCTTAGGCGGGCTAACCATGCCCGAGTGGAAGGGACGCGTGCCTCTCACTCGCTCTCATTGTGAGCGCATAACGTGAGCGGAGCGTAACGCAGTTTCTTGAAGTGTCACCCGGCAAACCAATTTATAAGACGTTGTCACGTCAAAACTGAAAAAAATAGAAAAATCATTTAATTTGTGTTTATAAACTTGAAGTTAGTAGTCTGAGAAAGCGCCCATGATGTTCATAACACATCGGCAACGATTCGGCATGCTCAGAACAAGGTTGTCAATGTCTTGCTGCGGAATATTGTCCCATGTCCTTCTGAGGTGCGCAAAAAGTTGATCTTCTGTAGCCAGATTTTCAGGAACTTCTTTCAGAGCTCTTCTTTGCAGCATGTCCCACGCATGCTCAATGGGATTTAGATCTGGCGATTGAGCAGGCCAGTCTAAGGCCCTAACATTGTGTGTATGTAATATAGTATACTACAGACACTACATCATATACTTACACTATGCATTCATTATTATTATGTATTATACTCGTTTATTGATTTTGCATTATTATTTTGCGAATCGTTCTAAAACGATTAGTTTTCTTTAATTTTCATATTTTTCAATGTTATGACACTTACGTCAGGCTGTCAAGCTGTCATTATTTTTTCTTCTAATTTTCTCTCTAGTTTTCTTACTGGCTTAGTCCATGAAGGTTACTTTTGATTTATATAATTTAAATTATTTTTATCAATATGTTTAGCTCAAATATGGTATTTTATAGGCAATTATAATTGTTTACTGTAAAATATTTGTATCCTAACTTACATTTTATAATAATAATTGAAACGCTCTCAGAATTCATCAAAGAGGTTTTTTGGTACGAATATGTCTGGTCCTTTTCGATCACTGAATTTGAAATTAAATTCTGTAAAGAACAAGAAAAAGATAATTTGAAAAATAAACGTCGGAGGGACTACGCACCCATGCGGCAGAGCTGATCTGGAAGCGCTCAAGGAAACATCTCTTCAAGAAAAGTCTTGCAAATTGGTCTACATACATTTCACCCTGAAATCATACTCTGTCTTCACGGTACTACGTTTCTTGCCAGGAGGACCTTCCACTACTAAGTCCTGTCTGGACTGTCTGAGAGACTGGGAATCGGATCTTCAGGCCTCAGAGCTAACGAGGCCTGACGTCTTCTACATTGCCTGTGAATCAATCAAGATATCTGGGAAACGAATCTGGATGTTTCAGAACTGACGGACGTCTCGAACCTGAAAGCCGTAACATACTTCCTTTGTAAATATTTTCTTTTCTGAGAGCGCTAGGTAGGATAGGTTATTTTTAATTATTTTTCTGTGTTATTTTTTAATTTTATCTCAAATTATATATTTTTAACTTGTCTGCTTTCCTTTTTATTTTTATAAATAGTAGATATGTTACAGTAACCAAGCTGCTACCGTTGTCGCCGTGTGTGCCCGGGCATTGTCGTGCATGAGCAGGAAATCTTGCCCCATTTGTGTTCTGTGGGGCAAGATTACGGGCCCCAGCACCTGTTGGACGTATCGTTCTGCCGTCATATTGCCCCGCACCCAAACGAGATCCGTCCGTCCTCCAAGACGAATTCCTGCCCAAACCATAATTGTTCCTCCTTGGTATGGGTGAACTTCCTGAGGGTTCTGAAGACGGCTCCATCGTCCAGGAACTCGCCAAACACGCGTCCTTCGTGAATCTGGATGGAAGCCGAACCTGGATTCATCCGTGAACAGCACATTGGACCATTGCTCACGGCCCCAGTCCACGTGGTTCCGAACCCGTTCTAATCGTCGTCCACGATTGCCTCTCCGTAAAGCTGGGACCCGGAGTGGTCTACGAGAGCGTAGATTGCTTTCATGCAGTCGCCTTCTTACAGTTTGGTCACTCACAAGCACTTGGTGTTCCACTCGCAGCCTTTGGACCAATTGAGTCGCCGTTGCATTTGGTTGAGCTCGCGCAGTAATTTGCAAAAATCGATCTTGTCTGGGGGTAGTAATGCGACTTGGCCCCCGGTGCCTCTCCGCTACTTCACCTGTGGCACGATAGCGTGTCCACAATCTTGAAATTACATTTTGGTGGGTCCCTATGGCCTCAGCAACATTACGCTGAACAGACCCAGCTTCCAGCATTGCATTCCCACAGCTCGTAACATCTCCGCCCTCGTCAAATGTTGGCGTTGCATGGCTACAATACCTCAATTTTAACTTTATCTTTCGTTTAAAAATGAAAAAAAACTGTAACTAAACGTAATTCGTATTGTTTTCTAAATTTCGCACAAATGTAAATTCCCTCTCCTACACATCAAGACATTTTTATGCCACCGAAACAAAGAATTTTCAAAAATTTGAATTTGGAATTAGTCTGAGATAAATTACAAACAAATCGGTGTATGAAAGATTACAATGCGGCCAGTACTTTTCGAGTTATTTAATTGAGTGTGAAATATCCCTAGACCGTGTTGATGTGTGTAGATAAAAGTCTTAGCTATCAGCTGTCTCAAGAATATTTTTTTTATTAAGGCAGCCCAGTGTGTCGCAATGTCATTGTCAAATGTCTATTTACTGTCAAACTCAAATTACGAGGCCGTTTGTTGGGGTTTGTTATTGTGTTTGTATTTAAATTAAACCCTGGAAATCAGTAGCAGTTACTAAAATGTTTTCAACGAGCTCCCAAAGGAAATTCTGGACGTTCAGCGACGAGAGTGAACTAGCCATTCTGCGAGAAAAGCATAACCTTAACTATATTTCGAAACATGGAACACACATTGATGAATTTCAACGGTATAATTTCTTTTTATCTCCTGACGAGGAAAGACTGCTTCTGAAACAGTACGAGCTGCACCTGAAGGAGTTCTGCAAGCGGTTCAGCCCTCCAATGCCAAAGGGTGTTGTTGGAACCGCGTTCCACTATTTTAAACGATTTTATCTCTATAATTCAACCATGGATTATCATCCGAAGGAAATTCTCGCGACCTGTGTATATTTGGCTTGCAAAGTAGAAGAATTTAACGTCTCCATCGGTCAGTTCGTCGCTAATATTAAAGGCGACAGGGACAAGGCTTCTGATATTATATTGAACAACGAATTATTACTGATGCAACAGCTAAACTACCATTTGACTATTCACAATCCCTTCCGACCTGTCGAAGGATTCCTGATTGATATTAAAACCAGATGTTCTTTAGCAAACCCAGAACGTCTGAGAGGAGGTATTGACGAGTTCCTTGAAAAGGTATTTTTGACTGACGCTTGTCTATTATATGCTCCCTCACAAATAGCGTTAGCAGCCGTTCTACATGCAGCAAGTAAAGAGCAAGAGAACCTAGACAGTTACGTAACAGACATGCTCTTTAGAGAAGCTGGGCAGGACAAGTTAGCGGTACTAATTGAAGCTGTGAGGAAGATCAGATCACTCGTGAAAATGGTTGAAAGTCCTGCTCGTGAAAAAGTCAGACTTATTGAAAAGAAGCTGGACCGATGTAGGAATCAAGAGAATAACCCGGACAGCGAGATTTATAAGCGGAGGATGAGGGAACTCTTGGATGAAGATGATATTCCTCACACTGGGTCGAGTAGGATGTCTCTGGATACCAGTGGGGTGTCAACAGTACTGTCGCCTTCTGCGTCATAGTACAAAATAGAGTAGACCCTTTTATTGGAACTATTTGGACAATTTTAATTATTTTATTAAAAACGCTGGCATTTAATTGGTTGTACATTTATCTTTTATCCATGTATTGTAAGTGAGTCAGTCAGTAGAAATGTGATCAAATTAGTTGCAATTATTACAGTAAAAAATGCAGATTTTGAAATTTTATTGTTTGTTCATTTGGCATTGTTTTAGTACTGAAAATGCACTGAGCCACTTACATTATCGATTTGGTACTGTATCAGCACAACACTGCTGACTTATAAAATTAAAAGCTAAGCAATTTAAGTATGTGCAGAAACTGGACAGTGGGAGCAGTCCAATTTTATTATTTCAAGATTAGCAGGACTTATCTGAATAGTTTTAAGTTGTAACAATATTATGACTAGTAATTAAATAAATTTTATATGAACTTTGTTGAAAGTATTTTAATTGCTTTAGAAGCTATGCTATTTCATATCTCTGCACCTGTAGAATACGGAGCTCTGTATTCGAAGTAAGAAACGACAATAGCCCAATGGTTAGAAAGTAGACTAGCCACAGAGAGATTGTTAATACAAACCTTTCTTGATGCAAGTTGTTATCTGCCGCTGCAAATATACACTTTTTACAATTACATACATAGCTACAGGGGTTTATAGGGCTACTGTAGGTATGATCAGGAACTTGAAACCAAAACTTCCAATACCTAATAATATAACATCAAAATTCAAAATATTTTTATTTCATATAAACCTACAAGGGCACTTATGAAACGTCAGAAGCTAGGTGCACGGTTCCAATTGGTTGTTTCCTATGGAGAAGAGCCGGCAAGAAACTCCACGGTTACTGTTTTATAAATAATACTTTTACAATATTTTCAAATAACAGTGTTATTAGGTATGGGAGGACAATGTAGGTCTTTCAACAAGTACCAGGTACTTAACAGAATAATGATGGTGAACAAATCTGCAGTCCACTAGGCCTACAGCGTTCTCACATTCACAAAATTGAAAAGAATCTAAAGATAATTAAATTAATAAAAATAAAAACTTATTTTAAACGAAATGACGTGATTGCTATTACAGCTGTCTCAAATCTGGATATTTATCATGTCCACAAAAGCCACTAATAAAGAGTTGAAATTAAATTTTAGGTATATATTAATAGGGTGATTATGTCAAGGAAGAATGTAAAAAAAAATGTAAACATGGTAATTTGTGAGCAGTTAATTAATAGACTTACATAATTTGCCGTTAATGAGGTAGGTACCAGGGAAGTCACATGTGCAGAAGGAATTATTGCCAAACTTCCTTGTCTTCAACGTAGTTTTAATTTTATAATAAGCTTTCTGAATAAGGACGCGTTTGATGTGGGTTTGTCTTCACGCTTGTAGTTCCCTTAGGGCTGGGCAGAGGTGTATATTTAGTCCACCAACATTTCTTTAGTAAAGGCTTTCGCATAAAGGCGCGACGCGATACCGGTAAAACAATTTCCGTGTTTTTTTATAGACCAGTGCCTGCCTGCGGTAGCCTTTATGTGGCGAGCCTAGTGCCATCAACCGGGAATTCCGATTTTCAACTCTCGGTCTTGAGCCGACCGTTGAGAATCCAACGCGCTGGGACGCAGTCTCGTCCCAGCGCGTTGAAAAAACACAGTGTTGGTTTTTCAACTCTCGGCACTAAGCAGAGCGTTAAAAATCCAGTGCACGAAAAATATCGCCGCGGGAAAAAATGCCCGTGCGAACCTAGGCTAAGGCACCTGTCCCACCGTCTACGAGGAAGCGACTAGATATCAACGATTTTCTCGCTCAAGAATCATACAAACGATTGTAAATACCTATAGAAAAAAAGAGATACCTACATATACCTATATTAATATTTAATCGCTGACTATACACACCGCCGCTGCTGACAAGCGTCAGCGACAAGAATTACTATCAAAGAGAGAATACTCGCTCAGCGACGCTCGATTATTTGTTTATTTGTTTGATTTACACGGTTAGAAACCAGTTACATAAATCAACATTATATGTATTATAAAATAAGTACAAATAAATATAAACTAAACTAACTAAACCAAAAACAACAATTAATTCTCAATGAATTCACTGAAATGTAGACACATAGCCATCAATTTTTTCAAACTATTATGAAAAAGGTCGCAGTCCGGGTTGGCCTCCACGATCTTATTCAATGCGGTCATCACGCGAGACGCAGCGCGGGCCACAGTCCGACAGGGCGGCACGCTCAGCAAGCGATGCTTTCTGCCACAAAGATACCTGCTAGGCGTGTAGAGTCGAATCAGCTCATTATGAATGTCAGGAGCATCCGTCATTCCCTTCGATATCTTAAGCATATCGCCCACCTGGTAACATGCTCTTCTGGTCTCTAACGAATGATATCCTAGACATCCTAAGAGGAACTTGGTAGGATATAGGTAGGGATAATAACCGCGAGTTCTTTTGTAAAGAAAACGCAGGAATGCTTCCTATGGCCGATTCCTATAATTTAGGGACCGTTAGTGGTTAAAATTAAGACTCTTGTATCTTTACCAATAATGAAGCAAATACCTCATAGCTTGTCATAGCAGACCCTCCCATAAAGAAGTACCTATCACAGGTACAGACGCCAGCACATCAACCTACTACAATCTGTCAAATTTCTTAAATGATTTTCAACTTTATCACTGACGTATACGGTTCAAAGTCGATTGGGAAAATTTGCGAGTTTCGGGTAGGTTGGCCTGCTGGCATCTGAACAATTTGCTTACGCGCATGTAAATATGCACAGTTTAACTTAGCAATAAAACAGTTACCATTGGTAAGGAACACGATTCGTTTTTAGGGTTCCGTAGTCAACAAGGAACCCTTATAAGTAATTTCGCCATGTCCGTCTGTCTGCCTGTCTGTCTGTCTGCGGCTTAGCTCAGAGACTCTTAGTACTAGACAGCTGTAATTTGGCATAATTTTACCACATTGTCGGCCTGATTAATATAATACAAATCACGGAAAGGTCGTTTAAAAATATAGTGAGTGTCTCATAACCATTTTTGGATTCAGGGATCCGTTTGCGAAATATTAAGCTTTAAAGTGCTATTTTTGTCAGAGTCAAGTTTCCCCCCCCTGCCAGCTAAATGGTTGGTTTTATATTTGTGAAAAAGCTATGTAGGCTCCACAAGTTAACAAGTAATAATCGACCAACTTACATTTGCAGTTATCTCCCATACATTCCGTATGTACCTATGTTAGGTTTGTTCTTGGGATAAATTCATCCCAAGTAGAACCCTCATTTCTCCCCCCTCAGTCATTGTGCGTGGTCCAACACGCACTTGGCCGATTTTTGTTCCTAGCTTCACTCGGTGGGACGTACTACTACTTAGATTAAATTAAAACAAAGAAATTTACTAAGCATAATTTTAATTTATTTAATGCGGACTCAACATACTTATTATTCAACACAGCGTGGATCCAAGTTGCGCTAAAAACGTGTGGTCACAACAATAATTATAAAACAAACTCTCCATTTAATCATTGCGGCGACGTTCGATAAAAAACTTCGGCGAGAAGTTTTCTCTTCAGGGCTTCTGGCACAGGAGGAGTTTCTCGGCCTCATTCTGGAAAAATTAAAATATATTTTATTAGACCGCACCCACACAGTTAATTACGCCGAAAGTCTCTGAACAATAGGCAGTATTTTTTTATTTGACCATAGGTAATATTTTGATATTTCATTTGATGTGTAATATTTACGGATCTGATCTAAGGGTGCACTCAAAATGACCAGAATACACCAGTTTTACAGTCAGGCCACTCTAAAACATTCATCTTGAGATCATTACACTTCCCCCGTCCAGAAATGGATTCCAGGACCTCAGACTTGCAACTTGCGTTTTTAACTAAGTATTATAATAATATCTTTGTTTGCATGAAATTCAGTACAGTAAGGTCTTAATAATATGGTGGATCCACATATTTCGCATACTTCATTCATAATATAATTTATCCTAATCCTAACTAGTAAACAGGGTTATTGGTTATGTGTCGGCAAGCCATAAGGTGGATGTAGGAGAGGTCATTTACAACCAGATATCCCCCATCCCTTTTGACTGTTAGGCAAACGTTAACAATTTTCGAGTCACGATTAAAATATATAATGTCAAATTACTCGAAAATGGTTGACATTGGCATAGGGGTCATGAGGAGTCATTTGGTTGCAAATGACCTCTCCTACATCCCCCGACATAATAACCAATAACCCTGTATAAAATCCTAAAATCTTCTTTTATATATATAATTCTGTACGTGTGTTTGTCACCTAACTCCTCCCAAACGGCTGGACCGATTTGGATGAAATGTTGTGTGTATATTTGAGTGGGTCCCTGGTTGGTTGGATGGAAAATACAACTGGACCCGGTAGGTGGCGCTGTTCAGGCAGGATAATGTCTGCCAGGTCCGCTAGTATATAATCCATATCCATACTAATATTATAAATTCGAAAGTAACTCTGTCTGTCTGTTACATTTTCACGCTTATACCACTGTAAGAATTTCGACAAAATTTGGCAAAATTTGGATGGCATCCTGGGGAAGGATATAGGCTAATTATTGCTTAAAAAATAATCCTATAGAGGGTGATATAGGGGATGAAAGTTTGTATGGGAAACCCAGCATTTCTTAAGTTAGGCATATGAAAATTCAAATTTAAGCTTTTGGTAAGAAATAAGGATTTATGTCATATAGCATTTTTGTAAAATCATCCCCAAAGGGGATAATTTTAAATTTCACATTGTTTTGTATACTTCATTAAAAGAGATTTAAGGGATGGGAAATATATATAAATATTAAATAATATAGTCACAGTCCGTATCTTGAGATAACATTTAGCCATTATTTAATTAAAATCGGTCCACTGGGTTATTACAACTTTTTAGCTGTCTGTATGTTACCTTTTCACTCCTTAACGGCTGAACGGATTTCGATGAAAGGCATATATACGGATAGGCCATGATTTGGGTACTTTTATCCCGGTAGTACTTTCCCGTGGGACGATATCCGACATCCACGCAGGCGAAACCAAGGGCAAAAGCTAGTAATTTTATAAATGCGAGTGAGTTTGTTTGTTACGCTTTCACGCTAAAACGGCTGAACGGATTTGTATGAAATTTGGCACATGGGTAGACCTGGGTTAGGACATAGGAGCTATTTATCCCGATATTCCCACGGGATCCTGACTAATGCGAGCAAAACCGAGGGGGGCATTTTTTTCATGGTTAAATACGAACTAGCTCGTATTTAACCATGAAAAAAATCAACATACCTGGATCAACTTATAAATAGCAGCGATAGTTTCTTCACTCCTGCAAGACATCGTAGCAGAAACAGCACCTCTCTTGCCTCCCCAACTGGATGTGAACGTCAACTGGGCATCAGCGAGCATGCACAGACAACCCAGGATCAGGACAAACAGACTGATATTGTTCATGATGGCGATGACGTAACAGATACTTGGTAATAGACGAAAGGGTGAAGGAGATATGATGCTGCAGTGAGAGAATCTTAGCCTTTTATAGGAACAGATATGTGAAGATGAATTGATAGAAGCCGTAGCTGTTTTAATTTGTATGTGATTGGATGTCTGTGACGCGGGAAGCTGTTTAATTGCTTTAGATTATATATAATGGAGACATTGACTTATCCTTCCTTATCTTTGTATTCTGATCCTTTATAGTGGAAAGGACTTGTTATTGGGTATCATGATTGTTTTTTTAATTAATTGTATAGTGACCCGCCGCTACTTCGCGCGGATTTTTAGACTGTACATAACATCGAGATCTCAATCAATCTGGACCTGCCTAGCCTTTTCCCAACTATGTTGGTGTCGGCTTTCAGTCTAACCAGATGCAGCTGAATACCAGTATTTTACATGGAGCGACTGCCTATCTGACTTCCATAACCCAGTAACTGGGTAGTGCGATACCCCTTGGTAAGACTGGTTGTCACACTTTCGGGCGTCTGACGACTGTCAAAAATCAACGGCTTAACGTTCTTTTTGAGGCACGGAGGAGTCTCGGTATGTAAAGATGGTTACCCATCCACCGGCCAACCCTCGCAAGTGTAACTTAACCTGATGGATCAACCCTAGGTCTCGAGTTCGAACCTAAGGCACGTACATCAGACTTTTTGGATTCATGTGGTATAATATCATTATCACTTGCTTAAAAAACGGTGGAGGAAAACATCGTGAGGAAACCGGCATGCCTGAGAGATTTCCCGACGGCATGTGAAGCCAAGTCAGAGGCCCGTGGGTGGCATAAAAACACAGAACTTCCGGAATAAATTCTCTAAATGATGGTGAAAACTGTATCTGTAGTTTTTAGTAGAACTAAGAGGTCACGCACAAAGTCGCATTTGTATTATGTATCTTGAAGCGACTTTGTTTTTGAAGTACTATGTATAAAACAAAGTTACTCAGGTCCGGTTCGATTCTCAGCTCGGGCAGTCTTATTGGTTTTTTCCATAAGGAGTTTTGCAGTAGCAGCCCAGATTTGTGCCCGGTCGATGACAATATACCTGTCTCCTACTACTTGAAACTTAAGAAAACATAACTGGTGTTTGTTTGTGTGCACTAAACGCCTTGAAAAAGACACCCCCCGACCTCCCATACCCCATCCCCACCTGCGGTTAAATAATTACGTTATGACGGTCTGTGAATAAAAACAACATCAATCGATCCCGACGCTGACCTTTTAGTGTCCTCCTACCTTCTATCAATGATTTTGGTGCTGGCAACGAAAAGGTCACGCAGGAAAATTACCAAAAATCCCAAAAACAATTGAAAAAACATTTTTCTTATCTTCCACAACGAAAAACTTGAGATATACGCCATCAAATGTGGGCATTTCATTAACATTGGACAGGCTTCATTTGATTTGCATAGAAAACCTTAAAGGCGCGTTATAATGAATACAAGGGGCTATAAAAACTCGGGGTAATTCTTCAAATGACCATTCTGTGTGGAGCAGAGCTGTGGAAAGTATAGCAATTATCAATATGTGTCGTTTTCTCGTCCTGTTCCTGCTAGTAGCTGCTATAGCCGTTCTGATTGATGGTCAGTTGACTTTCAGCTCTGGCTGGGGCAACGGAAAGAGGTCCATCAGTTCTGAACAAGTTAATGATGACTGCAACCCGGAAGAAGCGATTTATCAAATATACAAGCTTATTCTGGTAAGTGTTGTACCTTACTACGCAGTACGCAGTCTGAAGTTTTGTTTACAGTTTCACCAATTTAAAAGCATCTAACGATTAGGTGCTTGAGCGTTCTTCAATTTGTTAATTAAAATTCTCAAACAAAGGAAAATGCTAATCGTTTACTATGAATCTGAGCTATTTTACATTAAATGTTTACAAAGCCCTTTTTAGGGAAATCAGAACTTCAGAAGATATTTAGAATACTCAAATTAATTTAAGTTCAAAGAGATCCTTATTTAGTCAAGCTTAATGTAGACAAATAATATACACTCATCAAAAAAGTCTAAGCAACGTGTACGGTTTTGAACGATTATTACTATTGTAATATATTTATGTTTCTTTTATAAATAATAGGTAACTAAGCATTTTTGATGCATTAGTGACTAAAGCAACAAAATCCTTCATTCAATTGTTCATTTAGGTAATCACAATAATTAACAATATGTGTACGAGATACGTACTATAAAATAAAGCTAAAACGAAGTTAAACTTTCATGTTTTACAAAATTAAATAACGACATTTTTTTAATTATTTGGTAATTCGATACAAAGTGTGAGACCGTCTCTGTTATTTAAAACTTGTCGGTAACGATTTTTCATTGAATTTATAAGATTGTTTATCTGATCCTGCGGCAATCGCTCCCAATGGAATTTTAACAAGTCTTTCAGTTGTTGGGTTGTCGTCAGTCCATCCAGGTTCTGTAGAACACATCTCTGGAGCATGTCCCATGCGTGCTCGATACGGCAATACCCGGATATTTTCCATTGCCGAGTACTCTCTGGTCCTCCGAGCTGTGTGCGAACGCGCATTGTCATGCATTAGCGTGAAATCTGAGCCAAGGCTTTGTCCAAATGGGTGAACATAAGGTCACAGACATCTTCAACGTAACTTCTTCGTAACTTTCAGCGTTCATATTGCCATCTACAAAAACGAGCTCAGTTCGTCTGTTCTTCATAATACCCGCCCATACCATCGCTGTGGAGCCACTGTAAGGGTGCACTTCCTGAACGCATCTCAGACGTTCAGCATTTCCGGGACGAAAATACACTCTTACCCTTCTCGTATCAGGCCTAAATCCAAACCGAGACTCATCGCAAAATAATATTTTATCCCATTGCTCCTGGGTCCATGTCAAGTGTTCCCTACACCATTAGTTTCGACGGGCGCGATTCGCATGGCGTATAGGTGGGCACCTAATTGGGCGTCGTGATCGTAGGCCGTACATAAAAAATGACTATAACCACAATTTTTTTTCAAAAATAGTATATCTCAAATTGATAAAAGTAATCTAGATAAATAACAAATTTATCAAGCAACGAAAACACATGAAATTCGGCCAAAAATTATTAGCTTTTATTTTAATGAAAACAAAACTCAATCGAAAAGTTAATATTTTTTAAATCAGCCAGGATAATTATGTTTCCGAGAGCAAAAAGATTGTATAAGATATTGATTAAGAAAAAAATAAAGTATCAATTAATAAAACATGCAGTTTCTGTAAATGATGCGTGTTGCTTAGTTAGACTTTTTTTATGTGTGTACTTACGTTATCTTAGCCGTCACCGTTACCGTCTGCCTTCAAAGCAAGAGTGAACAGGCATCTTCTGGGCACGCTCGATCCATCATAGACCTCATCCATCGCTTTCCATCAGGTCAAGAGCAGGCCATTCAGCAATAAACAAAAAAATAAACTAAGTTTTTCAGTGTTTATTTTATTCTGGTTGTATTTTTATATAATTTCTATCACAAACATGTACATCGCCTGTAATCCCCGAAGGGTTAGGCAGAGGTGTGCCCACATTAACACCCACATTTCGCCAGTTATGTTTAAGTCCCATGTAATAACGAGCGTGCCTTTTGGCATCATAAATCCAGACTCCGGTCTGCTACTGAGAAATTCTTGCTGGGAAATCAAAATAACACTTTCGGAGTTATTTCGGAGTTGGTTTCATTGTTTTCAATAATTATTTTCAAGTTTATGATTAAGTACCGACTCTGCCTAGCCCTATCCCATTTCATCCGGGGTCGTTTTTCCCCGAGACACTACTTGAGCTTTCTTCAGGGCGTAGGTATTCATGAGTAGGTACACTAGCCATTATAAATAATGCTATCCACGAAGACGCACCTCACTCTTACGCGCCCCACGCTTACAGTACAGTAGGAACTGACAGCTCACTCCGAGCTCACTTCACCTAAATTTTCACGGTGAGATGGTTACAGAATAGCACTGCTGTAATCGCGTTTAGGAAGAAGAGTGGGGCGCGTCTTCGCGGATAGCACTATAGGTCCTAGGGGTTGTATTAATTTTGTCGAATACATTCGAGTTTGAACACTCTGCATTATTCCTTAACCCATTTCTCTAAGACCAATATTTGTATTATCTTTTACAGACGGAAGGGGAAAAATTACGAGCATGTCAGCGCGAAGGGAAAATGTAAACTTCATTAGAATCCGTCGGTTTTTGCGTCATTCAGAATTTATTTACTAAAATTACATGGATTCGTTTATTTAAATTATCAAATATAATAATAATATTGTTATGTATCTATAGTGTGCTATAAGCAATTATTCTCGTGTAATATTTGGTAGATAATGTATTAGGGAGATAGTTTGTTGAGTCAAACGCTTTGGTAAAATCGATGCTCTCCTGCGGTACCCCTAATTTTATGTTTAGCAGTTCTAACCTGCAGATATTCCTAATGCTTTATCTGCCTTGGGCTTTATAATAATATTAATGTAAGTAAATGAGCGGCTGGATCATTTATGAATTACAATTATTCTAATTACTGTAATATTAATTAATTAAATAAGTAACAAATGTTGTTTTATTTGTATGAAAACTCATGAATTCAGTACCTACGTATGCACATATTATATCAGTGTTAATACCTGGGTCAGTTTGATATTTTAATTAAAACACATTTACATATTTCGGTATACTTTTATTAAAATCATTATGTTTTACATCGTTCCTTTATAATTAAATGGAAATGGTTAGAGAAGGAGGTACGTCTTTCTTTGTCAACCTCGGATGCATTTTTAATATTAGATGACCTAGCTCAGTCATTAGCCGTGTCAAATCAATTAAGTTTAACATTGCTTATGATTGAAAACTGTCTACCTTTACTTTAATCTTAAGAGGTAAATCGACCATTATGACTTCTAAAATCTGGTCATTATATTATAGTAACTTAAACCTACTTTCATGTATTACCTCTTCCAGATTCAACGTAAAGATTTAATCTTCCTACTCGTAGCAGATCATTATAATACTCTGTCAGGTTCTTTAATTTACGTCAAGGGCAACTCTGAAGTCGGACCAAATGAAATCTTAACAGTGACAGATATGTTGAAAATGTATTATTATACAGTGATGTAATTGACTTTACAATTAAATGTGAGGGTTACGGCAATAACATGCGTAGAACATGTATGGAAAATGTTTTCATAATTTTGTCCGCACGAGGCAGTAAAGACTCAGTCAAATCATCATCGATATCACGGTTGTGTTTAATTTTTATCGAATGCAAATTCAGAAAGTATCACCGAAATAACTGTGGTACCTCGGAAAGTTGCTTTCAATAGTAATACATTCCCTATATATCCTAACAATGGAACCATTAATTGTAAATATGTAGTAACTCAACTAATGGCTACTTGTCTGACTGATAATGAACTCCATATAGATCAAAATTGGGTATTGAGTAAACTACTGGCTACAGTCCCGTCAGATCGCAGTATTATCGATAACAACAATTAAGACATCGAGTCTATAATAATTAACGTACATACGAAAAGGTTACACGTATGT
Source organism: Xanthia icteritia (assembly GCA_949128155.2). NCBI lineage: Eukaryota > Metazoa > Arthropoda > Insecta > Lepidoptera > Noctuidae > Xanthia > Xanthia icteritia. The sequence continues at coordinate 17,810,784 of OX421952.2, read as the reverse complement.
GTGCCTAATACGTCTACGAGATTTTGAGCGTTGGACATAGGCTAATATTTTCCTTACATACAATGAAAGTAAACGAAATTACTATTTTATAATAATGAAGATGCTACCGCTCGTCACAGCCCAAGAATACATATTTAAGGACACATCTAAACGATTACAGTATTGCACATGTGGGTTTAAGACCTAAATTCAAATTAAAGGACGGAAGAGAAAAATGAGCAAGAATCGTATGAAATCAAAGTCTTATTCATTTCTAGAGCTTACGTAGTCAAACTGAGACGAAGAATATATGTAGTGTGGTATTGAAATCATGTACTGTATGATTGGATAGTCGACCAATCTGAATTTAGCACCTTTCTACATTGCAGACCAAGATGTGTCTGTGACTCATATAATTAAGATCGGAATGAGAAGCAAGGTCTACAAATTCTAGTACAATTGAGACCTGTTGTCATCTTCTAGATTTTAAAACAGCTTCGTTCTCTCCGCCGAATAATAAAAACGAACGTGCCTAAGCCATTAATGTACGACTTATTGTATTTAACAGCCGAACACAGCATTAGTGATATTTTATTATGTGGGTGTCATAATACATTTACACATTGAGAAGTAGATTTAAATGTATCCATATTATGTCCCTTGAGCCATGGATTCAAAATAAAATGAGATATTAGTAAGATTAACTACAATGTTTTCAAATGAATACGGCACGATAAAGTTCACAAACCTACGGTGCACCCTAATCGCGTAACACACGATCAATCACAATCTGTTTATTTTTGACAGTTCAACAAAATTCATTGGGTTATTTATATTGCTGAGCGGACAAATTTTTCGAACATAAAATATGAAGCAATGAATTAGCAAAATCCTTCAAAATGATTCAGATTATGATTGACCGTGTGTTACGGAATTAGGATATTGGTAAAAAAAAATGAAGGATGTAGACTATGATTTAGATAAATACATATAGACAACTTTGAAGCAATAGCTCAAGGGACAATTATCTACGAATAATATAATTAGGAAACATTGAGTAATATTTACAGTGATACGTACAGACAGAGAAATTAACGGTAATAAAATCTTATCATTTGTTTATCATGATATAATTGTAATTTTAAATATAGGTAACTGTACAATGAGCGACACAGGTGTAGAAAGTTGTAGGCCCAACTATTTACACGTTTACCATTTACCTACGTGTCTTAGTGAAAACCTTAATGTGCAATTATAATCATGGAAGCTATATTTGACTATTTGCAACAAAATAGCTTGTGAATTTAAATAAAAACATATATATTCTTGGATTATAAATCAGATAGTTAAATCAGCATAAAGCAAAACTAAATTATTGATAGTATTTCGATTTCAAAATTAATTTAAACTAGATTAAAAATCAAAGATATTGTAGGTGCAGGGTAAGCCATTAATTTAGTAAAGGTACATGTTTACTATTTTGTAACGTGCAAAGAAAAAATATTTGTATGAAACATTTCCATTTGATGATATCCCGTTGTCGTGTCTAGCTGTTAACTTTTGGAATATTTAGCATTTCATTTTGGATTGGCCTCCGTGATACAATAACATATTAAAATTTCCAGCAAGAAATTAGCCGACTAATAATACTTAAATATATATAACATTTGGTTTTTATAAATTCCTTCTTTTGCGTACGTGTTATATCTTAAATAAATATGTGTCGTAAATGATACCTACATGATACATAACTAGGCCACTTACGCCAGCCATCGACAAACAGCTATAATTATCAATATTTGGTACAAATTGGAAGTCTTTAAAATGTTGGGGAGTCACTAACTTTTACGGATAAATTAAGGCTGCCAACTGCCGTTGACTTAACATTGAACGATAACAGCTGTCCGTCTTTGGCGGTTCCAACATGTAATCTATATCTAGAGTTAAAACGACCCTCTTTTCTCTAATAGATAAAGTCCTTCGCGTAATTTCAACTACTAATGTAATACTTAAATGTTAAAATACCCTTCACATCAACATTAGTGCCATTGCATTCTAGTCCTTAAATACCTAACACTTTAAGGGTTAAAGTATCATGTAGAAACCTCTTAAGTGGTTTCTAATACGTCTTAACCTAGGTTAGATTACGTACGAATCCATACAAGGAGTCATATCTTTGGTAAAATTATCGAAAATTTTTAATTCTCGGAAAGTAAGATATTTTTTGTACACAATAAGTTGGGACTTGATAAGTGCCGAAATAGACGTACCGTTTGTTAAACGATCGATCAATCTTTAATTTTGTTTTACAATTTTCATGAACTGTTCCTGTTATATTAAAAACGGAAGCCTGGTCTATACCGGCACTGGGCACATTTATATACATATAGACACTTTGAGCTTTACTAATAATTACACTAACGCCAACGAATACTGAGTGGGAATCTGCCACAAGGAAGACGGTGATTAAAAGAATGCACTAACTATTTCACGATAAATGAATGGGGTGAGTTCTAGGCTTCTATGTCGGCGTGCCATCTCGGAGGCGGTGCGCGGGGCGGCTGCGCAAGCGCGCGGGCAGCTGCGGCAGGGGCGGCAGGGCGCCCACGGCGCGCGGGCCCCCGAGGCGGAAGCACAGCGCGTACGCCAGCGCGAACAGCACGTACGGCACCAGCACGGCCGCCACCAGGCGCACCAGCGGACCCGCGCCCCGCTCCATGGAGTCGGAGAATCACTTCTCCTCGTCCTCGTCGCGGAACAGATACGTCGACCTGACCACACGATATGCACAGTTTTATTTAAAAATTTGGAAAACTAGGAATCGATGATGACGATTCGGAAAAGGCATGGATTTATAAGGCTTTTCTAAGTAATAAAACCTATAAGTCTAAAATGATTGTTTGAAAGTCAAAGCATTTATTTCAATTATACCACTTACAGGCACTTTTGAATTGTCAAGAAGTGACGGCGTTAGAGCTGACTTCATTCCTTACTTATAGTCCTGAAAGATTTTCCACAATAACTCACAATACAATTATTAGAACACGGGTGGGTAACTGGATATTGCACATTCTTGACTTTCATTTGTCACCTCTTATTACATCTACGGGAGGAGTATATTAATATCTAATCGCAAAGAAGAATGGTTAATTCAGATCCAACACCACACCTCAAAATTTAATTCTAGGGAGTTCACAACATAGAGGGTGAATTAGGTTACTGATTTTTTATTCTTTGACAAGGAGAATACCCAATCAATACCCAATCTAAACATTCGGAATCATACTCACCAATAAGCCAGATTAAACAAAGCGAATACAAGTGGGAAGGTGATCCTGGAGATGACATCTATCCTCTTGGAGCGAGTGGGGAACTTGGACATCCACAGACGGCAGCAGTTCTTGCGTGGTGGGTTGATGTGGATCTCGCACTGCCGCATCTTGTTTTCCACCGGGCCGCCGCGCACCAAGGGTTTCTGTTTGTTGCAGACCGGTCAGGGAGGCAGGACATATTGCATTTTCAACTAAATCATATGGCTATGTGCTTTTGAATTCAAATTCCAACTTTTTAAATTATATAAAATACGGTTATTTTTATTAAAATCATCTCCATGAAATGCATGCATATTGGGCCACGGAGATGCAATAAAAATTTGCAAAAATAATGTTACTAACAAATCAAATCCAAATCCTAAGTTAAGTACTGCAACTAGTTCTACTAAAACTGTCGTATTTACTACCTATGCTTCATAATTCGAAAATAAAGATGATCAAATAAATCCAATCTATCGAATAAATCATTCACATCATTCAAACTCAATTGATCACGTTTATATTCTAAAAAGCCTAAACAGTATGCATAATCATAATGAACTATAACTAGGTATCAAAATTGACAAAATACCAAACATCTAAGAAAATGTGTCAAAGCATAACTATGTTCCAATCCAAAAGCACTATCACACACGTCTTAAAAAATACTGGATTTGAGCTCACCATAGCAAAAGTGGTATTGCTATCAGTATCGAGAAGATCGGAGGCAGCATCCATGCTAGCTGCTTCCATTTCCCGTCTTGCTTTCTTCATGTTTTCTCTATGCATGTCAGAGCGAGACGCATAGTTTACTAGAGCGAACTCTAGTAACGCTCCGAAGACGAACGTGAGGCACACGCCGGTCCAGACATCAATAGCTTTGGTGTAGGACACGGGTGGCAAGGAGGCGTTGATGCCTGATGACTGAGTCGCCATCGTGAGCAAGGTTGTCACTCCTGAAATAGAAAATTCGTGATCTAAACACCTGAATAGTAGATCCTAAGCCAGGTTGCCTAAGCCAGCCTCATGCCAAAGCAAATAGAAAATTAATACCTTAGAAAGAAATCAACTTAACCAAACCTCAGCACGGACAATTGAAAATATCAAAATAAATGGTACAGTTACTGAATACAGCTGTGGAAACATCAGCCTTAAACTGCGTAGAATTCTCAAATATTGTAGTAAATTTATACTTTTGTGAAACATTAAGGAAAACAGTATCACAAAATATAACGCCACAGAGCTTTCTTAGAAACTCTTATATGGTCACGTGAACGCTCACACAGACTTTTCTACTAACAAGCTCCTGGAATTTATGGACTGTGTTCAGGAGAATTCCTAGAACTTGGTTCACGTTCTTGTTTCTAATGATGGGCAGGGGTATCAATTTTAAACAACATAGTCACATTACATTGGATAGCATTCGGTTTGCCAAATAAACTTCTAGAAATTGTGAGCAATTATAGTTTCTAAACATAAAATATAATATGCCTTAAATATTCTGCAACACATGCAGAATATTCCTCTTGCATGCTCCACTGGATAAAACCATAAAAACAATGACATGTATAACATCGACCCAGTGTTTTTTGAAGATATATTGTTTATTATGGATATACATTATACATCCATGTGTGTTATAAAGTCTGCCACTTCATAGTGAAAATGTGAACGCTTTCTGGCCAGAAGAGAATTTCCTCATAAGAAAAAACTTTGACAAAAATCAAGTCGAAGAAAACAGATAATTTTGTAAGACGTAACTTAACCCAACAGACTTTCTATGTTTCAAGCTGAATAGACGATTCTGTAGGATTACTTATATAAATGGATATATTACCTAGTGACACTCTTGCCGGCACAGCTCCCTGGTCCAGCCAGAAGGACACCCACGATACGATGACAAGCATGCAGCATGGAATGTAGATCTGGATGAGGTAGTAACTGAACTCCCGCTTGAACAGCAGGTCTACCTTCAGGCAACTGTATTCACCTGGAAGAGGAACAATGTTATAGTAATGGGAGCTAGGATACCGTAGGATTTGGGCCTTAATCGGTGTGAGAGTTCATCTTACATAAAAGTGTGCAACTCTACAATTATGTTTTTCAAATTGTTTTCTGTTTTACTTTGTATAAGTCACAATAAGATGGTTATAGCCGTGATATAGTTATATAGCTTATATAGGGATATAGCTATATATAGTTATATGAAAGCGGTTATCTTACTGCGACATATACATTTTTCAATTCTACGTACTTGTACAGCTGGTTTTAATCAATCAATCAATCAATATTCTTTATTTGTAAACAGCAGTGTACAAGATGTTACAAATTTTATTATTATAGTTTCTCTGTGTTTTGCCATTTAGCGTACAGATATACATTTGTGGGTTTGACAATTTAGTCAATTAAATTATAATAATTCAGTAGTACCATTTTTATTTTAAATGTAGGTACTTTAATAAAATGCAATTGGTAATATATTTAACGAAATGCAATAGTGTCAATAATATTTTTTTTTTTAAATCTTTGCCCCACACTAAGAATTTCTCCTGTGTCGTGGGTGCGTTTACAAACATATAAACTCACATACTAATACACATAATTATAATGTCAATATGTTACTGATAAGAAAAGAAAAATCTAATTGACATTGTCCACAGAATTATTATTAATAAAGTCATCATGCATAGTATAATATAATAATATTATAGTATAATAGTCATCAATAGTCGTGTTAAGAGTATACAAATATTATTATGTCAAAGAACTGTCAACAAAATAGTCACTGAGACAGTGGTAACATAGGACGGTATCATAATCAGCCTATAATATTCCCTCTGCTTGGACTCAGACCTCTCCTCATTGAGAGGAAGAGGCGTCGAGGCGGCGTTGAGGGTCTCCTCAGTGCGGGTTGGCGAATACTCGAGTTGAAATTATAAACATTAGGGATGCTTATTGCTTACTTAGATGTTTTAAGAGATTTTTAGTCATTTATAGGATAGGCAACTAAATGACGAACCAAAGGCTCAACTTACCGGTATTAGTCTTACTGTTGCAGTAATCAGTGAGGAACTTCTCAAGCGTGAACCGAGGTAGGTGTAAGTTCTTCACGACTTGGACGGGGTCGCCTTCCTTCCACAAGAAGACCAAGTCATCAGTGGTCCAGCCGTCTGAAAGGGAAACGCTTATGATGATATGATCTTTGTTTGAATGAAAAAATTGCAAATGTTTGTGAGGACCAGCAAACGATGGACAGGGGTCTATGACATTAGAATAATAAAGAAGACTTAAAACTAGAACATGGTTTAACAACAGCCAATGATAATGATGTTGATTAGCAATTGGTTGATGAGCAGTGATACTAACTAAGTAGCTAATAACACTAAATGGTATATGATCCAATAGGTCTAACTAGATGATTTATTCACAAACAAATGCTATTCTTAAACTCTCATTACAAAAAATAGAATGACAATAAAAATAAACACCTTTTTACAAATCCAAGGCTCCGTTTGTTTACAGGGGTGTCGAAAATCAACGCGATTCGTGGAGACAGCACGCAATGTAAACAAGGTTATTTCGTAATGAAATGTAAACGGAACGCCCAAATATCTGCCCGCAAACTGTTGGGAGCAGCTGGGCTAAGTAATTTTTGTAGATGACATGTTTTTTTACCGTTGGTAAACGGTTATAGCTGGCTCATTGTTTCAGTTAGATTATTTTGCAGACTGAAATTAATTATAGGAGATCTTGTATTCTATGACGTCAAGTTGATATTTGGTCGTTATAGATCGTTTATAATAAAAGTCCATACAAGGGAGTTTGTTTTCTTTTGCAGAAAACTCCCCATATAAACAGCATCCCTCAAGGTAGACCGACGATCTGGTGAAGGTTTTGGAAAATCGCCTGATGAAGGAGGCACAGTCCCGGTTATTCTGGCGATGCCCGGGGGAGGTTTAAGTCCAGCAGAAGACGTCTTTCAGCTAAATAATAATGATGATAATGAAGAAAGTAATAACTAAAATACTCACAACTGGCCATTCTCAGCGAGCAGGTCTGTTTATCCAGGGGGTACAGCTTAAGGTTCATGGGGCAAGACAGTGTGAGAGAGATTCGAATGCTGTACAGCACGTTGCCATTGGGGAAGATACGGATGTAGACGTTAGGCATGATGATGTTGTGAAAGTGGCCTTCCTTCTCATTGGAGAAGAATAAGTCAGGCATCCAGACCCTGTTGGCCTCGGTTAAGGTCAAGTACTTGAGGCGACCTGGGGAGAAACGTACAATAAGTATTTAAAGAAAAACGTTTTAGTGTGTAAAGGACTTGTGATTAATTAAATCTATTAGGGATCAGAGACTACCACAGTTTTAAAAGGCAACTTTTTAAGTACGGAAATAGTAATTGAGGAATCACTTATATACTCGTATATGTAGATGGAGTTGATTCTGAGACTAACACTGATTTTGAAAACTAAACCCCACAGAGAAATCCACTAGACAATGTTTAATATAAAAAAAATTACAATAGAGAATTTGGAGTAATTTTGCGGATTTAAAGGCTCAAGGCTGGAATGTTGAAGAATGATAAAGTAACGTTAATGTGCAATTAGAAGATTATCTCGAATTTGCAATAGAACTTCAGCCTTTATTTATTGCAATGAAAATACTGCGAAAAATCGTTTTCTTTGAACAGTTCTCTAGATCCATCTGCACCTTATACTGCACATTTTATCTCATACTCAAAACTTTTTTGAACCAACTATCGATATTACATTTATAAAAGTCCACTTACCTCCCAAGTTATTGAATTTCAGCCGTTCATCTAACCATTGTTCTCGAAACGTTAACTGTACTGAGTATTCCTGAAAACATGACATCCACCTGTAGCAAGCTCTCGTAAATCAGAACACACACATTGATACATTGTCAAAAAATATACACACAACGATTTAATTGATAATATTGGAAACGTAGAAGAAAATTCTTTTAATGTTTTTGGAGAAATAGATTCATGTTTGCTCTAAATTACGATTATATATCACAGGTCTTCATGTCTGGTACAAAATTACTTTTGCCATTTTGACAATATTTCAATGTAACACCAAGTTATTCTATGCTAACCACATCTTCTCCACTTTGATTTCGTAGCATCTGTGCATCTAAAAGCTTCATCACTTTTAATTTCATCTTTATCGTCTAGTCTTTTAGTTTACGCACAAAGCTATTAACTAATGACTTTATTTTACCAGTAAGCTTTTAACGTGTTTTTATTTGTGCCAATAGAACCTGTTTAGAAACTTTTTTTACTATAATATATAAAATAGTGCCAAGAGTTTTAAGTGCGAAAGTTTCAAACTAGGTGTTACTGGCACAATATGATTGTACATATAGAAATATTACACTAAGGGAAGGGACGGTGTCGAAGGTTCGCTCAATAATTAATTTGACATCAAGGCACTAGAGGATCCCTCGACATCTCAGCAAGTCAAATGAATTATCGTACAACAAAAGCCGGCAGATGCTTACAGAAGAAGTTCAAACATGCTCTCTCGAAAGTTTACTTTTGGACTCGAATTTTACAAGTGGTAAAGACAATGTTAATGATAGAAGAGATGTTGATGGATTTTACAAAGTTGATGAACTTAAAGATATCGGCTTCAAAATATATGTTATGAAGGAAATGAAGGTTTCTCAACCTAATGTTAACTCCACTGGCCAAAATAAAAATCATCCTTATCCAAAAGTGAACGTTCGAGCGTCACAAGTCGAAGCAACATGCACAGAAGCGAAGCCCAGATCGAACTTACCGTCCTCAGCATTCGTTGAAGGAATGCTTTAATTACCTTCATGCACAATCGGCCAGTATAACTAGAGCTACGATACGTCTAGCTGTTGTTTGGGGTCGGGTGTCACATATTGGTGGGCAGCCACCGTTCCAAGCACGAAGGCGAGTGCGGGCGCGGCGGTAAGTCCCGATTACACAACACAAATTCACATGAACAAGACATATCAACAATTAATTACAATCAACGTACACGACCAAAATAGTTTTTATAATCTCCTCATCTGCGTGAAATCAATATAACAAGCATGATCAAATAAATATAAGGAAAATAAATAAAATGATGGTGTCTGGTGCGGGCCGCGGTTCCCGTGGTACCTACAAGCGTGGCCGGATTCTTTCAGTTAGAACATTACGTGATAAAATTTTGTTTCTAAGGCAATAGAGTTCAAATTGAATTTTGAACGTATCAGTGCTGTGATACCGAAGCGGTTGAGTTTGCTGATCAATAATTTAGTGCTATCTACTTTTAGTGCCAATAGTCCATCCTGTACGTGTTTTTACAGCTCGAGACGCTCCTGCAGGAGTGTTCTCTAAATATAGGGAAACACAAAGAAAATAATAAGGAATAGAAAAAAAGAAACAGAAAAGTAAATTTTATGAAGAAAATTAAGCGACAATTTTGATTATCAATAAATTTTAGATGTAGGATTTTTAATTTAGATAAGTTCAGACCAAGGTAGTCTGAGTTTAATATAAAATAAAAACATAAAATCAAATAATAACGTGCGCGGCACCGCACCACGGTAATAATTTTGCAACAAATTTAGTTAAACATTTAACTTTTAACATTAAGGGTGGGTTAAATGATACATTAAGGAAAAAGGAAAATAAAGGTGCACAAATTAGAAAAAAAACTAAAAAATAATCCAGGGGAAAAGAAACAAAACCACGAACACAATCATTTACGAATAGCTTGAGAATCTTTAGCGTAGTGCAAATATTGCATAATATTAAATTTTTATTATAAACAAAGTTGACAAGACAAATCTAATACTGGGCACGGTCCACTGCTGCCGCGGTCTGAGGCACTATAGGGTTGCACCGACGGTAGAGCAGTGGATCGCGAAATCCCACAGAGAAATCTAAACTTTAGTTTATAATAAAAATGTCACAGATTACATCAGGTCATGTGAAAACACTCACCATTTTGTAATCATCTATTTTGCTGATGGACCGTAGATACATGTTGACATGGACTAACGTTGGCGCATAGCCTTAACGACAGAAAACAACAATTTCAATTTATATATTGTTTGTACCGCTTCATATAAAACACCTAACCACACTATACGAATAGTATCGTGAGAGAAGTACGCAAGTTGATGATAATGTTAGATGCTTAAAGATAATAATGAAGTGGAGCCGACAGTGATCACCACAACTTCGCTGACCACACAGATCAGTCCATTTCATTAAAGGAAGCTAATGCCCCGTCAGATGAACTCATAAGGACAACCAGCCAGTCTAAAATTAAAAAAGAAATAAAACTAAAAACTATAAAATAAAGACTATATTTTTTATTCTATGTATAGTTAGTTTTAGATGATGAATAAAGCTAGAATTATGTCAATACTGGCGATCTAAGAAGTAACAGACGCGCGTCTAAAAACGATTTTGGTCGTCAACACCAAACGGGATTAAAGAGAAATCGAAAGGAAAAAATAAAGAATAAGAAAAAATGAACAATACACATAGTGTCGGGTAAATCACTCCTAGTCAACAGGAGAGAGTTGCCCATTCATTTGACTTGTTTGAACCGCGTGGATACAGAAAACTTATACGTTTGTAACACTAGTAGCGGCCCAGTCTGTCCTTATTGACTTACCATTGTGACGTCATCGATCTTTGATATACTTCGGACAAATATATTGACGCTCACTACCGCTGGCCCATCTAAGTACCAAGCAAAATATACGATAAATCACGGTATTATTATGATACTACGGCCTAACATTAGTTTGTGAATGCGCGTTATATATCAGTGTCTAGCGACTCACCTGTCCACCTGTAAACATAATGTACACTATGCTCATGAATGATCCGACAGTATCATCACACAAACGAACATAAAGATAATTGTGATCAAATAAAACCTCTAACATCAAATTAAACGACATCGGGTTAAAATAAAACGCTGCAAACAATCCTTAATGTCGGTTGTCAACGAGAATTTGTGTTAGTGTAATATAGAGCAGTATCTTTTATTTTAGAAATAAAATAAAAAACTAAAACTGTTAAAGAAAATATATA